>JACAVU010000012.1:4130539-4730539 GCA_014183005.1 Castanea mollissima | reverse complement strand
ACATATGTCCTAACAAATTTTAATTGTTTGACCAATCAGAATTAATTTAAATTAATCTTTTGTGGTCGACTCTTCCTAGACACAATGCATATAGACCATGCAAACTTGATCATGTGATATTTTTTGATCCGATGGTTTGATTTAGAAATTGGACACACCATTAGAATCTCAAGATCATTGTTATGATATGCAATGAATGAATTAGTATATGCAATGCAAGAACAAACTGATGCATGTGATGCAAGAACAAAATGATGCGCGTGATGCAAGAATAATTTTTTTTGGTACATGGATGGTCACTACAGTCATCTTTCTTGATTAAATTATAGGTGCAAAATCGAGTGTCTACAGAATGTCCCTCATTGACAAAGCTTAGAAAGTGAATGTCAATGTAAAACAAAGACACTGATTTTAGTGACCATAATTTAATTAAGGTTGAATTTTCAAAAATTATCTAGCCCTCGAACCTAAAGCTTTGGAAAATAGAACTAGTACCTTATCTTTTTGACAAAACAATGAAAATACTTGACTTAGCTGGTAGTTGATGAACTTTGAAATGATTTTTGACAATTGATATGACTAGGAGACTTTTTCATTCTGATCTTAATAATGAAGTTGTCTGCGATCAACTGGTTTGATCTTGACAAAAAGGAGTGTCTGCGATTAACTGGCTTGATCTTGACAAAAATGGCATCTGCAATCAACTGGCTTGATCTTGACAAAAAGGGCGTCTGCAATCAACTGACTTGATCTTGACAAAAAGGGGCGTTTGCGATCAACTAGCTTGATCTTGACAAAGGGGTCAAGGGCTTCTCATCCTTGAAACCAAGTCGTTGCCTGCAAAAATCAAAATTTGGAACCAGTCTCTAACTAATAAGGACTTTGTGTTCCCACTGCTTTTTGAGATGTGATCCCTTTCTTGATTTGAACTTATCAAGAAAAACTTCGATTAAAAAAATTTTATTTTTGGAAAAGATTTGATTTTTGAAACTTGAAAGTTTTGAAATTGGCATTTAAAATTTTGAGACTTTTGAAATTTTGAGATTTTGATTTGAATTTTGGAATTTGAAATTTTGAGATTTGGAATTTTGAAAATTAAGGCTTGAGATTTGATCATGAAATCTGGGGTTTGAATTTTTTCTTTGAAAACTGGAGGTTTGGATTTAGAAAAAGAGTTGGTATTGAAAAATGTGATTTTTTTTTTTCTAGAGATGAAAATTTTGAGAATTTGAACTTTAAAAGATATTAAAAAAACTTTGATTTTTTTTTTTTGGGTTGGTTAAGTTCAAAGTGTGGGGGCCAAATTTCGCCCCCCCACTTCCTTTGTCTCTCTCTTTTTCTTTTTTGTTTCATCCTTCTCCACCTCCCTTCCTCCATTGTCACTATTCATTCTTTTCTTCCCCTTGAATTTTCTTTTTCATCTCACCATTTCTTCTCACAAAAAACACTTTTCTAAGCTTCTTAAGCTTCCCTCATCCATCTCCATCAATATCTTTTTAGATTTTTGTATTTGGAGCATTTTCATCACACACCCATTTTGGTGAAAACTCATTTTTCAAATCCATTTTTCTTTGCATCAAGATGGCTTCTTCTTCCAAAGGACCTTCTTTTCTTACTTTTCATGGTAAGAAATATGATCCAACATTTGATTGGCATGAGGAGGATGGACTTCTTCAAGATCCTAGGACTCATGCTCCATATTGTCATGTAGACACCAAGGTGAGTTATTATTATTATTTTAGTTTCTATGCTTGTAAAAAATGTTGTTGCATGTTTCATTGAAAGTTTCATGGTGATATATTGTCATTTGGTTGTTTGAAACTTGAGGCATTGCTTGATTGGTTGTGTTGAAAATGTTGGATTTGGAGCATCCTTGAAGTTTTTTTTTTTTTATTTATCATGGGACAATTTGGACAATGTTGGTGGCTTATGGAATTTTGACAATGTAGGTAGATATTGATGTTGTTGGATGAATTTTGGGAGTATTGGCATTGTGAAAAATTTGTGGTAAGCTTATGTGAATGTGTTCATGATAGATATGGAAAAAAAAGTTTATTGGTATGTGTATGTGTAAACTTCTTTATGGACATGGCAAAATTTTGTGAGTATGGAAGATTTTTTGGTCATGGAAAAATTTCATGGGCATGAAATTTTGAAAAATTTTGTTGGGCATGTGATGTTGGTTCTTGGAAAATTTTGTGATTATGATTTTGGCCACATGGGAATTTATCTTATGCATGGGCATGAGTTTGTGAAATTTTTTGCTATTTTGAAAATGTGGGAACTTTTTTATTTTTATTTTATTTTTTGTGGCTATGGAAAATATTTGGTAGTTGTGTATGGATATGTGAAGAATTTTGATTGTGGTAAAATTTTGGCGGAGTATTTTTTGTGATGTGGTCTTGGTCATGGAAGTTGATGAGCTGAACTTTGTGTGTTGCAAAGCCTTAAAAGTAGAGGCAGTCTCCAAATGTTGCAAAGTGCATGTGCAACAATGTTTCCTAGCATCAAAAATATTATCAATGAAGCAGGCTTTGGCACTTTCTTTGAAACCTTGTTGAATCATGAGACACATGAATACAAAAATCTTTAGTTACTTCTTGCCTTGGCAAAGCGCTTCTGGGATACTACCTGTACCTTCTATTTTCCTCGTATTGGAGAGGTAATGATGACACCTTATGATTTCTTTGTGATCACCGGTCTGAGGTTGGGTGATGAAAGAATTCTTGTCAATGATTCTTTTAATCCAGCTAAACTCAAGAAACTTATAGGTGCAGTGCCTTCTAGAATGAGTAGCAACAATATCCCCTTGTCTTGGCTATGTGAAAATATTCCTCATTGTGAGTGTAACATCCCAATCCAATTACATTATTAATTTTATGGGTTTATATACTTAGTATTATCTTAATTACTCTAAGTGCATAAAGCTTTGATATTGTGATATTATAAAACATATATGCTCTTTTGATGTTATGGAAAGAAGTTATAAAGGTAAAAGTTTATATGTAAAGTTATATTGTTATTTGGGCCTTTCTAGAATATACAAATATGGGAGGGTGAAAAGTATAAATGCTAAAAGTTGAAAAGGTGAGCAATAACCTTTTGTTTCCTTAGTAAGACACATGCCCCATCCCAAAATCCAATTCCCTTGACTTCTTTGCTGCACTGAAGTCATTCTTTTGTTTCTCTATTCTTCTTTCTTCTTTCTTTGTTCTTATCAGTAGCACCTCTCTCTCACTCTCTCACCAATTGCCCTCCCCCTCTCACCGAAACAATATACCTCTCTCTAAAGAAGAAACTAAAAGAGCAACACTGAAGTTTTAGCTTCAAATTTTGTGGGTAAGTAATTATAACCTCATTTGATTTTGGGTATTTTGATAGTATAATTGTTTTGTTTATTTTCCCGTCTTGATTCTCTAATCTGATTTTAGAAGCTGAACTTGTGATTCTGTTTTACTAATTTAAAATATTGATAATATTATGGTCAATTGGATGCTTATTAACTTATTTTAATATGTATAGCATAGTTATAAAAATACCCAATTGAAATGAAGGCCAATTGCATTTAGTTGATGATTTTATAAGAACATATGTCGAAGCTGTCACTGTAACAGATTCACTATTTGCAACAAGAAAAATCTATATTAAATCATTTTTGTGAATTAGGATGCTAGGAGTAGTTTTTATGAATCCTAAGACACATATGATTATAATGGAAGTGGTCTCACAGCATTTGGAATAATATAAAAGTAATGGTTTAATTTCTAAGTTGCATGAATTTCTGTCAGGACAAATTTGAGCATGTTATCTTGTATGATTTTTAATAAATCATGGTTTTATGCTTTGACTTTGAAATTTTTATTTTATATACTAGACATCGAGTGGAGTAGCTCTGTAAAATTACATGACATTTGGATGTGTATGGATTGAGTACACCTGACTTTGTGAACAACATATGATACACCTGACTTTGTGGATTTAATTCTAAAGTAAGGGTGAATGTTTTGAGTTATAATTTAATATGCTTATCTTTTGGTATGTCTAGATCTTAGATGAATTTTTATGCCTTGGTTTCTCTATGTTTTGGTATGTAATGTGTTTGATGAATATACCTTATTTTTAGGGAAACTTTATGTGATGAGAATTAAAATTTTCTTGAGTTTGAGATTTAGGTATAAGTTTATGTACTTAGGAAGAGTTTGTCAACAATAAGTTGTGGTCTTTCATTTAGGTGACGAGAACGAGAACCTGGACACTTGAGCTCCTCTTGTACAAGTCTCTCACGTCTTCTATTTTCAGGTAAGAGATATGTGACATATGCATTTGATAAGTATAAAATTTTTTAGAAAACTATTATGCATTAAAACTTTTTAATTAGAGATATTACATATAAGCATGATTTAATTAAAATATATGTTCGTGAGTTGTGAAATCTTATATATATGATAATTTTAGCATATTGATGTTATTACTTATATCACGAACATAATATTTAAGAATGAAGTGGATATGCTACTGTTGTGAAATATTTATGTAAAAGCAAATTTATCAGAAAAATGTAGTTTCTAGTTATTCCATTGTTATGATCTAAACTCAGCCAGTAGGAGTTATAGTACTAGAATTTCTATGGAGATTTTGATTGGTCATTATAAGTGGTGAGGACTCTGTTGTACCTGCCCTTGTTAGGAATGGCAACTTGTAGAGGATGTCAACCTACCTCCATGGTTGAAGATATATATTATGATATGATCCCGAGATTACCTAGCATTGTAGGGAATGTTGGATGCCTAGCACTATGTGCTAGAAGCCTCCCAAAGTTGTGACAGACTTACAATTAGATTGACTAATATGTATTATAAATGAGCTATTAAGTTATTTGGAAATTATAAGAAAAGTATGATGACAAGAAAGGTATATTAAATGTGTTATAAGTCTGATGGGAAGTTTATGATCAAGTATTTTATAGTCTGTTTAAAGATAAGGTTACTGAATTATGTTTAAGTTTCTTATTATGTCCTTTTATTATTATATGAAAGGAAAATGAAGTATTTTCATCTGATAGTTCATAAGTTATTTTAAGAAAAATATGAATAGTATGGAGACTATTTTATCAATGTTGGCATATCCATAAAATATTTGATTCACATGCATTTTTATTAAAGGCCTATGGAACTTAAAACCTTACTAGGTTTCGCAACTAACCCTATTATATTTCAGTCCACAGGTTCTTTCCTGGAAGTAGCGAGAGTATTAGAGGTGGCAAGGATTCTGTGATTCTGGTTTGTTAGAATGTATAGTTTTTTTTTTTTGTATAGTAGTTTAGCTCTCTTGTTGTATAGGAGGAATCAAGATGTAATTGAACCTTTGAGCACAAATGTAATTCGAAACTTTAGTTTGTTTTGAACCCTAGTTGTATGTCTTTGGGGTTAGGTTTGTAAATAAGAGTTTTGCTGAATGTTTAGCTATGTAATATTTACACGAATACCTGAAATTTCAGCCAAGTGGTAATCTTGCAAAGTTCAAATGAAATGAAGTTTCAAGGTTTTCATCATTTTTGTATATTATGGCTTTTATGCAAGAAAATAAGCAGGAATACAAGAAACAATTCATGATAAGCACCTTCAATTTAGGTTGGTTCGTGTTAGTATTGAGGTAAACTTGATATTAACATGTTGATCATACTCTAAATTCTAAAGTACAGGTTTGGGTCGTGGCAGTGAGACTGCGGCAAAATGTGTTGGATGTTTATGCTTCTTTTTGTTGGAACTTTTTTGTGTTCAGATCTAGGTAGTACTGTAAATCTGCGTTATTTAGAAAGCTTGAAAAGAGTTGGACAAATCTGGAATTATGATTGGGGCGACATGACCTATGCTACTCTGATGCACTTCATGACCCAATTCTCTAGGTGGAGTCTCTTAAGCTTGGCTGGGGGCTCCATTTATATGGCAGGTAAGGTTTTGATTATTTTTTGGCTATCTGTAAGCTTTTGAAAAATTATCTTGGCTTTGTGATAATGGTGTTGTGTCAATTTTCAGGTTTGGATGTATGAGTATTTTGGAGTGGGTCATGAAACACAGGAGGAAGTTTCTGGCATTTTTCCTGGATTTTTCCGTTGGTTGCCTCAGTATCGGTTGTCAGCAACTTCCAGGTATTCTTTGGAAATTTGGTGCTTGATGATTCACAATTTAACTGCTGATGATGTGAGTCGTTTTTCTTCTACTTCACCTATTCCTTTTTCTTTTTCTATTTTTGGGATCTTTGGTGCTTGGTTATGGTTTGATCTTTTTATTCTTGGTTTCTTTGTGACTTTTCAGATGTCTTTAAATCCTTGGGCTGGATGTGAGGGGTATGTAGAGTGTGAACGGGCTTTGGAGTTGAATGGTTGTCAGACATTGTTTGAATGTGGGCATGAAAGGTATTGGTATCTTGGTGATCGAGTGTCACCCCAAGTTCTTCATGTATATCCTCCTACAAGAATTCCAGTTCCTCCTTGTCCCTCTATTCAATTAGTTGACTTTCTGACTGATGAAGAGATTGCTCAGGCCCGTGTGGGCTTTGTTGTTTCAAGAACAGCAGGATCTTATTCTGAATTTATTAAAACTCGTTTGCAAGGTTGCTTGGCTGGCCAAATGGTACTTCTTTTCCTTTCAAAAGTCAAATCTTTATCTTGCAAATTATTTCCATAAGTCAGCTACAAACTCTACGAAACCTATTTCAAACTTGATTGGGAGTTGATGTAGCTCATATAAATGAGTTCTCCTACGACAATTCTCTGCATAAAGGTTAGCAACACACAATAATCACAAGCAAAAGTCATCAATGGTTAGCAATCAAAATTTTTCTCATCCAACAATTCATGATATCAACAGATGGGTTCGTAGCTTTGATTTTAGCACCAAGACCAATTTTACAACCTTCAAACTAGAGGGATTTAAGGCTTTGAGGAATGTCAAGATCAAGTGAGAGTTTCTTCGTGCTGCTGTGAAATTCTGGGATCCGAAAGACCATGTTTTTCGGTTTAACATTGCTAAACTCTGTCTGAAAATTAAAGAGTTTTCTGCTATTCTGGGCTATGATCCAAGTAGGAAATCTGTTGTAGTTTCTTGTGATCCTAGGCATAAGGAATCCTTGTCTGATGCTATTGGTCTTCCTACTTCCATTATTGATTGTATGATTGAAGGCCATATGGTGAATCTTCGTGCAAGTATCTCTCGGTTGATTGGCAAACGCACCTATGGAGTGGCCAACAATATGCAAAAAAAACTTCAGTTTGGCCTTACACTTCGTGGGAAAATTTTTACTTTGCTCTGAGAGACATGATTTTATGGATGCTCGAGCCATAAGTATTGTGAGCGGAATTAACGATGGTGACAACCTATATCTTTGATCTTGGCAGAAACTCTTCTAGGATTGGATGCTGTATTTCATGGTCAAGAAACTTAAAACTTCTTAAGGGGTCCTTTGACTTTGCAGATATGGCTGATGGAGCGACTAGATATGATTGCCAAGCCTACCATCGGTAATTATGGGCCTTGCAGTTTTCTTAGCAGGGCTGTAATCAAAAAGTGCCAAACTAAGAGTGATTGGGTGAAGTTCCTGGACAAAAAATTTAGTACTTTAATTCAATGGGACTGTTATTAGTGGAGGTGTCCACCCCATCTATTGCAATCTCTAGGATCAGATCACATCTTCCTTGTTGGGTTGTGGAGGGCAAATTTCTACAAGGCAGATAGACTCTTGAGGCAATTCAAATATGAACAAGGAATTCCTGGTGGCAAAAGAAGAAGACCTTTCTCTCTTGTGGACACAAATCCTACTATTGTGAAGAACATGCTATTGGGTTTAGAGATGGCTAACCGAGTGGACCAATCTTTTGTCAAGGTTCACTTTCACAAGATGACTACATAATACTCTAATTGACCGATAGACAAGATGACTACACAAAGAAGTTGAGAGGGTTGCTATGAGAGAACAATTTCTAAGAGACAACTGGGAAAGACTTGACGCAGACAACTATGAATTCAAAAGAAGAGACAGGGATGATGAAGTACCTAACACAAAAGAAATTAATGATTAGAAAAAGTAAAGACTAAAGACAAAGTGACCTTCTTATTCTTTGGCTTTGAGCATATTTATTTAAAAGTTGATGTAAAAACTCTTATTTTTAGGAATTATTTAGGGTTTGTAGGTTAGGGGTTCTGTTTATGGTGTAGGCTTTTGGGGTTTTTTTTGTTGTTGTTGTTGTGGTTTGCTTAGGGTTTAGGTTTTTATGTAATGACATGGTTTAATGGAATGGTTAAATTTTTGACAAATTTTGGTTAATGGGCAAATGGTGGGTTTTGGAAAATCGTGACCAGACTAATGCATGGTTGCCTATGTACCCCCTTTGTAGAAGGATCAGGTCATTATGTAGTTCATTGATTTTTTTTTTCCTTAATTTTTGTCTAGGCCGCCCTTTCGGGTTTTCAACCTAGCAGGCTCTCTCACTCTCTTTTTTTTACTCTCTTTTTGCGTAGGTCGCCCTCTCGGGTTTTCAACCTACCTTTTTTCCTTTTGCGAGCTTTTTTTTTAAATATTTTTTTATGGCTTGGTTTACAACTATCACTTCAGACATGGTACTTCTTTAATTGATCCATGTTGGTTGGCTCAGTGAAAGGGTTGGCATCTAAGTCCATCAACCTTACTACTCCTCCAGAGTATATCTGCTTGAAAATGTATGGGTCTGCCCAATTTTGCTTGAATTTCTCGTTTGCATCTTGAATTGGGACTCAAATTTCTTTCAACACTAGATCTCCTAACTTCAAATCTTTAATTCTTACTTTCTTATCAAAAACTTTCCTAAGTCTCCTTTGGTATCCCTAAATGTGATACAGGGCTTTGAGTCTTTTCTCATCCAGCATGCATAACTGGTCATATCTACTTTGCAACCAATTTGATTTGGGGATTTCACTTTTCAGTATTGTCCTTAGTGATCGAATACCCATTTCAATGGGAAGGACTGCTTCCATCCCATACACCAATGAATAAGGAGTGACTCATGTGGAAGATAGAATTGATATTCTGTACCCCCAGAGTGCATAGGGCAACTGTAGGTGCCAATCCTTATAATTCTTTGTGCTCTTCTTCAAGATTCTCCCTATATTTTTATTAGCAGCCTTAACTGCTCCATTAGTCTGAGGACGGTAAGGTGAGGACTTGTGGTGTTGAATATTGAACTGTCATAGCAACTTTTTAGTTTCTCCCTTAAAATGTAACCCATTGTCGAAGATATTTCATTTGGCACTCCATATCTGCAAATGATGTTGGTCTAAATGAATTAAGCAACTTTCTTTGAATTCAAGACTTTGTAGTAGGCAGCTTCTACCCATTTAGTGAAATAGTCTATAGCAATGAGTATGAATTCGTGACCATTAGATGCAGTTGGATGAATCTTCTCTATAATGTCTATCCCCCATGTAGAGAAGGGCAAGGGTGATGTCATAGCATGCAGTGGCATGGGTGGCATGTGTTTCAAATCTCCATGGACTTGGCATTGTTGACATTTTCAAACATGAGCCGCACAGTTGGCTTCTATGGTGGTCTTATAATAGCCTTGTCTTATTATCTTCCTTGATAACATATGTGCATTCATATGTGGCCTATAACTTGATTCATGAACTTCCTCAATTATTTGTTATGCCTCTTTAGCTATTACACAAAGGAGATGAATTCCATCGTATGATTTTCTATAAAGCCTTTCACCACAAATAATGTAATTAGTGGATAACCTTCGGATGGTCAATTGGTCATTCTTGTTTGCAGATGGCGGGTATGTCTCTTTCTTGAGGTACTGTAGGATGTTTGAATACCATTTACCTTCCCTATTCTTTCTCCCATCTTCTTCTACTGTCATGCACTAGGCTAGTTCTTCTTTCTGTTCTAACACTATCGGTCTAGCTTTGTCTTCTTTCGACCCATCCATCATGGATGCCATGGTTGCCAAAGCATCTGCAATTTGGTTCTGTATCCTTAGCACATACAAGTATTGGATCTTGCTGAATTTTGATGCCCATTTTTGAAGACATTCATGATAAGGCACCAACTTTTCTTCTTTGATCTTCCATTTATTTTGAATCTGAGAGATTATTAAAGCTAAGCCTCCATATAGCTCCAACTCCTTCATTCTTAGACCGAAGGATGCTTGTAGACCCATAATGCAAGTTTCATATTTCGTGGCATTCTTGGTGGCAGGAAAGTTAAGTCTGCCGAAAAATGGAATGTGTGTCCCTTTTGGTGGAATTAAGAGAACACCAATTCCA
Organism: Castanea mollissima; assembly: GCA_014183005.1. Taxonomy (NCBI): domain Eukaryota; kingdom Viridiplantae; phylum Streptophyta; class Magnoliopsida; order Fagales; family Fagaceae; genus Castanea; species Castanea mollissima. Next base: position 4,720,241 of record JACAVU010000012.1, on the reverse strand, counting down.
CTTCCGTTTTGATTTATTACTCCATCAAAATACATCTTCCATGATTCTACCTCAATCCTCATGACATTTTCATCCAGAAAGTCCCCTTGGACCTCTTCAGCTTCTTCTGGTGAACAATAGGCTAAATGATTGGTGATTACCCTCCATTTTACAGATTTTTGAGTCACATACTTAATGTCAAATTTTGACAAAAGCAAATCTCATTTAGCAGTCTTCCCATCTTGCACGGGTTTTTCCATTAAGTACTTCAAAGGATCCATTCTTGTAATCAACAAAACCTTGTAAGCAAGCATATAATGTCTGAGTTTGCAGGTTGCCCAAACAAGTGCTACACATGTCTTCTCTAAAGGTGAATACTTTTCTTCATAGGGTAGCATCTTCTTGCTGATGTAGTAGATTGCATTCTCCTTTCTAGTCTCCCCTAGGTATTGAGCAAGTAAAGCCCCTATTGCTGTATCTATAGAGGTGAGATACAACAACAATGGCTTTTCAGGTGCCGGTGGGACAAGTATTGGTGGTTTCATCAGATAACTCTTGATCTTCTCAAAGGCTTCTTAACAATGTTCATTCCTCACTATAGGGACTTCCTTCTTATGCAGCCTGAAGATGAGTTCACATGTCATGGTAAGCTGGGCTATGAACCTGCTAATGTATTGTATCCTCCCTAGAAATCCTCGAATCTCCTTTTCAGTTCTTGGAGGCTTCATCTCTACAATTGCCTTGATTTTGTCAGGATCAACTTCTATTCCTCTTTGGCTTACCATAAACCCTAACAATTTTAAACCCTAATAGTTTTTCGAATGTGACTCCGAAAGTGCATTTCTTGGTGATGGTGAACCAAAAGGAAAATGAACTCCGACTCGTCTATAGGGGTTGTCCAAGTCAAGAAGGCAAGAATGGCTTCCTTTGTTAGGATGGTCATCCATAGGCATGTGGGTCATCCATAAGGAAAACCCTTGGACGAGCTCTAACACTTGGGAATAATTCTAGAAATTAATATACAAGAGCTAAAACGGACCACGTGTCACTATTTGAAGGCATGAGTTAGGTCCTGGTTCATCCTTATAACTCCGTCCGTAGTACTTAACTTCCATGACAATTATAGGAAATAAAATATTCTAACTCTTATAACGGTTATGGAAGTTAACCTTGAATCATTTGACCTCCTCATTTATAGGGGAAGTTATGAGACAAGTAACCACTCTAAGACCATACTATATAAACGTTCATTCACATCAAGTGAAGGTAAGTTTTTCACAACTTTTGAAAAGTTGGAACTCTAGAATTTGAGAGAAAAACTAACTTTGGCAACGGAGGGTTTTTGGCCAATCCACCCCGGTCATCCTTTGATTGTGTGTTCTTCTTTTTAGGTCTTCCAAACAATCGCTAGCCCATTGAAGCTCGGAGCATCCAGCCTACTAATTTTCTTTGCATTATTAGTTGGCATCGTCTGTGGGTAGTTTGATTGATTGTGTTTTGCAATTTAACTTTCCTCGACTAAAGGCTATATGGTTCAGACAAGATCAAGGGCTACTAGCCCAGTCCACTAGGAGAGTAGGGATGCTTCTAGTAATCCCCACCGTGATCATTAGTCAGCACCTGTCATGCAACCACCTTCCATCCAACACATACAATCCATGGCAGCTGCCATGGTGGAATTAACTTGTCAGAACCAAGAGTTGACTAGAGAGATTAGTCTAAGGAGGCAACACCATGAAAGACATGCGGAAGGGCAAGCCTAGAGTCAAGAAGGCAAAGGAAAAAATGCTAAGTCTGAGAACCAATCAAGGGGTACGGCTTCAAGAAGGGTGCCACACTTCGAAAAGGAGATGGACCAAATGAGGAAGGCTATGGACGAGATGAGGGAAAACATGAGAAGGGCGAATCCCGTAGATGATTTAGTTCATCGAACAGATTCCCTTTTCACCGCCTCCATCAACATTCACCCCTTGCCTCCAATGTTCAAGATGCCTTCTTTGAATTCATATGATGGAACGCGCGATCCATGTGACCATATCGCCACCTTTAAGACTACCATGCACCTCTAGGGGGTTCCGAACAAGATTATGTGTAGTGCTTTCCCTATCTTCAAACATTGTGGGCTTGTTCAAAGAATTGAGCAAATTGTTCGTCAACAATTTTATTGGAGGAAAACGGCATTAGCGTTCCTTGTCCAACCTGTTGACCATAGAGCAAGGGGAAAATGAAAGCTTGCAGTCCTTCATTACCCGGTTCAACAGGGAAGTCCTAACAATGGACGAGATGGATGACAAGTTGTTATTGGCAGCCTTCCATAATGGAGTTAACTCCGATTTATTCATTCATAAGCTTTATGAGCAAGAGCCACAAACCATGGCTAAACTCGTTCATTCAACCAAAAACTTCATGAATGCAGAGAATGCAATCATAGTCGAGAAAAGAAAGAGAGCAGAGCACATGGAAGCAGATCCCTGCACCATCCTGAATAGGGTCTTCGTCTAAAGAAGGCCCGGGCAAGGGAGAAGAAAGATAGAGATAACAAAAGTGCACGTTCTTCAGTAGGAAGTTAATAGTATATGCCTTTGAATACACCACTTGAACAAGTGCTTATGCAAATCAAGGACGACCCATCCTTAAAGTGGCCAGATAAAATGAAAGGAGATCCCAACAAGCGCAATAGGAACAAGTATTGCTGCTTCCATGGAGACCATGGGCATGACACGAACGAGTGTTTTGATTTGAAGCAGCAGATAGAGAACCTCATCAAACAAGGAAAATTGAGAAAATTTCTTGGACGAGATAACAAGGAAGAGAAGTTGAAGGCGAAGGTAGAGGAATCGTCACGACCTTTACTTGGAGAAATAAGAGTTATCATAAGAGGAACTTCAACAAGACAATCTTCCAAGTCAAGAAAGGCTTACCTAAAGGTGGTCCCAAATGTCCAACTATTTGGATGGTCTCTAAGGACAAGAGGAATGGACAAGTAAGCCATTATATTCACGGACGAGGATGCTGAAAGAGTCCACCACCCACATGACGACACGATCGTCATCACCTTGCTCATTGCTAATTACACGACTAGAAGGGTGTTGATAGACAATGGAAGTTCGATGGACATCTTGTATTATCCCGCCTTTCAACAGATGAGGCTTGGACAAGATCAACTTCGTCCAATAAACTCTCCTTTGATAGGATTTGGAAGGATGGAAATGCAACTCGTGGGTATCATTACATTACTTGTGGTGGTAGGTGCATATCCGCAATAGGTAACTAAAGAAGTAAGTTTCCTTGTTGTTGACTGTTCATCATCATACAATGCTATCATTGGACGACCAACGATAAACAGTTGGAAGATAGTAATGCTAGAGAATGCTATTTAGCCATGTTGGCTATGGATGAGTAGGTACAGACAATGAGTATAGACGAGAGGAGGGTTACCGCAGAGCCCATAGAGATGTTGGAAGACATTCCTTTGGACTAGTGTAACCCTGAAAAGTTTACAAGAATAGGAGCGAGCATGGAAGAGAAGACAAAGCAAGACCTTGTCCAATTTCTAAAGAAAAGTACAGATGTGTTCGCCTGGAGTCATGAGGATATGCCAGGTATAGACCCAAGCGTCATTACCCATCGTTTGAACGTATATCCTTCATCTAAGCTTGTACGTCTGAAGAAAATAATTTTTGCCCCTGAGCGAGACAACGCCATTAAAGAAGAAGTCCAAAAGTTAACCACAACAAACTTTTTTCAGGAAGTCTATTACCTAGACTGGTTGGCTAATGTGGTAATGGTCAAGAAGGCAAATGGCAAGTGGAGAATGTGTGTGGACTTCACTGATCCAAAAAAAGCCTGCCCCAAGGATAGCTATCTGTTGCCATGCATTGACCAGCTGGTGGACTCAACTGCGGGTCATAAATTGCTAAATTTCATGGACGCCTTTTTAGACTACAATCAAATTAGGATGGACGAGGTGGATCAAGAAAAGATGTCCTTCATCACCATCCAAGGTTTATTTTTGTTACAAAGTGATGCCCTTCGATTTGAAAAACACGGGGGCAACTTATCCAAGGCTGGTTAACCATATGTTTAGTCCACAAATTGGGCGAAACGTGGAAGTTTATGTAGATGATATGCTGGTAAAGCTTTTGGACGAGAAAGCATCTAGATGACCTTCAGGAGACCTTTGATATGCTTAGACGGTATAATATGAAGTTGAACCCGAGTAAGTGTGCTTTTGGAGTTTCGTCGGGAAATTTTCTTGGATTCATAGTTTCACATAGGGGCATTGAAGCAAATCCCAATAAAATCCAAGCAATACTGAAGATGGAGCCACTGAGGAATATCAAAGAAATCCAATCTCTCACCAGATGAATTGCTGCCCTTTATAGGTTTGTCTCAAAAGCTACGGACAAGTGTCTACCATTCTTTAAAGTTCTCAAGAAGGCATTTGAATGGACGAACGAGTGCCAGAAGGCCTTCCAAGACCTCAAGGCCTACCTCACTACAACTCCTTTGCTAAGCCCATCCGTACCAGGGGAAGAATTGTATTTGTATTTAGCAGTGTTTCCACATGCAGTGAACTCAACATTGATTAAAGAAGAAGGGAGAATACAAAAATCGGTTTACTATACAAGTCGAGCGTTAAGAGGTGCGGAAGGACAATATCCAATGATGGAAAAGCTAGCCTTTGCTTTGGTCATGGCTTCTAGGAAGCTAAGGCATTACTTTCGAGCTCATGTCATCAATGTCTTGAAAGATCATCCACTAAAGAAGGCGATGAACAAGTTAGAAGCCACAAGATAACTAATCTAATGGCCATGGAACTTAGTGAATTTGATGTCAGGTACCAACCAAGAAGCGCGATAAAAGCACAAGCATTGGCAAATTTCATTGTAGAGTTCACTCCAGCCAAGACGAGCTAAATGAAGGAGACAAAGTTCAAAGGTAGGTTATCAGTGTAGATGGCTCGTCCACATCATATGCAGGGGGAGCTGTAGACTACTATGACCAAGTCCAATATATGCCAAGCATAGATCTTCTAGAGGTACAAAAAATTGGAGGAGAAGGAAATTGGATGATTCCAATAAAAATTTATCTCAAAGATGGAAGACTTCCAGAAGACAAGGACAAGGCTAGGAAGTTGAGGATCAGAGCTACCAAGTATATCCTCATAGACGAGGTAATGTATAAGCAAGGCTTCTTTTAGTCTCACCTAAGGTTCTTAGCTCCGAACGAGTCAAATTATTTATTGAGGGAAGTTTATGAAGGAGCATGCGGAAATCACTCCTGAGCAAGAGCACTAGTCTATAAGGTTGTCCGTGCAGGCTTCTACTGGCCAACTATTCAAGCAGATGTTAAGGCTTATGTCAAAGTATGTGATCAGTGCTAGCGCTTCAGCAACGTCCCAAGACAACCATCGGAGTATCTGACCCCGATGATGGCCCCATGGCCCTTTGTGTAATGGGGACTGGACATTTTAGGTCCCTTCCTACTTGGAATAGGCAGATGAACTTTTATGATAGTAGAGATTGATTATTTTACTAAGTAGGTAGAAGCCGAGCCCTTAGCAAAAATCACTCAGCAAAATGTCAAGAACTTCGTGTGGAAGAACATTGTATGCAGATTTAGGATACCTAGGGTACTAATATCTAACAATGGACGACAATTTGATAACACGCCTTTCAGGGAGTTTTGTGAGCAACTTGGAATGAAAAATCATTATTCCTCCTCCTCCCACTTGCAAGCGAAAGGCCAAGCAGAAGTTACAAACCGATCCTTATTAAAAATTATTAAGACTCAGCTTTAGGGGGAAAAGGAAGTATGACCAGACGAGCTACCAGGTGTCCTTAAGGCTTACAGGACGACTGTGAGGACCCCAACAAGAGAAATTATTTTCAAGTTAGCCTATGCAAGAGAAGCATTCATACCTATAGAAGTGCATATAGCCAACAACCGAGTGATGAAGTATCAAGACAAGGAAAATGAAGAACAACTTCGTCTTGACCTAGATTTTATTGAAGAAATAAGGATGAATGTAGAGCAAAGGACAACAAGATATAAAAATCTTATGACCAAACAATATGATGCCATGGTAAAACCCAGGCATTTCAACATTGGGGACCTCGTCCTTAAAAAGGTATCCATGGCGACTAGAAATCTGGCTCGCGAAAAACTAAGGCCTAATTGGGAAGGACCTTATAGGGTTATCAACTACAAGAGGCAAGGGTCATACTATTTGGAAGCCCTAAATGGACGAAAGCTAGAACACCCTTAGAACGTTGAGCATCTGAGAAGATACTATCAATGAAGGGTTAGCTTGGACGAGAATCACCATGGACAAGCATCATGGATGAGGTTGAAGTTATGTGGTCTACCTCATATTTACTCATGTTTACTATTGTTACGTGTTGTCAAATAATAAAAAGTGCATTAGTTCCAAACTTTTGCGCTGTCTACGGATTGATTTGTGAAGGATGAGGTTATGTACTTGGTTTGTATAAGTATTTCAATTCCCTAAGGCACTAGCTTCTAAGCATGTTCCATGCTTGTGGACGATATCTATGCTATATATAGTTTGGATTTTCAATATATGTGATGCATAAATTTCTAATTTTCATGATTTCATCCACAAAAAGGCTAAAGGCCTAAGACGAATAAACTCTCTAGACGCAGGGAGGTAACGTTTATTAGCTTTCCTTAAAATATGGATAAAGCTAGGAAAAATAAGCCAAGGCACGCTCGTCTAAACAATGGACGAGAAAAAGCCCGAAGCGTATTCATCCAACCAATGGACGTGAAAATGCATGCATGAAAGAATATTCAAAATCCATGGATAAATAGAACCGGCAAAAACAATCTAATCTTTGGACGAGTAAAAAAGCTAGAAACGTTATGCCTAGAGATGAGTCCTGTGGACGAAAAATAGAGCCTGCTATCAAATCTTTGGACGATTAGAACTGGTAAAACCAGTGCCATTCATTCGCAAGACGAGTTATTCTTATAAAATTTAAAAGATGATGAAAATGTTGAACATGAGGGAGTTCTAAACATGGATGAGCCAAGTGCCTTCATGAGTGGAGGGGCCACACTTAGAACCAGTATAATGTATGATGTAAAAAGGGGGGGGGGGGGGTGGGTTCATCCATATAATAATATGCTCAATAATAGATAAAAAAAAGTAATGGAAATGAACATTCATTCATCAAAGTTTCAAAAAGGGTAGACCACCACCGTCGAAAAACTCTTGTAAAATAAAAGGCTAAAAGAAAACTGTTTAGAAACTTGTCCTAAGTATTATGGATGAGTGAAATGTGCTTGAATGATTTCAAAAGGCCCTAAACAATGGACCTCATAAAAAAAAACTTTAAAAAAAAAAAAAAGACAAAGGGAAATTAAGACAAATTTTATCTTTACTGTGTGGGGTCATCTCCAACGTTAGGCTCGTCCTGGGTAGGCTAAGTAGTGGCATCATCTTCAATGTTAATGTCTTCAAAGCTCGTTTGGAGAAGAAAGCTTGTAGCAGCACCAAGATTGAGCTTAGTGGAGCTAAGTCAACTTCAGGGAAGTTTTCCCTACCGTCCATGCAAAAATCTTCAAAGCCCGCCGTGTAGTTGGTGTCTAGCAAGTCAGTAAATTGTTTGGAGGCTCTGAACTCCACTATTGCGTCTTCTTTTGCCTTGTTAAGAAGGGTAGTCAACTTGTCATTCGTCTTTTAAAGATGGTCAAGATGAGTATCCTTCTAAACAATATCAGCTCTTAGATCTTCAACCAGGTTCTGTAGCTCCTTGGCCTCGTCTTTAACCTTAGTTTTCGCCTTAACCCATCTCTTGCAGTCTTCCTTGACCTCCTTGATCCTTGTCTTAAGTAAGACCCTTGTCCTATCCAACTATGTGGCTTGCTTGGATGCAGCAATGAACTTCGACATTGCCTACACAAGTGATTAAAAATTCTGTTAAAAAATATACATGTATACATATTACTATGACAAGACGAGGTAAAAGTATTTACCTTGAAAAGATCATAAACACCAGAGTGCTCAAGTTCTTTCACGGACATGTCATAGTACATTGCCACGTCCTCACCAGTTATAGCTTGCTCAAACCTCTCCCAAGCCAAGTCTTCATTTTCCAAAAGACTTATGGAAGCTTTTCGAGAAGGTTGAGATGAGGCAGGTGTAGTGGTTTTGGACAGAGGATCTCTGGCAGGTTTAGTATCCACGTTATGGATTTGGACGGATGGCTACTGAGAAGGAAAAATAGGGAGGCCTAGCTTGACTACCCCAAGCTTAGATGACTTGTGTTTGGCCATCTTCTCCTTACAACGACTTGAAAGATTCTCCAAGTTAATGGCCTTTGACAAATTCTTTCTTTTGTCCCCAACAGCAGGACGAGGCTGAGACCGAGCTTCAGGCCTGGTTACCTCGTCCACAACTTCCTTTTCTTTATTTTCCTTCATGGTTGCCATCCCTAAAAGGAAAATATTGAAATATCAGCTAAGGAATGTATAACAATCAAATAACTTCTAAGGGAAAAGAAAACTCGCATCTACAAATAGTGAGCTCATAGGTAATAGCATTAGTAGAGGGTTTAGGACCGAGACCCCATATGGCAAGACGCTGAAGGGTCACCAAAGAGTGAAAGCTCCTATCAACGTATAGACGAGCTCTGCGGACACGATCACGATGAAATTTACTAAAAGATGGTCGTTTAACAGCTAAAACAAAGAAGGGAGGAAAAGGTTAAACAATTACAAATAAATGAAAAAGGGGGGGGGGGGGCAAGCAAAGTGGACGCAACAAACAAAAATATACCTTCAGGATGAAGGTGTCCTAATTCTCCAATATATGGGGCAAATGAATCCCTGCCAACCTCAACAGGGTGCCTAGACCAGAAACTAGATGCGAAGAAAAACTTTGTCTTCCAGTTTCCGTCAGATGTAACCAAGGACTTAATCAATCTACAATCACTGCCCCTGGCAGTAAATTGATAAAAGCCCAAGGATTGACTAATCTCTGAGGGTTTGTAACAGTAGAGGAACTCGTGCACAGTAAGAGGACGATCCCCTTAAAATACTTTCCTCCACAAAACTTGCATAGAGATGACGAATCTCCATGCATTAGGGATAAATTGACAAACTCCTAAACCTAACCTAGTAAGTAATTCTCTAGCAAAGACATTTAGGGGTAACCTAAGCCGCCCAAGAAGGTAAACCTCATAGATGCCTATCCCAAAACAGGGTTGACAACACCATTCCCCATGAACGGCTAACCTAGGGTTAAGGTCATCTGGGATTTAGTACCAACTCCTAAGGGCAGCTAGTCTCCTCTCATCTTTCTTAGAAGGTATACCTACAGCACAACTATATACAATCTTTACCTCGTCTATAGGAGTGGGCGGAGAAACACTCGTTGAGGTACCAGCCTGAGACCCTGAGGTTGCCCTCGTCCTAAGGTGTTCTTGGAAGACCTCTAGGGGAACCCTAGGAACACCAGACATGTATTCCTTAGTGGTATTCCCACTACTACTACTACTATGGCTATTAGAATCAGTGTAGCTAGTGGAGTCATGATACTTGTCGATAGCCTTATCTACACTATTGCTAAACGAGGAAAGAACAATCTCAAACATTTTAGAAATTCTAAGGAAAACCTAAGGAGGATGAAGAAAGTACCTGACTCTAGACAAAGGAGAACTAAGGACAAGGAAACATTTCTAGATGAGACGCTAGATGACAAGTGTCAAGGAAGAAATTTTCAAAAATGTGAAGGGTAGGAGAGGAATTCTACTATTTATAGGCAGTAGAATTTGGCATTTGAAACGACGTGACCAACCAAAGGATGACATGTGGCATATTCCTCGAAAAAAGTGAATCAACGTGACCAGTCACCAATGAGGTCATGACATGTGGCAAGGCATCAAACCGCTATAAAAAAAAAACATCTGAAGGATAACAGTAAATCCAACAATGCCTTGGACGACCCTTGGACAATGGGGCAACTGATGGTGAACCAAAAGGAAAATGAACTCTGACTCATCCATAGGGGTCGTCCAAGTCAAGAAGGCAAGAATGGCTTCCCCTATCAGGACGGTCGTCCATAGGCATGTAGGTCATCCATAAGGAAAACCCCTAGACGAGCTCTAACACTTGGGAATAATTCTAGAAATTAATATACAAGAGCTAAATCAGACCACGTGTCACTATTTGGAGGCATGAGTTAGATCCTGGTTCATTGTTATAACTCCCTCCGCAGTACTTAACTTCTATGAAAATTATAGGAAATAAAATATTCTAACTCCTATAGCAGTTATGGAAGTTAACCTTGAATCCTCTGACCTCCTCATTTGTAGGAGAAGTTATGAGACAAGTAACCACTCCAAGACCACATTATATAAGCATTCATTCACATCAAGTGAAGGTAAGTTTTTTACAACTTCTGAAAAGTTAGAACTCTAGAATTTGAGAGAAAAACTAACTTTGGCATCAGAGGGTTCTTGGCCGGTCCACCCCAGTCATCCTTTGATTATGTGTTCTTCTTTTTAGGCCTTCTAAACAAACGCTAGCCCATTGAAGCCCGGACCATCCAGCCTACTGATTTTCTTTGCATCATCACTTGGGATTCAATCAAAACTTGTAGAATTGGATTCTTTCGAAGAACTTCCTCAAAGCTGGTATGTGCCCTTCACGGTCTTTGGACTTCACTATCATGTCATCGACATAAATTTCTATTTCTTTATGGATTAAATCATGCAACAAGGTGGTGGCTGCACGTTGGTAAGTAGCACCAGCATTTTTAAGACCAAATGGCACGACCTTGTAGTAGTATGTCCCCCATGGTGTAATGAAAAAGGTTTTTTTCATATCTTCTAAAGCCATCTTGATCTGATTGTACTCTGAAAATCTGTCCATGAACGATAGCAGAGCATGACCCGCTGTGTTGTCAACCAAGACGTCAAAGTGAGGCAAAGGGAAATCATCTTTCGCGCTAGCCTTATTAAGATCTAGAAAATCTACACACATTCTAACCTTCCTATCTTTCTTTGGTACCAGAATCACATTAGCTAACCATTTTGGATAGTTGACCACTCTTAGGAATCTATCATTGTATTGCTTCTCCGCTTCTTCCTTGATCTTGAGAGCTCACTCTGGCTTTATTCTTCTTAATTTCTGCTTGACCAGCTTCATGGTTGGATCTGTTGGAATGTAGTGTTGTACTATATCTGTATTAATCCCAAGCATGTCTTCATATAACCAGGTAAAAACCTCCTTGAACTTTGTTAGTAGTGCCACTAATGCATCTTTCTTTGAAGTGGTTAGGGTATTGCCCACTTGGATTATTTTGGGCTTATCCTCAATACCCAGGTTAAGGGGTTGGGTTTCTTCTCTTATAAGTTTTAGGTATCCATGTTTTAATTCCTTATTATTAAGAGTTTCTTTACCAATTTCCGAAATAAAAACATTCAAAGCCATCAAATAAGTAGAATCATAAATCATATTAAAAGGAAAAGAATTCTCAACAAACTCAACAGACTCAAGAGACTTAACTAAAGCAGACTCAATTGGAAAACTATCATAAACAAACTTAACAGGAATAGAAATACTAGCAAAAATAGACTCAATATGAATTGAAACAATGTTTTGGACAGGGGTGATGACCTAGCGGTTTTGATCCTTTTGGCAAAGGTGACTAACTTGACAGTCTTGATCTTCCTCACGGAGTCCTCCATGGGGTGGGCGGCTCCCTCCCATGCCAAGTTCTTCAACTCGGTAGTGGCTTCCATAATGGCAAATGGCTCCCAGTAAGCTTCTTCTTTCTCAGCATCAGTACTGCGGGATCTATATCCATATAGTTTGTAGCTTCTTCTTCAATCTCCATGTCTGTAGGCTTGTCAGTCACAAAAGCATCCAGACGCTCTATGCTATCCATTCATTCATCAAGCAAGTCATGCTTGCCTCTATTGCCCAAGTTAATGGGTTGAGGGAGATGCTCTAACTCGCCTCCTTCTTCCCTCTCATCACTACGTTCAACATTCTCAAGTGTCATGATTTTGAGACTATGGACCATCAACTTGTGGTCTAGTGCAACCATTCTGGCATCTATGTCATCTTCCTCTTCAATATGTGGGGTTGGTGAACTTGGTTCTAAATCATAATATGACCCCAATTCTGAAACTTTCCTTCCATGCTTGTCATACCTTGGGCCAGACTTTAAGCTAACATTAGTGATATCACTCCAATCTGAAAGGTGCCCATAGGGATATTCTTCGTGGTACATTCGATTGGCTTGTGCATTCTCTTCTCTTGCATTCTTTAACACATTCACCAGTCTATATTGATCACTATCAATATCGCTTCACTTGTTAGCCTCAACGTCGTCTTCAATGTCTCGATCATAATAGTCCACATCACTATCATATTCCTCATAGAATAGGTTTGCATCTTCATCTTCTCTATCACTAGGGGGTTCACCCCAATCGTCACCATTGTATGGGCTATTATAACTTCTGTTGCTGCTATCATCACTATTGGTGCTGCTGTCATCATCATCATGCCCATTATCATTGCTGCTGCTGTCACTACTACTATCACTCTTCTTTTTGTTTTCATCTTCATCTTTATCATCACTAGGGGTTGCTCCCCCCTCTTCATCTTCATTATGGGCTCTTAGTTCATACGAGCTCTCCAATGCATGCTGACTAGCCTCCTAATATTCTTCATCTTCTATGTTGCAAATATGATCTCCAAGAAGCGCAGTCATGGCGTCAGGATCCATGTAATCAGCCCAATCAGTAGGAACCCACGTTGTGTCTTTTTTCTTCGACTTTGGAGCCTTGTTATGGCAATCAAGTCATACCTTAAATCAGGTACCACTGTCTTTGTCATAGGATTAAATCTTGGCTCAAGGAACCCCTAATAACGTTGACTCTCTCAGCATTTACAAACTTTCCATTCAACGTAGGAGTGTAGGGCCCAGTGGTTCTGGAGGACAACGAAGTCCTTTTGCTTTGGCTTTGGCTCGGTCCATCTTTCTTACTTCCATCTCTAGCAAATCATCATCAGTGGGCTTGTAGCCTAGCTCAAAAGGTGGTGTGGCAATAGGAATCATTGAAATCTGAATAGTTGGCTTCTTCACAGTTCTCCCCAAATTCACCCCTGAAAGGTAGTTCGTTCTTCTCATCATTGCTACCACATTGTTGTTGCCATAAGGAGCGAAGTCCATTGGAATCTCAACTTTTCCCTCTCTCTTTTCAAAACTAGGCCTCTCAATCTCAAAGTCATCCAAGGTCAATGGCTCTTTCTTGGAATCAATACCATAAACAGGCTTAGGCACAATCAGTGTATCCCCATAGAAGGTCATAATAGCTCATTCATGTGGAAACCGAACCTTTTGATACAGGGAAGAAGGTACAACCTCTATGTCATGAATCCAGGGTCACCCAAAGAGCATGTTGAAGCATAAGGCTATGTTACGAACCAAAAAATCCACCTTCTTGACCATTGGTCCTATGGTAAGCTCTAATGTTATGGTCCCCAAGACCTCTCTTCTATTGTTGTCATATGCTCTCACATGTTGGTCAGTAAGCATAAAGTCTTCAATACTGAGGCCCAGGCAGCTTGCAGTCTTTAAATGACACGCATTCAAGGCGCTTCCATCATCTATCAAAACCATCAGTATCCTTTTCCCTATGGAATCTATAGTGATATGCAAAGGGTCGTTGTGGTGCTTCCTCTTCTTGGTCAAATCCATGTCAGAATAGGAGATGGTGAGTTCCCTATCTACAGACCCAATCATAGCATTTAGATCTTGGGAGGTTATGGTTGTAGGGACTTGGATTTGGTTGAGCAGGTTTACTAGGTTTTGACAGTGTTTGTGTGAGGCCATAAGTAAACCCCATAAGGATATGTTGGCTTGTGTCTTTTGTAGTTACTTGAGAACTTCATCTTCCTCGGCAAGTGTTTGTTAGGAAGATCTATTCAAGGCTTCCACAGGGTTGTCAGTCTCCAAATGTGGGGGTTTGAAGTGTCTCCCCCCATTTATGGGTGTTTGGTTGTTTATTTAGGGTTTGAAGTGTCTCCCCCCATTTATGGGTGTTTGGTTATTTATTTGGGGTTTGAAGTGTCTCCCCTTATTTGTTGATGTTGGATGATTTAATTGGGGTTTAAAGTGTCTTCCCCCATATATTAGTGTTTGGTAATCCTTGGGTTTTGATTTATCATTCCATATGTCATATCCTGTGGTGGTGGTAGATGTCCTATCCATTAATTCTTCCCATGTCACCATGAAGCATTCGGGTAGGTCATAGATCAAGTCGAATGGATCCTCCTTATTCTCCTCTTCAATCATTAAGCAATTAATCCTTGGTCCTTTCCAAAAATTGTGATTGGGTAAGGGATTATTAGTGATGCTGACCTTGTAGGTGGCACAATCACTTTGTTGTCTATTAGGTCTTAAATTGCATGACAAAGGGCAAAACAAAGGTCGGTGTCATGACTTGAGTCTTCATGGTAAACATATCTTTTATTAACATCAAATAGTGAAGGCAGGGCATTTGGAATTGGTCTTAGGTCTAAGGGTTTCAGCAACCCTTTAGCTTTTCATACACTTGGCTTATGGGCATATATAACTCATGAAATTCTCTCCTAGGTTTAGGCCCTTGTGGTAATTTCACAGGTGCAATGGGTGCAATCAATTGGTAAGGACCGTTTTTATGGATGTTGGAAATTTCTACAGACTTAGATCCTACATTCTTTTTAAAAATTGGCGGGTCATTAGTTTTTATGGTTCCATTGTTTAAAACATCCTTAATTTGGGTTCCAGTAGCAATTAAAGCTTTAAAATTGGGAAAGTATTGAGCAAACAAATATTTATGATACACAGTTAACAAATTCTTTACAACCATGGCTAATTGTTCTTCCTCACTCGGCCTATTCATCATCTGTGAGGCCTTAGCTCTCCACTTGGTAATGAAAGTGGAGAAGGATTCCTTCAGCTCTTGCTTGGTAGTTTTGAGATCTCTTCTTATGGAGCCGGTATATCCTGCACCCGGCATATCCGGGTGCAAGATATAATTTTCGCTTCTTGTGATGTCCCCTTCCGTATTGTACTTGTATTGTTTGTGAAACTCTTGGCAAATGTCCTTCCAACTTCTTGCTTTTGCATCATCTAGATTGAGGAACCACCTAAGAGCAGCTCTGGCCAGTGTGCTTTGGAACATTTGAGCAAGTACTTCCTTAATTGAGCCTAAGGGCTGCATAGCCCTCATATACATCTTCAGATGGGACTTTGGGCAGCCGGTCCCATCAAACTTGTCCAGGGTTGGCATCTTAAACTTGGGCGGCAACCTTTTATTAAGAAACAGTGAGAGAGAATCATAGTCCATAAGGTCCTTCATCTTATGAGCTCTTCTAATCATCTCCTTCATCTTATTCATTCTCTCGTTGATCTTCTTTTCATTCTCTACAGCTGGTGGATAATGATTAATCTTATCCTCCTCTTGATTACTCTTCAAATTCTGGAACTGTTGCGTTATACAGTTCACGTCTTCCCACAACTGAATCTGACTAGCTACCGTAGTGTTGAATAGCTCTTAGTGTTCATAGGTTCCTCTGGGTTTGGGTGTTCTCTTTCCTCTACCATAATATGGGGAGCTTCAAACTTCTTATGGCTTGAACTACCTTGGAGGTCGAAGATGGGGTTGTGATCTTGCAACAATGGAGTTTCTTTTATGCTTGACGGCTTCAATATGGTGATGGGAGTGACAGGCTTGGAACTAGAGCTACTGGCTTGTGTGTCGGACTTAGGTTCTCTTTGCAGCCTTTCTTCAGACCTTGACCAAATTCTCCCCCCTAGTGATAGGCTTGGTCGGGTTAATCAAAGCTAAGACCCCATCCATATCTATCAATCAACCAAAACAAACACATATAGCATGCAATGCAATTTTAACTGGTACCGACCTAAGGATAGGTTCTAAGTCATTACATTGTAAGGTGGGTTTGTTGTTTTATTGTTTCCCATTGCTAGGACGTTACACCTCCCAACTTGTAATGTAATGAACATTGCGTGGGCCAAACGGAATGGTTTGTCCTTTACAGTCAACAAGAAATGATCCAGTGACTTTGGGCTATGAGTCTGGGTACCCAATTATAATGAAGATTGGTGATCCATCATTACTACTACCACAAAATT
This sequence comes from Castanea mollissima, assembly GCA_014183005.1. Taxonomy (NCBI): domain Eukaryota; kingdom Viridiplantae; phylum Streptophyta; class Magnoliopsida; order Fagales; family Fagaceae; genus Castanea; species Castanea mollissima. Next base: position 4,704,082 of record JACAVU010000012.1, on the reverse strand, counting down.
TGTTGAAAAGGGGTGCACACATATTTTTTGGATGGCACACACAATGACAGTTAGGGAAAGATTTTAACAAACAATGCATACAACAAAATATCATATAACAAAAATATTATACAACATCCTATCAAACATAAATAAACAAACAACAACTATATCATGCAAGACCATGAAAAATAATGGTACATATTTGGTCACTTAAATCTAATACGAAACTTAGCCCTCGACCTCCCTAGTGGAGTCTCCATTATGAGAAACCTCGCCTGAGAGCGGTGCCCCTCAAAAAAAAGAGGGATTGATTTTTGTGATGTGCCTCTTAGAGCACCTCTTTTTTTGGGGTAAGTGGTGTGGAGTCGCCACTTATTTTTTTATGTACAAAAAATAAGAAAAATTAATATACAAATACATAACTGAATTGCATGTTGACACCCATTCTGCCCAGATAGAGTCTGGTCTTCTAGACTCTTTGTGACCAATGTACCATTTTATGTATGTCATGAATGATATGTTGAACATGTAAGAAACATAATTACACAAAACCATTCATGAATGTATCCTCTTTTGTTTAAAAATTCAAATCTGTTTCAATGATTAGAAAAAATTGATTTTGAAAAATCAGATTTATTTTGTATGTAGAAAAAAAAAAAAAAGAGGTGGTTTTTGGAGGTAAAAATTCAGATCTATTTTGATGATTGAAAGAAATTGATTTTGGGTTTGTAAAAAAATTAGATCTGTTTTTGATAATAAAAAAAATGGTTTTAACTTTGTAATTTGGAAATGGTTTTTTGAAGAGAATTTCACTCATGATACAAATTTATGCAATCATGAATAAACAAAACAAACACAAACATGTCTAATCTTTTTCTTTATTTCAAAAATCTGCATATGTTAAAGAAAATCAGATTTGCATCTAAGAAAGATAAAAATTAGTTTTTAATTGAGAAAAATTCAAATCTACATCTTAGAAAGATGCAGATTTGTTTTTTTATTAAGAAAAAGTTAGATCTACATCTTATAAAGATGTAGATATGTTTTTATTTTAAGTAAAAGTATTGTTCACATGCAAATTATTGACATTCAAGAAAAAGATTATAACAATTACATAGAGAAACGAATCATTCATGTTATGGGCATAAACATTCATCAACATAAAAGGAAGCATAGAAAAGATAGGGTGAAGGAAACAACCACTTGCATGAGCACTCTTTGTTCTCGAGAGGATGTTTTAAGGTTCAAAGAAACTTATTTAGTTATCCTTGAAACTTAAAAACCCAAATTCTTGTAGCAAATCTCAGAGAGGATAAAAGAATATCAACAATCTTTAAGTCTCAAAACGTATGCCTCTCAGAGTGTAAAAAAAAATGTGCTAAATTATGAGACTCAAACTCTATTTATAGAGGCTATAAGTCTCTAAAAAATAGGCACAGACTATTAGAATGTGAATCCGGACTCATCCTTTTGCGAAAAGGTCGAAAAGGATGTACCTTATCATCACCCGAAGGCTGTTGGGCCAAAGCCCAACAAGGTGCAATTTGGCACTTTCAAAGTGTTGTTCGGCACTCCAAAAGTGTCGAATTGACTCTTGGAGGCCGAACGCGCTTTCCTGTTCGGGTGCAATTTGGACTTCTTTTCTAAGGTTTTCTAACGGATCCTTGTATTTAGACGTGTTTTCATCCTCTGTCCATGATTTTTTTATATCTTTTTTCTAGATAATTCAGGATTTTTTAAGAACAGTTATCTTAAACAATTATCTTGTGGATAAATCCCTCAAAATAAGTCCTGATAAAGTTCAAATTATCCACAATTTTATTATTATCCAATCATCCATTTTAATCTTACGCATGCATCCCTATCTTAAATACTAATTATCAACCAATCACAAAATTATTCAATTAATTTTAATTGTTTGACCAATTAGAATTAATTTAAATTAATCATGCGTGGTCGACTCTTCCTAGACACAATACATGTGAACCATGCAAACTTGATCATGTGATATCTTTCGATCCGATGGTTCGATTTTGAAACTGGACACACCGTTGCGACTGTTAGAATCTCAAGATCGTTGTTATGATATGCAATGAATGAATCGGTGCATGCAATGCAAGAACAAATTGATGCATTTGATGCAAGAACAAAATGATGCATGTGATGCAAAAATGATTTTTTTGGGTACATGGATGGTCACTTCAGTTATCTTCCTTAATTAAATCATGGGTGTAAAATCGAGTGTCTACAATTACTTTTTAGTTTTTACTTTATAGTTGTCCTTCTCACATTCTCTCTCATCGTTTCCTTAACAAAAAAAAATCATTTCTTTCATCTATCAGCTCACTTTTCTCTTGACCACCACAAAGACCCAATCTCCATGGCTAAACCTTCATGGCCATGGCTGAAGCCTCAAGCTCACATGACTATCACAAGGTTGAAACCCACATTAATCAAATCATTTTTCTCTCTAGTCTTCTAAACATGAACTTCACATAGCCTAAACTACCATGGCCAAACACCATGGGTTCAGCCAATCAACCACCATAAGCTGCCACAAAAGGCTCTTACCTTCAGATTCTCTCTTGGGTTTGAGGATTTTGTATTTTATTAGAGGTTTAGGGACTCGATGATTTTTTTTGGTTGTTGGTGTTTTGAGTTGTGGATGTAGTTTGCTTTGGGTTTTGGGGTTTGAGAAAGATGGGATTTTTGTTTGGGTACGGTGGCTGGATGGTGGTGGGTGGTTGGCCGACTCTGTCTTGTTTATAGAGAGAGAGAGAGAGAGAGAGAGAGAGAGATGGAGATGGAAGAGAGAGAAGGAGAAGATCTAATGTGAGAAAAAATATTATACTATTGAAATACACAGCTACAGTAACTATGTATATTTACACGATTATTGTTACAAATGTGTAAATATACACATTTATACACTAGCTGATGCGCTTGACTTTTGAGCCATATCATGCAAATTTTACAACTTTTTGTATTTTGCACTCACTATTGTGAGTGCTCTAACAAATGTGTAATATTTTGATTATTTTCTCACATATATATAAGATTCACAGTCTCACACATGCAGATTCCAGAAACATATGAAAATGAAGATATTTACACCTCTTGTATAAGATGATCTAAAATCGGATTAGATTGCGAGTGTGATGCCCCAATTTGATTGATTGTGTGATGTGTGTGGGTGTGTGATGAGTCCCACATTGGGCATTTATTGGATTGAACTGAGCTTTATTAAAAACTGCAATGAGCCTTAATTGTGAGTAGTCCTTTTAAGGTATAGAGCAGATATGGCTAGCGCGTTTCCTTGAGTTGTTACATATGGTATCAAAGCCGGCTTGGTAACCCTATGTGGGCTCAAAGACACGACTTTACAAAGTGGGCCCTAACGAGAAAGGGATTTAAGTGGGGGAGATTGTGATGTCCCAATTTGATTGATTGTGTGATGTGTGTGGTGTGTGATGAGTCCCACATTGGGCATTTATTGGATTGAACTGAGCTTTATTAAAAACTGCAATGAGCCTTAATTGTGAGTAGTCCTTTTAAAGTATAGAGCAGATATGGCTAGCGCGTTTCCTTGAGTTGTTACATATGGTATCAAAGCCGGCTTGGTAACCCTATGTGGGCTCAAAGACACGACTCTACAAAGTGGGCCCTAACGAGAAAGGGATTTAAGTGGGGGAGATTGTGATGTCCCAATTTGATTGATTGTGTGATGTGTGTGGGTGTGTGATGAGTCCCACATCAGGTATTTACTAAGTTAATATAGGTTTATTTACAAATGCAAGGAGTCTCAATTGTGACTAGTCCTTTTGAGGTATAGCACAAATGTGGCTAGCGCTTTTCCTTGGGTGATAAGACAAGTTGTGTCATAGACTCGTAGTAGATTGAAAAGCCAACATCGACAAAATAGACTGTATGTTTTGTCTTAACTGAAAGAAAGAACAAATAGTTGAATGTGATGTTCAATTTCCATGTGAGATTTTAATGTAGATTGCTGACAATGCACAAAATCATGAGTGAGTTGATTGTCCACAGGCACGACGAATGAGGAATCTGAAGAACAAAGGCTGAATAACTTACAGAAAGCACCATGGAGTAAGAGTTAGTAAATTGCATGTACATTGGAGAGGATGAGGCTTGGTGCTTATATAGTAGCATATGGCTTACTAAGATCCCATGAACGTAGGATTTTCTCTTGCAGGGAAGATATGAAGTTAATTGTCCAAGATCTTAGGGTTTTACTTCCCATATTTGGAGAACATGAATATGCAGGAGGATTTTTGGATGTGGTGTGCAAGTTCTTTCCATACAGGGATGCATGAGTGGAGAACACGCAAATGGTACGGGGCTAAGTGTAATCAATCATCGAGAATGGGTAACCCGACAGATACCTTCCTACTTGACAGTGAATTTGAGTGGAGAGCACAGCCGATGTTGCGTCGTCATCAACCCGAAAGGGGATCTAGTACCCGACAATCCATTGGAGAGCGAAGGTCAATTTAAATCCGAAGGGTAAAAGGAGTTAGAAAAATTCTTAGCCAAAATATTCCTTATCAATTGCAATACACAGAGTCAAGTTTAAAGAATTGGAATACTCAACTTGGACTTCTTCCCAACAAATCAAAATTAATAAAAAAGATTAGGATGTTTTCTATATTGGGTTATTTTGGCCAATTCACAATAACCAAATAATTCTGCTAGAAACAAAAAAGAAAAGGAAAGATTCTAAGCACTTCAGTAATTGGTGGATTTGGTTTCTTATGATCCATAACATGGAGGGACTTGTTCGACAAAGGTGGATTTGGATTTTTCTTATCCACAACAAGACGGGACTTGTTAGGCCCTAGCATTGTGTCCCTTTCAATAGCCATGACCCAACCTAGAAAAAAAAGGCTGTTTCCATGGAGTCCATGAGGCCCAGCTAATTGTGTATCCCAACATCAACATGCTATGCTGAATAGTTTTTATTTTTTTATTTATCTGAATGAATTTCGTCCAACCATTTCGACTTCTATGCAGACATCGATTTGCTTCACATTTTTCCTTTATTGGCCACATTGCTCAATAGTCAAGAGTTCTATGCTATCAAGACTCAAGAGTCAAGACTCAATAAAGCAATGATTCAAAAAAAAAAAAAAGACCCAATAAAGGAAAAACAAAACCCACTTTACTTTACTCAGTTGGGTTTTGAATCTCACTTTGATATTTTATATCTTCCATAAAAATAATATTAAAAAATTTCTAAAATAATTTATTAACAATTTTATAAGGCATTTGTTAATATAACTCATTTACAGTATTATAGTCAAAATATAAGTATCTTTTCGTACAATAACACATACACATTCACTACAAAATCTTCATGAAAATATGGTAAGCTTCAACTTCTGTGCAAGCTTAATTAGCTTAGCAAACACCCCCCAACCCCTACCCCCAAACAAAAAAAAAAAAAGCAATGATAACAAATATTAAAAGTTTTCAACGACCACTCCGACAAGAACAAAAGATTGGGACGACAACGTCACACAACAGAGAGAACAGTAATAGAAACAAAAAAAAAAAAAAAAAAGAAAAAAAAAAGAAAAGAAAAAAGGAGAGGCATGATGAGAACCCCACCATATCCTTGAGCATATGCGTACTTACGTTAATGCACGCGTGCAGGGGCAATCTAATCATAGTCAATTCCGTGCTAATTACGGGTTTATTCATGTCCCCTAATTAATTTCTTTACACTGATCTGTTTTTGTACTCTCTTTTTTTGGTTTGGTAATTCTGTTTTTTGTACTTATTTGGGGTTGATTTTTGCACCCTAATTACCCTCTCTAGGTATAATAATTCAGGAGAATCTGTGTTGTTTGAGATTACCATACCATAAAAAAGGGAGACTTCAACAGGTGTTTTTCTTTCCCTCAATAGACATGATAATAAGTTAGATTTAACGTTCGATTGAAAAGACTCTCCCCACTGTAGTGCAAGTGCAACCCACTATCTAAAAAGTTTGATTTTGATGGATAAGTAGGTCATGCAAGGTTTTGCTATGGTTGCTTCACAAAGAATCATTTTATTCTCATATTATTTTCATGGTTTTATTCATCTTATAAATTTTATTATATTCACTTTTAAAGCGAAAATATAATCATGAGTTTCAATAAGCTTAACTAATAAAATTTTTGTCATCGAGTGAAAACATTATAAGTTAAATCTACCTATAAACAAAGGTGAAAATATAATCAATCAAACAAAACTTATAGTAAAAATTAATGCGTCTTATATTCACTTTTGGTTTTGGAAATAAAATATTGTCTTAACCCTATTCTCATCTTAATTACCGTGTGATTCCAGAATCTCTAACAGATTTTTTCGCACCAATTAATGGAAGGACCAGATGAATTATCTGCAGCAATTACTTTCTCAGTGATGAAGCAAGCTCCACGTTGAATTTGGGGAACACATGAAAGTCTTCAAGTAGTACTACAGTACTGTACGAGAAGAAGTTGGTCATACATCTCACCTTATCCAAGTTCAGAAAATCTAAGTGAAAATCAAATATGTGCAGAAAAGTCCCCTTCTAACAAGACACCCCGGCCCACATTGGAGTGGCAGGGATAGCATTCACGCGCATGCATGAAAAAAAGAAAGAAAGAAAACCTAGACCTTCTTTATCTAAAATGTATTCTAGCAAATGGAAAGCAGGAAAGGGGGGAAGATAGAGTATATGAGGAAGAAAGATAAAAGTTAATGGATACGCGACTTATAGTGGGGATGATTATGTCTAAAACACTCAAAAATAATCTTCTGAGGTAATCATGCAAGAGAATCATTCCATCCCTTCCTTTTTTCAAGTGCTTGGAATCCAATAAAAACTATGTCTCAATATAATATTGAGACGTGTATAACTTAATTACAATTTCTTATGTATCATATTTTAAATTTTTTTAATATATAATATGGATGAAATTATGTTGATGTGATAAATGGTCAAAATAAAAAATTAGTTTCCGTTGGTGTGACAATAAACGAATTTTTCAAGAATTTTCATAAAAAAAATAATAGTAGGGACTAAATTGACATAACACTAAAAAGATTAGAGGTTAAATTTACACAATTAAAAAGTTAGTACCAAATTGACATATGGTGTAAAGTATAAAGACCAAATACGTAATTTACCTTAAATAATATTCTCTTTTAAGGACATCAACAATGTACATGACTTGGTGACTAATGCATTTACATAATTATATAAACTTATTTGAGAAACTTAAGGCATAAGCCTCGTAAGGAATAATATCTAAATTTTACTTTTTTAAGATTAACTTTCTTGTTAACATAAGCTAAGCATTAACCACGTTTTTTTATATTTTTGGTGTAAATCATAAGCAGTTAGGCTTTTCACACTTCACTCAATTGGATGGATAAACTCATAAAAGTGTTTCTTTGTATTGTATGAATACACACGTGTGTTTCTATATGTTGCTCATCTCAGTTTTATTCAAGTTGATTACCATCTTATGTAGTTTATAACTTTAAATGTTTGTGCTTATTTAGTTGAAAACGTGTCTTAATAAGGGGGGGAAAGTGCAGCAAAAATGACATCATTACAATATGAATATATTCATCATGATCCAAAAACAAATGTAATTAGAGATTGGTAGACAACTTTTTCAAACCATAGGTTGTAAATTCGAGTTATATATATATATATATATATATATATAGAGAGAGAGAGAGAGAGAGAGAGAGAGAGAGAGAGAGAGAGAGAGAGAGAGAGAGAGCTACTCTAGGATTAGGATTAGTGTAACTTTTTGAAATTTACATAACTTAATATTTTCAAATAAGATGTTGGACTAGGCTCTCTTTGTTTTTAATACACACGCCAAATTTTTTTGATCAAGTATTCCTTATTATGTGATTAATAAACAAATATTTTGCATATAGTCTTAAAATATAGAAAAAAAAAATTGTTGGATGAATTTTTGGGTTCATGTTGCATTAAAATAATATAACATGAACCCAAAATATGTAAATATTTTTCAAAATACAATGATGACATAATCCAATTTTTGGATTTTGTATAAAATAAAATTATTGATTGGTGTTGTATTGGCAAAAAGTTATGCTATGTGGGATGATGAATCCACACCCAATTTAAATTGGTCTACACTATTATTTGAGATCTAAGAAATCAACTATAAATTTTGTTACATGAGACATGATGATGTAAGAATGTATAAAAATATTAAATAGTATAACATTGACCGTGAAGTGATGCTATTTCCACACCCAATTAAAATTGTTCAAACTCTGATATACGAGATTTAGTAAATCTGCCGTGGAACTTGCTTTGTAAGAAATGATGGTCTAGGAATGTAAAAAAGTATACTGAAAATATATTTTTGATTAAAAAAAAAAAAGGCAAAATGAAAATTGGACTTTTAAGTTTCACTAAACTTCATTTCAAGTCTCTAACTTAACTTTTGTTTAATCGAGTCCTCTAAGTTTCAAAAAGTATTGTAGTCTAATTAACACTTCATGATGTTTCTAACAGAAATATTTAAAACTCGAATCTGTGATCCCCAACTATTAAATTATTTTTTTAAAAATTGGTATTAGCATGCCATATCTTATCAAGTAGTGACTATGCAACAAAGAATATGAGTATGGTTCATCTGCATAAAATGCATAAGGTTAAGCTAATTCACTAACAACTAAAAGCTTAAATCATAGGGATTGTTTTCTATTGTCATGATACTTTGGTTAGGCCAAGGGATGGATGTAGACCTATCTGGCGGGGATAATTGTGTGTATATATAAATGATAAAAGAAGAGTAGAATGTGGTTGTGGTGGTAGTGAAAAGTGGTGTTGAGTAAAGGGTTGATAATGAGTTAAAAAAATGCCAAACCGCTCAATAAAATTTTGATGTACATCGTTGGGCAAGGCGGGGATAATTGGTCTTGATCGAAGATGAGAGCCAGCCAACCCAAGTCTTGAAAGTCTTCCTACCCGATTCTTCTCAAATCTTTTCAGACAATAAGGGAACAACATCTCGATCTGATGTGAGATAGTAGGAGGAGGGCCTTTGATCTACCAATAGAGGGAGCAATTTGAAGAAAAATACTAACCAATCTAATTGGTTCGAGTTTCTTTTTAGATGTTCATCAGACAACACATTCTCTTTATTCATAGTGTATAAGGCTTCTACTTTTGACATTTATGAAGTTAATATCGAAAGGTTAACTCATATCTAATCTAATCAAGTATGGCCCTATGAGACATCCAAAAGTACTAATCACGTTTGGATTGTGCTACGAAAATATTGTATCTAATGATAAAAGATATGGAGAGGTCACTTTCAAAAACCTTTTTTTTTTCTTTCTACAATAAATACGACCATAATTACATGTACAATTTAAATCTTTCTTAAGCTCAACTAATTAGGAAAAAAAATAGAGGCATAGGTTTTGTTTTCAATACCTCAAAAAAAAAAAAAAATATATATATATATATATATATTATATATATATATATATATATATAATTAAGTCAATGAATTGTAAGTTGCAGCATCATATAATAATTTAGCTAGCTAAGGCCCTTATACTTATTTTACGGAGAGAAAAAAATGAAATAAAAATCTCTTTGTCCCTATAAATATCTCACATCCAAGATAATTGAATAGAAATCCTAAATCTCTTTTTAAAATGAAAGAAGAAGTACTACTAAGTTATAAAGTAATTGGTGTGTGAACTTTATGAGTTTAAATTGCAAAAAAGAACAAATCACAAAGAAGAAGAAAAAAAACTTGAGGTTGTGACACCACGCTCATTGGTGGCTGTGACAATTTTCCTAGGCTCCGACAACTACTCCAGCAGCTTGTGTGGCGAGGCGCAGGTCCAGTGCTTGTGCTTGTGGCTGTGAAATATGGGTTTTAATGGGTTGTTATAATTTGTATAGTAAGGTGTGTATGATTAGTTTTTAGTAAAATACTTATGTGAAGTTCTCTTATTGAAGGGTGTAAGCTAAGACTTTTAGGCTATAAATCATGATATAGTTTAAATTTAACTTTTATACAATTTGCTTGATATTTGTTATTGGGAGTTACCAATTATGGACTTAAATCAAAATGTTTTAAATTAAATATTTCTGAAATAAATTGCATATATACTATATTACATATATATAATCAAGTTTATACAATGTAGAGAAGAGATTAGTTTTACGTCTCTCTCCCTCTCTCTCTCTCTGGCTATCACAAACCAAGAAAATGTTGAGAATATAAAAATTGCGTAGATGCTGAATTACATGGAGCTGAAAAAAGAAAGAATAAACAAGTCTGGATAAGATAAGCCCAATGACTCATCAAACCAATTAAAACCCTAGAGAAACCTTGCCCATAGCTCCACAGGTTGTACGAATCATCTATAAAACTTTGTAGCTGTAGACCCCTCCCTTTCTCAATGTCATTGTTTTTCACAATGAATATGCCACTGCTTGCTGGGCAAGGGGGGCCCCAAACTCCATGACTTATCTTCAAACTTTCTAAGTCGCATGCCCTTATCTCTCATTAATGGAAGACTACTGGCTATAGGCGTTATATGACAAAACAAAGTTGGGTTCATTTCACGCTGTTTTGATGCTTATTTTGTCCGGGTCATCTCGTTTGTCACTTCCAGGTCCCGGCTCAAAGGTTCTGTCATCAGGTTTTCACTAAAATGGTTGAATATAATTCAAAGAAGATAAGTTTGAAACTGGTCATTTTTAATATAAAACAATGGGTTGCGTTAATGGGCACGGGTGCCCGTTAACACCAAATTTTATGTCACAATTTTTTGTCTTTATGTCAGTATTTTGTTAACTTTTGTTAGTTCTATACGCTTTAAGGTTAGTTTTATACAATTTCTCTCATCTAATCAATTTTTTTATTAAGTAGGATTTATATTATTTTAACTTTAACAAGAACAACATAATGCTTGTTAACGTTTGCCTAAAAAACAATTGTACTGTATAATAGCTTATAGATGGATGCCATCATTAATGTATTTTGGGGTTTGATCCGTATCGTTATAAAGTATCAAAATATTTTGATACTTCATATTTCATGCTTAAAATTTTGTTTGTTGCTTTAAAAATAATTGCTAAAATGTGACTTTAACTTTGTTGTATTACCTCATGAAGATTGAAGGGTTTGATTTCGCTAGATTTTCTATTAGTGGATGGGGCTCGTAGATCACGGTGCCATCATGACTTGTAAAGCTATGCTATTCATTAATTCTCTTCGATATGATACTTACCAAGCCCAGAAATGACAGTATACAGTGGACGGGTGTTGTGGGTAGCAAGAGATCGAGCTAGGAAATCTTTGATTGAAAATTACGTTTCAGTCATCTCTCTTCTACAAATAATCTGCTAAGTTAACGTCCAAAATGTTAGTTGTGGAATTGATCACTACTGTTGGTGCTTACGATGCATCATTATTATTATTATTTAATAATTCAATTGTAAAATGATAGGAAATTTGAATATTTGATGAATTTTTTTATTTGAAAATATCAAAAGGTACTAATTAAATTCTAATACTCTTGACACATTCCTTAATTAGACAAGTTATCCTATGATATATCTACTAAGAATAATTAATATAAAAATCCATTGTCCCAATGTAAGTATTATACTCTATGGTACTTTACCATCACAACTAGTCACACATGTCACTTTTTTTTTTTCTACATAATAATCAAAATATAAAAATAAAAAATTATTAGATATATGATACATTGTATTTGATAGAATATAAAGTGGAATATTGTATAAATTTTGTAGTTAAAAAAAAAAATTGAAGACAAAGAAAGAATACTCAGAATACTAGTGTGTGCACCCTGTTCATCTAGTATTGATTATTAATAACAACTGTTTTTTAAAACACGAAGTTATTCATGAAAGCATGCATTTTGTCCTAGTGGTACAACTTTTGAATGCGAAGAGAGATCTCGTTCCTTGTGCTTGGCGTGGCCAATCTTCGTCAAAGATTGGGGGGGGGGGGGGGGGGGTGGGGGTGAAGAGTTCAAAAGCGATGAGTCGCAATGTGGGGTTGTCAATCCTGGGGCCAATGAGTAATTAGATGCGGAAACAAGAAAAAGATGGGCCATGCAGTATATTTTTTGAGCTGAAGGCTACACCCATTGAATCCGATTCTTTATGGTGACCCTACTGACTGCTCAAATAGCAATAGATATGGAGATTCCATGTGAAACGTTCACGCCTAGCTACAGTATCGAGCATTATCAACAACAATTTGATTAAGAGCTTGAAAGGAACATGAGTATGATTCTTGCCTTGAACTGCGATGCATGGCGATCCCTTTGGTACTTGTGCATTTTTTTTTTTTTGTTGCTAACACTGCATGTTCTCTTGTTAGTGTTTAGAGCATCATTTATGTTCCACACCATTGTGTCATTGTTTTATCACTATCTCCTACGTCAACAGATATAGGTCAAAAGCCCACAAGTGTGTATAGCAGGCTTGGATATTTGTAGGACAAACAACTTAAGATTAGGGTTAGTCCAACACATCAAAGATATACACTAGTTATTATGTCAAACCGCATTAAAATCTTGCTTTCACTTTTCCACCTTTTACTTCATTTTATTTCAATCTTTGTATTTTAACATGGTATCAAAACTATTTTCCTCTAGACTTCAATGGAGTTCAAGAAGCCACTATTGACTCACTTGGCATAATCACCACTGACTACCAATTGTCATTCAGATAAATTCATCATTGTCGACCAATGTCTTGATATTTCTTGTACCCTTGGGTCTCTCCCTTACGAGAGTTTTTCCGAGCCCCTACCCTCACAAATCGATAAAGCTCTCCAAGATTTCTCAAACTCTAGGTGAAAAACAAGAAAAAATAAAAAAAATTAAGTCATTGCATGTGATCTCGTCATGTCACATGTCATCCCATGCCATTAAAGAAGTTTCACATGCACCATCACGCACAACACAAATCCCACTCACAAATCATAATGGATCAACCGCATTAGCCTTAGAAGTTAGAACATGCCATGGGTCACCTTCGTCGCTGCATCATGTTGGCCCTGTTCCATGTCTCTACCACCACCCAACCCAACCCATTGTTTTAACAATCGAACCCACTCAACATGCTTGAAAATTAATATCATATCCATGTGGCTCGGTGTGGGATGGAATAGATTGGATGATTTGGGTGGATTGAACAGGTTGAAGATGCCATGGCCTAAATGTATTGTAAATCGATCCAAGCACTTGCTGAACAAGCAAATTAATCCTACAGTTAGTTTAGAGTTAGCTCATATATAACAAATATGTATCTGCTTAAAATTTCTACAATAACTGAATCACGTTGAATTCTTGTTTTTGCTTTCTCTCATTCTATACCGTTTTTATTTTTCTTCTTTAACATTCATAATATTGTCTATTGTTTTTTTTAGGCAGCATAATATTGTCTATAGTTAAATTAATCAATATAAAGAAGAATTCATCAATTTGTCTATATCGGCAAAAAATAAAAAAAATTAAGTCATCGCATGTGACCTCGTCATGTCACATGTCATCCCATGCCATTAAAGAAGTTTCACATGCACCATCACGCACAACACAAATCCCACTCACAAATCATAATGGATCAACCGCATTAGCCTTAGAAGTTAGAACATGCCATGGGTCACCTTCGTCGCTGCATCATGTTGGCCCTGTTCCATGTCTCTACCACCACCCAACCCAACCCATTGTTTTAACAATCGAACCCACTCAACATGCTTGAAAATTAATATCATATCCATGTGGCTCGGTGTGGGATGGAATAGATTGGATGATTTGGGTGGATTGAACAGGTTGAAGATGCCATGGCCTAAATGTATTGTAAATCGATCCAAGCACTTGCTGAACAAGCAAATTAATCCTACAGTTAGTTTAGAGTTAGCTCATATATAACAAATATGTATCTGCTTAAAATTTCTACAATAAACTGAATCACGTTGAATTCTTGTTTTTGCTTTCTCTCATTCTATACCGTTTTTATTTTTCTTCTTTAACATTCATAATATTGTCTACTTTAACATTCATAATATTGTCTATTGTTTTTTTTAGGCAGCATAATATTGTCTATAGTTAAATTAATCAATATAAAGAAGAATTCATCAATTTGTCTATATCGGCAAAAAATAAAAAAATAAAATCCAAAACTCAGAATATATTAATTTTTTTAGAAAGTAATTCAAGTTATTCCTTTTCGCAATCACGAAAAAGAAGAAAGAAAAAAAACAATAATTCCTTTATTTTGAAAGAGGTCCCCATTAACAAATGCATCACAATCAGGGATGTCACCCTTTATAATCCTGTAAAAACTAAAAACACACACCTTGAAAAAGCAATTAAATATATAAAGTTACGCTTTTTCTCAGGTATCTCCATATCAGGTGGGCAAAAAACTGCAAGTGGTGAAGATATTTGTTTTATTACAAAAAAAGCGGGCTACGGATGCAGTTGATAGATAGCGAAGTGTGTGTATATATATGTCCAATAAAAGAAAGGGGGGAATTTTGTTGAAATAAGAATTAAACTAAGTAATGATTCATTTGGATTGAGAGGGAGGGAGGAGGAGTACACTGTAAAATAGAGTAAAATTGGCTTAAAATTAATATATTTTCAGCTAACTTTACTTTACTCTTCTCAATTTTCCCTCTATTTCCCCTCTGTTCAAGCTGACCCTAGATTTATGTCTTAAACCTAGATAAAGCCCGTATGTAAATATTGAGAATGTAATATATTTAATTTTGTGGAAATAAAAAACTCCCTACATTTTGTTGAAAATGTAGTATGCTTATTTTCAACTAATTTTACTCTATTTTTTTTCACTCTTCCTCCATTTTCCCTTAATTCAAACGGGTCCTAAATTTTTGTCTTAAACCTAGATAAAACCCATATGTAAATATTGAAATTGTATTACACTTAATTTTTTTTGAAATAATAAACTCTCTAAAATTCTGTCTTACATGCATGTCTTCTTCTTCTTTTTCTTTTTTCTTTTTTTTTTTTTTTTCTTTTTTGAGAAACAACGTGCATGTCTTGAGATTAATAAAGATTATTCATAACCACTTCTATGGCTCTACGGAATGTCACTCAACCAAATGTCTATTAGCAATTAATACTTTATTATTTTGAGAAATAAGTCTTAGGATTTGTCATCATATAAATCAATAAACACTTCTTGGAGGATCCCAAGTTCTTTCTACGTTATTTAATTAATATTTAATTGCTTCTCAAAAAATATTTAATATTTATTTCTCACGACTCATGATAACATAGTTTTAGAAATTTTGATAAATATTATTAATTTTAAAAATATAAAAAATATATTTTTCAATATTGTCATGAATTAATAAATATTTTTTTAATAAAACCTAAACCAATATAGAATTATTATTTTTCAAAAAGGACCTATTAATATAGATTTGTTCCATAGTATAAAAATTCACAATTATAAGATTCCTTTTTAAATGATAAAACTTTATCAAGTTCTTCCTCTCTTTTTTTTATCTGTATAGAGATACTTAAGTATTAATCTCTTTTTTTTTTTTTTTTTAATTTCTAAGGATACAACAAGTGGCATAACAAGGAAACTACAATAAAGCACTAGAATGTGGAAAGTGACATTCAAAGTAAATGATGCAATCTATATATATATATATATATATATATAAAAGTTGAAGTATAGCATTTATTGTTACTACGCTTCAGTCAAGCCATATGCCATTATATTTTTTCTTTTCAATTTTCCTATAATTATTTTTTTAATATTTACATTTCTTCTCTAACATTTCTCCCTCTCTTACATTTTTCATCTCCTCACTACTTCTCCAACCTTTCTCCCTCCCTTATCTTTTCATCTCCCCACTACCTTCTACATTAATATTATTCTTCCTCTTTTCCTTCATCTTCTCTTATTTTTGTCTCTTCTTATTCACACCCTCTTATTATAAATTTGTCATTACCATCTTCCATTCTATGAATAGTTTTCCCTCACAAAAAATGTTATCTCTCTCTCTCTCTCTCTCTCTCTCTCTCTCTCAATTTTTGGTGGATTTTTTATTTTTCTTGTATCTCTATTTTAGGTTGATAATTTTTTATATTTTTTAAAATTCGACTTTAGATTGATGCAATTTAGTTTAGTTTTTTTATTTTTTTTTTTTTGGTTCTCTTTGTTCAATTTTCCTATAATTATTTTTAACATTTATTTTTTTAATATTTACATTTCTTCTTTATCCTTTCTCTCTCCCTTACCTTTTCCATTTCCCCACTACTTCTCCAACCTTTCTCCCTCCCTTATCTTTTCATCTCCCCACTACCTTCTACATTAATACCATTCTTACTCTTTCCCTTCATCTTCCTTTATTTTTGTCTCTTCTTATTCACACCCTCTTATTATAAAATTTGTCATTACCATCTTCCATTCTATGAATAGTTTTCCCTCTTACAAAAGGTTTTCTCTCTCTCTCTCAATTTTTGGTGGATTTTTTATTTTTCTTGTATCTCTATTTTAGGTTGATAATTTTTTATATTTCTTAAAATTCGACTTTAGATTGATGCAATTTAGTTTTGTTTTTTTATTTTTTTTTTTGGTTCTCTTTGTTCAATTTTCCTATAATTATTTTTAACATTTATTTTTTTAATATTTACATTTCTTCTTTATCCTTTCTCTCTCCCTTACCTTTTCCATCTCCCCACTACTTCTCCAACCTTTCTCCCTCCCTTATCTTTTCATCTCCCCACTACCTTCTACATTAATACCATTCTTACTCTTTCCCTTCATCTTCCTTTATTTTTGTCTCTTCTTATTCACACCCTCTTATTATAAATTTGTCATTACCATCTTCCATTCTATGAATAGTTTTCCCTCTTACAAAAGGTTTTCTCTCTCTCTCTCAATTTTTGGTGGATTTTTTATTTTTCTTGTATCTCTATTTTAGGTTGATAATTTTTTATATTTTTTAAAATTCGACTTTAGATTGATGCAATTTAGTTTTGTTTTTTAATTTTTTTTTTTTTGGTTCTCTTTGTTTAATTTTCCTATAATTATTTTTAACATTTATTTTTTTAATATTTACATTTCTTCTTTATCCTTTCTCTCTCCCTTACCTTTTCCATCTCCCCACTACTTCTCCAACCTTTCTCCCTCCCTTATCTTTTCATCTCCCCACTACCTTCTACATTAATACCATTCTTACTCTTTCCCTTCATCTTCCTTTATTTTTGCCTCTTCTTATTCACACCCTCTTACTCTAAATTTGTCATTACTATCTTCCATTCTATACATAGTTTCCCTCTTACAAAAGGTTTTTTCTCTCTCTCTCTCTCACAATTTTTTGGTGGATTTTTTATTTTTCTTGTATCTCTATTTTAGGCTGATAATTTTTTAAAACTCTACTTTAGATTGATGCAATTTAGTTTTTTTTTTAATTGTGTTTTTTTTTTTTTGGTTCTCTTTGATTGTTAAATTTATCTTATTGCATTATAAAGAACTAAATATAGCATATAAAAATATTATATATTTTTTATATTCTTTAAAACTCTACTTTTGGTTAATGTGATTTAGTTTTGTTTTTCAATTTTTTTTTTTCTCTTTGATTGTTAAATTTATTGTATTACATTATAAAGAATTAAATATAGCATATAAAAATACAATATTATTCTATTATATAGCATAATTTGGATAATTTGGTATTTATTATTTTTTTTATTCTCTTTGATTGTTAAATTTTATCTTATTGCATTATAAAGAATTAAATATAGCATATAAAAATATAATATTATTCTATTACACATCATGATTTTTTATGGTGCTCGATTTAGTTGTTAAACTATGAGACTTTACTAATTTTTGTTTATTTTTTAACCCTTTGTGGTGGACAAAGTACTCTCAATAGTTGTATTAAGAGTTTCTTTAAAAAACCTTCTCTCCTTTTCTCGTGTGTGTGTGTGTTAATACTTAGTATTCTAAAAAAAAAAATTGTATTAGAACTACTTTATAATGTCATTTATTTAAAGAAAAATAAAGGTTAGTTAAACGAAAATAATCAGATGAGTGACAAATTTTAGTTTTTGCAATTTTAATTTAATTGTTATTATTATTATTTTATAACAATGCATATATAGAAATTTAATTCTTAGATTTTGCTAATAATTGTTTATTTGATAATATGTTTTGGGTGGATGACATTACAATTTCTGCAAAGAAAATAACCTTAATAAATTATCAACAACAAATTGTTTTCTCTAATTGGTACAATTAATCATTATTAAATTTATTAATTTTCTTAGTTATGTTTTTTGATGTTTTGAACTGTAGGGAAAAAAAATAAGGTTTGAGAAAGTTTGTTTAAAACTAAAAGAATAATTTTCAAATTTTATATTCTTTTTAATAATTCACAAAATGTTATAAATAACTTTTATTAAAAAATGAATATTTTCCTTAATTTGCCTTTAAAATTTCTAAGAAAAATTGTATTATTTTCATTTTGGTAAGACAAAATTTATATTTATATTTATGACTTATGATTGTTTTTATATTACATTATTCTTTATTAAATTAGTTTAAATTGTAAAAAAAATTAATAAAACCATCATAAAAATGATTATTTGCACAACGCGCAGATTCGCGGCTAGTTCCATATAAAGGGCACGCTTGTAAAGACTGGTGGAATAGATATAGTTTTAAGATAATTATAAACAACATCTAACACCACAACAAATGTCATTCAAGCATATGTGAAGAAAGACATGTGAAAGAAAATATTATTAGTAATTGTCGAAGATCTTAAATATAAATAAAGGACCCAACCTCAAGATAAAAACACCACTCTCTACTGACAAACTTGTTCATACATAGATTATTCTTTTATAATATTACTTCAATAGTAGATTCATCTCTTGTAGTTCTTACTTCTCAACGTTTTAGAATTTGTTCGTTTTTAATAAGTGTTTTATTGTAATATTGTTACTTATAAAGTTTTATTTCAAATTGATTCGAATTCTTAGTTGTTAATCATGTTTTGTTCAAATTCTTCATTGTAATGCATTGTCTTCAATCTAATTTGGTGTTTAGATTCTTTAGAATGTTTGTCTAGGCTATAGTATGATTTGTCTACTACTCCACATATTTTTACCTTCGAATTATTTATTGCTTAGAGTAATTAGGCTTCAATTTGTCCTGCTTTCAATCAAACTTAGTTAAATCATGGATAGCTTAGTTTCTTGGCATCCAATGACCTTTGATTTGACCTAGAAATTTGTATTAGACTACTAGTACTTGATAACTTAGAATCTAGTTTACTTGCTTTTATAGTTTGTCACTACTCATTTATTTGCATTTCTTCCTTCGAACAGAAAAATTCATCTTAATTGAGGCAATACTGAACCACATTCCCTTTAATATGAAGTCAAATAATCCATTTAAGTCTGAGATCAATCAATTCTAAGCTTAACGTAAGCATCAAACCACCAATAATCACATTGAACATATTAAAATAAAATACTCTCAAGCAAAAGAGGAAATATAGCCTTCCTCATCTGCCACATTAGGAAGTAGCACAAAATTAAGCTGGGGGAGCTTTGAGATGGGAATGGCTCTTACAAAATTACAGGTAGCTAGAAACCCACGTAGTGATATTGTGGACCAAAACATTTACATCTCTAATAAGGACAAAGCTTATCGAATATCTAGCTTCCGCTAAAGTGGCAATGGTCCGGGAGCTAAAAGAGGCTAATAATAATATGATTCAAATTTATCAGATTGAGTAGTGCATCACCAATCACCCTCCAAAAAAAAAGATTTGAAACTATGTTCTTGTGATTTTAGGACTGTAAAAGTGTAAATAAAGCTAGTTTTCGCTTCTGCGCTCAGGGCCTCCCTTGGCAACACCCTCACTCTGTCCATGTCGAATTATGTCCCCCACATGGTTCGAGAGCGTGCAACAATGGCTCTCCCTCACTGCGACATCAAAATTAAACTTCTCACGATCTTGTGGTCAATGATTCCAAAAACTAATGAAAGAAGAGTAGAAGACGACATCCCCCCTTTGTTTTTTATTCCATTTTTTCCGCATGTGTTTTTTTTTCTTTTTTTCTTTTTTTAAGAAAGAAAATGATATTTATTTATCTAATAAACAGAAATAACCTGTGGAGGAATGTAATTTTCATCTTATTACCTTCTTTCTTAACATGAGAGTAATGTAATTGAAAAAAAAAATCAGAGGACAAAGATTTTGCATCGGCAACTAAAAGACCATATGAAGATAGAGAAACATCTCCCTCAGCAAGAGCATCCATAACCATCTTGGAATCACCCTCTAGAACTGCTTGTGCAATACCCAGCTCCAAAGCAAACTCCAAAGTTCTTATTGCAGCTAAGGCCTCAATTTCTACGGCTTGAAATTCCTAAGGGAGCAGTTGAGCTAAAGAGAGATAGGCAATAACTATACCTTGAGTTCTCCGCTAATTTGTACTATTACCTTATTATTATTATTTTTTATATACTACATTTACTACAAAGTTAGATTTTTTATACAAAAATTATATCAATTGTATAGTATATAATTAATATTTTGTTTAATTTTTAGACGAAAACAGTGTATTATTTAACTTTGGTACATAGATTTTAATTAGCTTAACTGATAAATTTTTTTATTTTCAAATAAAATATTTAGAATTTAAATTTTGTCTACACAAAAAATTAATTAGTATTTTGACATAATAATAAAAGAATAATTATTATGAATAGACTAATATAATCGAAGTTATATATATATATATATATATATATTAATAGGTTTGTTATGCCCTACCCTACTTCATATAACCAAAACATAGTTTTAAAAAAAGAAAGTAATCACGTTGCAAACTCAAATAAAAGTGTAAAACTTCACGGGCCTGGAAAGAGTGCTGCTGGGCTCACAGCTTACTGTAGTTGAAGGCAATGACAGCCAATAGTGACTGCAATCCAACACTATCCACCCACTAGTCACCGTCTTTGAATATGACTTCTCCCTGCAAACCAATAATTATCTTATGCATTTATATAATTCTTATCTTCTAGTATAAGCCTATAAGGTAGTAAAGTCACATGAGATTAACATGATATGAGAGAGAATATATATATATATATATTCTGACACATAAAATATCTTATTCTCCAATGAAGAATGCGAGCATTAACAATTATTTCTTGAAGCAAACACACTAGTTAAAATGTTTTTGTTACCAACTAAAAGATTTGAGATCAAATTCCAACTAAAAAAGAGTTATGCCATTAAGAACAAAAAATTCATAATATGTTTTTATGTCATCACTCGTATGGAATATCACTTTTTCATTTGAGTCTACCACAAATACAAAAAAAAATGCTATTAATTTATGTGCGGATAGAGCAATTGACCACAAAAAATAGTATCAATATTTTTATTTTTTTTGGTTGAGAATATCAATATATTAATTTGATAAAAAAGAAAGAAAAGAAAAATGACATGGACACCATAAATACATATGTTTTTATCATTTTATTTATTTACTTATTTTTAAAGTATGTACAGTTATTCTTAGGCACGTAGCAGTATAAATAGAACCCAAAACATACGAAGACTTTTAAGAAGGAACAACACAAACAACAACAATTGACACAGAGAGATAAGATATTAAAAAAAAAAAAAACCGAAACCCCACAACACCTACCCACCTATTTTGCCTTCTCACACAGTAACCCCCATTGAATTGCCCAACAAATCACACTCCTCATTTTCCTCTTTCTTTTCTCACTTTTCTCTCTTACAATCCACATGGGCACCAGTCTCTTAGAAAATCTCAATGTCCGTGTAGAAGGGTCTGGTCAGAAAACCCTGGTTTTGGCCCATGGCTTCGGCACAGACCAGTCCGTGTGGCAGAGGATTCTCCCGTACTTCACACCTTACTACCGAGTCATTCTCTATGACCTTGTCTGTGCCGGCAGTGTCAACCCTGACTTCTTCGATTTTCGCCGCTACACCACTCTCGACGCCTATGTCGACGACTTGCTCTACATCCTCGACGCCCACCGTGTCGATCGTTGCGTCTACGTCGGCCACTCCGTCTCCGCCATGATCGGAATCCTAGCCGCCATTCGCCGCCCTGAACTCTTCTCCAAGCTCATCCTCATCGGCGCTTCCCCAAGGTAACAAAAAAAGTCAACTTGATTTCCTTAATACACAATTTTTGTCATAACTCTGACATGTGCGACTGTTAGATCATCGAGTTGATCCATGTGAAAATAATGGTTCACACATGTCATCAAGTTATATGGTCATGAAGTAGTGATATATATTAGTAATTGAACAATTCAGCTTATTAGTTTATGTATTAGTATAAAACCTGAATTTGGTCAAAATGGAAATTTTTTTTAAAAATGTTATATACTGAGTTGGGTATGCATATAATTTTAGATTCCTAAACGACAATGATTACCACGGTGGGTTCGAGCAAGGAGAGATTGAGAAAGTGTTCGAAGCAATGGAGTCAAATTACGAGGCATGGGTGAACGGTTTCGCACCATTGTCAGTGGGAGCTGATGTTCCAACAGCAGTTCGAGAATTCAGTCGAACCCTGTTCAACATGCGGCCTGACATATCCTTGTTCGTTTCCCGCATGATTTTCAACAGCGATCTGAGAGGGGTCCTAGGCCTAGTCAAAGTACCATGTTGCATATTTCAGACAGCTCGAGATGTGTCTGTTCCAGCCTCAGTTGCTACCTATTTGAAGGACCATTTGGGTGGTCGTAACACGGTGGAGATGCTCGAGACTGAGGGTCATTTGCCCCATTTGAGTGCACCATACCTTTTGGCTCAAAAGCTCCGTCGAGCTCTTTCCCGTTAGCCTATAGCTAAGCTAGGCTTAGGCTTAGGCTAAGCAGGTACGAAAAAAAAAATGTGTGGGGTCGTGACAATATGTAATAAGGGTCGAGATCATCACACATGGCGAATAATTTGTGGACATTAGTCCTTCGACTTTGGATTATATATATATGATCTGATTTTCAGTTGTCAGAGGATAAGAATCTTCACGTGTCTTTCACGTGATGACGTATCCTTTTTGTCTTCTTTCTTTTTCTTTATTAATATTTAAGAGGTTTTTTTTTTTTTTCTTTTTCCTTGTTTTGGGTGTTCTCTTTTTTATCTTTATCTGGGCAGACCTGAGCAGTGGCTGTGAAAAGAAATGAAATGATTTTACTTTTGTACTCTGTGTCTGTTTTAGTCTAATTTCCTATTTCGGTCCAGTTTTATCCAAGAAAAATGGAATTGGAATTGCGTTTAGATTCAACGTACCCTGTTTCTCTGTGACCAAACACTCGATAACGCCAGAGATTCTCTGTCCTTCGCTCTGCTCTTACAGATTCTTCGGGCCGCCCAATGTGTTGTCCTACCAAGGAAAAATAAACAATTTTTTTAAAAAAAACATGCTACCAAAAAGAAATTGATTTTTTTTACTTATCTTAAAATTTGGGAGTGTTTTTATTTTGATCATCCATGTTTTTCATTGTCTATGTATAATTATGTTTTCATATATTAGTCTTGTCATTCATTTTCATTTGCAATATATGATTTTAGTGACATTTAACATTATTGGGATGATGTGTCTTAACTCACACCACTTATCTAATACTCAGCGATTAAGTTATCGTAGATTATAGTAAGCGATACATCGTTATTTTTAGATATTTGTCTGTGTATGCATTATGTCTAGTCACTAGTGCATTATTGGACTATAATATGAAAGTCAAATTCTTTAAACGCCTATACAACTTGAAAATGATTTGATACGTGTACAACTAAATGAAGTGCTAGGGTTTTGTTATTTCAATATTCAAAGACAAGGAAACTCTTTAACTCTATAAATCATTTGTATCAATTGGAAAGGACAAATCAGGAATAAAGTTTCTCAACTGATTTGAACTCTATAAATGGTCCAAAAGTATGGAGTGATCCAAAACTTGATATGCTTTCGTTTTGAACTATGGATAATAAAAAGTGTATAAATCAATCAAAATATCTAGAGTCCGATTAATGTATGTCCTTAGGACATACATTAATCATTCACTTGAAAAAAAAATGATGAGAAATTTAAAAATTTATTTTAAAAAGTTCATTTTTTCATAAAATATTTTTTAAAATAGTTTATTAACGTATGTCGTACATTAGTAAAACCTTAATATCTAACCTATCAACTATTGTAATCAATTGGAACCACTCCACTTTCCATCAAAAAAAAAAAAAAAAATTGAACCCCTCCAAATAAGTCTAATTTAGCTCCTCAACTGAAAATTAGAAGCAACTCACTCTCTTGTTTCCCAAGAAGTGACATGAGATGAATATTTAACCAATCAAACCTCCTTTTTAGATACAAAGATCGATGGTGTAGTAGACATACTTCCAAAGTTCCTAAAATGCGAATTGAGAAAATGCATTGATTGCCTGTGGCTCGAATTCTCACCCAAACCACTGTCCAAGTGTTTCTACTAGTGTAATGTAACTGTGTAAGTACAAACTGAGATAATTTAACAAAAAATATATAATAAAAAAATATTTATTGTCTCCCTTTATGCATCTCTATTAATTGATGCCAATCATAGCCACTATGGTTGCTGCTATCCTAAGGATTGAGCATGAATCCAACTATCCATATTTTTATATACATATCTAATATATACATGATTACATACACATATAATATGTCCCATTCTTTTTATTTTTATTTTTATTTTTATAATGAATAAGTTTTGTCCCAAAGGAAAGGGTGCATATAGAAATTAGGTCACATGTAACCTAAACTGATTTACATGGCCCGCTCAAAGATTTGTAGGACTAAATTGAAGGCCCAGTGAATTATACTCTCTCATATGATTTCACAGTTTGAGCAAAGTTGTATTACACTGCATAGCAGAGCAACTCCAAGTTTTGGTAGACAGATCAATGTTCAATACGACCTGAATTCCAAGAGAAAATACGCACGCTCAGGCCTGCATGGTGTGTGTAACAAATGGATGCAGAGGCCCAAAACTAGTCTTGGCCCAGAAATACTACCCTCAACCTCAACGAATTCAATTTTTAAAGGACACAAATACTTTCCAGGAAAAAAAAAAAAAAAAAATCCGCAGAAGTGAGTTATATGATGCTTATGTATTGTGATATTTTTTCACACTACCAAATTCAACTTCACCAACAACCCACACACACGTGGATATATATCCACATCCAAGGTTTGTGGAAGCTTCAACAGAAAAGGAAGAGTTACATTTGATTGGTTAGTGGTGCGATCATAAGGTAATTTGCAAGACAAAGGCTGAAGTCTTTAACTATCTACTGCTACACAGCAATTTTATTGTAGTGTAATAACACCTACCCATTCGGTAATGCTACATGGTAAAAATAGTGTAATGCACTAATGCTACATGATACACACTACCCTGTTAGCCATTTCACAACATTAAAACATCTCCAACAACCTCTCCAAATTTTTGTACTTTTTTAAAAAAATAATCTTTTATTAACATTAAACAGAGGAAACAGAAGAATAGTCTCTCTTACAAGTAGAGACAAGTTCTACAGGAAGATTATCATTATTGAAATTTAAAAAATTATTTTAAAAAAAAAAAAGCACAAACAGTGCTCCACTAGGAGAGAGAAAAATAGTCTTCGTCCTCTATCCTCTATCTCCAGATATTGTGGGTCAGATTTTTTTTAAAAAAATGTTCTAATTTTATTAGTTTTATGAGAAAGACTATGATCTATGATTAGATTGTGTTTTGTATTTTGTTCGTATTGTGTTTTGGTGTCTTTGTAGCCATTGAGGTTGAGATAAATGCTAAAATTTTAATTGACAATGCAAAATTATTGGAGATGCTCTCCTTAAAATAGAGGGTTCCCCCCTCCCCTAATTTTTTTTCTTTTTTATTGAAAAGCCAAAAGAATATGTTACAAAGATCTTTCCTTAGAGATTTTGAGAATAGATTAGACCAAGGGGTACAAGTCAGGCGACTCAGGCCGAATATAGCATTCAGAAGACATCTTTAAAGCCCATGGACCTTATTCATGGTCATGGGAAGCTCTATTTGATACCCTGTGCACTACCAGTTAAAATAACACGCACTAAACTCCTTGCAGCATCTTTTATAATTGCTATAATGTTGTCCACCCACGAACTTGGCCTCAAAATTGGGTTCATTAATACATCCGTCCAAGACTTTGAATCCCCTCAAACAAGAATTTGCTGAACTCCCTCCCCTTTGGTCACCTCCAAACCCCACCTTATAGCTTCTGTCTCTGCAATTCATGGATCGGTTGCTAGACTACTCCTAAGTGCAGCTATTCTCACAATTCCTTGATGTTAAAATATAAGAAGCTCAATCCTACTTTTTGTGCAGCAAAGTAATCCTAATTCTATTTGTACGGCATAAACTATAATCGTGATTTAGTGTATGATTAGTCTAAGTTTTAGCCTCCTTGTATATACCTCATATTGAGTTCAATTTAAAACAACAATTCACAAGAGCAAAGATGTAGTTATCAAGGGCTTTTTTTTCTTGTAGATGAAGTCAAGATAAATCACATAATTCTTATGTTCTTTCTCTCTCTACTCTCTTTATTTTAGATTCTAACGCTTCTCAATCTATTGTAACGACTACTAGATATCATGTGTTTTGGCATATTTTTGCTCAATAATACTGTTTTAGAGCACTCATAATAAGATTGCTAAAATGACTAAATAGTCATTTTAGCAACCAAAAACACACATTACAGTAAAGAATGTAAGCTAAGAAATTTTGAGTGATTGCTACAGTGAGCTGCTAGATCTGCTATCTCTAGCAACTCACTGTAGATCTAGCAGCTCACTGTAGCTGGATGGTAAAACAAAAAATCATTTTTTATTCCCACACATTTTGTTTCCGCTATCTCACTCTCACACGCAAACAACCCACCTACATCTCTCTGCCCTTTCTCCCTCTAGCCTTCTCTCCCCTTCATCCAGGCTTGTGTGATGATTTTTGGTGTATTTGGGGTTTCTAATTTGTAGAGGTTGAGGGTGCCAATGATGGTGGCTATGACGGTGCTGTGGTGGTTTGTGTTGGTTGCGGTTGATTACTGTGTTAATATATTATTTTATTATGTTTTTTATTTATATTATTTTAATGTGTTGGATGGTAAAATAAAAACTTTGATGTTAGGTGTATTGTTAAAATAAATAAAGTGACTTTTTGAGTTACTAAAAGCTACATTTTTTATATGTTTTGTTGTAAATGCTCTTACTAATTATTTGTTCAAATATGACTATTTCAAAGTTATTTGGAAAATAGCCTTTTTTAAAACTCATCATGAAGATTAGAGTTCCACTTGAAACTCAACTCTCTGATAGGTGAATTACATTCCACATCTATTGATGTGGCTACCATTGATGTGACATTTTCTCATCATAATAACCCTAATGTGGCTCAGCTTTCCACCTCCATAGGTGCAATGGTGATTTCCATTTTGGAAAACCTATCAATTCATTGCACCACCCCCCCCCCCCCCCCCCCCCCCGCGAACTGGATGATCAACCTATCATGTGGTTGTGATGAGAAAAATCCCTCCTCCCAAATTGGCCAACAAAATCAATGAACAACTTTACTCTCAATAACTCTCACTTTGCATATAGAGTGTAGACAACCTAAATAGGTATACACTTGTTGCAAGAGCTTTTTAGAGAATTTTTTTCGAGAGAGGGACATTGATTCATGTTACTACTCAATAGGGTCGGCCCTTCCACAAGGCCAATCAGGTAATTGCCTAAGGTCCCAAGTGGAAGGGAGGCTCCAAAATTTTAGAAAAGAATGGGTAGTAGGGGAAAAAATTTGATATTAGATGTATAAAAAAAAATCCGGCACATCCTTTTGACCAAAAACAAAATCTCTGTTATACCTGGTTAAACATTGGTAGCACAAAAAAAAATGGTCTAAATAAAATCAATTGTCCCAAAAATAACATCATTATCTCCTAAACAAACCAAAATTCAACAAAATAAACTACATATCCGGTCAAATAAATTAACCACAAAACAATCAATAATCAAAACAAATAAAAAACCTCAAATCCCTGAAATTTTTACCTTTCTTTTTCTCATTCTTGCTTGCTTTTTTCTCTCAACTCTTGCTCTCTGCCTCTCTCATTCTTTCTCTCCACTCCCACTGTAAGGGTTGGCCCTAGACTAAGCTTCCTCCGATCTCATCTTCTTCTTTTTTCCGCTGCTGTGTTTGGGTTTTGATTCTGCAAAACTGATGAATGATTGAATGAGTTTTGACTTTTGACATTTGAGGTACTTGGATTTCTGATTTTCTGCCTTTCTCTAGACTCTTCTTTAGATTTGTTAAAGACTTAAGTTTTCTCTGGGTAGTGGGCTAGATGTTTCACCACGTTTGGGCCTTGAAGCTTTTTCTTTTTCTTTTTGTTCAGCCTGCGTTTTTCTTTTTCTTTTCTTTTTTTTCTTTTTTTGTGTTATAGGTGCAATAGGATTTGTTTTATGTTTTTTGTGGGTGCCATCTTGGCCGACATCTTCTTGGCTGGGTTGGGGCGCTGGGCTTGTATAGTGTTGTGTTTAATTTTTTTTTTTTTTTAATTTTGTGTTTTTATATATATTTTAGTTATTGGTAATATAATGAATAAATCTTTATTTATGCAGGTTGAGATGGCTAAAAACTTGTTATTATTCGATGAAACTACAACAATATTTTTTATATAAATCAGGTTCTATTTCTCATTTGCTCTACATTTGAAAGTTTTTTTTTTTTTTTAGTCTTTATGAATATATTGTTTGATTAGAAATGTCTACTAGAAAATATGCATCTGGATATGAAAAAAAAATTAATTGAGTCTAAAAAAGGATCAATGGATAAATTTGTTGTTAGTAATAAACAAAATATAACATAAAATTTAGATGAAAATATCACAAATGAGCAAGAAATTCACCAAAAAGAGTTAGAAGATAATGAAATAATGTTAGAAGAACTTGAATATAAAAATTTAATTAGTCAATTTGCATCTGGTAAGAAAAATAGAGTTTAAATGAAATATATTATAATATAAAAATATTAAATAAATATTAATTTAATTAATACATAAGTATATAAAATGCCTCATTCTAGTTCTCGCCTTAGATCCCAAAATGTCTAGGGTCGGCCCTGCTACTCAATGCTAATGTGCACTTAACTCCTCATTGGCTCCTCTTGTTGCCCTTTGTGGTGCTCTTCATTGTTTACCATTAGTATTGTGCTAGCCCAATCAATTATGTAACCTTCATTGGTAGCAATTAGGTTGCCCTCTAAAGCCCTTGGATGGAGTCTCCGACCCATATCTAACTTGGACCACTTTAGATCTAAATTCTTTTAACACCTATCGTTGATCTTAAACATGGGTAGGGGTGGCAAATGGGTGGGGTGGGGTGGGGTGGGGTGGGTGGGTCGGGTCATAAATGGGTTGGGTCATAAATGAGTTGGGTGTGTAATTACCCATTTATCCATTTATAATCTGTTTATATATAAATTAATTATCCATTACCAACCCAACCCATTTGAATTAGTAACCCACCCATTTAACCCAATATGACCCAAATACATCTAAAACTACTTGAATATTCTCTTGACCACCAAAATTACCAAAATACCCTTAAATGCCTAAAATGATGCAAATACCCCTACACTTCCAAAATTACCAATATACCTTTCGACATCCAAAATTATCTCCAGAATCTCTAAAACGAGCAAAATACTCATGAAACCTCTAAAATGACCAAAATACCCCCGATATCTCTAAAATCACCAAATATGCTTAAAAACCAATAAAATGACCAAAATACCCCCCGAAACCTGAAAATGACCAAAATACTTCCAAAACCCAAAAAATGACCAAAATAACCCCAAAACCAAAAAATTACAAAATGACCAAAATACCCACCGAAACCTTAAAATGACCAAAATACCCCCGAAACCTAAAAAATTACCGAAATACCCTAAAACCTAAAAATTACCAAAATACTAAAATTTAACAATTATTGAAATAACCCTAAAACTAAAAGATGACAGAAATGCCCTCGAAACCTAAAAAATGATTAAAATACCCTTAGAATATAAAAAATGATCAAAATGACCCCAAAACCTAAAAATTATTCAAATTCCCTTGAAACCTATAAAATGACTAAAAGACTCTTAGAACCTTTAATTTTTCAAAAATATCCTCGAAACATCCAAAATACCCTAAACCTCTATTTCAGTAATTTTAGATGTTTCAGGTGTATTTTGGTCATCTTACACGTTTAGGGGTATTATGGTCATAATTTGGGTTTTAGAGGTTTTTATCGACCATTTTTTTAGGTTTGGGGGTTATTTCGGTCTTTTTCTTAGGTTTTGGGGATATTTCGATCATTTTTTAGGTTTCAATGTTTTTGGTTTTTTTTTTTTTAGGTTTTGGGGGTATTGCAGTTTTTTTTTAGGTTTTGGAGGTATTTATGTCATTTCTTAGGTTTAGGGAGTATGTTGATAATTTTTTAGGTTTAGGGTGTATTTTGGTAATGGTTAGGTTTTGAGAGTATTTCAGTCATTTTTTTAGGTTTTTGGGGGTATTTTGGTCATTGTTTTAGGTTTTGGGGTTATTTTAGTCATTTTTTAGGTCTTGGGGTATTTCGATCATTTTTTATGTTTTAGGGTATTTTGGTAATTTTTTATGTTTCAAGGGTATTTCAGTCATTTTTAGGTTTAAGGGGTATTTTGGTAATTTTTTAGGTTTAGGGTGTATTTTGGTAATTCTTAGGTTTCAATGGTATTTCAGTAATTTTTTTTAAGTTTTAGGAGTATTTTGGTCATTTTTTAGGTTTCGAGGCAGTCATTTCTTAGGTATCAAGGTATTTTGGTCATTTTTTAAGTTTATGGGGTATTTTGGTAATTTTATTGGTTTTAGAGGTATTTCAGTCATTTTTTAGGTTACATAGTATTTTCGTAATTTTTTTTTAGGTTTCGAGGGTATTTTAGTCATTTTATAGGTTTTAGAGGTATTTCGGTCATTTTTAAGTTTTAGGGGGTATTTCGGTCATTTTTTAGGTTTAGGAAGCATTTTGGTAATTTTTTGGGTTTTTTGGGTATTTTGGACATTTTAGAGGTTTAGGGGAGGTAATTTGCTCATTTTAGAAGTTTTGGAGATATTTTACTCATTTTAGAGGTTTTGGAGGTATTTTGCTCATTTTGTGGGTTTTGGGGGTATTTTCCTCATTTTTTGGGTTTTGGGAGTATTTTGGTTATTATAAGGTTTTGGAGGTATTTTGCTCACTTTTAGGTTTTGGTGGTATTTTGGTCATTTTTTGGGTTTTGGGGATATTTTGGACATTTTAGAGGTTTGGGGGGGGGGGGGGTATTTTGCTCATTTGACAGATTTTGGAGGTATTTTGGTCGTTTTGGGGGTATTTTAGTAATTTTTAGGTTTTGGAGGTATTTTGGTCATTTTTAGGTTTCGGGTGGTACTTTGGTAATTTTTTGGGTTTTGGGGGTATTTTGTTAATTTTTAGGTTTTGGGGATATTTTGGTCATTTTTTGAGTTTTGGGGGTATTTTGGTAATTTTTAGGTATTGGGATATTTTGTTCATTTTTTAGGTTTTGGGGGTGTTTTGGTCATTTTTATGGGTTTTAGGAGTATTTTGGTCATTTTTAAGTTTTGGGGACATTTTGGTAATTTTCAGGTTTTGGGATATTTTAGTCATTTTTTAGATTTTTGGGGTACTTTGGTCATTTTTTTGGGTTTTGGTGGTATTTTGGTAATTTTCTGAGTTTTGGGAGTATTTTGGTCATTTTTTAAGTTTCAGAAGTAGTTTGGTTATTTTCTAGAAATTTAGATCTTATGTTGTTTATTTAAATAATAGATGACTTTAATGGGTATTAATGGATTTATCCATTTAGACGCATTTAATGAAATAACCAAATAGGTCTTTATCTATTTAACTCATATATTCAAATGGATTAGATTAAAACTTATTCAAATAAGGTGATAATGACTAAATTTATGGATATGAATAAAAATTACCACAGCTAAGTATGGGTTCTCAAAAAGTATCTTTCTTTTGGCATCACCAAGCTTTATTGCTTTGGGTTTTCCTCACAATCGAGGTTCCTCCACGCATTGGCTTTGTCTTTTTCTTTATTGTCTTTTGTAACTATTTCTTATTTTGCAATAAATTGCCACTTTATTTCCAATATATATATATATATATTATAAAATATGTAATTGATTATTGACTGTTGATATTAAAGGGGGAAAATCAGCGGTTAACATCCGGATAATAAGGCTAAGACAATTAATTATCTAGTATAGGGTCATTATCTAGTCCCACGAAGGATATTGTAAGTATATTGCAAAGTAGATTGACTGGTTCAATCCAATCGTGCTTTTTAGATTGCAAGGAGCGTCACATAATCATTTCTTTGTATATATATACAATAAATTAACCAGAATTCATTCTCAAAAAAAAAAAAATTAATTAATTAATTAACCAGTATAGTGTCACTATCGAGCTAGCGATTCTAGCCCCCACGAAAGAAGTGAATTTTGGGGCCATGTATTCGGATTCTCAAAACGAAATGATTGTCTGCATTTGTAAGTTAAAAGTATAAACCAATAAATGCAAATGAAAGATTGATTGGACGGACTAGTTCAGTAAAGTGAAGGAATAGGTGATATTTTATATATTTAACTAATTTATTTATTATCATAAGCAGAGTGAGATTAGAATCTAAATTATCTAATACCCCGAACCCTTTTTCAATCTAGGCTTTTCACTATTTCCAGGGCCAATGGCTGTAACTGTAAGTCTGTAACCTTTGGCAATAATGATTAGCTTGGGTGACTAAATAAGATTTGGCTGGATTTCTTTTCTTCTCTTCTATATAATTATGATTAATTATATTTTTAATTTATTTATTTTAAAACTGTAGGTTGTCAAGTTCGATGGCTTTTAGGGGGAAAAAAAAAAAAAAAAAACAAACAAACAAGTGCTGATTGGCTATTTGTCTCGTTATACATAATTTTCTCGTGCTGCATCTAACCTGAAACGAAATATTTTAATTTATGTGAAGTGTGAACATTAGGAAGAATTTCAGATTACGTGTGAAAGCCACATATATAGCGGCTAATGATTCAATGTAGGATTGGGCTCTTTTTGATAGGGTCAGGTTCATTTGGGCTTATGAATTCATCAAGACCCGGTCAATTCCTTTTACTATGAGTACGAGCAGTGAACTGAGCAGTTGATGAATGATGATGCAACCAACTCCCACCGACTGCTACTTGGAATTTTGTTCTCAAAATTATGCATAGACCATAATATTTGAATTCTTCTAGTATTATAAGCAAAATCATAATTTTTGTCACCATTTTTTTATGTGTATTTTTTTTATGATATTTTTCTTTACCTAATAGAAGTTAGGTCCAAAACTTCCATAGGAAACAAAGACTAGCAATAGCAAAAGAGGTTAATTAAGAAGAAAAATTCTAAGCTAGAAGCTTCAAAGAAAGTAAAATTTCATTATCATAAGAAGTGAACCTTCGGCTTTACTTGTGAAGATAGTAAAAGAACCAAAAATACGCGTAAACAAGGACAGCCAAACTAATTCTTCTATTTTGGCCAATTGTGAAGGAGGAGAGAATTGTTTGGACTTGGAGCTTGGTGGAGTGTGGAATGAAAAACATCAAATCAGACCTAATCCATGTAAACGTTTTTCCCGGTCAATTGTGAAGAAGAACAAGATAAGATTTTGGACTTGGAGGCTTGGAAATTTTTGTACAAAATGCAAAACATCAAATCAAAGAAAAATATTTCTTAAATGAGTGGAGATTCTAACGTAAAGTTGGGAAATGATCTCTTTTTTAGCTTATTTTTTCTTCTCCAGTTATCATTTATTGAATTTGGTCACAAACATTGACTTTCTTTCCCAATTTTACGTTATCTTTTGTTTATTTGTGAGTGCTAAATCAATTTGAAAAATACATGACGATGAATATTTTGCACAAGATCCATACTTTTATATCAAATATGACCTTTAGGGCATATATTAATCATCAATTTAAAGAAAATTTTTATAAAAAATTGAAAAGACTATCAAAAAAGTTAGTAATTTTTTATCTTTCCATAAAGGTTTCATAAAATTATTTATTAATGTGTGTTCTAGGAATATATGTTAGTTAAACCTATTAAACATTCACATTTGATTTGATGTATAATAGGAAAGAAGTGATATGAAAAGAAATTTGAAGTGAAAGAGTGAAAACAATTGGAGGTTATTCAAACTACTATGTCAATTACATTCCTCTCCTCCATTGGCTTTTTTTTTTTTTTTTTTAATTTCTTCCTTGAATTGAAGACTAGTTTAAATTCTCTTACATTTTTTTTAAGATAATTTTTAAATTTCCTTATTTGCTGGATTTTTTCTTTGTTTAAAGGAATGTAAATTTATTGTCTCACAACTTGACCCGTTGGACTATTCAATGTAACTTGGATAAGTCACTGTTTATCTCCTCTTTAAATTACTAAAAATAGCACTATAGCACCAAAAACCTAAAAAAATTCTTTCTATCATTCTCTCTCTCTCAGAATTCTCACCTTCTCTCTCGTCCCTCTCTCTAATCGACTTCTGGCAGTTGGGATGGGTTCCATTTAGGCTTTGCGTTGTTGCAGTGGTGATGGGTTGTTGATCGAGTTGTGGGTTGTTGCGGTGGTGGTGGATCGTTGATCGGGTTGTGGTGGTAGGTCACACCATGGTTTGCTATAAATGTAGTGGGCCATTGATCGACCTGGTAGTTAGGTTGGTGGGTCAATGGGTTTGGGTTGGTGTGTCACTAGGTTTGTGTGGTGGCTTTTTGTTGATTTGGGTCGCTAGGTTATGACGTGGTGACGGTCAATGATTGTGTGGTTGTGGTGGGTTTTTTTTTTTTTTTTTTCTAAATTATAGTTGCAATGGTTTTTGGTGGGTTTGATATGAAATTTTTTTTTGAGACAATGAGTTTATGTATGTGGGTTGCACTGGCTAGTTTTGCTGGCAGTGGGTTGTGCTTGGTGGTTGTTCTTGCCAATTGTTATTGATTCAAAGGAGAGAGAGAGAGAGAGAGAGAGAGAGAGAGAGAGAGAGAGAGAGAGAGAGAGAGAGAGAGAGAGAGAGAGAGAGAGAGGGTGGAAGAGAGAGAAATGGATGATGAATAAAGAATGAATATTTAAATGAAGTGCAAAAAAAAAAAAAAAAATAGAACTATTGATGTTAGATGTATTATAAAGTAGTATGTTGAACTAGATAAAGTGAGTTTTTAAGATGTTAAAATAAAATTTTGTTCATCAAAAAAAAAAAAAAACTTAAAATTTTAGTTTCACCATTGTGAATGCTCTGACAAATCTTTAACAACGAAACTGAATCAGTGCTTGAAATGGGTAATCTTTATTTTGAAGACTTAATGTGGAAGTCCATTTACTTTCGAAAGTAAAATTTGTCTTAACATTGAGTGGAGGCACTCCTAGAAATAATATTGATGTCAAATGTTTTATAAAGTAGTGTGTTAAAATAGATTTAGTGAGTTTTTAAGAAGCTAGAAGCTAAAATTTTAGGTTCATTATTGTGAATGCTCTAATAAACCTTTGAAAACGAAATTGTATCAACACATGAAATGGGTAATCTATATTTTGAAGACTTGACTTGGAAGTCCATTTACTTCTACTTTCGAAAGTACAATTTGTCTTAACATTGAGTGGAGGCACTTCTAGAAAGAATATTGATGTCGAATGTTTTATAAAGTGATGTGTTAAAATAAATAAAGTGACATTTTCAGATGCTAAAAGCTAAAAAATTCAGTTTCACCATTGTGAATGCTCTAATAAGTCT
Organism: Castanea mollissima; assembly: GCA_014183005.1. Classification (NCBI taxonomy): domain Eukaryota; kingdom Viridiplantae; phylum Streptophyta; class Magnoliopsida; order Fagales; family Fagaceae; genus Castanea; species Castanea mollissima. The sequence continues at coordinate 4,668,099 of JACAVU010000012.1, read as the reverse complement.
TTGAAAACGAATCTATATCAATGAATGAAATGGGTAATATCTATTTTGAAGACTTGACATGGATATCCATTTACTTCTACTTTTGAAAGTACAATTTGTCATAACATTGAGTGTAGGCACTCCTAGACGTACAAAATAACATAAAGCATGAAATAGAGTAATTTTCTATCACTACTCTTCTAAGGATGTGTTTGTTTGAAAGTGTAATAGGGTGGATGCAAAACTTTGGAGAGAAAATGAGAATAAAAACTTTTTGGAGTGTATATGGTTTAGGGGTGTCCAACCAGACCCGGAACCCGACTAACCCGGCCGACCCAGCCTGAAAATTAGCCAACTCGACGCCAGTGACGGTCGACGGCAGGTCTCTACCCCTAAAACCTGAGACCAGCGGGTCAGTTAATGGGTTTGAGAAAGAAATACCGATTTTCAACCAACCCGATCGAAAAACACATCAAAATTTATGTTCTTCGCCGATTGAAGTGTTTACCCGGTCTGAGTTTGTCCAATCTGTCAAGATCTTATTAAGATCTGCCGAGATCTCGTCGAGATCTCACCCGATCTCTTTGAGTTACACTGAGATCTGCTGAGATTTCTTCAAGATCCAGCCTAATCTTGTTGAGATCCGCCAAGATCTCTTTGAGATTTGGTCAAATCCAGCAACAACCATAAAATTTAAGCGAAATTCGACGACGATTCACACAGTACGAAACTAACCGATACCTGACTGGAAACCGATGATGTCTAACCACCGAACTGCTGCCTTCGGCAGGTCGGCGGCAGGTCCATGTTTAGGAGACCCAAAGTGATTGGGTCGGTTCTAGGTTAGGCATAAACTCGACTTGGACCGACTTGTACACAAACCTAATTTGGTTGGATGGAGAGGAAGGAAAACAAATAGTGAAGCCTAGGTGTTTTCTCTCAAAGTCTACTAAAAAGTTTTCTCTCAAAAATGAAGAGAAAACTGAGATAGGAAAACTCATGAAATGAGTTTCCAAAAATACATTTGGAATTCACTTCCAAGTCTACAATGTGTTAACTTTCTTCTTCTTCTTCTTCTTCCTTTGATTTTTTCTTTTTGTTACAAACGTTTGTTGGCTTCCTCTTTTTTTTTTTTTTTTTTTTTTTTTTTTTTTTTCTTTTTGTGGTACTAACGTGTTAGGTTTTTTTTTTTTGCTTGCTTTTGTCTGGACATGTTGGCTTCTTTTCTTCTTCTTTTTTTTTTCCCCTTGGATATGTAACTTTTTTTTTTAGTGCTCATATGTTTATTTTCTCATTAATTTTAGTTGGTTTTTGTTTTTGTTTTTTTTTTTTTAGAAAACAGTTTTGGGTTAATTTCTTATTATTATTATTATTATTATTATTTATTGAAGTGTCCATTTATACACAATTTTTTTAAAAGTATAATGTGTTACTTTTTGTTTTATTTAATAGGGATATGATGATAAATTTATACAAACTTTATTTTCAACCAAACAAAAAAGTTTTCTATCTCTCTACGTTTCTACCCCCTCAACCAAACACAAATGAGGGAAACTCAAATTTTTTCTATCCTCCTACTTTTCGATTATCTCTCCATTTTCTATCTTCTCTCCATTTCTGTCTTCTCTCCATTTTCTATCCTCCCAACCAAATGGATCCTAAATGATGATATATAATTACCTAACAATCAGGTAGCCTTTAAAGTTTACGAGATTTGAATTTTTTGTTTTTACAAGATGAGGAAATGCCAAAGTGGTAGTATTTTGGTATGGTCATCTCGACCACAACCTCTATCTTGCCTAACTAGTGTTGGAAGGAGCAAATAGTGCTAAAAATCAAAACCTCTAGGCTCTAGAACAATGTTTTAGGCTTGTATTTGAACTTTGAAGCAATAATTCTTCTGAAAATTACTAGCATCCGGTCAGCCAAGAATCCCTCCCCTATTCCCTCCCCAAAAATTTTAAATTTAAATTTTAAAAAAATAATATATATATATATATATATATTATATATATATATATAATTTCTTGGTCCCCTCAAAGTTGAATGTTGGCCCAAGATAAAATGGTCATCTAGCTCGTTCCTGTGAATTGTGGTCAATCAAAAAAGAAAAACCTTTCTATGTAACAAATCTTTCAGAGTTACTAGTATTAATTTCTTTGTCAACTTGTTTGAATTTTATATATATTCAAATTAATCTATTTGATTTTTTTTAAGTGTGTGTATTTTTTGCCTAGGTGAATTTTAATGGGAGTAAGTATTTACTTATTTAACTTATTTTTAAGTATATATAAGACTGTCTAATTATTTTATGGAGTTGATTTTTTTTCCACTTTTACTTTTAAAACATTTTTTGTATCTACTCTTTTATTTGAGAATGTAGTTTTTTTACATAGGCATGCCTCACGTGTTTAGAGAGAGAGCTTATTTGTTTATGTAAATTTTTTTTGAAAGTCTAACTTTTTCTTTTTTTTTTGGCGTACAAGTACAATGAAACCTTTTATCTTTTGGAAAGAGAACAAAATGTAAATTACTGATTTTGACACCCATGTGATGGGGACTAATTAGAGCTGCTCACAGAACTAGAAAATCTAACACAGTAGTTTTGTTTTGATTCAACTCAATAGCAAACAAATAATTTTAACAGAATTGGCGATCAACAATGGGTTTTCGACCCAAACTTGACAATTATCTATATATTCGTTTGCGTGCCTCCAACCCCCCTCCCTACCATTGAAAAACATAGACATGGGATATTAACGACCACAAATTAATTTGAAACCATTGACCACATATCTTCAACCGGCAACCCTTAATCCTTTGTTAGACCCTCTCTTTTTACTTATCTCTCTCACTATTTTGTTGTCGCCCTCTACTCATAGAACAAGCACTTGCTAATCCCTCACCTTAAAATAACAAATACTTTTTTAAATTAATCATTTTTTCTTTTTCTTTTTTAATATAAGGAAGCAGTGTTTTAACTAGGGGTGTCAATATTCGTCCTAACTCGCGAACACAACACGAACCCGACACGGATTTTTTCGGGTTAGGGTTAGGATTGAACCTTAATAGGTTTGGGTCATAAACGGGTCGACCTAAAAAGCGACACGATAAGAAACGTGTCATAAGCGGGTCAACCTCCATAATTCACAATAGACACGTTTGACACGCTAATTTATTTTTGTTAACTCGAAATGACCCACTTAACACAACCTGTTTAACTCATATAACAAATAAATATTTATTTTATTTTAAATTTGTCAAATACATTTTATATCCAATAGATATTTTAAAGTTAAAAAGAAAAGTTAGTAATTACAAAAATTTACAAGGGATATAATTGAAAATTGAAACTTTACAGACCCTAGAACTACTAATACTTTTTTTTTTTTGGCATAGAACTTGCACACATGAAATTGGATGAGCTTGTGGAAGATGTTATGAATTTAGACATCAACAAAGAATCTATGGATAATAATCGTGGTCATAGTCTGGATTAGTCTACTGTTTGCTCAAATTTTTTTAATATTGATATTTAGCATTTGGCGAATTCCAAGGATATTATATTTTTTTAAAACTATGTTATTTTATTTTTGTTAAACTTTGTTATTTTGAATTTGGGTGGAAGTATATACACTTCTTTTGGAGTGTAAAGAATTTATTTCTAAATGAATGTTATATTTTTGTTGAACTATATTATTTTGAATGTGGGTTGAAAACTTGAGGTGTATACATCGCTTTTTGAGATGAAAAAAAAATTATTTCTAGATGGATATTATATTTAATATTATGCAGGTTGAAATGAGTTGTATTATATTTGTGTCAACCCAACACGACTCGTTTATTAAATATGTCAAATGGGTTGGGTCAGGTCAACTTGCCTTATTAACAGGTCGGGTTTGGTTGAAGGATCATAACACAATTATTAAATGGGTCGAGTTAGAGTTGAGTCATTTAGTCGAACACCCCTACCCCTACACGACACGAACCCGACACGCTAACCCGAATTGACACCCTTAGCTTTAACCTTCAGTCATACTATTTTACTCTTTGATCCTTGACTATGAAATACCCTAAAAATCCTTTGGCTTAATAGTATTATGAATTAAATCTTGAACCTTCCTGTTTTCGTCACACCCCAAACAAAAAACTTATCACTTAAGTATGGTGAATTCACAAGATTGTTAAAATTGTAATTATCAACAAGAGAAACCTTCAATCAGACTATTTTACTCTTTGGTCCCTAAACCTTCAAATTTTCATCACACCCCAAATAAAAAACCTACCACTCAGGTATAGTGAATTCACGAGGTTGTTAAAATTGTAATTATCAATGAAAGAGAAAAACCAATCAATTTTTTTTTTTATAATTTTTAAAGATTCTTTTGGCTTGATATTTTATACTAGATTCAACCACACAGCATCATTCCGCGATAATAGGCATACAAATTGTTAGTAAATCAAGGGAATTCCAATAATTGAGTACTTCGAAATTCAAAATATTCGTTACAAATAATCAATACAATTGCGACCTGTCACCATGGTATTGGAAAATCCACGAATATTAGAGAAAAAAAAAATGTACAGAGAGAGAGAGAGAAATTGGAGAAAAAGATAGGACATTAGCCGTCAATGAGGGGACCCAGACAATGACATAAAGTTTGTTGGATTAAACGACTATAACTGCAATCAATAACTAATTTATAGGACAGTCGGCAAATGAATTGATGGTTTCAACTTTCAAATTCAAGCCTTCAAAAGAAGATCGAAGGTTGGTATTTTTAAAAAATTTGCTTACGACTCCCTTTTCTTAAACCAATCTATTGTCTTCCCACGCGAAACACATGGGCCGGAAAGATTCAAATTTCTTCTTCTTCTTTTTGTAAATTTTTTTTTTTTTATCCCAATTGAACTTTGATATTTTCTGTTCATTTGTCGCCTTAAGGAATAAGGGGTGATTAGCAATCATTTTAGTTTTTGTGGCAGCCTGTTTCTTACACCTGTCCATTATGCTCTTGTCACTTCTTGAATTTAATTTTAGATACATGCATCCTATTTTTTTTTAAAAAAAAAACATGAAAATTTTATCAATCCATTACCTAAAAAGTTGGATCAAAATTTTCAAAGAGAACTATTTGGACTTTTTAATAAGACATAATTGTACTTCAAGTAGCAATTTATTTTTTGGATAGATAGATAGTAGGGATGAGAATATGAGTTCAAATCACAGACATTAAGAATGGTAGACAAGTCAAAATTTGTGTACAAGTTAGACAAACATAGATTGTAAATCATACCTTTTGTTGGTGATATGTTTAATTTTCAAAAAGAATGTGCAAGGCAATTGCAAGTGGCCTTGTAAGGGGTTGACACGTGTAAAAGAGAAATATTAAGTAGTTCAATTGTAATTGCTATTATTCTTCTTTAAGCAATGTAGTTTGCAACTTAATAAGATTTTTAGATTCATCGATCATTTTAATTTCCTTTTATTTTGTAGTTTAGTATTTTTCCATCAATTTAGTTTTTACTTGTCAATTACTTTGATAATTGTTGTAGGTTATTTCAACATCTTAGCATTGATAAAGCCAAAAGTTCTCTTCATTAAGACAAAACGAACTCGCATCTTTCAAGTTCAAATTATAAGTTAAATTGTCCTGAAAACAAATTCAAATTATAAGTTAAAAGTTTGGGATAAGTTTTTATTTTTTATTTATTTAGAAATAAACACACACAAAAAGGAGAAAGAAAGAGATTCTAACCAAGGGAGTCTAACCAAGGGAGTCAATCTCGTACTGGAGGCTGTACCGGTTGATTAATGAAACGATATATTTCGGTACTGGTCAAGATCAATGTACCATTTCGGGTTTACTATTATTTTTTATATTATAAATATATATATATATATTATATATATATATATATATATATATATATATATATATATATATACACACACATGTGTGTGTACATATATATATTATAATAAATATAAAGATTTACCATAAAACATTATCTTAATTCAAAACAAATTATTCATGGTTTTATATTTTAGCATCAATTAAAAAGAAAAAAAAACATAGAATATAAAAAATAGAAAACTTAATTGTTCATTGCATAGTGCATACTAAGAAAACAAATAATATTAATAAGTTAATGCAAATAAATTACCATTCTGCCTTTACAAAAATTCAAAAATTACAAAACTAAAAAAAAAAAGTTTTTTTTTTTGGGGTACCAGCTAGTATTTAAACCGGTACAAAACATTGGCGTTTCAATACCGGTGTATTTACCAGTACCGGTATGTCATTGATTACCTTGGTTCTAACACAAAGGTGCACCATAATTCCATTAAAAATCATGATAATTTTTAAAAAAAGGTGGGGCAAGTTATACTACATACAACACACTCTCTTAAGTAATGCGAGACAATTACTCTCTTTGAATAAGTTTATTGATACTTAATTAAGTCACCAATTCAATTAATAATCACATTAATACCGAAAGTAATAGGGTGTAAATAGGTTAATGAGTACGGGTGTACATCAATGTTTAGTTTTAGGGACACAACTTTTTAGTTATACAACTTTTGATTAGTTTAGACGATGAATCATGTAATGAAATAAACAAAAATGATTATAATGGTCTACAGGGTATTCTCATCTCATTTGGACGAAAATTTTACACTTTTTTTTTTCTTCCAATGAAATTGAAGAACGGGTATCAAATTTTGTAGGATGATATAAAATATATTTATCTAAATCCATAATTTTTTTTTTCGTTGTTTTGATAAAATATTAGAAATTCAAATCCACAATATTGCAAGTACATTTATTGAAGGAAAATCCTCATAACTCAAAATTGTTATATATTATTTTCAAATTCTTTAATTTTAACTATTCAAATCGAAATGCAAGATGAAATCACACCAAATAAAATTTATACTGAGGTATTTTCAAATCCAAAAAAAGGAAACAGATCAAACCGAAATAGAAACCAAACTCAGATCTCTTTTTTTTTTTTCACAATCTTTACAAGCTCGCACGTTACACAGATATTTACATTTTTTTTTTGTTTTTGTTTTTGGTTTCTCTCTCTTCCTGCTTTACTCTTTTTTAATCGTTTGTTTACAAAGCGCAAGCATTTGTGGGGCCTCTCATACTGACACCTCTGACGTTTGGGCAGTGGTAGCGACGTTGCCGGATCTTGGTTGCCGTAGAAGTTCTATCAATGTCTCCGCCTGTCCCATAAAGTCACACAAAATGATAAATAAAACCTCCATCCCATCATATATAACGTACTATAAAAAACTTCATAACTAAATTAATTTACTAAGAAAAACAAGTAAGATAGATGTGATTGTTATTATAACCACTCCACTGAAAAAACACTTATTCTGTCCCAACCTTTTTTTTTTTTTTTAACATAAGAAGTTGGCATTTTAATAGGACACGACATGTGTCCAAAAGTGTAAAATTGATAGGCTGAGCAAAAGCCCTAATTGAAGAAACTTAAGGCCTCCAAGTTTAGGTTATAAAAAAAAAAATTATCAATAGAATATTTACCAAAAAAGAAAATAAAAGAAAAAGGTTGTCTAACCAAAAAAAAAAAACAGGTCGACATCGCAAGGCAACTGACGTGGCAAAACATGGTTCTCGTAAATTTCCAAGAAAATGGCAATAGCGAAAATACTCAAAAGACCCATATCCATGCAAGTAATTTTCTAAAAAAAAAATAATGCAATGCCACGTCAGCGGCGACGAGTCATGTAAGCATAGCATTCTCTGTCACTCACCTTTTGCTTGGCGCGATTGGTGCCGGACTGTGACAAAGCCACGAGGGGAGGAATCGCTCCTTCGCGAGCCACCATAGTACGGTACACCACACTGTCCTCACAGACCTGTAACAGTATCGCCACCGCGATCTCCTTCTGCCTCTGGGAACCGACCTCTACAATCTCAACCAACACCGGAATTCCACCTTCTTCAACCAAGGCCGTTCTCGCGTCCGCTACTGAAACCAGTAGGCTCAGTACGTAAGCTGACTTGTCCACCATGTTTGACCCGAAATCAGCCATTAATTCCACCAACGGCTTCATGATTCCAGCTTGGACGGCTCTGATCTTGTTTTCCTTTACAGAGCACAAAGAGTACAGCGCCGTCGATGCGTCCTTTTTCGCGCGAAAACCACCGCTTTCTAGAAGATTCACCAGCAGCGGAATCGCTCCTGACCGTCCGATTGCGGGTTTGTTCTCGTCTACTTGAGAGAGTCGAAGCAGAGCGCAAGCCGAGTTCTCTTTCGCCGTCGGAGTTCCCAGTCTCAAAGCTCGAACCAGCGGCTTAATCGCGCCGGAGGAGGCTATGAACTCCTTGTTCTCGTCGCAGAGCGAGAGATTCAAAATCGCCGTGACGCCGTACTCTTGGAGCTGAGGATCGGCTGAGGAAATCAACGAGATTAGCGGCTTAACCGCGCCGGCTTTCGCGAGTTTGAGCCGGTTCTCAGGCTTGTTCTTCGCGATGAGTCTGATCTCCATGGCCGCTTGCTTTTGCTCCTCAATCGAACAGGACTGGAGGTCGGAGACGAGTTGTTGGATCAACTCGTCCGAGTCCTCCGACGCACAAGCCATGGCGAGTAGCCGGCTCTGCGAAGAAGTCGCCGGAAACTCGCCGGATCTATCGCTGTTACATTCGCTAAAAGCTGAAGAGTCCTCGTTGATACTCAAATCACTGAAATTCCTCCCCATGTATGAAAAACTCGGCCGATTCTCGGTTTCCATGGCTGAAAATTCTTACTATCAGAGCATCAAATGAGTAAAATTCGGGTCAAAAAGTAGGATCCGGATTGTGAAGCTATAATATTCGGGTTTAGTTTAGGGAGTGAAAAAAGACAAGCGAAGTTGGAGATAATTATATACGAGAGGGAATTGGAGAGAGGAGAGAAAAACACACGCACACACCTGGACAAAGGCGTTGGGGCATGGAGCTGACACGTGCAAAATACTGACCCTATCAAAATCTCTATTCCCTAGTGGTTCGAGCACGTGCGAAATTTCTCTTTAAACGCGTGCCTGGAGATAGAAGAAGGTTCGCTCTACGATAAAAAGGCATTTTCGAAGTTGTGTCGTGTGATGACTGACTGACTGGGTCCTTGTTTATTTCTTAGCTCTTTGTAGGAAAATAGTAAATCGATTTTGGATTTTTCAATTTTGGACAAAAAAAGAAAAGAAAAAAGAGAGATTGGATTTGGTATAGTATACGGTAGTGTGGTACTCTTCGGTACTCCCGCTTGTTAGCTATTGTGCCACGTAAATGTATATGTTGTCGACGTTTGTTGTTTTGTTTATCGTATCGAATCTGGTGCACATGCTGCCATCAATCATGAGCATCTACAGCTCAGGTCACGCCCGGTGCAGGTGATCATACAAAGTAAGCTGAATATATAGTCGTATTCGTATACTACTACAGAGTTCACATATATTTATGTTTGTGTGTGAAATTGCTCAAGGTATCTTGGAGTTTTTGGCTCTGTTTGGCCTTTACCTAAAACAATAATTTGCAGTTAAACTTTAAACAATATTACATATATTTTCATACACTTTTTTATTCACACATATATTTTAAAAATGTTACCAAACACCCTCTTTGTCTTTTAGAATTGGCTATATTAGGACTTATTAGGGTTTTCTTTCTCAAATTTAAGGTTTAAGGCAATAAATTTAAAAGAAATATTTTTATACTTAGTCAATAATCTAGTTTATTAATTAAATGCAGTGGTACTATTTCTTTTTGGGGGTGAAATAGGAAATTGATTGAAATAAAGTTAAGTAGTACAAAGTTTAGGATATTATTCATGCTTACAAAATTTTAAGATGATCAAAGATAAATATTCATGACATCAATCAATTGTTTAACTTCAAGGTTTTGTTGTGTAAAATAAAGCATAAACCATGAGTTTATGAATCGATTGGTAAGTAGCATCTGACTGTCATAAAGATGACATACATGTTAAGAACATATAATTTAACAGTGACATTTTAAAAATATGAATTTAATAACAAGTTATTAGATAATACAATATTATCTAGAGTTACACTAGGTTTAACTTATATATATCACCCCACATATTGACTAGCTAGTACAAACTTCAAAACATGGGAGGATTAGAATACAACACAAAAAGATCATTAAAAGTATTTATTTGATTAGAAACCAACAAACTCTTTTGTCATTCAATCATATAAGGGAGCCGAATGTTTTTTATCAATCTTAATTACCTATGGTTTAGCAAGCCATCTAACTCGTGAAGGCATCATTTGGTGTACCAAGCACTCAAAAGGCTAGAAGCCGGTAAAATTAATAGTTATTAGAAACAGCAATTGCGAGTAGAAAGTCAATTACATACTAAATTAAATAAATAAATACACTATTTTAATTTAACTTTTACACAATAGTTTCAAAAATTATTTATCAAACTATCTAGAGATCAAATGATCTTGTCTTCAACAGTTAGCGACAATAATTAGTCAAAACTTTTGATCAGTGACTTATTAAAAACTACCTAGGTAGTAGCATAAATAATAAATTCTTCATACTATCTCAAAAAGAGTCTTTTGGGTAAATATTGCTAAAAGTGATGTTTTTTGGGGTTATAGTCACTGTTCGAAGTTATTTGGGGAAATGAGGAGAGAGAGTGAATTTCGGCAACAGTGTTGCCGAAATTCGAAGAAAAAGTATGAGAGAGAGAATCAAAACTGAGGAGAGAGAAATTTTGGAATTTCGGCAACAGTGTTGCCGAAATTCATTCTGCCCAAACCTGCCCGCTACACTGAAAAAATAAAAAAGGTTTGTGGCAATCCCATTGCCGAAAATGGAGAAAAAAAAAAAAAATGTGGCAATGAGATTGCCGAAATAGGGAGGAAAGAAAGAAAAAAAAAAAAAAAGTGGCAATGGGATTGCCGAAATAGTGGGGGAAGAAAAGAAAAAAAAAAAAAAGAAATGTGGCAACATGAATATTATAAAAATTTTGTATTTGACAATAAAAGATTATACCCGCTTGTACCCTAAAAATTCATGTTGCCACATTTCCCCCTAAAAGATTATACCAGCTTGTACCCCTAAAAATTTTTTATAATATTCATGTTGCCACATTTCCTTTTTTTTTTTTTTTTTTTTTTTCTTTTCTTCCCCCACTATTTCGGCAATCCCATTGCCACTTTTTTTTTTTTTTTTCTTTCTTTCTTTCCCCCCTATTTCGGCAATCCCATTGCCACATTTTTTTTTTCTCCATTTTCGGCAATGGGATTGCCACAAACCTTTTTTTATTTTTTCAGTGTAGCGGGCAGGTTTGGGCAGAATGAATTTCGGCAACACTGTTGCCGAAATTCCAAAATTTCTCTCTCCTCAGTTTTGATTCTCTCTCTCATACTTTTTCTTCGAATTTCGGCAACATTGTTGCCGAAATTTACTCTCTCTCCTCATTCCCCCAAATAACTTCAAACAGTGACTATAACCCCAAAAAACATCACTTTTAGCAATATTTACCCAAAAGACTCATCTCAAAAAGCATAAAAAGATAAATAAAAATATCAGATTAGAGATATTTAATAAGTTAAAACCACTTAATCTCAAAGAAATGGTTATATATTTTTTATTATTGTAGTCTCATTGGCTTTCGTGCTTGGCATAAAAAAAGAAGAAGAAGACATATATCATAAAATTATACTACAATTAGAACAAAAAGTCTACTACCACAACTTTTGTCATGTGACATGTTGTGCGTAGTAGATAATTTATTTACCTCTCAAAACTCGTCATGTGATAAATTATGGTAAAAGTTATGGACTTTGTTATGATACCAAATTTATTGCAATTTAAAATTAATTTAGATTTGATTATGATTATAATTATGCTTCAAATTTAATATGATATATATGATGTGAGCTTCATTGTAGGGAATTATTATGTATTTTCGGAGTACTATAAATGTGTGTTCATTCCTTTCACATGAATGGTAGGTCTCAGTAATTAAATTTATAGTGAGACCCATTATTCATGTGAGAGGAGGGAGTACGCATTTATAATACTCCGGGAGTACTATAAATGTGTGTTCTTTCCTTCATTCATTGTAATGTTGGAGAGCCATCAAACAGGGTGTTACTGCGTATCTAATTTGATGTTGTAAAGTTTGCAATAAATTTAGTAAAATTTTAATTGAAAAGGAGAAATGCACTTGCTAATATGAATGCTCTTGCTAATATGAATGCTCTTCTACACGCTACATTGCAATTGTGAAGAAAAAGTGTTGTGCAACCTCATCTAGCCTCTAACTCATTTGTGCTCTTCCAAATTTTCTTTTCTTATCTTTTTATTTATTTATTTATTTATATATAGAATGATTTTGAAATCCATTGATTGTAATTTGTAGGACAAGTCCCATTGTACTGCCTTCAATATATGCATTTTCATACAGGATGGTCCATGAAAACAGTAGTGCAGTTTTTACTCACAGAAATTGCAGCTCACCAAATAAGTGAGGTTTTTATATGGAGTTTGATGAAAGCAACAAAATGCAAATGCAAATTTAATTCTGAACATAGACCTAACCTACAATTGATTGGCTAACAAGTACATAGTTTAATGTACATAAATAATGAAATTAAAGTTCCAAAAAGGTTTTCTGTTAGTTTTTTAAACACAAAGAAAACTGCCATACTTGTAAATCAGTGAATAACTGAATATTAAACTCATTGCGCATCTACTTTGGAAGATAATGTCGCATGTAAAATAATGCAAGAAGAAGAGAGCGCCACCAATAAAATTAGACTAACTAGTAATGGACATTTGGACCAAAGCAAGAAGCCACGACTCTTATTCATTAAAAAAAAGAAAAGAGAGCTACGTTTCTTTTAGTTATACATTTTTGTTTACATGGTTGCCATTTGCTACCTAATGTAGTCATGACATTTTGTTGTCTAGAAAAATATTTCTCTCTAGTAAAAAATCCATGAAATATATTAATAAATTCAAGCATTTTCCATAGAAGATTATAATGCCAAATAAAAGAATGGGTACTCAATGGAAAAAAGTAGCTGTTAATGTCAAATGGGCACTTCCCAACTAACCAAAGAAATTTATCTTTCATGTCACAGCCTTCACACTCAACCCTGACACATTTTTCCTCCATAAAAGCCAAGTTTTATTCCTTAGTCCTTACCAGAATATTCTTACCAGCTTAATTTTCAAAACTTAAAATCTGAAAGAATCATGATTTTTTTTAAAAAAATATCATGGAGTAGATGTATGTGAAATAAAAGCACTGGGCCCTAAAAAAGCTAGTAATACATTTCTCAAGTGAAGATCAACTTTTTACAAATTAATTCAAAGTCCTCATTTTCTCATGTGCAAGAACTATTTCCAATTTATTAAGCATTTCCTGATTTGTTGTTTGAATTTGTCTTATATGAAAATTCAACAAATTGGTTTGAATTCAGAACACAATTTTTATTTTATTTTATTTTATATGACTTTAAACATTCATTTTTACATAGTTAAAAAAGAAGAAGTTATATCAAGCGGGCACAAAAAAAAAAAAAAAAAAAAAATGTGACGAAGCACATAAAGAAAAAGAAGGAAAAGAATGAAGAAGAAGAAGGACAATTAATAGATACAAGTATGTTGGAACAATGTATGACAATAGGTATAAGTATATGAATTATTGCGATAAGGCACTTGCCAAAAACATGAAAGCAGCCAATATGAATTATGAAAGCTTTGAGAGATACTGGAAGGAACAGCCTCCGGGTTTTTAGTTTCTTCGGAATACAATAATCACAAGCTGGCTCTCATCAAATTATTAAGCGACCTTTTTACATGCTCATTTTCAGGTCCACCTTATTTAGATTTTAGGTGCATTTGCAGTACTGTGCATTGTGTAGTGTCATCAATTCAATAATTAAAAAAAAAAAAAAAATACAGTCATCAATTAAAGGGTTCAATTCGTGTTGGAGAATTTCTGCTAAGCCAGTTTGCAACATCACTAAACAAACAAGTGGCAACGTTATTTCATAAATAAGAGTAATGTCAAAATTACAATTTTTACTACAACATTACTCATGCTGCAAGTCATAAGTGGTAGAATTATGAATTTACTACTTTTATTTTACCAGTTTACAAATTCTTAACAATTAGCTACGGCCATATAAATAATAATTGATCACTACAAACAAGGCTCTCGTAGCTCAGTTGGTTAGAGCACCCGTTTAGTAAGCGGGAGGTCTTGAGTTCGACTCTCAACGAGAGCAAGCTTTTCTTTTTGGGACATCTTCGTACGATGTCGTTTCTCTTTCTGAAATGCAAGAACTTTTTTGTTTCTTGTTTTTTGTTAAACCCTGAAAGCCGAAATCAAAATTAAGGGTTTATATAAACCCAAGATTCTGTGTACAAAAAACCCTCTTAAACCCAAAATCCAATTTCCACTCTCTCTCTCTCTCTCTCTCTCTCTCTCTCTCTATCTGCAAATATGGCGACCAAGGGACCTTCACTCTTCACCGATATTGGCAAGAAATCCAAAGGTTTATCTCTCTCTCTCTCACTCTCTCTCTAATGGCGTTACAAGTTAGTGATATTAGCTCTGAATTGCAGACTTGCTCAACAAGGACTATGGCTCTGACCTGAAATTCACTATCTCCTCCAAAAGTGAATCAGGACTGGTACACCCACTTCCTCCTCTATTCATCTCAATCTTTCATTTTTCTTAAAAAAGATGTTTTTAACATGTTTCTTATATGAATTACTATTGTTCTTGATCGCTGCCAATTTTTTTGGTTGGTTTTAATTGTTAACCCGATTACTTGATTGTTAGTATATACATGTTGTGGTTACAGAATTTGTTTGATGTTGTTCTGCTTTGGTTTAGTACATTTGAGTGTCTGTTGGATTTGTTGCTTTGGTCATGCTTATGACTGTTTGGTTATTACAACAGTACTGGATTTGTGTGAATTGTATTCATGGGTCCGGAATTGTTTTTTTGGAACATTATTGAGCCTTTTTTGTTTGCTAAGAAGGGAAGGTCACTAGATTAAATCGCCCATTTCCCATTTCCATTGTGGCCAAAACTTACTGATCTTATGGTTTGAATAGAGAGACTGAGAGAAGAGTGGAATTTGGAAATGAGTATGAATTTCAGTACTGAGAAATTATTTTTTTAAATGACAAGACTAACATATGAGTATTATTGAATAAGTATTTGGCCAAAGTTCATGGGACCACCAAGAGCCTTGTAGCTCAATTGGCACCTCATGGTGTTTCCAATGGAAACATTCAATGTTCAAATCCTCTCACCTCAACTATCGACTTAGCAAAAAAAGTTCATGGGGCCACATTGCTAATGCTACCACTGAAAGCAAATTGGGAGATGCACTGATTAGAATATTATATGTATGCTTGTATCTATGTATTGATATCATTCTTTAAAAAAGGGGTTAAATTACATTTTTAAACTTCATATTTTAGGTGTAGTTACAAACTTACAAATTAAGCCCTATAGTTTCACAAGTTCAAAATTAAACCCTAAAGTTTAAGACTGTTGCTTATGCATTGCAGTTTCTTTCAAACGGAACCCTGAACTTTTAAGCCCTGGACTGTTTTGGATTTGATTTGGGGGTTTGATTGTCAGATTTAATTGGGGTTTAAAATTTTAAAAAAATTAAATTAATATGATTTCAAAAGTTCAAGGTTTGATTTGAATCCAGCTATAAAATATAGAGTTTATAATGTAATTTTGCCCCAAAATGTATGTATGTATATATATATACACACACACATATTTATAGCTTATATATTCAATAGTCTGAATCATGTTAGATATGCCATGAATTTTCAAAATAGATCTTGGGTGGTGGGGGGGGGGGGGTGTTGGTGAAGGGGAGTGGGGTAGGTACTAACATTCACAGAAACAAATAGCTAACATTTTTAGTGCCTACCTGTTAGATACGCCATGTATTTTCAAAATATCCTTAGTGGGGAGGGCAAGGGGAGTGGGGTAGGTACTAACATTCACAGAAACAAAAAACTCACATTTTTAGTGTTTATAAAAAGTTTGTGGCCATTGAATTAGACTCAATTTGATGACTGACTAATGAGTTACTGGCTCACTTTTCACTTTCTTCTTTAAGATTCTTGAACATTTTAACTTTGAAGGATGTGGTTGTCATGGTTTCAATTTTGTGTATAGGATAATTAGGTCTTCAACAAGCAGTAAGGTTGGTCATGCACATATAGAGTCACTTTGATAGGGGGAAGAGTGCATCATTATAAAATTTGATTGTTAGTGTTAAATATAAGGAAAATAGAATAGTGCATTTCCAAACTGTATCAGCTACAAAGCAAAGCTTTTGATGCTGCTCACTTTGAATTGGTTCGGTCAATGCTTTGTGTAGAAAATTTATGTTCTCTAGCTACAATGAATGGGTTTGACAAATTATTGCGTTTGTTAAAACTTGAAAATAATAGATCAGACTGTCCACTCCGTCTGACATTTTCTTTTAATTGATATTGTTCTAAAGCTATTTTGGGCTGGTTCTGGAAAATACATCTCCCAAATCATGTGATGAGATTGTTGGTCAAAACAATGTTCTTACTAAACACTATTCAGTTGTGGATTTGTATAACTTTAATTGTGAATTGTGACTATTTGATGTGCTTAAAGATTTCCTACTTAGATAACTGTTACATTGTATTTTCCTTGGGCTTTACGTTAACTGGAGTCATACCTTTAATGTGTTATTTTTTAATATCCCCTTTTGCATTGATATCAGTTGATAGTGATTATCTTATTTCTTTAACTCCAGGCCCTTCATTCAACTGTGGCAAAGAAGGGCAGTCTCTCTTCTGGTGACTTAGGAGCACGGTACAAACATAAGAATGCTGCACTTGATGTCAAAGTTGATACAGCATCAAATGTATTTATCCTCACCTTCTTTCTCTCTTCAAAATTTGAATAACAATTTGTGTTGTTTCTAATAATAGTCTCTTTGGCTTTAGCAGGTCTCAACAACCTTCACTGTGACAGATATCCTTCCATCCACAAAAACTATTGCTTCATTAAAATTTCCTGATTACAAGTCTGGCAAGGTACCAATTTCCTTGGCATGTGGACAGGATGTGAATACACAATTTCTGCAACTCTAAAGATTTTATAGTTGTACATCCTTTCTTTGGCAGTTAGAGGTTCAGTGTCTTAATGAACATGCGACTTTCACTACAGCTATACGTTTCAACCAGGCCCCTTCTGTTGATTTTTCGGCTACCATTGGTACTCCCAGCATTGCCTTCGGAGCTGAAGCTAGGTACTTGACAGCTTCTGGTAACTTTGCAAAGTATAATGCTGGTGTGAGCTTGGCAAAGCCAGATTCCACAGCTTCAGTTATATTGTAAGTTCCCTGTGTTACTGAGCCAGATTCATTGTTTGAGTAGTTCTGTAAGTCCC
The DNA here is from genome assembly GCA_014183005.1 of Castanea mollissima. Classification (NCBI taxonomy): domain Eukaryota; kingdom Viridiplantae; phylum Streptophyta; class Magnoliopsida; order Fagales; family Fagaceae; genus Castanea; species Castanea mollissima. The sequence continues at coordinate 4,650,639 of JACAVU010000012.1, read as the reverse complement.
TCTGTGAGGTCATTAACTAAAAATTTGCCACTAACATTTGACCCTTGATGCATTTTTTTAAAGTGATCCATATATATGGTTTGTAATTACTTGGAAGGGAACTTGGGTTATAGTATAGGACTAAGGAGACCACATTTCTATGGATGCTTTCTATATTTATGTTATAGCATTAGAATGTGCTTCAATGTAATGATGCCAAATAACACTATTTGTACTTATATTTTCAATTTAAAATATATTATAGCACAACATGGAAGTGTCAGGTTTTATGGTGTGGTAGATGACTGCCCTCATTTATTTTTGCAGGGCGGACAAAGGAGATTCATTAAGGGTGTCATACTTGCACCATCTAAGAAAGCTAAATGGAGGAGCTGTAGTGGGAGAGGTTAGTAGAAGGTTCTCCTCTAATGAGAACACTTTAACAGTTGGATGTTTGTATGTGGTTGATCGTCACACAGTAGTGAAGACAAAGCTCAACAACCATGGCAATCTTGGGGCTCTTTTACGACACAAGCTTACACGCAAATCCTCCCTAACAATTTCTGGTGCATTTGACACCAAAGCCTTGGAGAAAAATCCCAAGTTTGGGTTGGCACTCTCTCTGAAGCCTTGAACTGATATATTGATTTGAGATAGGGGTATCGCAATTTGATTAGTTTCGTACAGTTATGATTTGTTGATGTGGTTCAGAATGAGAATATTGAATTACTAGTGTTATAGATATTTTTGTTTTCTTGGTGGCTCAATTAGATGCTTGAGTCACAATTTTCATACCCTCCCTTTTTTCCCAGCTCTCTCTCTCTCTCTCTCTCTCTCTCTCTCTCATGAGGAAATTGCTTGCATTTTGCATTGGACTAGTTCTTATTCAACTTATTGTGGAAGAATAGATTTGATTCTTCGATTCTTTTACTATCATCAAATTGTTGATGCACTAAACAGTTGTTTGGATCCCATCAAAAGTGTCATTTTCTAGTTTATTGGTTTTAGTTTTCATGCAGCATCAACAATTCAGCTTCGTGACTGGGACACTGCATGTTACCTTCTCGGTTTGGGCCTATAATTCTCTTGTAAATGTCAATCTCTCGCTTAGCCCAAAAGAAACAAAATGCTTTGAACTTTAATGCAGGGAAGATAAAAAATGTCATGTTAAGTCCATTAAGAGGAAAGTCTGTTATGGCTTAAAGATAGAATGATGAGGTAATAATCTAATCTAATACTATATATAAAAGCAGAAGCCTTTTGCTACAATTAAGGAGGTGTTGACACGTAAGAAAAAAAAAATACCGTACGGTGCGATAAATTTTATTGCTTCATAACGTTAACACACTGTTTGATAGCCTCTAACTCTCTCAGTATAAAAGGAAAAATAACCGGTTAAATATCTTCTAATACTCCAAAAAAACAAAAAATGTAGATACAGAGAGAGATGGATAGACTTCATAAGCCCTCAACTTCTATTCCCTCGCCAGACTTAGAGCATCGGAATTGCAACCACATAGAGAAAGAAAAATCAAACCTTAAAACATCCAAACAAAACGTGGAGAGAGAACGATAGAGAGAAATTTGGTCAGGCATAGAAAATGGAGGGAGAAAAAAAAAATCTAAGAAGACAATCACGCTTCTTCCTCCGTCAAACCCCATGCCCACCACCGATATTGTTTTTGTTTTTTGGTTCTTTAAATTTGGGGTCAAATATGATTTAGATCTAGGCATTTTGGTTAGATTGGATTGAATTTAGGTTTTGGCTTAGGTTCGGTTTTGAGTAAGGAATTTGGTTTATAGTGGTTTTTAATATCAGTTATTTGGTTTTTCTTTGGGATATTTGGGTTCAATTTGTTTTGGCTATATGTCTTTACTCTTCAGATCTTTATGGATCAATTTGGTGTTGTATCTCAACAAGAATGTTATCATCTGCTGCTTCCGTTTCGTTCAACAAAAGCGAGCAAACAAAAGGAAATTCTTCTCTCTTCACGCTCTGTTCATTTCGTTTCTGCAACTCCATATACACAAGGTCAGTATAACATTGTTAATTTTCCTGTTTCGAATACTTTTTCTGTGTAGTTTACCAAATTCGGCCCACTTTCTTTCCGATTGCATGTTCTGTTCCAAACCAACAGACATAGGAAGAAGGAAATCCAAAATCGCAAACCAATTTTGCGTCTTTAGATATTGAAAAGAACTCTCCTTTTTTAATAGCATCTCTTATAATCTGACCCATTTCGCAACTATCAAATTTTCCAAAAAAATGCATTTGTGTTTGATCTTTCATTGAACGAATATTGATTCTTGGCTTAGATTTTATTCGACAATGAATTGGGCCACAATAGATTTTATTGGTGATGATGCGAAGAAAATCAGTAGGTTGGATGCTTCGGACTTGACAGGACTGCTTGCTTCTTCAATGACCTAGAAAAGAAAGAAAAGCGATCAAAGGTGACCGGGATTGCCGGCCAAGAATCTTCTGATGGCAAAGTTAGTCTTCTCTCTATATCTTCAGAGTTTCAAATTTTTGGGAAATATCAAGCGTACCTTTTTCTGGTCTGAATGGTATTTATATAGTGTCCTAGGAACAGTTATTAGGCTTGTAACCTCCCCTGAATTTGAGGAGGTACGAGGGTTCAAGGATAACTTCCACAACCGTTTAGGAGTTATATTTTCTCATATAACGGCCACCAAAAATTATGCGTATGTTACGGAGTGGTGACATGTACTCAGGAATTTCTAAGTGTAAAGGGCTCGTCCAGGGGTCCTCTTGTGGACGAACCCCTTCAAGACGGGGTTGACAGCTTTCCTAGGACGAGTGCTACGGGTGTGTTTTCGTCTATGGATGACCATGGACATTAGCCTCATCCTGGTGCTTTCTTCTGGACGACTGCTGGTGTGGATGACCATGGACGGTCTGGAGTACTTTAATTTTTCTTCATTCCTCATCAGTTGCCCCTTCGTCCAGGGGTCATGCAATACATCACCAGACTGCAAGACGAGTTTTTCAAGAACATTTATTATCATTATTTTCTATTTTATTTGTTTTTCAGATAGCGTACCACGTGTCATGCTTTCATAGGTGGTTGGTCACGTCGACTTACCTCCTCAAGGCAGATGCCACATGTCGCTTTCTTATTGGTCTCGTCGTTGTGAATACCGAGACTTCTCTACCTATAAATAATGGTTTCCCTCTCGTGCCCCTCTCACTTTTTTAGATTTTCTATTTTGACACTTCTCGTCCATCGCCTCGTCTAGGAGTGTTCTTAGCGTCCTTAGTATCTTTCTTCTAGGGTCAGGTATTCCCTTTACTCTCACTCTTAGGCTTTCTTTTTTAAGCTTTAGGACGTTTGAAATGGCAACTTGTTAGTCTAGCGACAGTGTAGACAAGGCCATAGATGAGTATCATGATTCTTCTAGTTATAGCACTTCCAGTAATGATAGTAGTAGTAGTAGTGACCACACAACGGAGGAATATACCTCTGGTGTTCATCGAATTCCCGCTGAAATCTTACAGGAAAATCTTAGGACGAGGGCAGCCTCTGGAGCTGATACCTCGACGAGTGTCCCGCTGTCCCCCCCTTTGGATGAAGAAGAAACTGTGTATAGTTGTGCTATAGAAATCTCTTCTAAGACGGACGAGAAGAGGTTAGATGCTCTTAGGAGTTGGTTCCAAATCCCAAACGATCTGAATCCTAGGCTAGCCGTCCGAGGGGAATGGTGTTGCCAACCCCGTTTTGGAATAGGTATTTACGAAGCTTATTTGTTAGGGGGGCTTAGATTACCTTTAAATGCCTTCGCTAGAGAATTACTCACTAGGCTGGGCTTGGGAGTTTGTCAGTTTAACCCCAACGCATGGAGACTTATTGTCTCTATGCAAGTTTTATGGAGGGAGGTATTTGATGGGAACCATCCTATCACCGTGGACGAGTTTCTGTACTGTTATAAACCCTCTGAGATAAGTCAATCTTTAGGTTTTTATCAGTTCACAGCTAGGGGCAATGATTGTAGGTTGATTAAGTCTTTGCCTTTGTCTGACAGAAACTGGAAGACAAAATTTTTCTTTGTCTCTGGTTTCTGAGCGGGGCATCCTATCAAGGTTGGTAGAGATGCATTTGCCCCTTATATTGGAGAATTAGGGAACCTTTGTCAAGAAGGTATGTTATGTTTTTCCTTCATTCTTTTTTTATTTATTTTGTTATATTTTATCTTTAGACAGTTGTCTAACCTTAATTTTCCTCTCTTTTCTCAGCTGTTATACGTCCTTCTTTAAGTAAGTTTCATCGTGACCGCGTCCACAGAGCTCGTCTACACCCCGAGAGGAATTTTCACTTGTTAGTGACTCTTTGATGCTTGCATAAGTGGGGACTTGGCCCTAATCCATCTGCTGAAGCCCTTGCGTACAAGCAAACTGTCCGTAGACGTGAGTGATTTTCTTGAAATTTTGGAAATTTTTTTTCCTTTTATATATATCTATATATATATGCACAGTCGTCAATGTTGACTCGTCTACGCCCGTTAGCGTCGCTCCGTCCAAAACCCATGCTCCTGCTTCGTTCGAGCCTTCTTAAAGGATTTCTATGAACTTACTGGAGAATGAGGATTTGGCTTGGGAACGATTTCAAGAGGCTGTAACAGGTGAGGACGTGGCTACGTGCTACGACATTTCTTTGAAGGAGTTTAAGCATTTCGGTGTCCACGATCTTTTTAAGGTGAGCACCTTTGTCTCGTCTTGCTTTAGCAATGTTATCTATTGTCATTTTTATCTCTTGAACCTTCTTGTCTTCTATGTAGGCAATGTCGAAGTTCATAGCTACGTCTAGGCAGGTCACAGAAATGGACAAGACGAGGATCCTTCTTGAAAAAAAAATAGAGGAGATTAAAATGACTGCAGAACTTGGGCCGAGGTGGCGAATAAGGCCAAGGACGAGGTTAAGGGGTTGAATGCTTTAGTAGGGGAGCTAAAATCTGATACTGCTAGGAAGGACGATCGTCTTGAATTTCTTCAAAAGAAGATCAACGAGCTGAGTATCCTTCTTAAGAAGGCTAAAGATGACGCAGTGGAGGAGTTCAAAGCATCTAAGGAGTTTACCCACTTGCTGGACATGAACTATGCAGCAGGGTTTGAAGATTTTAGAATGGATGCTATAGAAAACTTTCCTGGAGTTGACTTCAGCACCATTAAACTCAACATTGGCGCTGCTACAAGTTCTCTCCTCCAAACAGGCTCAGACGATGTTAATATTGAGGATGACGCCACCACAAAGCCATCTCAGGACAACACCAATGTTGATGCCCCCCCTTCTTGAAGACAAATTTTTTAAATTAAAGTGCTATTGTTATTCTGCTTTTCTTTTGGTCCATTATTTTTTAGACCCTCATTAAGATGTATTTGAGTACAATTATCTTGTCCAGAGTGTTCTGGATGAGTTTATTAACAATTTCCTTTTAAGGCTTATTTTATAAGGGTTTTTAGACGGTAGTCGTCTACTCTCTTTAGACTAATGAATATTTACTTTTATCCATTATTTATTGTATGGACGAGTTTATCCACTATTTTCACCATTTATGTCATTGTCTTTTAAACAGTGTGTTATAAGTGTTGAATGGTCGTCCATGTGATTTTCTTATGGACGACCCACCTAAGCATGGACGTCTTTGTTAGCCAGTCAAATCTTTACAAGTGTAACTCGTCTTAGGACGACAATGATGACTTTGCCAGTCTTTTACCTCGTCCTTTGGGCAATTATCACTCGTCTCCTCGCAAGTGGCTTATAATGTTTTACTCATCCTAAGACATTGAGGCGTCTTGGCTAGATGCTCGTTATTGGAACTTTATGCTTTAATGTATGCCTTTTTCTTGTTTATCTACTTCTTAGATGAGCATGCCTTAGCTTTTTCTTTTTTCTTTATCCTTATTTCAAGGAAAGCTTAGACGAGTATGCCTTAGCTTTTTTTTTTTTATCCTCATTTCGAGGAAAGCTTATGAACGTTACATCCCTGCGTCCAGAGATTTTCATGAACGTTACATCCCTTGTGGGTATCATTATGGAAACTAGATTAAGTATATTGGAAATCCAAACCATATTATTATTTGAACACTGTCCACAAATATGGCTCGCTTAGAAGCTGGTGTCTTATTAAAACACTTAAGAAAATACATAACCTCGTCTTTTACAAACTGGTCTATAGACGGTGCAAAAGTTTAAGAACTAGTGCACTTTTTATCCTTAGTACACACTATAGTAGTAATAAGAATACAACAGTAGGTATAAGTAAACACATAGATTGTGGCTGTAGTTGTCCATAGTAACAACCTCGTCCCTGAATTATTTCATCCAAGTTCATCACTGATAGTACTTCTTCAGGTGTTCCACATTCCAGGGGTGCTCTAACTTTCGTCTGTCTAGGGCCTCCAGGTAGTATGACCCCTGCCTCTTGCAGTTGATTACCCTGTAGGGTCCTTCCCAATTAGGTCCCAATTTTTCATGAGCCGAATTCCTAGTTGCTAAGGAGACTCTTTTAAGAATAAGGTCTCAACACTGAATCATCTGGGTTTCACCATGGCATCATGCTGCCTAGCAATAAGATTCTTGTATCTTGTTGTCCTTTGCTTCGCTTCCATTCTTACCTCGTCAATAAAATCGAGGTCAAGACGAAGTTGTTTCCCATTCTCTCTCTCCTGATACTTCATCACTTGATAATTAGCCATATGAACTTCTGCCGGTATGACGGCTTCACTTCCATAGGCTAGCTTAAAGGGAGTTTCTCCTGTCGGAGTTCGTACAGTCGTCTGGTAGGCCCAAAGAACATCTGGTAACTCGTCTGGCCATATCCTTTTTGCCCCTTCGAGTCGAGTCTTGATGATTTTCAGCAAGGATTGATTTGCTACTTCTGCTTGCCCATTCGCTTGTGGATGGGAGGATGAGGAATAGTGATTCTTGATTCCAAAATGTTTGCAAAAGTCCCTGAAAGGTGCATTGTCAAACTGACGTCCGTTATCCGATACTAGTACCCTAAGTACTCTGAACTTATATAGAATATTCTTTCTTACAAAATTTTTAACATTTTGCTGAGTGATTATTGCAAGAGGTTCGGCCTCTACCCACTTGGTAAAGTAATCGATCTCTACTATCAAAAACTTCATTTGTCTGGTTCTTATGGGAAAGGGACCTAGGATATCCAGTCCTCACTGTGCAAAGGGCCATGGGGCCATCATTGGGGTCTGGTACTCTGACAACTGTCTAGCAACATTGCTATAGCGCTGACACTGGTCACATACCTTGACATAGGCCTTAGCATCTGCCTGCATTGTAGGCCAATAGTAGCTTGCACGGACGACCATATGGACTAGTGATTTCGCTCCTGAATGATTTCCACATGCTCCTTCATGAACTTCCCTCAAAACATAGTTTGACTCGTCTGGAGCCAAGCACTTTAGGTAAGGTTGGGAAAAACCTCGCTTGTACAGCACTTCGTTTATGAGGACATATTTGGCTGCCCTGACCCTAAACTTCCTAGCTTCGTCCTTGTCTTCTGGAAGCCTTCCATCTTTAAGATAGATTACTATTGGACTCATCCAATTTTCTCCCCCTTTTATCTGTTGTATGTCCGGAAAGTCGATGCTTGACATATATTGGACGTTGTTGTACTCGTTTGTAACTCCTCTTGCCGAAGCTGCTTTCGCCAAGGCATTTGCTTCCATATTTTCCTCCCTGGGGAGTTGAACAAAACTTACTGCTGAAAACTTTCGTGCAAGTCGTTTCACTTTGCTGAGGTATTTCTTCATCCGATCTTCCTTGGTATCACACATTCCATTTACTTGGTTGATGACTAGCTGAGAATCTCCTTTGACTATTATCGACTCTGTCCCTAAGGACTTAGCCAGTTCCAATCCTTTAAGTAGAGCTTTGCACTCAGCCTTATTGTTGGTGGTTTGATACTGTAGATGGGCCGCGTACTCCAGCTTGTCACCCTCTAGGGACTTTAGTATGACTCCGATCCCTCCTGCATATAGTGTGGATGATCCGTCTACATTAATAACCCACCTTTCAACTCCTTCATCTTTGTCCAGCTCATCCTGGCTGGGGGTGAACTCTGCGATAAAATCTGCTAATGCCTGCGCCTTTATCGCACTCATTGGAAGGTATCTGATGTCAAATTCGCTAAGTTCCACAGCCCACTGTATTAATCGTCTAAGAACTTCCAACTTGTTCATTGCCTTCTTTATGAGATGATCTGTTAAGACGTTGATAATATGAGCTTGGAAATAATGCCTCAGCTTTCTAGAAGCCATAATCAAGGCAAAAGCTAGCTTCTCCATCATCGAGTATCGTCCTTCTGCTCCTCTCATCACACAGCTTGTGTAATAAACCAATTTTTGGATTCTTCCTTCTTCTCTTACCAACGTCGAGCTTACTGCATGTGGGGACACCGCCAAGTAGAAATACAGCTCTTCTCCAAGTACAGACGGACTCAGCAACAACGTTGTTATGAGATATGTCTTCAAGTCTTGGAAGGCCTTTTGACACTCGTCTGTCCACTCAAATACCTTCCTGAGAACTTTAAAAAATGGCAAACACTTGTCAGTAGTTTTCGACACAAACCTGTTAAGGGCGGTAACTCGTCTAGTAAGAGACTGGACTTCCCTGATATTTTTCGGTGGTTCCATATTCAGTATCGCCTGGATTTTGTCTGGATTTGCTTCAATTCCTCTGTGCGAAACCATGAACCCCAAAAACTTCCCCGACGAAACTTGAAAGCACACTTGCTTGGATTAAATTTCATGTTATACCACTAAAGTGTATTAAAAGTCTCTTGAAGGTCGTCCAGATGATTTCCCTCGTCCAGGCTTTTTACTAGCATATCATCTACATAAACCTCCACATTTCGCTCGATTTGAGGATGAAACATGTGGTTAACAGTCTTTAGTAAGTCTCCCCTGCGTTCTTCAAACCAAAGGGCATTACTTTGTAGCAATACAACCCTTGACTTGTAATGAATGAGGTCTTTTCTTGATCCATTTCATCCATCTTTATCTGGTTGTAGCCTAAGAAGGCATCCATGAAGCTCAACACCCTGTGACTTGCCGTCGAGTCCACCAGCTAGTCAATGCGTGGCAATGGGTAACTATCCTTGGGGCAAGCTTTGTTTAAGTCAGTAAAGTCCATGCACATTTGCCACTTGCCGTTAGCTTTCTTCACCATAACTACGTTCGCCAACCAATCTGGATAATAAACTTCTCGAATGAACTCCATGGTAACCAACTTCTGGACTTATTCCTTGATGGTATTGTCTCGCTCAGGAACAAAAATCCTTTTCTTCTGACGCACTAGTTTTGAATAGGGACACGCGTTCAGGCTGTGAGTAATAATACTTAGATCAATACCAGGCATGTCTTCATGACTCCATGCAAAGACATCGAGGCTTTTCTTCAAAAACTGGAACAAAGCATGCTTTGTCTCTTCTTCCATGCTCGCCCCAATTCTAGTGAACTTCTCAGGCTGGTTCTCGTCCAAAGGGACGTCTTCTAACACCTCAGTGGGTTCTGCTGCGATCCTTTTCCTGTCTATACTCATTGCCTATATATGCTCGTCCATCGCCAACATGGCTAAGTAGCACTCTCTGGCGGCCAATTGATCTCCTTGTACTTGGCCCACTCCGTGCTCGGTCGGGAATTTGATGGATAAGTGGTAGGTAGAGGTTACCGCCTTCCAACTATTCAGAGTTGGTCTTCCAATAATTGTATTATATGACGATGCACAATCAACAATAAGGAAATTTACCTCCTTGGTTATCTGCTGTGGATATATTCCAACGACCATTGGTAATGTGATGGTACCCACTGGTTGCACCTTCATTCCTCCAAATCCCACCAATGGTGAGTTTACTGGTCGAAGCTGATCTCGTCCTAGCCTCGTTTGCAAGAAGGAGGGGTAATACAAAATGTCCGCAGAACTGTCATTGTCTATCAACACCCTCCTGGTCATGTAGTCAGCAATGAGTAGGGTGATGACTATCGTGTCATCGTGTGGGTGGTGAAGTCGTCCTGCGTCCTCGTCTGTGAACGTAATGGCTTGTTCGTCTACTTCCCTCATCTTAAGAGGTCTTCCAGACAGTTGGATGTTCTGCACCACCTTCAAGTATGTCTTCCTCGACTTGGATGACTGCGCTGTCGAGTTTCCTCCAATAATTACTCTTATCTCTCCTAGTGGGGGTCGTGATGACTCTTCCACCTTAGCTTTCAATTTCTCATCTCTCTGGTCTCGTCCAAGGAAGTTCCTTAGCTTTCCTTGTCTAATGAGATTCTCTGTCAGCTGCTTCAAATCAAAGCACTCGTCCATATCATGCCCGTGGTCTTTATGAAAGCGGCAATACTTGCTCCTATTGCGCTTGTTAAGATCTCCTTTCATCTTATCCGGCCACTTCAAGGACGGATCATCCTTGATCTACATAAGAACCTGCTATAGTGGCATAGTCAGAGGTCTGTATTGCTGATTTCTCGCTGAGGAACTTGCCTTCTTACCGTCCTTGTCTTTTCTCTCGTCTACCCGAGCATTCTTTGGACGAGATCCCTGATTTGAGTAATGTTGGTGGTCTGCTTCTGAGCGCTCTGCTCTCTTTCTCTTCTTGGCTATGATAGCATCCTCAGTATTCATGAAATTCTGGGCCAAATGGATGAGTTCGGCCATAGTCTGTGGCTCCTACTCGTAGAGCTTATAGATGAACAAGTTAGAATTGACCCCATTGTGGAAAGCGGCCAACAATAACTTGTCATCCATTTCGTCTACCATCAAGGCTTCCCTATTAAACTGGGTAATGAAGGACCACAAACTCTCATTTTTCCCTTGCTCTATAGTCAGCAAATTAGAAGAGGAACGCTTGTGGCGTTGTCCTCCAATGAAATTATTGACAAATAACTTACTCAACTCTTTAAACGATCCCACTGAGTTTGGGGGTATTTTGCTGAATCACACCCGTGCTAGTCCTTTAAGTGTGGTGGGGAAAACTCTGCACATAATCTCGTCCGGGACCCCTTGAAGGTGCATGGTCGTCTTAAAAGTAGCAACGTGATCACACGAGTCACGATTTCCATCATACGAATCCAAAGAAGGCATTTTGAATTTCAGAGGTAGGGGATGACTGTTGATGGAAGTCGTGAAAGGGGAGTCCATTCGGTGAACTAAATCATCCACTGGATTCGCCCGCCTCATGTTCTCCCTCATCTCATCCGTGGATTTTCTCATCTGGTCTATCTCTCTTTCCAAGTGTGGCACTCTTCTTGAAGCGGTACCCCTTGTCTGATTTTTGGACTCAATATTTTCTCCTTCACCTTCCTGACTCTGGGCTCTTCCTTCCGTGTGCCCATCTTGGCGCTGCCTCCTAAGGTTAATCTCCCTATTCAACTCTTGATTCTGACGGGTCAGTTCTGCCATAGTGGCAACCATGGATTGTATATGTTGAACAAAAGGCGGTTGCATGATAGGCGCTGACCTACAATCGCGAAGGGTATTACTAGAAGCATCCCTACTTTCTTGGTGGCCTGGGCTAGTAGCCCTTGATCTTGTTCGAACCATTCAGTCTTTTTTCTGGGAAAGGCTAATCGTTGACAACTAAAACAGATAGTCGAACGAAAAGAACAGTGAATAATTCCCACAGACAGCGCCAACTGATGATGCGGAGAAAATTAGTAGGCTGGATGCTTCGGACATGACTGCTTACTCCTTTGATGGCCTGAAAAAGAAAGAAAAACGATCAAAGGTGACCGGGATTACTGGCCAAGAACCCTCTGATGGCAAAGTTAGTCTTCTCTCTATATTTCGGAGTTCCAACTTTTTGGGAAATATCAAGCTTACCTTTTTCTAGTCTGAATGGGTGTTTATATAGTGTCCTAGGAACAGTTATTAAGCTTGTAACCTAACCTAGATTTGAGGAGATGCGAAGGTTCAGGGATAATTTCGACAACCGTTTAGGAGTTATATTTTCTCATATAATGGTTACTGGAAGTTATGCGTATGTTACAGAGTGGTGACATGTACTCATGAATTCCCAAGTGTAATGGGCTCGTCCAAGGGTCCTCTTGTGGACGAACCCCTTCAGGATGGGGTTGATAGCTTTCCTAGGACGAGTGTTGTGGGTGTGTTTTCGTCTATGGACAACCATGAACGTTAGCCTCGTCTTGGTGCTTTCTTCTGGACGACTGCTGGTGTGGATGACCATGGACGGTCTGGAGTACTTTAATTTTTCTTCATTCCTCATCAATTGGTAAGCTCATAAATATTCAAATATTCAAATCTTGCCATATGTGTTTCGTTGCTTGCTATTGTGTCTATGATGTTACTAAATTGGACTCGATTTGCATTTTTGGGTTACTTTGAACGTAGATAAAAGTTGCACTGTTCTACATATCTGTTTTTATTGCATTCCGCATGTTTGATGAAATTCCTCTTAGACTTAATATGTGATGTTTGGGTTCAATTTTTCCCACCTCATACCGTGATAAATCTATATAATTTATTCATTTATGAACAATGAATATGAACAAAAGTTTGGAAGAATGAAGTCTAGAAGATATCAGCATGGTAGATAAAATGAATTATGAACTAAATATGATGCTATTGGTAATATTACATAACATTTACATAGTTTTTTTTCATAGCTATGTGATGGTGTGCTTACTTATTGCAGACAGTGTTGCACCACAATTTTAGAATAAGCAACTGTCCTCCAAGAACTTCTCAGGCATTTCCTACTCAAACATCAACCCAACTGTATGTAATTGATGGTCTTTACGTTAGAAATATTGTTCTAATGGTAATGGTAACTACATTTTAGTTACATGCTTACAAATTGTTTGATAAATTTATAATGTTGCTTTTATTCTAAAATTTCATTTTATATTGTTCATTATACTTTAGGCCAAATTGGAACTCTGCATAAGACTAGAAGATTAATACAAACCATTTATGAGGAAGGCAGATCAAGATCAATCTCAAAGAAAATAACCCATTTGGCTGGTCATGGATTTAGCTATGGAAAGAAATAAGCATAAGCCTCAATCTTCCAGTCCAAAAGGAAAGTTATGAGAGATTAACTTTCAAAATATGGAACATGATATATTTTTCCCATAACTCCTGTTTTGTTTGTTCAATTGACAAAAGCATTCTTATTTTTTCTTATACTATGCATGAAAGTCTGTGGTAGCTCTGTTTTGTGACATAAATTGGTACTATCTATTCTGGGTTACTTTTATGCTCCTCATTGTGCTTAGGAAGTAATAAATTGCTGCATTTCTGTTTATTTTGATGTTTGTTAGTTTAGATCAACCTGGAATAAGATTAGGGAAAGGCATCCAGTTGTTAATTAGAGGGCTTTTGGTTTGTTTTTCTGCTTCTATTTGCAAGCATGCCATCATTTTTTGGCTAACTTTTATGGATAGACTTCCCACTCCTATTAGGGTTGGTAAATGGGGATAAGTCTGACATTGTATGTGTGTTCTACGAGAGAAAGCAAGAGTCTAGAGATTACATATTTTATGACTATTCATCTATAAAAAAAACTTTAGGCCAAATTAGTTAATTGCAAAATGATCAAATGTATGGGAAAGAGTCTTTCCTAGAAGATTGTAGAAAGCCCTTTCAACTTTGTGCACTACTTGGCAAAACCTGGAAATTTCTAAAGCCAAAAAAACCTAGGTACTGAATTGCTTTAGGCAGAGCAAATATTGACTAAAAACCAAAAGCACTTTTGCTTTGTTCATGAACTAATCTATGATCCTCTTGCAACAAACCTTGCATATGACCTAAGATGGTTTCAGATTTCTATCTACCCCAAAGATTAAGTTTTCTTGATTCTGAGGTATTTCAATTCTGATTGGTGATGACTATAAATAAGAGTTTCAATTTCAAATGGTGTTTTTATATATGGTTTGTTGTCTCTTACATTTTTTCCCACCAGTGATTGTAATGTTTGAGTTTCTATAGTAGTAAATTACCTATAAACATTTTATTTTTATTTTGTTGAATTATTATATACAAAATAGAGCATAAAACATTACTTTATGTTGTTAAATTTAAATTTGGTATTGATAAACGTTTAAAATTTGTAATGGTTCATTTTAGATAATTATACTTAATTACCTGGCACACAATCTCATGTTTTATAGGATCTCAGTTTCTAGCACCTCATTTATGTTGACTTTTCTCAAGAATTTTTTATATACAATGACATATTTTCCCCCACATGTTAATGCAAATCTGTCATCCTTGATTTATAAGACCTTCGGCTACTGTTCGAGAAGAGCTACTAAATTAAATTGAAAGGTCAAGAAAACTTAATTTTCCCTTTGTATCTATTATTTAATTTGTAACTCTTGAAGCATATGGGAATTCTAAGTGTTTTTGTGCTCTCAACCGGCAAATAGCTTGAGAAACTTTTTGAAAACAGACAAATTCAAGACTGGGTGAGTGCAGGTGCTATTGGTGACCTTCAAAGTCTATTAACCAGTATAAGAAGTGTTGGCTCTAATAGGATTGATCCCAGAATTCTTTTGGTCCTCTGCTGGTAGGCAAGGGCTCTGTTTTGGTCCTGTCTGCATCAAACCTTTTATTGTGTTTGTGTCCTGTCTCCTTTGTATCTAACTTATGTTTTGTTTTGTGCCTTATCAAAGTTACCAGTTTACACTATATAGTAATTTTAAAAAAATGGAACTATAGTTTTGAAGATTATCAAATATGGACTCTTTGATTCTAAAAAATAAATGCTAAAATTTATTTCTTTCCTTTACCATGATATGATAGCAAAAAAGAAAAATAAAAAAATAAAAAAAGAAGGAAAATCCAATTGTGGTTCCTAAGAATAGCAGATTTGGTATTTGAAATTGTCATGTAAGATTCAGATTGGTGTGTTTCAAGCTTATATGTGGTTTTTAATTTTTTTTTTACTTAGGTTAGTTTGTTCCTGTCTTTTTTAATTCTTTAAGGGGTAGTAACTTGGGCTAATCACAAACATTAAGAAAGATCTCTTTGATTTCAACTTTGAATATGTTCCTTCATATCCTTGCACAAATTATGATACCTCAAATTAATACTTTCCCCTGACGTTTTATTTCATAAATTTGTAACCATTTTTTGGTTTTAAACTTTTTTGTTGTCAAATGTTCTATAGTCTCATGGTTTAATTCGTTGTGGTTCCTAGGAATGGTAGATTGGTGTTCCAAATTGTCAGCTTATAGATCTTATAGGAAAAAAAAATGAATTTAAGAGATGAAATCTTGATTACATTATTGCAGGCCAAAATAGGTAGGTTTCAGATTTGATGTGTTTCAAGTTTATATGTGGTGTTAAGTTATTTACTTAGGTTAGTTTGTTTATGTGAATCTCCTTATTTTTGTAGGTTCTTACTTTGAGCAAATTAGTAAATGCTTTAAATATATTTACTTTTGCAAATTATTAGAGAGATCAATAAATAACGGATATTTAGGCCAAAACTGCATGGCTCCACACCCCAAAGTGTACTCACCCAACACATAGTTCAAGAATAATTTTTATATTTACATTTAAATTTATTTACCACTTCACTAGGATGAACTTTTTACTATACATTATATTTACATTTGAAATTTCAAAGGTATTCTATTGTCTATGCAAGGTAAGGAAAGGACTACATACTTTTTCTTAGTATCATGCATCTTGGAAATGTTTATTTTGTTAGTGAAAAAATGGGCTTAGATGAGTAGTTGGGTAGTTTCAAGGTAAAGTTTAATATGACACATCAAGTCTTAGGTCATTATGTAATCATTAGTCTTTACCATTGCATAAATCAAAGATTTTGTCATCCACTATCATGCACATTAAATTAAGCAAGTTTTATTTAGATTGGGAGATGATGAGATATTCTTGAGGTTGGTTTGTATTTTTATAATTAAAATTGTCTTATCAAATTTAATGCTAAATTTCATGTCTAAATAGCTTTGATTTTTTTTTTCCTATTTAAACTTAGGTTCATGGGTTCAATTTCTTTAGCCGAAGAAGTATTAAGACAAAGAATGTGAAACAAACAACAATCTTGCTTCCCCACCAATTTGCTTCCAAGGAAGGACGATCACACTATTCTCTTTAGCTGGATTTTTTTTTTTTTTTTTCAATTGCTAGAAATATTTTTCTCTCCATCAAAGCGGATGTTACAATTGTAGTTGTTTAGAATAAGCTTAAAAGAGAATCTACTTGTAAGACAACACATTTTTAGGGATAGCATACGGAGTGTTATATACATTTTAAATTTGAAATTCATACCAAGTATTATTTTCAAAATTTATAAATTCAATTGCATTCACTACATACTTATTTAATTAAATTTATTTAAGTAAGGCTTTTGAAACAAAATGTTTTCTCCAAATATTTACCTAAAATTATTTGAATATATTTGCTTTCTTGGATTCTAATTATTTTTATATACAAAAATTTATTTGTGGACTTTTACAAAATTTTCATTATTTTTATTTTTATTTTGTTAAAAATAGATGTACTGTTTTTTTTTTTTTCGAAAATCCAAAAATACATGTACTTATGTAATTCCCGTGCATTTGCACAGGTTTAAAAGCTAGTATGAATAAAAGCCAAATCTGTTACTCGTGTTTGTCATTGGATTGATTGAAAGTTGAAACAGACAGCCCCAGTTGAATTCTAGGGTTATCTTACCGGTCAGTTTGATCTTAGGAAGATATCATTTAACTATTATTGTTCTTGTTATTATATTTGTTGTTGTTATATTATTATCCTAGCTCAAGCTGAAAATCTAGTCATGAATAACGCTTGAGAGGGACACTCAATTATTTAGCACAAAATGAATGGAGGTTTTTCTTTGATTTTCTTTCTGAGTTAAAATATTCAACAACTATAAGCTTCAGGGCTGTCTCTGATTGGCCAAGCGTCTATGAAAAGTCCTCTGTTTATAACTTTCTAGATTTGGAATAAAGGACGCTTGCAAATTTCCATCCTCATGGCCTATTGGCAAGGTGTAAAAAAATGAATAGTCATGTAAAGTTGGCCTCCTTTTCTGGAACGCTCGACTTTGACTTCTAATTTTGTTAGATATTTATCAGTTGCGGAATATATGAACTTACAGCAAATAATAGACGGCATTCCAAGTCCACCCGTGTGATTGGGAAATGCGAACAAATTCAAAGATAATAGCCATAATAATTGCAGGACGAAACAGATTAGATGATGAGCCTTAATCCGAAATGACAGGTAACAATTAATGGGAAGAAAGTGTCATATGAAACACACAGCAAAACTGATTACTCAATTTTCAGTAATATATGCATACTAGGTGGTGCTAACATGGAGGACCTGCTGCACTTTTTTCCTTTTTTAAGGCAAACTTATCTTACGGTGTTTAAGGAGCATCCCCAAATTGCCATTTTAACCTTCAAGACACAAAAGACAAGCATTAGAGCATCACCAAAGGATTGGGCATATCCCAAATGTAGGCCTATTTTACAATTGAGGCCCAAAATATACTCTTCATTAGATGTTGCAAACAAGCATTGTTGCAAAAAAAAAAAAAAAAACAATTGTGCTATAGTGTGATTCTAAACTTAGAATCACATTGTAGCTCAATGGTAAAAAATCTATTAATATTTTATGTATTTTCTCTCTCCACGGTCTCTCATCTCTCTCTCTCTCTCTCTCACATTCTGACTCACTTCATCTCTTTCTCCATGTTCAAAGCTTGCACTGGTGCTAGGGCTTAAGATAGAAGACCTTGGAGTCGCCGATGGCGGCGGAGGGGATGAGTCTAGTGTTAAGGAGTTTGAGGATTTTGTCACAGATGTCGGAGAGATCTGGGTTACGATCTTGTTTCTGGTATGGATTTTTTGTTGTGATCTGGTTTCGTCGTAGACCTTGGATTTTTTGTTGACGACAGTGGGTTGTGGGTTTTGATAACGGTGGAGATTGGTGGGTGGCGAGATTGGCGTGGCGGAGATCGGTGGGTGGCGAGATGGTGGAGCTATGGTGGCTGTGGCGTTGTGATTGGCATGGGTGTTAATGGTTTTTTTTTCCTAGGTTTGTTGGTATATGTGATCGATGTCGTGGTGGTTGTGGCATTGTGATCGGCGTGATATATATATATATATATATATATATATATATATAATATATATATATATATTTTTTTTTTTTTTTCTAGTTTCGCTAATTTGGGTTGATAGGATGATGGAGGAGGAGTCTAGAAGAATGTGAAAAGTAAAGTAATGGAGGATTCTAGAAGGTACACGCATGTGGAGGATAAAATTGGGAAAAAAAATATTCTATTATGAAGATATATTATTTTAATGAGTAGAGTAGAAATATTAAAAGTTGAGATATTAGGTGTATTGAAAAATGGTATTGTATAATTGACAATGTGATTTTTTGGGATTATAAAATATGATAGAATTGAAATAACCAATGCTGCTGCTCTTACCCTGATGATTGCTATATCTAAAATATGAGGAAGTTACACTTTACCATCTTAAACTATGTACCAGATTACACTTTGCAATCTAAACTATCCAAATGCACACTTTGCACCCTAAATTATTACACTTATTACACTTTGCACCCCGGTGTTACTTCTGTTGTCATGTTTAATGGAATCTTGTTGTTTTAGTTAATTTTGAAGAAGGGCATTTCAGTTTTTTAAGTTTGTTCCACCTAAGTAAGAAGCATGTGCTTGTCACATGCAGCAAGATTCCATTAAACATAACAGCAAAAGTTACACCAAGTGCAAAGTGTGATAAGTGTAATAGTTTAGGGTGCAAAGTGTGCATTTGGATAATTTATGGTGCAAAGTGTAATTTGATGTATAGTTTAGAGTGGTAAAGTATAATTTCCCCCTAAAATATTTAACAATTAAGCTACATTAAGTTTGTATTTTTAGACATTACTGCTCATTGTTGCTAAACTTAAAATTGTTTATTTTATTAATTGCTAACTTCCTCTCTCTATCTCATAGCATATGAGATTTATATTATTTAATTGAATAATTTATATTATTTTAATAAGTAGTATAGTAAAATAAAAATTGGGATATTAGGTGACCTGAGAAATTATATCGTAAAATAGATGAAGTAATGTTTTAAAATGTAAGATGACAAATTTTTTAACAACCGGATGTGAATGCTCAAATTCTCCGGTTAAATTCAATCATGTAGCATTAACCTATGCAACACAAAAATATAGTCTTTCTCAAGGAAATGTTACTAAATTTTATTCTTGTTTTATGGTGGGTTTTTTTTTTTTTTTGGGTGAGCCTGAAATCCCAACTCCAGTAACAAAAAAATTAGTCTAGAATCATAAAAAACTGATTTCTGTAAAACAGAATCCAATCTGAAACAAAGCTCTATTAACAAACGACATATCTATCACACTTTATTATATAAACAAAAGTGAAAAGCATCAAATAAAATACAGTAGTGAAAGCAAATGACAAGGAGAAAATGACTGTTAAACTGGAGCATACAATGCTGGAACAAAAGAAAACCACCTGAAGCCACAACTACATTTGACAGGCAAAGAAGGGCATTTGGGCAGCCAATACCAAGTCCTCCTTGACATTTTGTAATACAAAATCTCTGGCCATGTATAGCAACAAACACAGATCATCCCCTGATGCCAAAAGCAATAAACATGCTCATAATTATGGTAACAAACAGACAAGAATTTCCTACAGATCATCTCTGGCAAATTCTCCACCTCAACCCAATTCTTTGCTTGGTCCAATTCCCACAACTTGATAGCCCTCGAGATCCCATTGCTCCCAATTCCACCAATCAAATACAATTTCCCTTCACCACAAACCAACCTCACAAAACTGAGATCCCCAGGCAATTCACTATTAAGCGTCTCCCATTTCCCACTCTCCAAATCAAAACTCACCACTGAAAATGGCTCTGGGGTCGAAAAGTACAAACACCCATTAAAGAAAACACCCTCCTGTTGATAATTATCACTCAGAACCGGGTCAAAGCCATCGAATTTTCTCCAAGACGGAGCATTTGAGTCATAAACAAAAGCAGAAAATTTCGAAGAGGACCCAGTTGAGAGCATGAATAATTTGTACCCAACAGGCGTGGAAACCAAAGTGAGAAGCTCAAAAGCAAAAGGAAAAGCTGGGAACTTGATGATTCTTGAGGTCCTAGCCAAAAGATTGCACACAAGAAAAGAAGACGAGCGGGGAAGAGAGAAACAAAATAGTCCACTGGAGGTTGAGAGAAGAGAGAAAGAAGGTGCTGTAGATGCTGCTGGTAGCAAATCAGAGTGGGAAAGAGCTACGCTGCGCCAGGTTCCAAGGCCAGTGTCATACAAAGGGAATTGATTGTAACACTGAGGATGAGACAGCAAAAGAAACGAAGAAAAAGGCAAAGAAGAACCAGAAGAGTGTCTAGATATAAAAGATGGAGAGAATATAAGGGACTTGAAATTCTTACAGGTTGATCTCAGATACAAGAAGGTCTTTAGAGGAAGGAGAGATAGGATTTTCTCGAGAAGTTCTTCAGGCATTCGGCTCCATATTTCAGGATCCATATCTGGTTTGGTCATTGCTAATTGCCTGTTGAAACTGGAACTGGAACTTGTGCTTTGTGGGTTTTTGACGTTTCTCTTTTTCTTTTCTGAGAACGTGTTCTTTGTAGTCTGTACAACTCTTCCTTTTGTATTGGAAAACAACATTGACCTGCGTTGCAATAGTTGTTTGGTTTCTCCACCTGTCACCTGTACTTCTTTTCTCAGCTAAAAAGCTTTTATTTTTTGATGAATTGAAAACTTTATTGAAGGTAGAAAAGGACAAAAATTGAGTAATTTTTATGTTATTCGGTGAATAACGTTCTTCCTTCTCACATTTTTTTTATAAAATTTTAAGATTTACCATGAATACAAAAAAAAAAACACTATTTTACTATACTTTGAGACAAACAACAAAGGCACAGCCTTACAAAAAATGGCCAACCTCCTCCTTGAACCTTGATTATATTAACAAAATCATCAGGGCAATCCCCTAAATCAAAGGATCCAAAAACTAAATTAAGTAATGACGGAGAAAAAGAGCTTAATAGCGTTTTGTTTTTAGTTTTTATAATTTTTAGCATGATTTATTTATTTACTTATCTCATTAAATCTATATATTGAATTTTTATTCAGGCTGATCCTAATGGATTCGCATGGATCATAAGGGGATCTATATAATAGTAAATAGATTGTCCCTGAAATTCTCTTACCAATCCACATCAAGAAAAAATTATATATATAAAAAAAATTGATATACAATAAGTCGCTTTTAGAGAAAAACCCTTCAAGTGGAAATGGTTGATATAAAGAAAACTTGTAAGTGGACCAGCTATTACGCAGTTGTCATTTATGTTGGTTTAATAATATCTCAATTCATCGATTCTTTTAAAAAATAAAATAAAATAAATCTTAATTCATCGAAAATAAAATTGATAAGGGCACTTCTTTTGGGTTGGGTGTTAGAATATTTTATTTAGAAATTAATATTTAATACCATTTTTTCTCTCAAAATTATATCATACACTATATAATAAAAATTGAGCTTAAAATTATAGTCGCTCAAAGTGACTCCACCAAATGACTAAGTTAGGTTTAGAAGCTGTGGTTGTGTTAAGTGGTGGCACAAAATTTCAACAAATTTTTAGATAAAAACAACTTATTTGTTCTTATCAACTACTATTTTATCATTTTTCTATTGATGACATGTTATTGCAAGGCCAACCTATTCTAACTCTCCAAAGTGAAGAAAATAAACCGTCTATAAGTTAAGAAAAGAAACCGATTATAAAAAAAAATTAGAATAAATGTTTGGCTTAAAAATTGTGGTTACGCCAAGTGGTAGTAGCAAATTGCAACAAATTTTTAGATAAAAACAATAAAATTTTAGGTAAAAACAACCACTTTTTAGATAAAAACAACTTATTTGTTCTTATCAACTACTACAATATCTTTTTTTTTCATTGATGACGTGTTATTGCGAGGCCAACCAATCCTACCTTTCCAAAGTTAAGAAAAAAAAATCTATAAATAAATATAAATTAATAAAATTAAAATTGGACTTAGAAGTCGTGATTATACCAAGTGGTCGCACCAAATTGCAATAACTTTATAAATTAACTTATTTGTTCCTGCTTTATCATTTTTTTCATTGATGATTGTGTTAGCGCAAGGGCAACCAATCTTACCTCTCCAAACTCCAAAGTTAAGAAAAAAAAACATTTATAAATAATAGTAAAATTAAAAAAATATTCCAATGGGAATGATTAGGCAGAGAGTTTTTTATTTTATTTTATTTATAAAATCAGCTAAGAAGAGTTAGAGCATTCTCATCAAGAGTTGTAAAAATTTTAGCATTTAG
The DNA here is from genome assembly GCA_014183005.1 of Castanea mollissima. Taxonomy (NCBI): domain Eukaryota; kingdom Viridiplantae; phylum Streptophyta; class Magnoliopsida; order Fagales; family Fagaceae; genus Castanea; species Castanea mollissima. The sequence continues at coordinate 4,628,250 of JACAVU010000012.1, read as the reverse complement.
CATCTAAAAACCTATCTTTATAGCATTTAACACATTACTTTACAATACCCCTAATTTCAAAATATCTATTTTTTTTACCATTTCATTTAAATATTCTTTATTCATTTTTTCTTCTCTCTCTCTCTCTCTCTCTCTCTCTCTCTCTCCCACTACAAAAAAAATTAAAAAAAAAAATAAAAAATTATAACATCTTGCTATAGTGTGCTCTAAAAAATGAGAGCTCACTATAGCAAGATGTCAAATTTTTTAGCATATGACATCCATGATAGAGTAGGTTTTTGTGGTTATAAATGCTAAAAATAGTATTTTAACATTTATAACACTCTTGATGAGAATGTTCAACGTCGAATTGGAGAGTTATATTTATGTATAATCCTTTTTTTATATTATTATTATTGAGATAAAACCAATCTTCATATTGTGAATGAGTAAACTATAATAGCATTTCCTAATTAGCATAGATGGTAGTTTTAGTTGCATTGGAATAGTTCTCATTTGAATTGACTGTATTCAATACTTTTTGGTATCTTCTTGCTATTATTACACTTCAATTTTCCATTTAACTTCTTTCTAACTAGCGAGGGTCATGTGAGTTTTTTTTTCTTTTTGAGAAATAATAACTAAATGAGTTATTATTACATAATTTTAGAACTCATTTCTAACTAAGTGAATGATTATTAATATATAAAATGCATAACTTTGTATATTGGTCTTTATATATAATATCTCTAAACTTTAATTAAGATGATCAATAAAATTTTTTCTGAGGGTGATTTGAACTCAAACAGTTAAATCTTTTCTAATACTTGCACAAATAAGGTTATCCTAAAATAATTAATTTCAAACTTAAAATTAAAAAAAAAAAACAATTGTATTTATACACCTGAAAAAGTGTTGATTTTATTCAAATGATTAATATCCTAACTTATACAACATGAGTAATGTCTCTAATTATATTGTGCTTTAGCCTTTAAGAACACATATCAATGTGACACATGAAAAAAATAATAAATTTAATAATTTGAACACTTGAAAAAAAAATTAAGCCAAAATCTCAATTCATTAATGAAAAACAATCCAAATTTCCAAACTTAAAAAAAGAAAAAGAAGTTAAGTAAAGATAGACTTACGTAGGAATTTGGACCGATGGATCTAATTTAGCTATATTATCTATGATCTAAAAGGATATAGTAGGAATTCTAAATTGAATTTAGTTAGACTTTCAAAGAAATATATTCATGAAAAAGTTCACAGGAACCTTAAATATATGATCTAAAAGGATATGGGAGGAATTTCGCATACTAAGAAATTAACACAAAGCACAAACAAAATTTTAAAATATAAAAAATAGATAAACATTGATTAAGTTTTAACAATCAATAAGTAAAAGTAATCTAAAATCATATTGCACTGCAACACATGAAAGACATGTTTTGAACCTTATTTTTTGTGGTGATATTCAATTGAAAAAATCAAAATACTTACAAACTAAATACATAGAAGGCGTAAATGCACTTTTAGTCCTTAGATTTTGGTCTCATTTCTACTTTGGTCCCTACATTTTCATTTTATCATATTTAGTCCCTAAACAAATTAGCGTGTGTCATATCAGTCCTTGCCGTCAACCAATTAACGGAAAAAGTTGACGTGGTTGACGGTACTATTAAAATAAAATAAAATATTTTGGCATTAAAAAAAATGCCACATTAGCATCTAAATTAATTTATTAATTTTAACTAAATAAAAAATTAAAAACAAAAAATCACGTGAATTGAGATCTAAGAGTGCCTTGAACAAGAACAATAAGAACACAAATCCAGATTTAAGAACAAGAAGAAAATTTTCCTTTATTTGACATTTTCTCTTCTTTTTTTTTCCTTAGAAAACAAATACAAGATTAAGCAAGAACACAAACACAAATCCAGTAAGAACATAAACACAAATGCAGACAAATCCAACAAGAACACAAACACAAATGCAGACAAATCCACCAAGAATACAAATACAAACCCATCAATCGCAAAACGAGCAACAACCCAATTCGCTTACCTCCATCAACACAAACTCCTAGTACAAACAAGCTCAAATGAAAAAAACCCAATAACAAAAGCCAAATCTTAAACCAAAGATATGGGTAATCGATTCTAGCGGAAGCAAAATTGAGAGGCCGAAATGCTGAACCAAAAAAACCAAACACAAAGCCCACCACCAAAACTAGATCCGAACCACCAAATCATAGATCTGAACAACCAAACCCAAATCCTAGATCTGAAACCCGTCAGCAACCTCCCCCATAGCTCTCAAGGTCCATCCCCTCTCTCACTACATTCGCCACGTGGCAGACCAAGACATCTCGCACCGAAGACAGTGAAGACGACACAGTAGAGAGGATCGTCGGGGACGGTGTCAAAGGAGAACGGTGCGAAGGTTGACGAGCGAAAGGGCTGAGTTCACCGGCGATCTACTTCAAATCACCGTTGATCTTTGCCCCTCTATCTTTAAACCCAAATCTAAACCACCACATCTCAACCTCTCTTTCTCTAAACCCAGATCAAAGCCATATCCCAAAAACTACAACTTGAACTTAAAGAAAAAAAAGAAATGAGAGAAAGAAAAGAGGGAGAGAGCGGAGTTTGAGTGTTTGACCCTAGAGAGAGAGATAGGAAAATGAAAATGAGTTTGAGTTTTGTGTTTATTGATGATGTTGTGTTTGGTTGACAAGAAAATTTAAGAAAAATTGAGATAGTTACTAAAAGTTTTTTTTTCTTAATCTTTAAAACTGAAAAGAAAAAAAGGTTCTTTGTTTTTTTTTTTTTTAAATTGAAATTAGAATTGCAAAATTAAAATTTATTGTTTTTAAAATTTTAAATTAAAATGCTAAAGTGGCATATTTTAAATACTAAATAATTTTTTAATATTATTTTATTAGCCACGTTAGCATTTAATGTGCCAACAGTGGACTCCGTTTGCCACATCAGCAATTTCTATTAAGTGAGTAAGGTAAGTATCAAAATGGAACACGTTAATTGATTTAGGGTCTAAAAGTGGTGAAATGAAAATGTAGGGACCAAAATGAAAAAGATGCAAAATGTAGGGACTAAAAGTGCATTTACACCTACATAAAATAACCAAAACCTAAAACACACAAAATAGTTCAAAAGTTGAGAGTTTAAAAATAATAAAAAACTTACCTAAGAGAATTGCCAAACACAAAAATACCTTCCTTACCTACACTTTTGGGTAATATACACTCTGGTAGTAAACTGATCATATATGCACATGTATTTGATATACATATGATGTTGATATCCATACATGCAAATTTAGAAACTCATAACAATAAATAAGATGAATATATTTAATCAAATCTATTATATAAATATACATATGTATAAGTTGCAACTAAAAAATAAAACATGATGTGCATGCAAGAGGGATTCTATGGAAAGACCATTGGTGAATATATATAAGTTTTGAAATTTTGATAATAGATTTATAATTTGGAGTAGGATTTAAATTTTTGAAACTTAGATGATAAATTTTTAGCTAAATTACATTATAATTAAATTCTATCCCTTGATTCGAGGAAATATATTATAACAATTACTAAAATAAAATTTTAAAATAATTAATAAAAGTAAGATGCAACTTGAGGGGAAGAAAAGCATGGGGGGTTGTGTGAGGTTTTGAATTTTAGTTTTGAATTTATTAGTTTCTTGGGAAGGTCTTTAAGAGAGTTTTAGTTTGAATATAATTTAAATTTGATAAAATTTAAATGATAAAGTTTTTTGTTGAGGAAAACAATGATAAAGTTTTATGTAAGTTAAACTATTGTTAATTTTATCCCTTAATTAATAAGAGTAGTTGTTTTAAATAAAAAATGTTTTTTCTTAGGAAAACTATTGTTAAGTTTATTAGGATAACTATTATTTTATCCCTTAATTTTGTAAAGCTATTGTTAAGTTTTACGTAAAAAATTAATTTAATAATTAATGAGAGTAGTTGTTTATTAGGGAAACAAAAGTTGTTCTAGAGAGAGAGAGAGAATCATATAAATTTATCAATTTCTATGAATCTATAAAATACGTATATCCTTCCACTACAAATACATATGCATAAGTTGCAACTTGAAAAAAAAAAAAAAAGGGTTATAAGAGGGATTCTACGGAAAAACTATTAGTGATATATATATATATTGTGGGGGTGAAAATGAATAAAATATGTATTTGGACCTGATTTGGTGGAGTAAGCCTGTCCAAGCAAAGCCTTTAAGACTCGCAGGCCAGTCACGCTACAAGGAGTGGAGGAACTGTCCGAGGAGGAGTATCTCCTCGGACGGGTCAAGTAAGAGTCATAGGACATGCCAAGGTGTTTGGAGACAGAATTTCGAAAGAACTGTTGGGTAAAGGCGTGATCCACACAGTTGTTAAAGGGAAGAACGTGTGAGAAATATCAGAAGAGAAAAAGCTGCTACCACCGCATTAAAGACCCTGCACCTACCTCCCTGGCCACATTAATGGAGAAATGACCTCTGAATAGTAATGTTCAGCCTTCCAGCTATTGTTTGGAGATATCAAGACGGTGGTGGATGGGATAAGTATCTAAACTGATGATTTGTGCTACACGTGGAAGGTGAAGGAAAGAGGAAGAGTGGTATAAAAGGAAAGGGAATAGGAAAGAGGGGGGAGCTTCTTCTTCAATTAGAATTTATCATTGAAAGAGAGAAAGTCAATACAAATCATCCTCGGCTTATGTTCGAGGAGAATTTCTGTTATTCTCATCTGTTGATTGTATAGTTGTGGCAATTTAGCCCACTTATTTGTTATCCAATATCTTTAAAATCTAGGTTTCAATTCACGCTCTACAAAATTTGATTGTATAAGGCTTTTTGGGCCTGAGCCCATCACGTATCTAGGTCCGAGTACAAATTGTGCACTTACAATTGGCGCCGTCTGTGGGAAACCTAGTGTCAAAAGAATTGGAACATTATGGCAAGCTTAGGTTCACATCATGCAGAGTCTGAGAGGTCCCAACATGAGGATCACTTTGAGCATCTCAAGTGTCAGAGGAATCGAGAGGGAAGTGTGCATACGGTGCACCCCGGTGCAAGCCATTCGCGTGGTGGAAGCAGAGCCACCCATGAGGATGATGCCAAGGCCATGCAGAAGGAGATTGACCACCTTAAGAAAAAATTACACCGTGTCAAACGAAGGCGAGCCTCACCTCTTACCAATCTTTCCTTTAGGGGCTCCTAGGAAAGTGTTACAATCCAAGGTTCAGGACTCCTTCTAATGAAATCCTCTCTTACGAGAAGGATGAGCTTCCGGGTCGTAGGCATAAAAAGCATCCCTCCAGGGGCTTGGGAAATGACGCTATGAGTAGGGCGTTGCTTGAGATCTCCAAATCCCCTTTCTCACATGGGATCTAGAAGGGAAAGCTTCCACAACGGTTCACCCAACCCATTTTCACCATCTATAATGGTAGGACGGACCCAGTTAAGCATGTGAGTTATTTTAATCAAAGGATGATAGTACATTCTCAGAACGAGACCTTGATGTGCAAAGTCTTTCCCTCTAGCCTGGGACCTGTTGCTATGAGATGGTTTAACAGACTGAAGGCGGGTTTTGTTGATTCTTTCATGGAACTCACTAAGGTGTTCGCGTCTCGATTCATTACATGCAACAGAGTTTCTCGGCCTTTGGAATCATTGTTATCTACGGCCATGAGGGAGGGTGAGACATTGAAAATGTATTCTGACAGATACTGGGAGATGTTTAATGAAATCAACAACGATTTTGACGAAGTGGCGATTAACACTTTCAAGGTGGGCCTTCCAACTGATCACGATTTAAGGAAATCTCTAACCAAGAAGCCCGTGCGAAGTGTACGTTGGCTCATGGATCACATTGACGAGTATAAAAGGGTTGAGAAGACCAACAACAAGGTAAAGGTAAGGTGAAGGTTATCCCTTGAGAGATGAGGGATTTCAGGTCGAATAGGTACAATAACCACAGGCCAAGAAGAGATTTCTCTAGGCAATTTAGTTTAGCCAATCCTCAAGTAGTTAACACCATATTTCGAGAACCAGTGCACCAATTGTTGGAAAAAGTCTGCAAGGAGCTCTACTTCAAGTGGCCTAGTAGGATGGCTGGGGACCCTTCGAAGCAGAATCAAAGCTTTGTTTGCTTGCCAATACCATCAAGATGTAGGCCATACTACTGAGAATTTTCGGACACTTTGGAATCATTTGGAACAGCTGGTCAATGAAGGAAAGTTGAAGCAACATTTATATCAGCCCAATGGACAAGGAAACCATTTAGGTTCAAGTAACCAGAAGAACAACTCATCTCGGCCGCCCTTGGGAATGATAAATGTCATCTTCGCTGCTCCTAGCAGGACTGGCTCCTGTCCTACAAGGGTGATGACAGTGTCACATACTCTTGTCGAGGAGTCTGGCTCGGGGTCGAAGAGGATTAAAGGTGCTTCTCTGCCTATCTTGGGCTTCTCGGACGAAGATAAATTTGGGACCATCCAACCGCATAATGACGCCCTGGTGGTTACTCTAAGGATAGGTTGATCAGGGTAGTGGTGCAGATATTATGTACCCTGATTTATTTAGGGGGCTCAATTTGAAGCTCGAGGATCTTACGGCTTATGATTCGCCACTGATAAGTTTTGAAGGGAAGACCGTCATACCAAAGGGACAAATTCGTTTGCCGATGCAGTCAAGTCCAGAAATAGTTGATGTGGATTTCATTATGGTTAGCACTTATTCCCCACATACGGCCATCGTTGCAAGACCTTGGCTGCATGCTCTGGGAGCTGTTTCCTCAACTCTACATGTCAAAGTAAATTTCTCGTTGAGAGGTCATATTGAGGAGATTCTTGGGAGTCAATCAGTAGCAAAGCAATGCATATTAGCTGCAATACTGCATCAAGCCGAACCAGAATCCTCGACCTCGACTGTGGAAGACTTATAGCAATTAATGACTCTGGATGCGCCCAATCCGGTGACAACAGAGGAGGCAACATGTGAAGAGTTGGAAAGGTTTCTTATCAATGATAACCCTGAAAGGTTCTTTCAGGTTAGGGTACGATTACCACATCAAGAGAAGATGAAATTGGTGATGTTTTTGAAAAAAAATATTGATGTATTTGCATGGGATCCCTACGAGGCTCCGAGGGTTGCCCCAAGCTTCATTTGCTATCATTGAACGTCAATCCTACCGTTATTCCCAGGAGACAACCACCTCGGCGTTCTTTCAAAGAACATGCCGAGGGCGTCAAGGAGGAAGTGCTTAAGCTCAAAAGGGCTGGGGCTATTAAAGAAGTTTTCTATCCAGAATGGTTGGCGTATACTGTTGTAGTAAAAAAGAAGAATGGGAAGTGGAAAGTATGTGTAGACTTCACAGACCTAAACAAAGCTTGTTCCAAAGACTCATTTCCGATGCCTTGCATCGATCAACTAGTGGGCGTTACGGTTGGGCATCCTCAGATGAGTTTTTTGGATACCTTCCAATGTTATCACTAAATACCTTTGGTGCTGGATGACCAAGAGAAGACCGCCTTCATTACTCCTACGGGGAATTATCACTATAAAGTGATGCCATTCGGTTTGAAAAATGCAAGGGCAAGACAGCACCTATGCACATGAAAGATTTGGATGACACTTTTCAAACACTTAGGAAGTACAAGTTGTGCCTTAACGCCTCTAAATGCTCTTTGGGGGTGGGCTCTAGTAAGTTCCTAGGCTACATGTTGACTCATAGAGAAATAGAGGTAAATTTGGCACAGGTCAGAGCCATCCATGGCTTGCGGCCACCTCGGAATTCGAAAGAAGTTCAAAAATTGACTGGGATGACTGCTGCTCTCAGCAGGTTTATCTCTCAATCCGTTGATAGGTGCAGACCCTTTTTCCAGTTACTGAATAAGTGGAAAGAATTCCAATGGTCCGAGGAGTGTTCTTTGGCTTTTCAACAATTTAAAGAATATCTTTCCCGGCCACCCATCATGTCTCGGCTAGAGGTCGATGAAGTCCTGTTTGCATACATAGCTATAGCTATCCATGCAGTCAGTTTGATTTTAATATAGGACGATGGTAGAGTACAGAGACCGGTTTACTATGTTAGCAAATCTTTGAATGAAGCTGAGGTGTGATATCTACATTTGGAGAAGGCAATTCTGGTCGTAGTTCATGCTACACGGAAGCTTTCTCATTACTTCCAATCCCACACTGTTGTGGTTTTGACTCAACTTCCTCTTAAGTCGGTATTGCGAAATGCTGACTACTCAGAGAGGGTAGCCCAGTGGGGAACTATTCTAAGAACTTTTGATATCAAATATATGCCTCGCACGTCCGTGAAGGGTCAAGTCCTTGCCGATTTGGTAGCAGAATTCGCCGAACCCTCGTTAGAAGAAACTTCAAAGGAGTTTCACATGGATGAAAAATCAGTTGGTATAATCACAGGCAAAGGGCTTCCGGTCTGGAAAACATACGTTGACGGTGCGGCGAACCAGAGAGGGTTAGGTATCGGACTTGTTTTGGTATCCCCTGAAGGAATCACCTTTGAGAAATCGTTGAGATTAGCGTTCTAAGCCACCAATAACGAGGCCGAGTACGAAGCTATTCTAGTTGGTATGGATATGGTCCAGAAAATGGGGGGAAGGGGAAGTCAATTTATATGTCCTCGGATTCTCAGTTAGTCATGGGCTAGGTGAAGGGGACTATAGAGGCTAGGGATCCGAGAATGCAAGAATACCTGATCAAGGTCAAATGTTTATAATCCAAATTTGATCCTTTTATCCTGACGCATGTTTCTAGAAGTGGAAACACACATGCAAACTCATTGGCCACTTTGGCAACGTCCTCGATTCAGGGCTTGCCTAGGATTATACTCGTTGAAGATTTGCTGAAACCAACTTTAACAACCGCAAGTGCCATTCATATCCATCTAATAAGGCTCGGACCTAGCTGGATGGACCCCTTAGTTTCTTATCTAAAAAGCGATGATTTGCCTAAGGAGAAGTCTGAAGCAGATAAAATCTATCGAAAGGCACCTTGATTTTGGTTGTCCGAGGATCAGAAGCTGTATAAACGATCTTTTTCCGGATCATACCTGCTATGTGTACATCGTGAAGCGACGGAGGCACTTTTGGAAGAATTGCACAAGGGGATTTGTGGAAGCCATAATGGAGGGAGATTTTCAGCCCATAGAGCTCTGACTTAGGGATATTGGTGGCCCAATATACAAATAGAGGCTCAAGACAACGCAAAAAAATGTGACCAATGCCAGAGATTCACTCCCAAAATCCATCAGCCTGGTGGTGTCCTTAATTCTTTGTCTAGTCCTTGGCCATTCGCTCAATGGGGACTAGATATAGTTGGGTCTTTCCTGAGGGCTGTGGGAAATAAAAGATGGTTACTCGTGGGAACTGATTACTTCACCAAGTGGGTTGAAAAGCCTTTATCAAATATTAGGGATGTAGACACCAAGAAATTTATCTGGAAGAACATTATCACTAGATTTGGGGTACCTCACACACTTATTTCAGATAATGGCATGCAATTTGATAGTAAAGTTTTTAGGAAGTATTGTAGTGACTTGGGCATCACAAATAAATACTCCATTCCAGCTTATCCTCAGGAAAATGGGTAGGCTGAGATCGTTGACAAAGTTATAGTCAGTGGATGCAAGAAGAGGCTGGATGCCACAAAGGGTAGATGGGTAAAAGAGTTGCCATACGTTTTGTGGACATATCGAACTACGCCGTAAAGATTCACAAGAGAAACGCCCTTCTCCATGACTTACGGGGCCAAAGTGGTGATACCATTGGAATTTGGGTTTTCGACATTAAGGACGAGTTCTTTCAGCCCGAAAAATAACGATGGCTTGCTAGAGAAAAGCTTGGATCTGGTTGAGGAACGACGAGAGGCCGCCATGGTTCAACTGGCTTATTATCAGCAGAAGCTCAAACAAGGATATGATGCTCATGTGAAACTAAGGCCACTTGCGCCTGGATATTTGGTTTTAAAGAAAGTCATGGGTACTTTCAAGAATCCAACGTGGGGAAAGTTAGCACCAACCTGGGAAGGACCATACCGAATCACTTCTGTAGCGGGCATAGGGTCATATCGCTTAGTTGATCTAGATGAAAAAGTTGTACAACACTCTTGGAATGTAAATAACCTATGAAGATATTACTATTAATGAAAAGCACTTTTTCATTTGTTGTTCAATTATCATTATGTAACATTTCGATTCACTTATTTTTAAAATATCAAACAGAAACTTAGTCACGTATGATCCTTGGACCACGTACCGTGTGGAAATTGATATCTTATTGAATATCAAACAGAAACTTGGCCATGTATGGTCCTCGGACCACGAACCTCGTGGAAATTGATATCTTATTGGTTGTTAAACAGAACCTTAGTTACGTTGTGTCCTCAGACCTTCTACTTTGAAAAAATTAGCATTTCGAGTTACTTATTACGAATATCAAACAGAAACTTGGTCATGTATGGTCCTCGGACCACGTACCTTGTGGAAATTGATATCTTATTGAGTATCAAACAGAAACTTGGTCATGTATGGTCTTTGGACCACGTACATTGTGGAAATTGATATCTTATTACGAATATCAAACAGAAACTTGGTCATGTATGGTCCCCGAACCATGTACCTTGTGAAAGTTAATATCTTATTGAATATCAAACAGAAACTTGGTCATGTATGGTCCTCGGAACACGAACCTCATGGAAATTAATATCTTATTGATTGTTAAACAGAACCTTAGTTACGTCGGGTCCTCAGACCTTCTACTTTGGGAAAATTAGCATTTCGAGTTACTTATTACGAATATCAAACAGAAACTTGGTCATGTATAGTCCTCAGACCACGTATCTCGTGGAAATTGATATCTTATTGAGTATCAAACAAAAACTTGGTCATGTATGGTCCTTGGACCTCGTACCTCATGGAAATTGATATCTTATTACGAATATCAAACAGAAACTTGGTCATGTATAGTCCTCGGACCATGTACCTTGTAGAAATTGATATCTTATTGAATATCAAACAGAAACTTGGTCATGTATGGTCCTCGGACCACGAACCTCATGGAAATTGATATCTTATTGGTTGTTAAACTGAACATTAGTTACGTCGGGTCCTCGGACCTTCTACTTTGGAAAAATTAGTATTTCGAGTTACTTATTATGAATATCAAACAGAAACTTGGTCATGCATGGTCCTCGGACCACGTACATTGTGGAAATTGATATATTATTGAGTATCAAACAGAAACTTGGTTATGTATGGTCCTTAGACCACGTACCTTGTGGAAATTGATATCTTATTATGAATATCAACCAGAAACTTGGTCATGTATGGTCCTCAGACCACGTACCTTGTGGAAATTGATATCTTATTGAATATCAAACAGAAACTTGGTCATGTATGGTCCTCGGACCACGAACCTCGTGGAAATTAATATCTTATTGGTTGTTAAACAGAACCTTAGTTACGTCAGGTCCTCAGACCTTCTACTTTGGGAAAATTAGCATTTCGAGTTACTTATTTCGAATATCAAACAGAAACTTGGTCATGTATAGTCCTCAGACCACGTACCTTGTGAAAACTGATATCTTATTGAGTATCAAACAGAAACTTGGTCATGTATGGTCCTTGGACCACATACTTTGTGGAAATTGATATCTTATTACGAATATCAAACAAAAACTTGGTCATGTATGGTCCTCAGACCACGTACCTTGTGAAAATTGATATCTTATTGAATATCAAACAGAAACTTGGTCATGTATGATCCTCGGACCACGACCTCGTGGAAATTAATATCTTATTGGTTGTTAAACAGAACCTTAGTTACGTCGGGTCCTCAGACCTTCTACTTTGGGGAAATTAGCATTTTGAATTACTTATTACGAATATCAAATAGAAACTTGGTCATGTATGGTCCTCGGACCACGTATCTTGTGGAAATTGATATCTTATTGAGTATCAAACAGAAACTTGGTCATGTATGGTCTTTGGACCACGTACCTTGTGAAAATTGATATCTTATTACGAATATCAAATGGAAACTTGGTCATGTATGGTCCCCGGACCATGTACCTTGTGAAAATTAATATCTTATTGAATATCAAACAAAAACTCGGTCATGTATGGTCCTCGGACCACGAACTTCGTGAAAATTGATATCTTATTGGTTGTTAAACAGAATTTTAGTTACGTCGGGTCCTCAGACCTTCTACTTTTGAGAAATTAGTATTTCAAGTTACTTATTACAAATATCAAATAGAAACTTGGTCATGTATGGTCCTCGGACCACGTACCTTGTGGAAATTGATATCTTATTGAGTATCAAACAAAAACTTGGTCATGTATGGTCCTTGGACCACGTACCTTGTGGAAATTGATATCTTATTACGAATATCAAACAGAAACTTGGTCATGTATAGTTCTCGGACCACGTACCTTGTAGAAATTGATATCTTATTGAATATCAAACAGAAACTTGGTCATGTATGGTCCTCGGACCACGAACCTCGTGGAAATTGATATCTTATTGGTTGTTAAACAGAACATTAGTCACGTTGGATCCTCGAACCTTCTACTTTGGGGAAATTAGCATTTCGAGTTACTTATTACGAATATCAAATAGAAACTTGGTCATGTATGGTCCTCGGACCATGTACCTTGTGGAAATTGATATCTTATTGAGTATCAAATAGAAACTTGGTTATGTATGGTCCTTGGACCACATACCTTGTGGAAATTGATATCTTATTACGAATATCAACCAGAAACTTGGTCATGTATGGTCCTCAGACCACATACCTTGTAAAAATTGATATTTTATTAAATATCAAACAGAAACTTGGTTATGTATGGTCCTCGGACCACGAACCTCGTGCTAATTAATATCTTATTGGTTGTTAAACAGAACCTTAGTTACGTCGGGTCCTCAGACCTTCTACTTTGGAGAAATTAGCATTTCGAGTTACTTATTACGAATATCAAATAGAAACTTGGTCATGTATGGTCCTCAGACCACGTACCTTGTGGAAATTGATATCTTATTGAGTATCAAACAGAAACTTGGTCATGTATGGTCCTTGGACCACGTACCTTGTGGAAATTGATATCTTATTACTAATATCAACCAGAAACTTGGTCATGTATGGTCCTCAGACCACGTACCTTTTAGAAATTGATATCTTATTGAATATCAAACAGAAACTTGGTCATGTATGGTCCTCGGACCACAAACCTCATGCTAATTAATATCTTTTTGGTTGTTAAACAGAACCTTAGTTACGTCGGGTCCTCAGACCTTCTACTTTGGGAAAATTAGCATTTCGAGTTACTTATTATGAATATCAAACAGAAACTTGGTCATGTATAGTCCTCAGACCACGTACCTTGTGGAAATTGATATCTTATTGAGTATTAAATAGAAACTTGGTCATGTATGGTCCTTGGACCACGTACCTTGTGGAAATTGATATCTTATTACGAATATCAAACAGAAACTTGGTCATGTATGGTCCTCAGACCACGTACCTTGTGGAAATTGATATCTTATTGAATATCAAACAGAAACTTGGTCATGTATGGTCCTCGGACCACGAACCTCATGGAAATTAATATCTTATTGGTTGTTAAACAGAACCTTAGTTACGTCGGGTTCTCAGACCTTCTACTTTAGGGAAATTAGCATTTCGATTTACTTATTACGAATATCAAACAGAAACTTGGTCATGTATGGTCCTCTGACCACGTACCTTGTGGAAATTGATATCTTATTGAGTATCAAACAGAAACTTGGTCATGTATGGTCCTTGGACCACGTACCTTATGAAAATTGATATCTTATTACAAATATCAAACAAAAATTTGGTCATGTATGGTCCTCGGACCACGTACCTTGTGAAAATTGATATCTTATTGAATATCAAATAGAAACTTGGTCATGTATGGTCCTTAGACCACGTACCTCATGGAAATTGATATCTTATTGGCTGTTAAATAGAACCTTAGTTACGTCGGGTCCTCGGACCTTCTACTTTGGGGAAATTAACAGAAACCATGCCTCATGGAGATTGATGCATTGATAAACATGTTAAGTTTGACGGTTTACTTTATGCCCCCAGACTAAATACCAAGTTAAATCTTAGACTGTGTGTCGTTGTATTACTTATATTACAGTTTTGAGGCATAATTTATTTGCTGATAATTACGATTGATAAAGTGAATGTACCTTTATGTGGGGTTATTGATGATTGAAATGTTGAAAAAGCTTCATTGTGCATTAGGATATTGAGTTAGTTGTTCCACACATGTAATTCACATTAAGGTAAGACGAATTAATATGTTACTATTGGAGATTGGAAATCAATTGAAGAACAACCTTTCAAGTTTCTCTATAATTCTGTCAAGGGATACATTGGAAATAAAATTTTGACATAAAAAGGTCAAGGTAAAAGCCCTAATACAAAAATCTATTACATAAGAAAAAGGGGGGTCGGCTAGGATTTGCTGGCACCTTCTCTGGTCTTGTCCTCCTCCTCTGTTTGTTTAAGCTCCGCTTCAAATGAGGTTTGAACTTGTTTCCCTTTGTCCTTTGCCACTGGTGGAGGAACGTTTGGCTCAGCATCCTTGCTCGGATGCTTCTCGGCTTCGCCACCTGGTTCCTTCTCTTTATCGGAACCAGCAGGTTCTTCAGGAGTTGGAATGGGTTCTTGAATGATGGATGGATGTGTTGAAGGCACTGTCTCGGGGGTAGATGTGACAGGAGGAAGCTCTTCGAGCACTTGGATGTCCCGAATCCAAATGTTCTCAGGTTTCCTCAATTTAGAGGTTGTGAGAATTCTTGCCACATTCAGAGCTTCTGCCCATACTTGTTGGCAGTTTTCCCTGCATAGCTCTGCCAATTCCTCTGTCAGTCGATCTTCTGTCGCCTCCACTTCTTCATTGTAAGCAGCCTTCTTAGCAGCCTCCATAGTTTCCTTGAGGGTATAAGCCTCTTCCTTCGCTCGAGCAAGCTCCTTATTTAAGTTAGAGTTTTCTTGCTGAGTTTTAGATAGGTCCTCGTCCTTTTGACGCAGAAGTTTGCATTGCCCCTCCACCTGAGTTTTGACCGTTTTAAGACTAGCCTTGGCACCATTTCTTTCCCTCTTTCATCTGCCAACTGCTTGGTTAGGTTCTTGTTCTTCGCCAGGGCTTGGCCTAAAGCCTTCTCGGTCTCCATTCTGACCTCCAGTTCAGCTGTACCCTTTTTCCGAGAATCTTCCACCCATTTCTCTGCGGCAAAGACTTCTTGTATGGCCTGCATTGAAGTATTGAACAAAGTACATTATTGTTAAAGCAAATTCAAAGTGTGTTTATGCTAAAGCGTAATGACAATAGTAATATGAAGGTAATGGGAGGATATTCACCAAGGCTAAGTCCCTTTTGAGGGAGAGAAAGAGATGTGGCTGGCTCGTATTATCTAAAGCTTCCATGTCCTTCGGTAGAAGAAGAGGTTGCTCCAATGCGTTTGCCAGGTGATGAGCATGTCCTTGCTAGAACGCCCTAATACTGGACTGGCAGGAAATTGGGGCCCCATCTAACTTCAACGCTGGAGACCAGTTGGCCTGCGTACGACGTACCTCGGCCAGGTCACGGTTTCCCCCACTCTCTATTGAAGAGGCACGCGTCTTACCTTTTCTTGCTTTCTGTTGTTGTTGTTGTTGCTTAAATTTCTTCTACCTCTCCATATATGCCTCCTCGATCTCGTTCTTCCTCTTCTTCTTAGGCTCTAGGATGGGAACTTTAGGATCAGCGGGAGGAGGGGGTGATGGCAGAGTGGGAAGGGGTTGCGACCTAACCGCGCCCTTTTTGGGAGCCTGTGTGCCCCTCCTGGACATTAGCTTTCTAAGGGTAGACATATCGTCTTCCTCGGAGCTAGAGTCTAGTTGTGCTATTATCAAACCCTTTATGCTAGAAGTTTATGCAAGCACGTGTTCTTCGTCCGAGAGGATGACAAGGTGATCCTCTTAAGGTCTCTTAGCTTCTTCAAGACGAAACTGATCAATTTCCTCTTCAAGCGATTATTGTGAAGATGTTGCCTCTTCTCGGATGGCTGTCGTCTGGGAATGCGCTGAGAGAGGAACTGCTATAATGGGGCGAGAGTACAAGATGACGGAGGGGTCGTCCGGGAGTTCGTGGACGGAAAGGAAATCTTGTCTTGAAATATCTATCCTTTTGCGTCTCTGGTCACCTACGGTGATCTCGTTGCCAATCTCTTGGTAGTCGTTTGATAAAGGATCGTATCCTAATATTAATGGGCGGCCCTCACTTGCAAGTCTTCGCTAACAAACACTTCAGATCGAAGAATGCGATTAAGATCCGCGACATTGCAAAGACTCAGACGAGGCTGTACGTGTTGTTTGTCTACAAAAACATCCAAAGAGACAAGTATAGTTAGATCAGCAGCGAATATCAACTAAAAAGGGTAATAACAAACAATGTAATTAGAAATGGTGAAGTTAAAAGGACTAAGTCACAGGTTAGGGAATCTAACTCCTATAGAGTCCCACCTAGGTCTCCCCATTTGACTGGGCAATGAGGACCATCGGACCAGTTTCCTGAGGCGATAAGGTAGTCATCTTTCATGCCTTTGTTGGATTTGGAAAGACAGGATATAAGCCTAACAATGCTAGATCTGGATTTAAGGTAATACCCTACGTCTTTAAGCTTATGACACTCGTACATATAAACGACGTCGTGCCATGTGAGGTTCAAACTCATTTGCTCGTTTGGAAGGTCGACGTAACCTAGGATTCTAAACATGTTGGGTGTACATTGATCTGGGCATAACCTATGATTGCGTAAGTACTCGCTGGTTTCGTTTTTCATGGGAAGGGTCATCCCTCCCTCTAGGAATGCGATAATGGGGATAATAACTTCTCCCTCTACTTTAGCGTTGCCTATGGCTTCTACAAGGCAATATCTTAAGCCTACGTCTTGGGGAATATGGTACTTGGCCCGAAAACCCTCCATACCGGCGTTGATATCTACTAATCACTTAAATCTACCCATTTGGTGGGGATAAGAACGGATGTTTGGAGAGGGAAATGATGTAATTGGTGGCCGAGGACAATAGCTGAGGAGAAATGAATAAAGAAGATTGAGAACTTACAGGAAATAGCTAGACGATTCTTCACGAGCTTCTTGAGAGGAAAGAGAATGAGTAATTCTTAGATTTGATTGATTTCTGAAAGGATAGATTGAAGTTCGGTTTCCTAGGCGTTTTGGCATGTGGGAGGCGGCCTCGAATCAGAGTTATCCCGCCCAAATTTTCAAAAGGAACCTGGGCCGTTAGATGCGCATCTTACCGTTGAACGTGGGGAACAAGACGTAACTTGCAGTCATTAATGCGAATGTTACGGATTTCGAAGCGTCAGCGGTGGTTTAAAAGAAGCGAAATGACTCTTACACATGTGGCGGTTTGCGAAGCGTGTGGAGGTTTGCTGTTGGTTCAAAACTCTGTTTCTCTCCTCGGATGGGGAGAAAAATGAAGTTTTAAGGGGCTATTGTGGAGGTGAAAATGAATAAAATATGTATTTGGACCTGATTTGGTGGAGTAAGCCTGTCCAAGCAGAGCTTTTGAGGCCAGCAGGCCAGTTTGCGCTACAAGGAGTGGAGGAACTGTCCGAGGAGGAGTATCTCCTCGACAGGTCAAGTAATGGTCATTGGACATGGCAAGGTGTTTGGAGACAAAATTCCGGATGAACTGTTGGGTAAAGGCATGATCCACACAGTTGTTGGAGGGAAGAACGTGTGAGAAATATCAGGAGAGAAAAAGCTGCTACCACCGCATCAAAGACCCTGCACCTACCTCCTGGGTCGTATTAATGGAGAAATGACCTCTAAACAGTAATGTTTAGCCTTCCAGCTATTGTTTGGAGATATCAAGACGGTGGTGGATGGGACAAGTATCTAAAATGATAATTTGTGCTACACGTGGAAGGTGAAGGGAAGAGGAAGAGTGATATAAAAGGAAAGGAAATAGGAAAGAGGGGGGAGCTTCTTCTTCAATTAGAATTTATCATTAAAAGAGAGAAAGTCAATACAAATCATCCTCGGCTTATGTCCGAGGAGAATTTCTGTTATTCTCATCCATTGATTATGTAGTTGTGGCAATCTAGCCCGCTTATTTGTTATCCAATATCCTTAAAATCTAGGTTTCAAACCCACGCTCTACAAAATTTGATTGTATAAGGCTCTTTGGGCCTGAGCCCATCGCGTATCTGGGTCCGGGTACAAATTGTGCAGTTACATATATATATATATTGAAATTTTGATAGTAAATTTTTATTTTAAGTAGGATTTAAATTTCTGAAACTTAAACTTCATTTTTTTTAAATAAAATATTTTCCCATTTTCAGGTATTTGTTTGTTTGTAAGTAAAATACATAGTCAAATTTGTAAAATATTTTTTGTTGACCATAAAATATTCTATAAAAAATTATAAAATGTTTTACCTTCGAAAAATTGGTTAAACATTCTCCAAAAATATACAATAGCTTCTCCTTCCCAATTTGGTCACTAGGTTACCAGTCCGATGACTAGTAACTCTGCTCCAATGACTAATGTCATTGGTTTGGTTACTCCACTTTGCAATCAGTGTTGGCGATTCGGTGTTTGGTGACTATGCACTAGAGATTGGTGCCAATGGTTCGATAGCTAGAGACGTTGCATTGGCAACCGGTGTCGGCAATCCAGTCGCTAGAGCAACCGCTCTTACTACAAGTTCCAACAGTTCGGTTACTGAACCTCCAGTACCACCGGCTTTGGTTTTGAGCCATTGGTTTTGGTTGTTTTGCTTGACAAATTTTACTTATCGTACCAAACATCTGAAAATATTTTATTGAAAATGTTTTACATGTAAAATATTTTACATTTGAAAATATTTTACTTCAAAACAAACAGAGCATTAGATGTATGTTGCATGTTTTGCTAAAACACTTATCGTTACTTTATTTAAATAAATTGATAAGAACAAATAAGTTGTTGTCTTTAACAATTGAAACTTAGTTTCATGTTTTGTTAAAACACTTATTATTATCTTATCTAAAAGGCGTAAATGCACTTTTGGTTCCTACATTTTGACCTGATTTCTATTTTGGTTCTTACATTTAATTTTTACCACTTTTAATTCCTAAACCAATTAACACGTAACATTTAAATCCTTCCCGTCAGCTAACTAATGGGAAAAGCTGAGGTGGCTGACAGAGAGAATTAAAAATCATTTTAAAAATTAAAATAATAATAATAAATTTTATTTTGATATTAAAAAATGCCACATCAATGTATAAATTTAAAAATTTAATTTATTAATTTTAACTAAATAAAAAAAGAATTAAAACCCAAAAATAACAAAAATTAAGATCTAAAAAGTATCTTGAACAAAGTTTAAAAAAAACAAAAACAAAATATTCGGTAAATTTTCATTTTCATTAGAATATTCGGAAAAACATGTTTTTTCCCCAATTTGGTTGGAAACATGTTCAAACCATCTATTTCTTCTAATTCCATTTCCAATTACAATTCCTAACTAAAACCAAACAAATCATTATAAACCAATTTCTCTTCTCCACTTATCCAAAAAAAAAATCTCTTCTCCTCTCTCTGAGCTATTCCAGTCCCCATCAAATCTCTTCAAACCTCTATCTCTACCTCTCGATCTTACTCTCTCATCAAGGGTGATGAAAACCTTGAGCTTCTCCATGACAAGACCGTTCTTGAGTCGATGTCGTAGCTTGACTCCCAGGCTTGACCACGGCTTTGCTGGATGCGAGTCAAGACCAAGTCAAAGTGAGGCAACCGTCTTGGGATCAGACAACTCTTCCAACAAGTTTGATGGGTTCGAGTTCAATCGGTGGTGGTGGGTTTTTTTTTTCTCTTAATCTCTGACTTTCACTTAATCTAAACCCGACTCTCTCTCTCTTGATTGTTTGATAAGTGTTGTGGTGGTGGGTTTGATCGGTGGAGGTGGTGGCTAGATTTTTTTGTGTTTGGGTAGAAAGAAAATTTTTGGGTTTGGGTTCGGGTGGAAAGAAAATTTCTATGTTTGTTTTTAAGTTTGTTGGTTGGGTTTGATCGGTAGAGGTGGTGGCTGGAGTTTTCTGTGTTTAGGTAGAGAGAAAATTTCTAGGTTTGGATTTGGGTGGAAAGAAAATTTCTGGGTTTGTGTTTATGTTTGTTTGTTATATGTGAGTTATTTTAGTGTTTAGTTTGAAAGAAAATATTGATTTTCTAGGGAAAATGTTGATGATTGTTCAAGAAAAATTTATGAGTTTGGTTGGGTTTATTGTGAGCCGAATTGGCTGGGTTTGTGTGCGTGTATTGATTATGAATGTTGGCCGGTTGGGTTTGTCTTGATTTGGTGAAGAACATGAAGTTCATGTTCTGAAGAAGAAGAAGAACACGAAGATTATTAACAGTCATGTTCTCCCCAAAAACTAATGATTTTTTTTAAAAAAATTTTAATATTTGTTTTTAATTTAATTAATTAAAGTGTGTGATTATTTTTTTTTTTTATTCTACCGTTAGCCATGTTAGCTTTTGTTGTTAGTTGGATGATGCAAAGGACCTAAATGTTAGTTGTTAATTGGTTTATGGACTAAAAGTGGTAAAAACAAAATGTAGAAACCAAAATGAAAAAAAGTGAAAAATGTAGGGACTAAAAATGCATTTACGTCTATCTAAAAATATTGACGAGAACAAATAAGTTGTTGTCTCTATTAATTAAAACTTAAATGCATGTTACATATTTTATTAAAACATTTGTTGTTATTTTATCTAAAATATATGTTGCATGTTTTGTTAAAACACTTATTGTTATTTTATCTAAAATGCATGTTGCATATTTTGTTAAAACATTTATCGTTACTTTATCTAAAGAAATTGATAAGAACAAATAAATTGTTGTCTCTATCAACTAAAACATAAATGCATGCTGCATATTTTGTTAAAACACTTCTTGTTATTTTATCAAAAGAAATTGAAAAGAACATATAAGTTGTTTTTATCCAAGATATTGTTGTAGTTTAGTGAAGCCATTTGGCGTACCTATAGCTTAGAAAAAATTGCTGCAATTTAGTGAAGCCTTGACGCAACCACAGTTTCTAAACTCAAATTTTATTATAAAAATACTTATTGTTATTTTATTTAAAATATATGTTGCATGTTTTGTTAAAACACTTATTTTTTACTTTGGGTTATGTTAATGAGTGTCTTTAAGACAATTGTTAATAAACCATATTATGAAAGTTTTAACACAATTTTTATGGGAAATATAAAAAGTTGTTAGCAACATTAATTGATTTATCATTTTCCCATAAAAACATTTCTTAAAATAATTCCTAAACTAATACCCTTAGGGCATTCATTAACATTTCCCTTTTACTTTATCTTTTTTATTTTTTTTGAGAAAGTTTCAACCTATAGCGTTCGCTTATGATAATAACTTTTAATAATCAGATCAAGACACCAAACAGTTTTTTGCATAACCCCTTTTACTTTATCTAAAGAAATTTATAAGAGTAAATAAGTTGTTATTTCTATCAACTGAAACTTGGATACATGTTACATGTTTTGTTAAAATATTTATTATTATTTTCTCTACAAAAATTGATAAGAACAAACAAGTTGTTGTCTTTATCTAAAAAAATATTTTATTCAAAATATTAATGTAATTTGGTGAAACTACTTGGTGTAACCATAGCTTTAGAAAAAAAATTTACAATAAGTTGTGATGATAACTTTTTATAATCAGACCAAGACACTAAGCATTTTTTTGTTTAAGCCCTTTTAATTTATCTAAAGAAATTTATAAGAGTGAAGAAGTTGTTATTTCTATCAACTGAAACTTAGATGCATGTTACATGTTTTGTTAAAATATTTATTATTATTTTCTCTTAAAAAATTGATAAGAACAAACAAGTTGTTGTCTTTATCTAAGAAAATATTTTATTCAAAATATTAATGTAATTTGGTGAAACTACTTGGTGTAACCATAGCTTTAGAAAAAATTTCTACAATTTTATGAAGTCACTTGGCTCAATCATGACTTCTAAGCCAAAATTTTATTATATAGTATAGTATATAATTATTATCCTTTATATATTTTAAGGGTTTCGATGGGTTCTTCATATTGAATATTTCAAGGGCTTTCAGCCATATTAATTGCTCAATCTCAATTGAGAAAGATGGGGCTCTAAATGGTTGCATCAAGGTATTAATCATTACCATTTTCTTTTAAAATATAAATGTGATAGTGATCTTAACATATGAATTTATATAATTCCCTTAGACTATAGCTCCGTTTGGTTTGCGTTTGTGGACTATACTTCTACGTTTTTGGCCTTTTTTTTTGTTTTTAAGTCCAGCGCCTCTTGCACTGTTCATGGGACATGAGCAGTGCAATTAGGCATATGAACAGTAACCAAAACTCAAACAATACTCTTTTTTCTCTTTTTTTTCTTTTTTCTTTTTTCAGTTTTCAGCAAAAGAAGAGGTATCCAAACGCACACTATATCTCATTATATATAATGATTTAATTAAGTAAATAAAACTATATATTTAATATTTCTCAAGTTTAAATGTTACTAAAAAAATACTAATTGATGTAAGTGGAATCAACAATATTTCAAATACAAGCTTGAAATGCAAGCTGGTGAGACAATAAAAATTGCAAATTGTGTAGTGTTTGACAAAAAAACAAATGAGTTAAATCAAGTACCTGATGCACATTGCACAACTCTAGTAGAGTAAGTGAAATTAAATGGTAAAAATATAGAAGAAGAGGTAAGAATGGTAAAAATATTTTATTTGTCAAATTAAAGGAAATTAATTATGTTAGATTGAAAATTGATGTTTTGCTCTTCGAGACCATATAAAAGATTTAAATTAATGAAATAAGTTTTTTTTTTCCATGTTTAGATTATAAATAAAAAATTTATCTCTCTTTTTTTCACATTCTTTTATACTTTATTTACATTCTCAAATAATCGTAATATATATTTTTGCTATCTGCTCAAGAGAACCTATATCATTGTTGACATTGACTAATTACAATCAGCCTACAAACATGCCTAATAAAAAATGCACTATTTTATGAACATATCCACACAAAAAAAGTACTAAAAAGGTGGGCTTTCTTTACTTTAGCAAAAAAAATTGAGGCTTGCAAGCGTTTGTGCACCAAATAAATTTTTAGACTTACAAGACTAAATTATAACTAATTTTATGTATATAATCCAAATATTCATATCCTCTGAAAGTGTAGGTTCAACTTTTTCAAAACATGTCATGATTCAAAAAATGAAGCCATTAACATAAGAAAACGAGAAAATAGATTTAATAGAAACTTAAGGGACTAGGACTCTGAAAAGGAAAAATGCTGGATTTAATTGGCAGTAAAGATTTAAAGTTTAAACTCTGCTAAAATTTTCAAAGTAATTTGCTAACTACTAATATAATATCAAGAGTATTAATAAAATATTTTTATTTATATACATATAATTAATAAATACTACTTTGAATACATTCTTTCATTTATATATATTATTGTAAAAAAAAAAAAACCGTATTTCACTTACCCTACTAATTATATTTCAAATCAGTTAGATCTCACAAATTAGATTCCACAATACAGATGTTATATAAGAAAATTTGAACACACACACACACACACACCACACACATATATATATATATATATATATATATATATATCTCATGAGAATTTATGAGACTTTGTTTGATCTTGAAAGGTGAAGAAAAAAGAAGAGAAAATGCATCCAAGGAGAGTTGCATGAAAAGAAAAAGAGAGCAGCCCTTAAAAGAAAAAGAAGAAGAAATCTCAATGAGTACGGTTAATGTGTGTGAGAGCAAAAAAAAAAAAAAAAAAAAAAAAACTTTAGTTGTGAGACATACACAATTGATTTTAACTTTAATATATTTTTATTTTTTATTTAATAGAAATTTTTTTTTAGAATACTAAATATTTTTAACATACCCATGAAGAGAGGGGAGAAATTTTTTTAAAAAAAAGAAATTTACAATAGAATATATCTAAAAAAACATTTCTTTTAATAGAATAGTTTATAGGTTTCATTTTAAACCGTGCAACGCATGGAAATTCAACTAATATACTAGTAAAGTAGTAAGGACAAAGCCTTAGGAAGGGGAAAAAAGTACGAATTATGCATGTGTCCTGATCTTTGTTAAATGATATTCAAATTTAATATCCCGATAACATAAGTAACATAATAAGTTAATTATTATCTAAAAAAATCAGTTAAATGAAAAAGAAAAGGAAAAAAGAGTACGAATAATGCATGCGTCTCGATCATTGTTAAATGATATTCAAATTTAATATCCCGATAATATAAGTAACAATAATCCGTTAATTATTCTGATAAAAAATAATAATAATCTTTTAATTATTACCTAAAAAAATAATCAGTTAAATTTTCCGAGCAAGGGACAAGGTTGAAACTACCACTCACGCGGTTTGGGAAACTGGGAATGTAGTGTTGCAAGGTACATTTGATTTGGGAGTGTTTTCTCGAATCAATGTAATTTACTATACAAAACAACATCAAATTTTGGTAGGTGGTATGGGAGCGAGGTAATGGAACAAGAAGACTATATATTTCATGTCATTTTCCTAGAGAAAAACCAATCAATAGAGACAATAGCCAAATTCGGAAACTTAATTTAGAAAATGTGTTCTCAACTTAAAAACATAAAGTGGAAGATCCTACTAATTGTTTTGACATTTGAAAGATAGAGTAGTATTTTAAACTTATGACGTCTGTCTCACAATAATTACTTTTTTTTTATTAGACTAAGATATCAATTATTGTTTGATGTATGCAGATGATAAATCTCAAATCTCTTATACGATGACAAAAAAATTTATTATTTAAGTTAACTGAAACTCATAATTATTTTATTATTTGGTGTTTTTTAGTGTTTTCAACAAGATGTTTAAGGGATCAAATCTCTCCCCAAAATATTATCTATTGAAATAATAATAAAATAAAAATTCACTGAGCAAAATTGAGTGTCTTCTCTTTTCATTCTTGACGGGCTAATGGGTTATTGAATATTTAAAAGCCACATATCTTGTGCAAGTTAAATGGATCTAATATTGGGTGAAGTAAACGTTCAAAGTCCATTGCATTTACAAACAAGCTAATGGGTAGATAAGAGCTTCAAAGCTCAACCCGTCATCATTTTTTTTGTCTACAGTCAACTCATCATCTTCTTGGTTGAGGAATCAAACAAAACTAACGAGAGCTTCTTGCGGTCAAAGCATTAAACACCATAGTGTAAACACATATAATTTAAGTTGATTCCTCTAGAAAACTTATCACCCAAAGCAAAGAAACATGATTAATTTATTTCTTTAAACTCAAAATAACTAGATTTTGAATTTTTATAAATTAAGCTGGGACAAAGCATGATTCAGCAACTCATCAGTGAGCTTATTAAAGTGTCACAATTCACATGTATGAGCTTGACATACCTTTGTTGATTATATGAGCGTGAAAACAAAAGATTCTCATTGATTTATCAATTTCAATCATGAGATGATCTCATTGAAGTTGAATCTCACTATGCCATCTTGTTTAATTGACATTAAAATGTCACTTTAAAATCTCAAACCCTCAATTTAGTAAAAAAAAAAAAAAATAGTTTGTTTGCTTTCTTTTTGGAACCACTACCAAAACTGTAAACTCTTCTTTGTTTACACATTAATTGTGTGAGAGATCCGAAATATATGCCGGGTACACGATATATTGTACGTTCTTAGACCCCTTAAACACAACCAGTTTAACCTAGTTATTTAGCCAAGTGATTAATTTAGGTAAATTATGCAGATCTAGGTTAACACATAAATCATATCATTGTAAAGTGTGAAAAATAAAGAACACAACAGTATGATAACTCAGGAAAACCAAACCGGTAAAAAACCTGAGGAGGATTTAACCTAGCTATCCTCAAGGTAAACTGAATCCACTATGAAAGAATTGAAGTTTACACAATAGTGACTTAGACCACTAACATCCTATTGCTACTTCGAGTAGAAAACTTATTACCACGACCACGTGACAACTCCGAGTCCATGGACTACTTCCTTCTTGGATTCCCAGCAAGCACAAGTACTCTCGCTTGTATATCTTTAAGCTTTTGAATCTGCAACTGAATTGATCACCAAGCTCTTGACATCAATCTAGATCTTGATAAGCAGCTCTTGACATCAATCTAGATCTTGATAAACCTAAGTGTATGTAAAGGCAAACACCTCTAGATCTCACAAAAAATTCACACACACAGCATAAAGAGCATCCTTAAAACATGGTTAGGGTTTTCCCTTTTATACCTAGGGCAAAACATAAAACCCTACACGTAAAACGGGCTTGGGCTGAGTTGAAAAATTCTGCAAAAAAATAATCTGCACGAGCTTCGATCAATCGAGTCTAATTTTCGATCGATCGAGCCAGGCAAATTTACGCAGTAAATCCTGCAAAACACTCAATTCCAACTTTACAACTTATACATACTTTGAGCAAGTTTAAAACAAGACTAAACGTTTTGATCATGGTTTGCCAACATTACAAATTGAAGTTCTAATACATTTAAACCTAAAGTCTTAGAACCCAACATATATTACCTCCTCTTTCTTGAAAAATTATATCTTGTACCCGGCATATATGCCAGATCTCTCACACAGAGGTAGGCCCCACATGCCGTGGGATCTGCCTGTGTGTGAGAGACCTAACATATATGCCTGCTACACCTGCGCATGTGGGGCCCACTTCTGTGTGAGAGACCTGTCATATATGCCGGGTACACGATATATTATCTTCTCTTTCTTCCTCTTTTTAAAAGGTCTTCTTCACCTTTTTATAAAACAAGTAAAAAAAATAAAGAAAGAACAAAGAAGTAAAAAAAGAGAGCTCACCTCTCCTTGCCTACAACCTATTGTCCTACTACACCACAATACCTCCTTTTAGACAACTTCAAAACTGTGAGAACGATTGAATGGCAAAAATGGCCCACTATCACTGTTTCCCGAAAAAATTAGCAATATACCACTGTTTCAGAAATATATAGGAATCTACCTTTTTTTTTAAACTCGAGTTTGTGAAACTGAAGTTTGCTATAAAAGCTCGAGTTCTTTGAAAAAATGTACTAAGAAAAATTTTGAAAATTTTTATGTTCCATAAACTTGAATACCATGGAAAACTCAATTTCACTACACTCGAGTATCCAAAAAGTGGTAAATCCTTACATATTTTCAAAATAGTGGTAGATTGCAACATAGTTTCAAAAAGGTGCTATTTGGTTATTTTTGCCATGATTGAAAGCTAAAGACGAGCAAATCCTATTTGTCAAATGCTTTTTTTTCCAGCTACATTAATTGTCTAGGTGATACTGTATTACAACCACATCACATTCACAATTCTCATTTTTTAACTTTATCTTTTTTTACATTTTTTATTTAATGGTTGAGATTTAAAGTTACTTTTTTCAACTTTCAATCTCAACCATCCAAAACTATTGCATAATATAATACACCATTAACGTTTTCTAGAAAATTGTTTATTTTCTAAAAAGCATTTTCTGGAAACCTATCTATTTTTCCGGTGTTCAGAAACAACTTTGAAAATGAACTTGAAAGCATTTTCCGGTGTTTGATAAGCACAAATTTTTTATAACATTTCTTGTATAATTTAAAACATGTATTACAAGTGATTTGAGTAAACCTAACTAATGTAATCAATAAAAAAAAAATTTAAAAAAAAAACCAAGAATGAATTTGGTTTTTAAACTAAAATTTTGACAATAGATATAATCAAAATTAAATACAATTAAAATTAGGTGTCTAATTTTCATGATTTCTACCATTTATTTTGCTTGTGTGTGTGTGTGTGTGTGTGTGTGTGTGTATTAGGACAGATAACGTACATAAGAAATATAAATTGATCACTTTGTAGGACAAAAAACAATTACAAATTACTCATAAAAAATTCTGCATAATATATCTACAATGCTAGCCTATACACAGGACAAGGGTATAGATTACAATTGATACAATAGTTTAAAGAAATCAATGGCTTAATGTTGAAGTTTGAGAAAACATTGCAATCCACTTTATAATATCAACATGATAAGCAACAAAATGCAATTCCCCTAAAAAAATTATCATTTATTATACTGTTATTTGTAACATTATTAATTTATTGTATGGATTTCCCTATGTAAAAGAAATTAGCCATATAGCTCTATGTTGGCAAATTTTCGTCTTTTACTTTGTTCAATTTTTTCTGTTTTTCTTTTCTTTTTTGTTGCACTTTTATGTGCGAAAAAGAATGAACTTCTGTAGTTGTTCATATGGGTATCCATCAAGCCAAAAGTTGTTTATAGAAAAAAGAAAATATAGCTCAAAATTCAGAGAACTGTGTTGTAGAGGGGAAGGGAAACCGAGAGAAAAGAGAGAAGAGAGACAAATAGGGAGAAATCTGTGGAAAAAGAAGAGACCAGACAAAGTGACAGTGACGGTGTGAGAAGAGAGAGAAAAAGTAAAGGGAAGAGAAGAAGTGAAAGAGCTATAAGAGTTGTAAGTGCACAATTGCACCTGGCCCCAAGAACAGTTATGGGCTCAGGCCCAATGAGCCTTAAACAATATGAATTTGTAGAGTGTGGGCTTGAAACCCAGGTTAGAAGAGTTTAAGGGTTCTATGGCAAGTCGAAGATTGTCAGCACTTAAAAATAACAAGGAATATTGTAACTCAATCTCCTCGGACGTAAGCCGAGGACAGTTCTTATATTATCTTTATTTCCTTTCTTTTTCTTTTTCTTTTGATTACAAAAAGAGAGAGAGAGAGATCCCCTATTTCTGTTCTGGGTCTCCCCTTAAATACTCATCTTTCTAATCCCTAATACACGTGTTGCCCTATCTCCCCTTTAGCTTAGATATTTCTTCTCTCAGTGCCTTTGAATAGTAACCAGAAGTTTCCCTTCCACTGTTCAGGTGTCACTTCCCCATTAATACGGCTAAGGTAGTAGGTGAAGGGTCTTTAATGTGGAGGCAGCAGCCTTTAGTACTTTTCAAACACCGGAGCTTCTAGGACATCCAGGGGTTCACCCCTCTTTAACCGTTGGTCTCCGTTGTGTCGTTTACGAGCTTTTGTGATAACGTTGCTGATTCTTCTATGCACATCTGAGAGTAAACTCAACCTCGGACTAGTCCTCGGGTCCTCGGCGCATGAGTAGGCCGAGGTACTACAAGGTTTCAAACTAAAGGGTAGGTCGGCCTTACTTGGTATGGCCCAAAGGCCCATATACTTATCAGGACCCTTTTACTCCCCACAAGAGTTATGCATTGCATAAGAGAGTAATTGTTTTCCAATATTTTTTTTGGAAAACAACCTATAGAAAATAAACTTTATTTTTGTTAGAGTTTTCTTTTGATTAAAGATAGTTTTCCGTTGACCAATTTTTTGTATGCTACCAAATATTGAAAAATATGAAAAACTATCTTTACAGAAAGTTTTCCAATGAAACAAACAGAACGTAATTATACTTTCACTTCTCACCCTCGTAGTTACTCTCATCTAATTAGAAATCTCCACATCTACCATTGAATTCATATTATTTTAGTATTATTGTACACACGCTGTTCCTTTATTAGTATTATTATTATTTGGATTACTAATGTAGAGAACCCTAGACTAGAGAGAGTGAAAAAAGAAAAGAATAAAAAGAAGCTTGCTAAATCCCCGCAGTGGCGTATGTTAATTCACATGTACATGTGGGATTGCATTTGCAGTTGCTAAATCCCCTTCCTCCATTCCAAATCCAAAAAAAAAAAAAAAAAAAAAAAAAAAAACGTGCCCACAAAACATCGACAATAGTGCCCATAAAATACTATCATCATACTTTAGTCTCTAATAAGTGAAACTCTTTTACTTGGTCACCTCAACAGAAAACGATATGTATATATATATCGTTTGCTGCTATATCTAATCATATTTGAATTACAAGTAATTTCTTAATCTCGCCTGAAGTGCAAGTAATGAAATTCTATATAGAATTTAAGTATTGTCAATCTAAGATTTAACTATTATAAATACTAACGAGATTCTAAAAAAACTAAAGAGAGCTTTGTGCGGTCAAAGCATAGAGCACCATAGCGTAAACACAGAATTAAAATTGATTCTTCAATAACATTTATCACTCGAGGCAAAGAAACATGATTAATTTGTTTCTTCAAACTCAAAGTAATAAACCAAGATTGTGGGGAGGGGGGGGGGGGGGGGGGAGGGTGAACTTATTCTGGGCCGAGGCCAAAAGGCCCAGAAGGTCATACTTAAAGAGATGGGTAAAGCCTATCAATGTGGATAGAAGCAAGGGCGTTTGAAGAGTGAGGGGTAACTCCCCATAATAGTTCTCTCGGAAATCTGAATTAGCCACCAATATTGAAACTCTTATTCGAGGTAATAAGCATGGGTGTCCTTTGGCGGACAAGAGAAGGACCATGAGCAACCGATTCTCTTTTTAATCAGAGATGTCACTCCCAGTAAATTCGCTTAGGAAAACACCCAAAAAGGATAAGAATCACAGAGGTAGTCACCTCTGCATTAATGAGAGGTTCTTTATCTAATCTCCTCCACATTAAATCATATAGGACAACTTGAACAGCGCAAACATTCACAAAAGTCCTATTTCATAATGAAAGGGGGATAGAACCAAGGGGTGATGTGACAAGTATCCCAAAAATTCGGCTAGAAGTAGGCCAATTGAGGAGATTAAGGATGAAAAATGCCTATGAAAGGGGAGTAGGCTACAATTAATAGAGAGGGGGTTGGGAGATATTAAGAGAAAACCATGAAAAAAAAAAAAAAAAACTGGATAAGGTGAGTAGAGCCACGTTATATTTTTGCTTTCTTGCTTACTCCCTATACCTCGGGAAAGCAATTTATGTATTTTAGAATAGTTCGTCTTTACTGCTGTTTTCTTAATCAGTTATTTGGGCATCCCGCTGTAGAATTTCTACCTTATATTTATGATGAATAAATTGTACAAGTTAGTTACTTAGACATTTTAGTTCGTTAATATGTGTTTGAGTTTCTTACCCCCACAAAGATCATGAATTTTTACAGATTAAGTTAGTACAAAGCATGTTCAGCAGTTCATCAGTTCATCAGTGAACTTATTCAAGTGTCACAACACACATGTATGAGCTCGACATACCTTTGTTGATCATATGAGCTCCTGAGAGGGTAGGTGCAAAGTAGAAATTCCCATTAATTTAACACTTTCAATCATGAGATGATCTCATTGAAGTTGGATCTCACGATTTCATTTTGTTTAATTGACATTAAAATGTCACTTTCAAATCTCAAATCCTCAATTTAGTAGCAGGATAGTTTTTTTTTTTTTTTTGCACTCTTTTTGGGACCATTACCAAAAGCCTAAACTCTTCTCTCTTTACACATTAGTCAATTAACGTTTCCCTCTCTTTCTTCCTCTTTTTAAAAGGTCTTCTTCACTTTTTTTTAAACAAGAAAAAAAAAAAGAATAATTAAAGAATAAAGGAGTAAAAAAAGGGCTCAACTCTCCTTGCCTACAACCTATTGTCCTACACTACACTACCTCCTTTCAGATGACTTCAAAAATGTGAGGATGATTGAAAGCAAAAGACGAACAAATCCTATTTGTCAAGTGCTTTTTTTTTTCGGCTACATTAATGGTCAAAGTGATACTGTATTACAACTGAATCCCATTGTATGCTTACACAGGAATTTGGATAAAGTTAATGTTAAAAAGTGAGAGTAGTAAAAAATTTCGGAGAGATCAATAGAGGTAATTGCGCCTAGAACAATAGCCTAACTTTTTCTTACTTTTTTTAAAACTTAATGATTAAGGCTAAAAGTTACTTCTTCTTTTTTTAATCCCATCCATTAGGCTATTGCATCAAGTCAAAGACTTTTGATTATACTTTCACTTATCACACTCATATTTACTCTAATCTAATTAGAAAACTCCACTTCTACCGTTAAATTCATATTATTTTACTATTGAAAACATGTCGTTGTTCCTTTTTTTATTATTATTATTTTATGGAATACAATAATGTAGAGAACCCTAGGGAGAGAAAAAAGAAGCTTACTAAGTCCCCGCCATGACATATATTCACGTGGCCATGTGGGATTGCGTTTGCCCCAATTAATCCAATCTCAGTGGACTAATTAAAAACCGTGCCCACTAAACATCGACAATAGCGCTCATAAAATACTATCATCATACTTTAGTCTTTAATATGTGAAACTCTTTTACTTGACTGGTATAGCACATTAAAAAAATGTGTTAAAATTCGTATAAAAAAAATGTGTTAAAAATTCCTATATCATTTGTTTGTTGTTTCCGATGGGGTTCTTTGTATCTAAACAAGTGCAAGTAATCTAAGTATTGTAAATCTTATCCTCACTTTTTTTTTGAGAAGGTTATCATCACTTGAAGACTTGAAGTGCAAGTAAATAAATTCTATATATAATTTAAGTATTGTTAATCTAAGATTTTACTATTATAAATTTATAAGGGCAAATTACGTATCTGGTCCCTATCCTATACACCATATTTCAATTTGATCCCTAACATTTTAATTGTGTCAATTTGGTCCCTAACCTTTCTTTACCATGTCAATTTAATCCTTACAGTTATCTTTTGGATGAAAATTAATGACATGTCTAATGGCCAAAATAAAAAATTAGCTTTTATTGATGTGATAATAAACTAAAATTTTATTTTGGCTATTTACTATGTAAACAATTTTCATCTAATATATAATAGTAAAGACTAAATTGACACGACATTAAAAGGTTAAGGACCAAATTGACACAATTGAAAGGTTAAGGACCAAATTGAAATATGGTGTAAAGACTAGGGACTAAATATGTAGTTTACCCAATTTATAAATACTCATTAATGAGTATCTAAAATAAATAAATAATAAATTATTTATAATTAGTTATATGTATTGTTTTTCTTCATTCTATTTTATTTAAAATTATACTCTATTTTATGTCCTTAATTATCATGTTTTTTTGTTTTTTTATTACTTCTACTAATATTATACAAAATACTTAATAGTAAAAATGTAGCGATCAAACAAATAATTTTTTTTTCTTATTTGAACTCGCTATTAAAATTACTTTTTGCCCACTTATATAAGTAAATAACAACTTTTCAATTTTTTTAATGAGAACCTTCCTCTAGAATTTATTGTAAAAATATTGTGAAAATATTAAGACATAAATGGCCTATTAGGAAAAATTAGTTTTTTTTTTATAAGATGGAAAAATTAGTTAAGAGATATGTTTTCGTTTTCAAGAGATATATATACTTTTATAAGGATAAGGATATTGTGATAAACATTACTGTTACTATTTTAAAGATACTCTACTCCTCACTTTTTGCTGATGGCAAACAGCGAGTAGGTCTAAACAATAAAGAATAATTACAATTTTAAAATAGCTATAACTGAATTTTATAATCATATTCTTAAAAAAAGAGAAGAGGGGGAGGGTACAAATGTTTTTTTTTTTTCATTTTTATATCAATAAACTGAAAGACCATGAAGTGGAGTTGTGATGTGCTTTTGTGTTAGAACCTATTTCCCTATCTCTTGTGTGTGCGTGTTTATTTCTCAAAAAAAAAAAAAAAAACTGAAAGACCAAACACATTCAAATCAAAATAAATAATTTTTTTAGAAAGAAATAAATAAATAAATTTTGAGAGAAAAATAAATTAAAATTAGCCAATTAGGTCGAGAATAAGAACTTCTTGAATTTTAATTTTTAACTTTTAGATTTTAACTTTGTTTTTTAAAACACTTAAGTTTTAACTTTTAACGAGTCAATTGCTTGATGTTTCCACGCAGAACCATTCGTATCACGCATATAAAGGCTTTTTTTTTGTTTTTCCCTGCGATTTTGTGTTACAAGCCGACTCTCTTTAAAACTTTAAAGATTATCGAAAAAAAAAATTAAAACTTTAAAACCCTACTCTGAGAGAGAGAGAGAGAGAGAGAGAGAGAGAGTCCAACACTGCCAAGGAAAACCCTTTATTTTCCTTTTGGTGTTCTTTCGTCTTGCTGAAAGACTCTAAAGGCTTTTTAC
This sequence comes from Castanea mollissima, assembly GCA_014183005.1. Classification (NCBI taxonomy): domain Eukaryota; kingdom Viridiplantae; phylum Streptophyta; class Magnoliopsida; order Fagales; family Fagaceae; genus Castanea; species Castanea mollissima. The sequence goes on along the minus strand of JACAVU010000012.1, from coordinate 4,593,980 downwards.
AATGTAGAGAGCCCTAGAGAGAGTGAGTCTCATCCCTGCCACTGAAACCTTAGAGAGAGAGTGAGAGTCTTATCCCTGCCGCTGAAATCTTTCTTTTTGTTTGTGATCTTTCTTGCGGCTCAAGGAACCAAAGAAAGACTTTTTGCAATGGAGAAAACTGTTTCTGGGACTTGCCATTCTCCATCTGATTTTCTTGCTGATGAACCCCAATTAGGCTCCCGGGCTGTTTTGGATTGGTATATGTTTGGTGAAGCAGAGGGTAACAACTGTTACAGGAGTACTTACAAGAAGTCTGATGTGAAAGAAAAGGCAAAGAAGCATCTTTTGGCAATGGGTTGGAAGTTTTGGTATGGTCAGAAAGGATCAAGGCGTGAGTTACGGTATACTTCACCCAATGGCAAGTGTTTTTACTCGCTTCGAATGGCATGTAAAGGCTATATTGATCAACGAGGAGGAGTTTCTCAGAGTACTATAGTTGGGTCAAAGGAGACTGATCATTGTGTTTCTTCTAATTCTCTTGCCACAACTACTGATAGTCTTGCTTCTACTTCTTGCCAAATGGTTGTTTCTGATTCTCTGTCAAAAACTGAGACTTTTACTTCTCGTTCTGTTTCTGAAAGGGTTGCTTCTAATTCTTTTTCCATAATTGAGAATCTTGCTTCTAGTTCTTCTTGCAAAAGAGTTGTTTCTGATCCTCTCTCAATAACTGACACTGTAGCTTGTGATTTGGTTTGTGAAAAGGATGCTTCTGATAGTTGTAAACCTGTGCAATCTATTAATGTGGGTGGTGAAGTTCAGGGTGAGTTTGCGACCGGAAACCACAAAAGAAAAAGGGTTGCTTCTTTTTGTAAACCTATGAAATTTATTCGCGTGGGTGACGAAGTTGAAGGTGATTTAGCCGCCAGCAACCACAAAAGCAAAGGGGGGAAGGTATTGGCAGATTTGGAGAGAAAAAGAGATCATTCAAGAGTTGCTAAGTTGAGTCGTGTGACCAAAACAAACAGAATAGTAAGGAATGCAGTAATTCCCAATTCCTCAAACCGCAATCCTCGAACAGTGTTATCTTGGTTTATAGACAACAATGTGGTGTTGCCCAGGGCAAGAGTATATTACCGTGGTAAAAATGGTGGTCCTCCATTGAAACATGGGTACATTACTCGTGATGGGATTGAGTGTGATTGTTGCTCTAAGTTGTTTCAACTCACTGCTTTTGAAGCTCATGCTGGTAGTACAAATCACAGACCGGCTGCCAATATTCTACTAGAAGATGGGAGGTCTCTTATGGATTGCCAAAATCATGCCAAAAATAGTAATGAGAACAAATGCTTCACAAAAAATTTACAAGCGAATGATGATATATGCTCTGTTTGCCACTATGGGGGTGACCTAATACTATGTGATCAGTGTCCATCCTCATTCCACAAGGATTGCCTTGGTTTGCAGGATGTTCCAAGTGGTGATTGGTTTTGCCCTTCATGTTGTTGTGGAATTTGTAGTCACGGAAAATTTCAGGAAGACAATGGAAATCCCATGGATAATTGTTCCATGACTTGCAAGCAATGCATGCATAAATTTCACATTGGGTGCCTAAGGAGTAAAGGGGAGGTGAACTTGGAAAGTTATGATAAAGATCATTGGTTTTGTGGCAGAAAGTGTGAAGACATATTTTTAGGCCTCAGCAAGCTTTTAGGAAAACCAATTCCAGTGGGTGTTGATAGTTTGACTTGGACACTATTTAAGTCTAATTCTGAAAGTGATGCTCCTGATATTGAGGCCTCGACAGAGACCTACAGCAAGCTCAGTGTTGCTCTAAGTGTGATGCATGAGTGTTTTGATCCTGTCAAAGACCCTTTTACCAACAGAGACCTTGTTGAAGATTTAATTTTCAGTAGGGGGTCAGAGCTTAAACGAATGAACTTCAGAGGATTCTACACAGTGCTATTAGAGAGAAATGAAGAACTAATAACTGTGGCTACTGTAAGGATTCATGGAGAGAAGGTGGCAGAAGTACCTCTTGTTGGCACCAGGTATCAATATCGCAGGTGTGGAATGTGCCAAACTCTGATGAATGAGCTTGAAAAGAAGCTAATGGTTCTAGGAGTGGAGAAGCTAATTTTGCCAGCTGCTCAGGGTGTGTTGAAGACATGGACAACTTCATTTAGGTTCTCAGAGATGACAGATTTTGAGAGATCACAGTTACTTGATTATACTTTCCTGGATTTCCAAGATACCATCATGTGTCAGAAATTCTTAATGAAGAACCCTGGAGCAGAAATTGTGGACCAAGGACTTGTCGATAATGCTGCAAGCCATGGCAAATCCAATTCCGGGTGGTTGGTTGAAGAAGCCAATTTTCAGAAGGCGAGCAGTAGCAACAGCAGAGATTATTCCAAGTTCTATAAGAGGAGGAAGCTATCAGCCTGTGAGAGCCAAAGCAGTGGTTATTCAATTGATACAGGAGAAGAAAGATTTGAGTCTTTGAGGCCCGAGTTCCATTCAATGATGCACTCAGTAGATATCTTGTGCCCGTAATTTAGTATTGTTCTAGCATCTTGAATATATTTTAATGAGATATGTAAATTTTGTTTATCTCAATGAATGAGAAAGACTTAGAGAACTCAGCAAAAAAAGAAAAGAAAAGAGAGAGACTTAGAGACTTTGATGTCCACTTATCACTCCCTTTTACATTTTGTTTGTCCACCTTAGATAATAAATTTTTAAGGAGTCATCATTTAATACTTTTGGCTATCAAATAAAAAATTGTAAGTTTTATACCTTTCTCGGCCTTTTGGCTTAAGATCAAGTGTAGTATCTTTTTGCTCAAAAAAAAAAAAATTATAAGTTTTCAATATTACTTTATATAATTTAAACTCATACAAAGAAAAAGTACATGTTAGTAAAGCTAAGCTAGAAAATTGTATTCTAAAATATGAGATGGAACTTGGAAGTACGTACCTATTAGTTGGGTAAAACTAAGGGCCTGTGTAGAAACTACTTTTTTTGCTAAAATTGAAAACTTATCATTAAAAGCGTGTAGTGAAAAAACTAAGAGCTGATTTTTGGAGCAATGAGACCCACTTAAAAGTGCAATGGGACCTATTTTAGGAGCAAAAATAAGCTAAAAAATGAAATAAACTAACTTTTTCTCAAATTCCAAACGCAACCTAAAATGATATCTTTTGAGATCAGACACCTGAAATTTAACATTCAACAGCAGTTTGAATTTTTTTCTTTCTTTTTTTCTATTGTATTTTCTTCCAAAGTGACACCCAATCTTTTCAATTAAAACATCAAGGAAATATTGGATTTCAGTGCTTGGTTGACAAGTCCTGGAATTGTATGATAGAATAGACCTAGAGCTCATTACTGCAACCTATCCCCAGAAGGCTGTTAGCTGTAAACATAACATGCAGGTACAGACACCCAGCAAAGTTAGAAAATAGGATCAACAGCCTCTAATAGAAAGATTTCATTAAAAAAAAATTCTTAAATTCATTATAAAATAAGCACAGAAATCTATGTTACAACAGTGGCAAATCATACTGATAAACCTAAAAACTTATAAGATAACAAAAGATAATATGAAAATTAACAATTTGAGTATATACACATGGAACAGACAACAGTGGCTCTTAAGAGGGTCATGCTATATATTAGAAAGAGAGATTCAAAAAGTCAAGATCAAAAGCCAGAAATGCATCAGCTGCAAATGTCAATCACTCCAGTTATCCCGATCCTGAGCAGGTCCTTCATCCTGCATGTCCATTCAATCCACATGAGATACCAGGCACATGCCTATTATGGTTACTGCACATATGCAAGATAAATTCAATAAAAGGAGTGAATATATGAATTAAGGGTATACCACCTCATCAGCAATCAACCTGGATGGTGACCATACAAGAATTTGTTTATCATTTCCACCTGTGTATAATTCCTGCAAAATTGGATAAATCAGTCAAACACTTATTGCAGATTATATTAGGCAGAAAAATATCAACCTTCCATATAAAATGTTGTGTGATGGTTAATTTTATTTCTACAAGATCCTTGGCATAAGAATCAATATTTTTCCTTGTAGCTTCTCCATTCTCCAGCTGGAAGTTTAGCCTTCGTTTGGATAGTGCTGAAAATGAGAGTCTGCATTTCAATTTTTTTCTTTTTTTTTTTAGAAGCATGTTTCAGCAACTTCATGCTTTTCCAGTGGGTCCCGTGTACTGTTCACGGGACCCACAAACCTCTTTTTCAACAAAACTTTCATAAAAAATGAGTGTCACGACACTATTTACACATTTAAAAAATATTTTGCTACTTCAGTTTTCAGCAAAATAAATGGTATCCAAGCACCCTCTCTCTCTCTCTCTCTCTCTCTCTCTCATAATAAAATTTTACAAGATTGCATTATTACCTGAAACAAAAGTTTTATCCAATTTCACCCTTTTGCCTTTTCCACTCCAAGAAACTCTGAAAATAATTTGGTAGGGCCTGACTTTTACATGCCCTAGTATAACTATAGCTTAAATTATGGGAGAAGCAATATATAACTCTAAGGCAGATAACACAACGAACACAGGTGATTAGTTTTGTTCCATAATGTGGATTTCATAAAAGATATATGTTTCACAGCTCAAATTGGATGACAAATTGACTAAATGGCAAGTTCACTGCCTAGTCTGGTTAGCAAGGCACTGATAACAAGAACCTAAGAAAAGGATCATGATTGTACCTGTTCCTGTGAACTAAACCAGCACGAGTTCACATATTCATAGTGTCCACGAAATGTCTGGGATGTATTGCCTGACCATACATCAAATGCCTGTAAAATCATTTAGTCAACTTCAGGTTTGCATAAAACTGTACTAATATCTTCCATTCAAATTTAAGTAAAACAGATTAAAACCTATATAGAGGATGATTACTTTCACAGCTGTCATGCATGGAACAAAAACAAGGGCAGAATCCTGAGATGTTGCCAACTGTATTGGCTTGCTTCCTTGCAGGCGCACAGTTTCAAAGTTCACTAGTGTATTGCAACCAGATGCAACATCCCACAACCTTAATCTTGAGTCAGAGCCTGATATCCAAATGCACAGAGAGAGATTACAATTCCATTTCAGTGTGGTTGGTTTGAGATATATACTAAATAAGAAGGGGTCAGATATAAAGATAAAGAAATGTTTAGCAGAGGAAACAAGAAGCCTTGATTAGTTTCTTCAATGATGACACTGACAATGAAGAAAAAGAGACTAAGCTCAGAGCCTCAGACAGGTCCATTTTGTATAGCAATAAAATACATATTTAAGGGAAACTATTATTACTTATCCAAAAAAAAAAAAAAGGGTCAGAGAAGCTGCTGAAGGTGAATAACAATAAGAACTGCTTTGGATTTTCATCACAAAGCCATTATACAAGTATCTTTTTACTGTTAATGATGATTTTTCAAGAAAATGGATGCAACTCTTGCTCACAAATTCACAGTAAGCACATTTTTTATCTACCCAATAAACAAAAAGCAAATAATATTTCTATCAACATTCATAAAAAAATATAAAGTTTATTCCTTTCAAAATGAAACGCGCGCGCGTGTGTGTGTGTTGAGTTCAAGTTACAGAAGGTGTAACTCTAAGCAATGTTACATCATCTAATAACTTTTTACTCGATTCATATATTGAAAATCTCACTGTTAAATTATACGTCTATATGTTTTTAACATGTACGTCAAATTTCGTGCTAATCGGATTTTATTTACAGTTCAATCCATAACCTCATCTTTTATGCATAATTTTAAACTACAAAAACTTGAAATTTAAACATTTGATTGATGATATAGCTATTGATTTTTGATCATCTTGAAATTTTGCAAGCAAAAATGACATTAGAAGAAAATATAATTCTACGGTGGCTTTGTCAAAATTTGTATCCAATGAAAAAATATTGAGTGATGTAATATTACTTAGAGTTACATTAAGTGTAACTTGAATCTAACTCTATATAAATATATATTGCTAATTGATAAAAAGTTGGGGAAGGGGTGAGCTGAGGTGTCCATCATTCTGAGGTTTGCAGAACCTGGTATGGGACAACCCACTAACAGGCAACAACAACAGCATACTAATAATTTATCCTAGTTATTATAATTATAAAAAAATATAATAAAAAAAATAAAAAAGGATCTTGCAGTTGATCATTACACACATTGCATGCATGCAATGAACTCCGTAACCAATTTTTTATACCTTCAACATGCTTTGCTTCTCTCTCTCTCTCTCTCTCTCTCTATATATATATATATATATATATGGGGAAAAAAAATCAACCTGCAGCTTCTGGATCTAGAAGATGCATGCTGTCTTTGGTTGCGTATCAAGCTTCTTGATTTAGACCCAGGGAATATCATCCATAAAACTATCTGAAAGTTGACAGCCAAATAGATCTCTTAGGTGCAACATCAGATACAGCGCACGCTTTAGAGCCAATTTTTTGACTGTCTGCATGCTTTGTGTGTGAGTGGGCGAGCAGGTCAGGTGTGTTTGTAAACACACACTGACACTGACATATGCATGCAGTTTTGACCATGCTGCATGGTTGCATCTCCACAAACTTTAATCAACTACCACAAAAATTATCCTGGACAACTTATAAGGACTCTTCATATTAAGCTTATTTTACACATGAATACTTGGTACACAAGTGTTATTTAAACAAAACCAACCTGCACTTAGAAGATACATGCCATCTTCAGTTGCTTTTAACCCAGTAACAGCACCATAATGAGCAGTGGCACGATCCAGACTAGACAACATCCCTGGATGCAATCTCTGTCTCAAAGATCCTTTGGCTGGCATTTTACCAACAGGTGACTGTTTCGTACCATTCCCATTTGCAAGCTTCCTTTGCTGTGCCCGTGGTTTTGCATTCAAATTTTGGCCAGATGATAGGGACTTAGATGTTAAAGCCTGAATGATATTATAAAATAATTTGAGTTATAGCTTATTAAGCAGCTTTTGATTTAATAAGATTATTGCAATTCAAGGCCACAACATGCACGATTATTCACATACTAGACCCATTGATCCAATTCCAGTTATGAAGAATAACTGTAAATATGTAAACCGTTAAAATAAGCAAACCCTTATGCCTGCATACCAGCAATGCAAGAAAGAAAATCTGATATCTGCATTTTTTGGCTCTCTCTATACTCTGTAGTTACCCCCCCACCCCACTTTTCTTCTGTGTTCATATCACATTTTAGTTAGAACCTCAGCCTATTTGAAGCCTCAGATCAATTTCATCACCAACAGGGATATAGCTGTGTGCTTTTGTAACTAGTTCCACATATCAGAACTGATTAAAAAGGCCAGGGATAGAAAAATGGAAAGCTATAAAATTATCAAGCAGCATTGAGTTGTTATGCTGCCCTTGGTACATCTAACTTAACCTAATGATAAACATGTAAGAAATTTTGTTCACTCTTTGGGAGATGGGTTTTGATATGATAAAGTTATTCACAACTATTTCATTACCACACACACACACACACACACACGTGTGATTTACAACTATACATATATAAATACATAATTTATTTTTAAAAAATTTCCCAATATCACCTTAAAAAGGGTTCTAAGAAAGTACATCATAAGATTCAATAAAGTGGACAAAAAATACAAAATGAATTTATTATAAACTTTATGTGATAATTGGAAACACAGATATGATGAAACTAAAGTGTAAATTTTAAAGTGGACAGGAGTTTGCAAAGAAAGAATAATAAAGCAAGGATTGTTGTTAGAAGAGAAAGGACATCAAGAAAACCTTATTAGTGGCAGAGTGTTCGGGGATAGTTGGGCGTCTCCCAAGCTGAGAATGGGACTGGTCTAAAACAAGAAAACATCCAGCACGTCTGATGTCCCAAAACCGTATTGCACCATCACATCCCCCAGTAACCAAAACCCACTCACTAGAAGTTGACCACTCCACCGTCATCACACCGTCTACCATAAAAAATGCTATATTATACTTAAATGCAAGGCAGCTTTCTTCTATGTTATAACTGGAAGCCAAATACAGAATAATACAATTGTAACAGATTATACAACAAATGTATTCCCATAAAAGTAAATATATGTTCTAAATAGAATACCAAAAACAGTGAACTCAAGCTACAGGACAGGAGTCTAATCCTAAGTGAAAATATCATACAAAACAGTAGCAAAATTTGCACTGCAGTAGAGCAAGAAAAATTGTACATAAGATATAGCGATTACTCTCTTTTTTGGGTGGGTGAGCACAATGTAACCCTCCACATTCTAATTTCAGAAGTGCATGTAACCTAAATGTTAATTTTATTGGACTGAGAGATACTTCTTGCGCACATGACCCTCTCTTGACAAGTGGCATTCTAGGCCCCATTTAAGAGTCAATTATCTATGCCATCTGTATCTCTGCCACCCTACCAGCCCAACGTTGTTCTAGGAAGAGGTCAGGACTTGTCCAATGTGAATATTGTTGGGAATCTGTGCATCATTTGCTTATTTATTCCACATATGCTTACAATTTAAGGACCTTTTTGTTTCGTTTGTTTGGTGCCTCTTGGGTGCTGCCCAAGCATGTGGCAGAGCTGTTGGTGTGTTGGAAAGGAGTTTTGGTCATCACCAGGTAGTGGTTATAATTGGGGGGAGGGGGGGGGGGGGGGGGGGGAGGGAAGGGCATCCCTCTGTGCTAGTTGTGGACTATTTGAGGATTTTTCAAATGTTTTGAGGGGGAACAACATTCTCTACTGGATCTAAAACAGTTTTGAGAGCTCACCTTATATGAATGGATGGCTGGGATGAATGGTCTTTCGGTTTCCTCATATGTGGAATTTTTACATTTATGTACTTTTTAAAAAATTCCTAGTCTCCCTCGGTACACTTCCTGTGTACATGGAGAGCATCCTGTAACTTTGGTTGTTCTTAATAAATTTCTTAATACCTATCAAAAAAGAAAATGCAATATGCCTTAAGTGACAGGTATTTGCAAATGAGAACCTCATGGAACACACATGAATAAAAAAGCATTACAAATATACTTATGAACCACTGACATACCACGGTGACCAGATAGTGTATGAGAGAATGCCCCTGAAGCAATATCACAAAGGCGAACTTGAACATCTTCAGTTCCAGCAGCAATTAGCATGTGAGATGTTGCCAATGACGACATGGCAGTCCTATAACCTTTCCAGGCATTTTAAAATTCATCACCACCTATAAAATAACATAAAGGAATTATATAAATCAAAACAGAGTTCACAAACCAAGCATCAAACATGGTGCAGGACCAATGAGCATAAGAAGAAAGATCAAAGAGGATGCCTACCTGTGTGGTATTTGTGTCCCAGACATTTATGTGATGATCATGCGAACCTGTGATGAATAGGCCAGTGTCAACAGGATACCATATGGCCGAGGATATGGCATATTTATGCCCGTGTTCATGTTGCTTGTCAACAACAAATAGGCATTTGTGCTTTGCTATGAGACCCCCACCCTCGTATTCCGTGGCTCGTTGAACATCATAAACAGCTGCTGAAGCATCTGCTGCTCCGGATAACAAATATCGTCCCTCTGTCAAATCAACCTGAATTCATCATTAAAACACGTGGGCCTCTAAAGCTCCTTTAGCCAAAAAAAAAAAAAAGCTTTTTCTTCTTGTTGCAAAAAATGTATTATCTATTGTTGAGCTAAAATTCTAATATCTATGAACTTTGCATGAGTGCTCCAATGTTTTTGGCAATGCTTCCTTCCCTTGTTTTATAGATTTTATTGACCATATTTGATTCTAATTCTTTAGAGTCTTACTTTATAAACTAGTACATGTATACTCAGCTTTTCCCTTATTAATTTTTCTTCATATTACTTATAAATAAACAAACGCACACAGATGTGTGACTATCTTATCAATAACCAATCCAACGCATAATCTAGGGTTCGATAATATAAACAGCATCAAAAGCAGGTACTCTCTACTCTCCTTAATTTTTCCATCCTCGATCACTACAACAAAGACGAGCACAACTCTAATAACATCAACATTCAATTGATTCCTTGAATAAAATTCAAATTCCATGAACAATTGACACAACGAGTTGAACTAGTTTGATTAAAATCACAACCGGAACTACATATTCTATACTCGTCCTCAAAAAGGCTAACACATATCACATATATTATCAGACGAAATAATTCGTGAAATCAATTTCCTCTAAACACGAAATTATCAGCTGAATTTGATAAAAAAAAAAAAAAAAAAAGGAGTAAGCAAAGTTTGTTGTAGTAGTAGTAGTAGTAGTAGTAGTAGTGGTGGTGGCGGTGGTACCTGAAGAGAGTTGATGGAGGCTCGGTGAGGAGAGACGATATCTTTGTGATTAGAAATTTGGAGAGTGCGAATTCGATTGGACTTAATGCGAGTAGTGAAGGATTTTGGGCGAAGTATGCCCCTTTCTCTGTCTCCGATCTCCTTCCACATTCTCCAAGCATCCTTCTTCTTCTTCTTCACTCTTTTTTTTTTTTTTTTTCTTCTATACAATTTTTCTCTTTTTCTATTCTAATTCTCTTTTCTCTCTTCTTTTGAAAATTCAACGTTTCTTACCTGTTGTTATTAGTATCTGATTCCTATTTTCTATTATCTCGAATCGGATAAATAAAGAAAGAAACAAAAGTTATGTAATAATTAATTAATTAATTAACAAATGTATCTGATTCAAGCTCGTCCATTTCTTGCTTTTTTTTTCTTTTTTTTTTTTGGTCGTGGGGACTAGTGGATGAGGATTAAAGACTATGTACAGGGCTGGGGCCCTATATTTTCATTTCTTTTTTGCTTATTTGGGCTCAATCAGGGGTTGCACAAGATGGGCTTTTTTTTTGATCTTGGGTCGGAACAAACTAACCCTTTTGCCTTTTAGGAAAAAAAAAAAAAAAACCATTGTTTTTGTTGCGATCAAAAAGGGTTTGGTCCCTTTAGAGTTTTGAGTTTGAATTTGCTTTTCCTTTTTTTCCTTTTCCCATGTGTTTTAATTGAAAATTGATAGATTTGGTTTTCAATTCAATCTAGGATTCAGCATAAAAAGCTCGAGCGACTGTTTTTCTTACGTTGAGCTACTACTTTTGAGTGGAGCAAGGTGTTATTTTAAGTATCCACTATATAGAACATCTTTCTCGTATTGTGTGATTAGACTTGCGTAATATGAGAGAGATGCTGCATGTAACTAATACATAAAATACTTTTTCCTTGAGTATGGCATCACATCACTTAGTTTAGATACATTGAGACAATTTTAATATATTCCTTTTAGTCCCTTTTTCATTTGTCAGACATGGCATTTATCCCAAATTAATAAGAAAAAGCAAGGTTCATGCAAACTGGTGGAGAAATTAAGCATTACAAACATAAAAGAAAGGTAAACATATTTCCTAGTTTTTTTATTTACATTTATAAGTCAATAATTAAAGGAGATGGAATTTGAATCCTAGATATCTCCATTAGAAACACCAAATTGAGTTTTTTTTTTTTTTTTTTCATGCAAGATAGAATTTCTATTATAGCATAAGTATATATGTGTGTAAAGCTGCCTCTTGAAAACTTGAACCCCGGCCCTTGCTCTCTACATCCCACATCCCACACCCCACAAACACTTATACTTGTGAAGTGACCATCACACCAAATTTAGTTAATTGAATTGTAAGTCTATAAAGCCTCATTTGGTTTAATACATGCACCTATTTTGGTATTTGTTGTATCTTAATATTATATAATTAAAATGAATAAACATGATAACATAAATATGTGAATTAAAATGGAAGATAAAGAGTTTATCAAATGTTTAATTCCACATTGAAAATGATAAAGATTCTTTTATTATTTAAAAGTGTGGTAATTAATGGGTTGAAATGTATTGGAACAAACATTGGGCTAGATACATGCGTAGGAGGAAGAGGAGGAGGTGTCATCTAGCAATTAATTTTAAAATTCCCACTACATCAAAATAATGAACCTATTCAATTAGATTCGATTAATTTCGATAATTAATTCTATGAGGCCCATTGAGTCTATAAATAGACTTACTTAGACCCATTCCAAGTTACAAAAATTACAACCATTCTTGTAGTCTATACATAGACTCACTCCAAGCTACAACAATTAGTGTTCTAGCCTATAAATAGACTCACTCATACACATTCTTTTTTGAGAAAATTTCAACCTATGGTGTTTGCTCTTGATGATAGCTCTTTATCATCAGACTAAGACACCAATCGGTTTTTGGTGTAGGTGGAATTGAACCTTAGATTTTTTATTCAACCATCAGAGATTTTACCAGTTGAGCTAACTGAAACCCATTCACTCATACACATTCTAAGTTATAACAATTAGTGTTCTTTCTAGTGGAGAGTTGGGCTTTAAGACCTAACAATTACAAGCATTAAGAGTGTTCTTTGTGGTGGAGCTTTGGGCTTCAAGACCTATTCAATCAAATTAATTTGAGTAATCAATTTTGTGAGGCCCATTGAGCCTATAAAAAGACTCACTCATACCCATTCAAAGACCTATTCAATCAAATTGATTCCGGTAATCAATTATGTGAGGCCCATTGAGCCTATAAATGAACTCACACAAACTCATTCCAAATTTGGGTAAGCAATTATGTGAAGCTCATTAAACCTATAAATAGACTCATCTGGTGGACATTTGGGTTTCAACACCTTGTGGAGAGCCTGGAGAGGTTGTATAATGGGGAAGAAAGGTAAGTATGAATAATATATTAAAGAGATTTTTCTAGGACAAAGTTTGGTAACAAACTTGGTTATAATCCAAGGTTAAATCTCCACTTAATATCTTTTTATTGGATGTAAATTTTGACAAATTTATCGTTGGATTACATTTTCTTCTTATATCCTCCACATTTGCAAAATTTATGAAAGATTAAAGATCAATAACTATGTCATCAATCAAAAGTTTAAATTTCAAATTTTTGTAGTAAATAATGTATAAAAAGTTAATTTCATAAATCAAATAATAAAAAAAATTTGGTTTGCATGAAAATGAAAGTTTTACATGTGTGTTAAAAATACTGTAAGAGCATCCTTCTTCTTCTTCTTCACTCTTTTTTTTTCTTCTTCTTCTATAAAATTTTTCTCTTTTCTCTCTTCTTTTGAAAATTCAACGTTTCTTACCTGTTGTTATTAGTATCTGATTCATATTTTCTATTATCTCGAATCGGATAAATAAAGAAACAAAAGTTATGTAATAATTAATTAACAAATGTATCTGATTCAAGCTCGTCCATTTCTTGCTTCATTTTTTTTTTTTTTTGGGGGTCGTGGGGACTAGTGGATGAGGATTAAAGACTATGTACAGGGCTGGGGCCCTATATTTTCTTTTTCTTTTTTTCTTTTTTTTGCTTATTTGGGCTCAATCAGGGGTTGCACAAGATGGGCCTTTTTTTGTTCTTGGGTCGGAACAAACTAACCCTTTTGCCTTTTAGGGAAAAAAAAAAAACCATTGTTTTTGTTGTGATCAAAAAGGGTTTGGTCCCTTTAGGGTTTTGAGTTTGAATTTGCTTTTCCTTTTTTCCTTTTCCCATGTGTTTTAATTGAAAAATGATAGATTTGGTTTTCAATTCAATCTAGGATTCAGCATAAAAAGCTCGAGCGACTATTTTTCTTAGGTTAAACTACTACTTTCGAGTGGAGTAAGGTGTTATTTTATGTATCCACTGTATATAGAACATCTTTCTCGTATTGTGTGATTGGACTTGCGTAATATGAGAGAGATGTTGCATGTAACTAATACATAAAATACTTTTTTCTTGAGTATGGCATCACATCACTTAGTTTAGATACATTGAGACAATTTTAATATATTCCTTTTAGTCCCTTTTTCATTTGTCAGACATGGCATTTATCCCAAATTAATAAGAAAAAGCAAGGTTCATGCAAACTGGTGGAGAAATTAAGCATTACAAACATATAAGAAGGGTAAACATATTTCCTAGTTTTTTTATTTACTTTTATAAGTCAATAATTAAAGGAGATGGAATTTGAATCCTAGATATCTCCATTAGAAACACCAAATTGAGTTTTTTTTTTTTTTCATACAAGATAGAATTTATATTCTAGCCTAATTTAAGTATATATATGTGTAAAGTTTCCTCCTGAAAACTTGAACCTCGACCCTTGGACCCCACATCCCACATCCTACACCCCACAAATACTTATACTTGTGAAGTGACAACCACACCAAATTGAGTTAATTGAATTGTAAGTCTATAAGGCCTCATTTGGTTTAATACATGCATCTATTTTGGTATTTGTTGTATCATTTTAATATTATATAATTAAAATGAATAAATATGATAACATAAATATGTGAATTAAAATGGAAGATAAGGAGTTTATCAAATGTTTAATTCCACATTGAAAATGATAGAGATTCTTTTATTATTTAAAAGTGTGATAATTAATGGGTTGAAATGTATTGGAACAAACATTGGGCTAGATACATGCGTAGGAGGAAGAGGAGGAGGTGTCATCTAGCAATTAATTTTATAATTCCCACTACATCAAAATAATGAACCTATTCAATTAGATTAGATTAATTTGGATAATTAATTCTATGAGGCCCATTGAGTCTATAAATAGACTTACTTAGACCCATTCCAAGTTACAAAAATTACAACCATTCTTGTAGTCTATACATAGACTCACTCCAAGCTACAACAATTAGTGTTCTAGCCTATAAATAGACTCACTCATACACATTCTTTTTTGAGAGAATTTCAACCTATAACTCTTTATCATTAGACTAAGACACCAATCGGTTTTTGTTGTAGGTGAGGATTGAACCCCAGATCTCTTATTCAACCATTAGAGATTTTACCAGTTGAGCTAACTGAAACCATTCACTCATATACATTATAAGTTATAACAATTAGTGTTCTTTCTAGTGGAGAGTTGGGCTTCAAGACCTAACAATTACAAGCATTAAGAGTGTTCTTTGTGGTGGAGCTTTGGGCTTCAAGACCTATTCAATCAAATTAATTTGAGTAATCAATTTTGTGAGGCCCATTGAGCTTATAAATAGAATAACTCATACCCATTCAAAGACCTATTCAATCAGATTGATTCCGGTAATCAATTATGTGAGGCCCATTGAGCCTATAAATGAACTCACACAAACTCATTCCAAATTTGGGTAAGCAATTATGTGAGGCTCATTAAACCTATAAATAAACTCATCTGGTGGACCTTTGGGTTTCAACACCTTGTGGAGAGCCTGGAGAGGTTGTATAATGGGGAAGAAAGGTAAGTATGAATAATATATTTAAGAGATTTTTCTAGGACAAAGTTTGGTAACAAACTTGGTTATAATCCAAGGTTAAATCTCCACTTAATATCTTTTTATTGGATGTAAATTTTGACAAATTTATCGTTGGATTACATTTTCTTCTTATATCCTCCACATTTGCAAAATTTCTGAAAGATTAAAGATCAATAACTATGTCATCAATCAAAAGTTTAAATTTCAAATTTTTGTAGTAAATAATGTATAAAAAATAAAGTTCATAAATCAAATTATAAATAAAATTTGGTTTGCACGAAAATGAAAATTTTACATGTGCATTAAAAATACTGTAAGAACTAGAATTACACTTCAATTCAAGCCCAACAATAGATTTGTTTTTATGAAGAGATGGGAAAGCAATCACAATACAAATGAATGCTAAGTGTTTGGCTAAGGAAACAAGTTTCAGTCAAGGAAAAGAGAGTCAATTAATTGTAAAAGCTATCCTCAGTCTTCCCTGAGGATGTGTTCTTATGTAAATACTTTTCAGGTTTTCCCTGCTGATACACTATACTCCTTTCCTATTCATTTTTTTTTTTAAGGATTTCTTTCTACTTATATATCCTGTTTCCTTGCAACATGGCCTTCCATGTGTACGCCTCAGAACTCCCCTTCGGATACTTGTCCCATCAAGGTTCTGCTGAAGGTAGTAGAAGGTGTTGATAGCTGTGAAAACACTGTTTAGGAGTCACTTCTTTATTAATGCAACGGATAAGTTTACTACAGGGCATTTAATGCGGAAGTAGTAGGTATGCCTTTACATTTAATTTCTCACAACCCCCTAAAGCCCTCCGAGTGTTACTTTTCCTCCTTGGGTGCTCACAAGACATCATGCCTCTTCTCATCATTTACTCGGGTGGGTCACCTTCTCGGACCTAAGGCACTTTACAAATAGTTTGGTGAGAGATATTACGCTCCTCATCCCTATCAATCCTTAGACATCCCACAAATACAATAGTTAGATAAAATATGTAATTATGTTAATTTTTTAAGTGAGCTATAATCAAACTTTATCATTTTTTTTTTATACGTTACCCAATTTCAGGTTTAGCTAGGAGTTTTAAGTTTTTAACTTCATCCGTACAGGCCGACCCCTCAAAAAGGCAAAACCATACAAGCCCACACGCTAAGCCCCTTGACACACAGGCACATAGATTTGACAAAAACAAGTGTTATTGGATTGACATTGAGACAGGACAGGTTGTGTGATTTTTTATTATATATAAAAAAAGAAGGTTGTGATTTTTAATTGAGTCTCTTTACTGCTTTACAGAAAATGTCAATGCCAACTTGATGATGGCCATAACAGCGTTGAAGACATAGCCAAGCAAATAGCAATAGCTTTTATTTCTCTAGAAGATGGTTGAGTGCAATGAAGAATCTTCAAGGTAACTCCTAAAGGCTTTTTAAAGCAAGGTGGAAGTCGGAGTTTAAGCTCAACTATATATAGTACCAATACAGGTAAACATTAAAATGATTAAACATATCAAGGTACTGGTTAATACATGAATAGAGAATAATAAATATTCAAGGTGACAAAAGTGGGATAGGTTCTTACTTTCTTACAAACAAATAAAATAAATTAAAAAAAGAGTAAAAGGAGATTCTATAAAATTGTAATGATTGAATAAGAGATTTAAGGTTCGATTCTCGCCTATATATTTTGGTTTAATAATAAAAAATAAAATAATTTGAACTCCAAAAATTAAAATTAAAAAAAAAAAAGAAGAAAAAAAAGAAGAAGGTATTTCATATTTGTGAATGTGGGACTCCTTCAAAGCTGTAAAGTAAAGAGAGGAGTCAGGGAAAAACTAATGTGTCAGAGTTATTGGAGGAAATAATAATATGGTATGCATATAAGGACAACAGAAGAGCTGCAATCAATTAACCATCGCAATTCACAGCTCGTGCTGCTTCTCAGTCTAGTAAACTAGATCCTATTGAAATACTAGAGAAAGAAAGAGGAATAATTCATTCATCACGTGAGTCGTGAAGAAGAAGAGGAAGAAGAAGATAACAAATTGGATAAAAATAAATTAAATTGTGAGACAAATCTATAATATTTCTAGTTATGGTCGTTCTGGGCAGCTCACCAACTCCTTGATTTAAAGGCTTCACCATCCCTGCTCTGGAATAAATACAAGTCAATAGCAGCAGTTTAACTTTTTAGTATAAATTGGATTTGACAAAGTTGTATTCAAGGAACCATAAAAAAAAAAAAAATTAAATAATATAATTATGATAAATATATATTTTTTTAAATTTATGGGTTTCAGTTAACTCAAGGTAAAATCTTTGATGATTAAATAAGAGATCTAAAGTTTAATTTCAGAGCATATTTATCAAAAGTGAACGCCTTAAGTTGAAACTCTATAAAAAAAATTATGATAATAAATTAGCTTAGCTTATAGATTAAGTTGCAACAACAGACACTTTTGTCTAGCGCATACATGTATTGAATTTTTTTCTTCATCTTCCCCTTTCCCCAAAGGTTATGATATGACTAAGATCTGTTAGGCATTGATGTTTCACCAAGTTGAAGAGTTATTAAGATCACACCCAAGCATAACTAACAAGACTAATTCCCTTCTCAAACCTTTTTCTTTAAAAAAATTAAAAAGGATTCTCTCCTAATTAAAAATCAAACTTTTCACCTCCAATATCTTGTGCTTGGTCCCCCAATAACTCCATTTTCATACAAGACTATTAAGCACTAACAACAATTTTTTTTTTTTTTTGAGAAAGAACATCATGAAATTTCATTAAAGAAAACTTTAGCCGTAATCGGCTGAAAGCCTGAAAATATAGAGTGAAGGTGTAGAGAAATATCTTCCATCCACACTAAGAAACCTCTAACATGTCTAGTATAAGGACTCGAAGAAGATTATTAAAAAAAAAAACAGATACACTAAGAGGGTTTTGTTGGGCCTTTACAAATACAACCCTCAAATTATGAAATGAGTGTCATTTTGGTTATGACAGTGTCAACTGAATGATTAGCTTATTAAACTTTGGTTTGTGACAAATCAAGCCTTTTGTTAGTGGATTTAATAACGTTACGTGCATATTATCCAGCCACCTCTAATCTAATGAAGTCGTTTGTTCTTTCCTTAGGGGCCAAGTTAAATGATCTGTAAAATTTTTTAGCATACATATTAAAAATATTATCAAGTTTGTCTTTACATAGCTCAAAACATTATTTTTTTCATCAAGTCAATTTTATAAACTGTGAACAATCTTTTAAAACATAATTGAGATCCTTCAAATATTTTGGATTAAGACTTTTTGTTAAATAAACTAGAGATTAAACAATTAGAATACAGTGATAGTTTTAAAAAGTTAGAAAACATATAAAATCTAATTAAGCATAAATAATTTAAATAATAATTTTTTTACATGCTTAAAATATAAAAATCAATATAAGCAATAAAATTATGATAAAGTTGGGCAACAAACTTGGTTATAGCATAAGGCTACAACTCCACCCAACATCTTTTTATTAATTGGGTGTAAATTTTAAAAAATTTACCATTAAATTATATATTTTTTAATATTTGCATGCTTGCAAAATTTCCTGAAAATCAAAAATCAATTGCTATGTGCATCAATCAAAAGTTCAAGTTTTTGTAGTATAAAATTATGTATAAAAAATAAGTTAGAATGAATAGTAAATAATATTTCATTGATATGAAATTTGACAGGTGTGTTAAGAATGTAAAGAACATTCAGTTCAACGATTACATTTTTAAAATATGTCATCATGTTAATTTAATTAATGGAAGTTGTAGTCTCGGATTACAATTAAGTTTGTAGTTAAATATTATCTATAAAATTAAAGGAAAACTTTGTTTTTTGTAGATGGTAAATGCAATAATGAGCTCTACCTCTTAAGCACAAAAATGACAATAGACTCTTCTTTGCACTGGTTTAGGTATCATAAAGGAAAATTCTAGTAGTTCTAATCGAAACAGGATGAGATTTAGAATATTGATATTCAAAAGTTAGGGGACCTTCCCATTCCCATTCTCCTCACCAATGTGAGAAAATTGAAGGTTTAATTTGCACTAACATATAGTGCAAAGCATTAATTGTTTAAAATGAAAGTCAAATTACCTACTTTAGTGATATTTATTTGATGTTTGACACTTATATTTTAAGGATACATTATGTGCTCTCAGAGTTTGATGAATTCATGATAGAATTAATAGTAAATGTGGAAAAAATTTATAAGTAGTTTTAGAGTCCGTTTGGATACAGCTGAAAATTGAAAATTAAAAACACTGTAACAAAATAATTTTTAAATGTGTGAATAGTATCGCGGATCTCATTTTTAATTAAAAAAAACTAAAAAATGCATGAACAGTGCACCACTGTGCGGTTACTGTTCACACACAGTGGTAAACAGTGCACCGTATTTCTTGGTTGAAATCTGTGCGCAGGAAAAAAAAAAAAAAAAGGTTTGAAACGTGAAAATTCTAAACATAGACACCAACCTCTCCATTCAAACTCACCCCTAAAGTATGAAGAAATAATACTCATTTTTTTCATAATCATGATGAATCTCATCTGTCTATACCTCATCATAAATATAAGAAAAAAAGAGCACCATTATCTGAACGTGAGAAAATTGATTCCGAGTTAAGAGTAATAATCCGCTAATCTCGTTGTCATTCTCTTCCTATTTGCATTGTTTCCCATTTAGTCAATTTTTGAGCGCCGTGCGTGCATGATGCAGGAGTGGACAAAAAAGTACGTGGAAAAAGTCTACGAAGTGTGTCAAAAAGGGTTTTTCCGTAATGAAAAATAATGATGTTACCATGATGCACTGTTTTATCATAATTTGCTGCGTAAGTTCCTCCCACCAGCATCTTTGTTCTTTCGGGCTTGCGTAAAACTAATTCATGGAATCTAACGCGATTTTAAATTCCATTCTGTTGGACCAGCATGTGCTGGCTCATTATCTAAAGTTCTGTACATACTTTTTTCTTGTTTAGTGGGATCGTCTTGTTCGAGCCAGGTGGTGCCCCAAGTTTGAAAATTAGAATGAATAATGTGGATTATTTCGGCTTCATCTTCATTGTTTTCATTAGAATCTAGATTCCAAGATGATAATTCTACTTTGATTTCAGACTAGAGTGTAATATGATTACAGGATCCTATTCAGTAGATGGAGACCTTTCGCTCGTTATTCAACTTGATTAGATGTTCCTAACCCTATTATAGAATTCGAAAGGCCAAAGTATTACTTATATTTATTATGTCCCTGACTATCCACCAATATTTAGCATTTTGAGGACTTTCAACAAATAGCACTTGCTTCAAGAATGGATGACATTATATTCTTGGAATTATGATTAATTAAAGGGAAAAACAATGACAAACTACTTTAATCAATAACTCCTAAAAAAAAGAAGAGACTAGATTGGGAATATTTGAATCTTGAAAGTATCTGACATATTCATGACTCATGAGTTTGTTCTTAAATTACAAATAAATACTATATTTGTGTTTGATCAATTGAACTTAAACATCAAGATTCTTTTAATTTGATGACATGATATGCTCTTATTTACTAACGTCAAAATTCTTTTAATTCAATGACATAAGGTTCTCTTATTTTATAAAAGAAACCATAGTTCAAATCCCACTTAAAAAAGAAAAAGAAGAAATCTGCACTCCTTTACTATTGCAGCTAACTAATTATTTTACTAGATGCCTTGTTTGTTAAAAGAAATGCATATGAGTTGTTTGTACTTTATAAACAGCTTAGCCCATCTATAATTTTCATAGTGAACAGTTTGGCTTTTCAATATCCCCAATGAAAGGGTTGTTGGCAGTTATTACTTTTATTTTTTTTGTAGTACTTAGTACTAGCTGCTGTAATTGGTAGTAACAAATTATGACTCATCAAGTTATAAAAGTGTGTTTCCAAATCACTTCCAGGCTGCTTAATAAAAAGTACACACCCAACAAAATTTGAACCAAAGCAGCGCAAAGAGGCTCAGAGAATCTCACGGCGTCACTGACTCTGGATTCTGTAACCACCTTTGCGCTTTGCCCCCACTTTCAGAGGCCCATACCCACATTGCAAAAGCCTAACTTTGTGTACAAATAAAGTCACAACTCACAACACACCAGAAAAAATTAAAGAGAGAGAATCAGAAAACAACAAAACCCCATTTCAAAATGAGAGAGACCCTTTGAGATTTTGCTTTCCCACCACTAGATTCGTTTTTGAACCAAAAAAGAAAGAAAGAAAGAAAGATTAAAATGCTGTAATGTTAACATAAAAGCCCAAAAAACCAGAGAGAAAACAAAATTTTGTGCAGAGAAGTAGCTTTCATGGCTTCGAGGACGAGGATTACTGTTTTTGGGTAAATAACAAAACCAAAAAGTCTTGCTTCTCTTCGTTTCTCTCGCCCTTGTTCAATGTCATTGTTTAGTCTTCTTCTCGTTCTTGTTTTTTTCTTCCAAAAACTCTCTTTTTATTTTTGTTCTTTCAGATGTTTAATGGTTTTTGTTGTAATGCTTTGATTTTTGGGCTCTTTTTGTTTTTTGGATTGCTATATACTACTTTGCTCCACTGTTTGATAACAAAGTTGTAACTTGTATCACTTTTTTTCAAATGCTATGTAAAAAAGAACCTTTTATTTATTTATTTATTTATTTTTATTTTTTGGGTTGTTGGGTTTGTAGTAGTAGTTGATTACTTCATTGTGACATGTTTTTTGCACATAATATTGAACTGGGTTTTGACAAAGTCATTTGTAATGTACTTTTTTTAGGTGTGCCCAGATGAAAGAATTCACTGAGAAGTGATCATTTTTCACAAAGAAAGATCAACGTTTTGTTTCTTTTTGCTGGAGAAGATGTTGTGTGCTTGCTCAGGTGAACAATTCAAGTTCGAAGAGCCACCACAGTCGCCGGAGTCACTGGCCACAAGGGATTTCTCGGCGAGTGGCCTTTCTTCTAGGACTGTTGACTGGGACTCGAAATTTGAAGATGCCCAAGTGGATGAAGTTGAATCCACACTAAAAGAAGCTCTCTCCTTAAACTATGAGGTGGGCTTAGCTTAACTTTTTCTCTCTTTGATACTAATTAAACTTGGCTTATTGAGTTTTATTGCTCTTTTAGCTGTAGTAATATTGAGATTTTCATTGAATGAATGGGTTTGATCAGGAAGCTAGAGCTTTGTTAGGGAGGCTTGAGTACCAAAGAGGGAATTATGATGCTGCCCTTCAGGTATTTCAAGGCATTGACATAAGAGGTTTAACCCCAAGGATGACCAGGGCTATTTTTGGAAGAACTCGGCCACGGCGAACACGCGCTAAAGCTGATAATGCAGCTCCGGGCATGATGTCAATGCATTCCGTGAGCTTACTTCTTGAAGCAATCTTGCTTAAAGCAAAATCAATGGAGGAGCTTGGGCGATATGTAGGTATGCATCTTTTTCTTTCTTGTAACAGCTTAATTTATCTATTCATATGATAATTGGCTAGAAGTTTTCTAATAAAGTAGTATTCAATTTTGAGGAATATTAAGGTTTCATATAATGTTAACAATGCATTAGTACTTCTGTTGAGTATGTTGTTTAAATAACATGACTAGGGTGATAATGTGATTGGTTTATCAGATGGTATGGATTTTAATGTAAATTCCAATTTTTGCTAGAGCATCAATCGTCCAATAAACGGAATTGCCTGACTTGAGTTTGGATTTTTTTTTTTTTTGGGGAATTTATTATTAATGTTCTTGTGGTTCTGATACTACCTCATTCATCAGAGGCTGCAAAGGAGTGCAAAATAATTCTAGATACAGTTGAATCAGCACTACCTAATGGAATGTCTGAGGGCATTTCCGAAGACTGCAAGTTGCAAGACATGTTTCACAAAGCATTGGAGTTGCTCCCCTACCTGTGGACCAAGGCAGGTTTTCTTGATGAAGCTATCAATGCATATCGCCGGGCTCTAATTAAGCCATGGAACTTGGACCCCCAGAGTTTGGCTGGTGTACAAAAGAACTTAGCTGCCACTTTACTTTACAGTGGGGTTGAAGCAAGCCTTCCCCCTCAGTTACAAGTATGGGGTCCAACAACCCCTAAAAATAACACAGAAGAAGCAATCCTTTTGTTGTTAATACTCATGAGAAAAGTAGCATTTCGGGAAATAAAATGGGATCCAGAAATCATGGACCATCTAACCTATGCACTCTCAATTACTGGCCAGACGGAGTTATTAGCTGATCATGTGGAGCAGGTCCTGCCAGGCATCTATAACCGAGCTGAGAGGTGGTACTTTCTTGCTCTTTGTTATAGTGCTGTGGGACAAAATGAAACAGCTTTGAACCTTTTAAGGAAGATTGCAGGTTGTTCTGAAGAAAATAAAAAACCCCATTTTCCTTCTTTTCTGCTGGGAGCAAAATTGTGTTCCCAAGATCCAAACCATGCTCACCGAGGCATAAACTTTGCTCGTAAAGTTATTGATTTGGCTGCTGATCAGAATGAACATTTCATAAGTCAAGCCCATAAATTCCTTGGGGCTTGCTATGGGAATGCTGCGAGAGTTTCTGCCTTAGATTCTGATCGAATTCTCTATCAGCAAGATTCTCTGAGCTCTCTAAACCATGCTGCTCTTAATGGGAAGGAGGATCCAGAAGTGATGTTTAGCCTTGGGCTAGAAAATGCATTGCAAAGAAATCTGGATAGAGCTTTTGACTACACAATGATGTACTCTGATATGGTGGCTGGCAGCTCAGGAAAAGGTTGGAAGCTTTTAGCTCTTGTGCTTTCTGCAGAGCAACGGTTCAATGATGCTGAAACCATGGTTGATTTTGCTTTGGATGAGGCTGGGATGATGGATCAGTTAGAACTTCTTAGATTGAAAGCTGTACTTCAGATTGCTCAGGAACAGCCCAAGCAAGCAATAGAAACCTTCAGAATCTTGCTAGCTATGATTCAAGGTCAAAGAGAGCTTCAAGCTAAGAACTTTGATCAAGCAAAGTACGTGGTTTCCAAGGTATGTGTTAAACCTTATACCGCTACATTTAATCAAATCAAGTAAATATAGGATGCGTTTGTTTGGAGTAGCTTCAAGAAGAATGGCTTCCAATGATATGATTACAACTAGGGATGTTTATACTTTATACTGAGCTGTGTTTGTGAAAGAGCTATGTAATTTTCTTTTTATTATTATTGTTTATTTATTTTCAATCTTATGATCTCAAATAATTTCAATTTCGATTCCCCCCCCCCCCCTTCCACCCACCCCTCTTGCGGGTAGGCAGGTAGCATCTGCTCTTTAGATCAAATAGAAAGCTCTATCTGAAGTCCTTGAGTTTCCATCTCACTTGTGGATTTAATACACACACACGCTTGTGGATCCATTGCACGTACACAGACACAAACTCTTGAATATAATGGGCCATTGGATGACATA
Organism: Castanea mollissima; assembly: GCA_014183005.1. Taxonomy (NCBI): domain Eukaryota; kingdom Viridiplantae; phylum Streptophyta; class Magnoliopsida; order Fagales; family Fagaceae; genus Castanea; species Castanea mollissima. The sequence goes on along the minus strand of JACAVU010000012.1, from coordinate 4,569,165 downwards.
TTCCCTGAAACTGCTCCAAACTCTCTTTTATGAACCTGTCTTCAAGGCATGCAACTGAACCTCATATATCTAAGCGATTTACATAAATGTTATAAGACATATGCATGTTCCAATTATAATTAATTCAACCCTTCATGTCTTGAGTGAAAAAAAAAAGTGTTCTTCCTGAAGAATTTATTGCCCTTTGCAGGAATTAGCAGAAAGAAAATTGGAAACGACAGCCTGGCAGGATTTGGCTTCTGTTTATACCAAACTTGGTTCATGGCCTGATGCAGAAATTTGTGTGGACAAAGCCAAGTCAATTGAATTTTATTCCCCCAGGTGTTGGCATACAACAGGTAGGAATCAAGTCTCTTCGTGCAGTAATTTGTGGCTTTGTCCACTAACTGATTATGTTACATGTTTGCTTCTATTCATCCAAATGTACACACATACACACAAACAATGCATACTTCTTTGATATGATGAATATTCTTAGGTATGTAGTCGTAAGAATGTAGGGTCCTAGTTCTATAGTGAATCTTCAGAAGTGCATATTTATAAAATTAAAATTTTCTCCTCCAAAATTTTGCAGGCATGTTGTGTGAAGCTCAATCATTGTACAAGGAAGCATTAGTTTCCTTCTCTGTCTCACTGTCAATAGAACCGGATCATGTTCCGAGTATTGTTTCTATAGCGGAAGTATTGATGAAACTTGGAAGCCAACAACTTCCAATTGCAAGAAGCTTATTAATGAATGCTGTACGATTAGAACCCACCAACCACCAAGCATGGTTGAACCTTGGATTGGTCTCAAAAATGGAAGGCTCTTTACAACAAGCAGCAGACTATTTTCAAGCTGCTTATGAGCTAAAGCTTTCAGCTCCCGTTCAAAGCTTTGCGTGAGATTGGTTTTCCAATATTTTAGGCAGAAGACCCTTAGAATAGGATCTGTTATGTTAAGTTTTGGCTAATTTATTCATTACTAGCTTATTTGATTAAAGGTGAAACAAAAAGTGACTTTAAGTAAATAAGTTAACTTTAAACAATTAAATCCAGCTTATTTGCTTAAAGTCAATTTTTATCTTACCATTAAACAAATATGCACTGCCAAACACCCTAATTGCCCGTATTCAATGACCAGTAAGTTCGGCTGGATTGATTAGCCAAAAAATGGAGTGCATCTCAATGGTTATTGCTTGTTCCACTCACCATTGTTTAGTAATCGATTTCCTTGATCAAAATGCATAGAAACTCAGGCTAATTGTAATCAAAGTGTATTTAGGGCAGGGTTTCCTATGGAATCATGGATTGATGGTTTATTTTAGGGTGGAGGGGGGGCTTATATTCTTCAGGGCCAATGCCTATTTGTCTCTGTATTACTAATCTAGCAATTCACACATGGTAAACTAAGTAGTGGAATATTTAGCTGAATTCTTGCTTATCTCTCTCATTCCATCTTCCACTTCTACTTAATTACAAAAGATCAAGTAGCAACTTATTATTCTCCCAAAATAAGGGTGAAAGTATTGGTTTAGGTGTTTAGCCGTTGAAATGATCAATCAAAAGTTTTGAATTTTTTTTCTTTAATCCATGAAGAAGAGAGCTTCAGTGTTGGGGCAATGGGTTAAGCACTCTGGAACTATGGTATTCCAAATAGATAGCTTTGTGTTGCTTCCTAGTCCAAGCAGCTGTAAAAAGTATTAAAAGCAGAGTATGTAAACGTGACAAATGAAAGAAAAAAAAAGGGGACAGAGAGATAAAAGTGTAATGTATTTCAAAACTATTTAGCATAAAAATGTTACTAAAGTAAAGTATTGTTCTTTAGTTTATAAATTTTTAATAGTAATAATCTATTACTTTTTTGTAATATCATCATTAATTCATTATGCTCCTAAAACTTAATTTATAAATCTAATGTGATATTTTTTATTTATAGAAGGGGAACAAGATTAGCCGCCCATTAGATCATTATTTAAAAAAAAAAAAGACTTTTTGAGAAGTTGAAATTCGCAAATCTTAGAATATAAAAGCTGTATAGCGATTTGATGGAGCCATCAAACTGGTATTGCCACCTAAAAAGAGTAAAGATAAGAAGCATTTCTGGTATAGATTAAATGTTACAAACACAATTAAATGACGTGATTCTTTATATATTGTCATATCTAAAAAATAAAATCTTAATTGTAAAATTGACTCTACTGTTCTGGACATTAAAAGGCTAACTCCTTTCAATCATTCCGGAGCCTAACTATATTATGTAGTTTGAAATACAACCTTGTTAAGCAAATAGTGTACCTTACTGCAAATTGACATAATTATGTACAAAACTCTCCTTGAACATAAAATTATTTGAAATAAAAAATTACTTCAACCATATATATAATGGACCATGTCACCAAGCACACCACGACTCTTCTACTTCAGCAATTTTCAACAACATACAGCTGAAGGAAGTACACAAACTAAATTGGCTAAGAACTTCCTGCACAAAGATAACATGAAGGGGGATAAAAACACTAATGGCTTGTTTGGATGGAGGGAGGAAGGAGGGGGAGTGGAGGGGAGTAAAGTAGAGTTGGCTAAAAATAAGCTAATTTTGTGCTAAATCTACTCTATTCTATACTACTCCCCCTCTTTCTCCCTCAATCCAAACGGACCATAAAAGCCTAGGTGAAATCTTACAGAGAAAACACAAATATAAAATTGCATTAAGCTTATTATGGTGCTTTTTACATCATTATTAAAACAAATGTAAACTTTCCCAATAATCATTTGCTCTGGAGTCATTGAGTGTCACTGTCAGCTCCCCAAGAAAGAAACTGGCAATAGATAGGATACAGTTGAATCTGATCATAAACACTGCAAAGGAGAAAACAAATGCTGTAATTGAAGGGAACTAATGTCTTGAACTAGAAAGCAAAATTTATTCTCTTCCCACTGTGCATACAAGAAACTGATTGATTTAAAATTTTTTTTTATAGGTAATTGAAATTATTAATTTCCATGCGATTATCGCAAAGTTCAATGAAATTTCAGAAAACTGCTTGCACCTGTATACTAAAAAGAAATAGTATCTGATATGCGTTAGCTCAGTATAATAACATGTCACAAAAAGCAACTTTATTCAACAGGAACAATGCATGTACAAGAAAACGAAACTTCATTGAACTTCATGAGAGGTCCATGTCATCTTGGAATAATTTGAAATGAAAGGTTAACTAGATTTACTAGACAGCATATTCACCAACTTACATGGACAGTTTACTTGAAGACAAAAAGCTTCACCTCAAGTCATTTGCCACTGCATCCAACAACAACAAACCAACAGAAGGTCAAACTTGTATATTATTTGTGATTTCAAATAAACTGCACACTGATCTAAAGAATCAACAAAGGTTCAGTACAGAACAATAGCAATATAAAAAGGCCTGGATATTCTCATCAAATGGACTGGAACCCCATAACGGGAAGGTATTAGATGAGCAACATATGTTAGAACAAACAAGCAGGAAAAATCAGCATCTTAAAAAGTAAAACCTTTAGAACTGGTTCGCCTTTGTTAGAATTTGCAGATTGCTTTGCCATTCCCTGCATCTGTGCACGTGCAGCTCTTCCTGCTGCAGACTTTTCAAATTGCTCTTGCCTGAAAATACGACCACCACATAAAATTTTAATTGATATATTAAAGAAAACATTCAATAACAATCTGAATTCACTTAAAAGAGAACCTGAATTTGTTTGCCATGCTACTTTCTGAGTAAGATATATAAGCCAAAAGCTACCTATCTAAGTGCTAGGCCCTACCAAATGCTACCTGATATAATATGCCTCACCTTGTACAGACATGCATGTATTTAGTTCAATTTGTACGCATGTCCTTTCCACATGTTAACAATAATTCTAGCACTCATTAATACGAAAATTTATAATTGCAATAATAACAAGGAGCATAATGTTATAATCTTAGTTCCAAGTACTCAGAACCCTGCTGGTATGTATTCTGTGATTCTAAAGAATTGCTTATACCAATAATTATAATTGAATAAATGTGTTTGAAAAAAGTGAAGAGAATGGATTAGTCGAATTGGAATACTTTGATCATCTTAGCCTTTTCACATGTAGAATGTACATTCTCGTAACATGGTCTGTTGTGGAAGGTTGTGCACTACATCACATATGACATATACCAAATGTTCAAGTATTAAATAAGATAAAATATTTTCATTTATGAAGTATCAATTAGATACCAATAAAGACTTATCAATCAATGGCTGTAGAACTCTCCAAACCCTAGTTAGTCAAAAGGAAGAAGGCAGTAAAGATGCCAAAGGTTATGGGGCTAGATATTGATATTTCAAGGGTGAACATCAACCATGTAGCAGAAGCAGATCGTTGACCAGGTTTGAGATTTCACATGACTCTTGCTAGTTGCATCAAATTTGTGAACTTTGAAAATTGTGGAGTCATATAATTTCAAGATTTAATTTCCTAAAACATACACCTATTGAAGTCTAACCACCATTTAGAGTTTAGATATACAATGAAGCTGTGATTATACTAATAAACTTATCTACTTGGTGGCTTTCAAATGTGCTTCAGGGTGATGTAAAATTGAATACATCGACACCATTTGACCATCACCAAGGCTAGTGGGTATAAGTCGTACGACAAACAATGCCAAGATTTTCAAAATATTTGGGTCCTTTAAGAAATAACATATATGCATTCAAATTCATGTAATTTTGCCAGAAAATATAAATTTTATTGCAGTGATTACAGTTAAGTGTCTCTCAATATTTGCTACAGTATACATTTAGGATATGTGTCATATAGAGTTCCTGTTTGATTATGTTGATAAGTAAATAGCTATGAATTCATAAACTAGATTTGGTTGGGGCCATCTTTGGGGAATGATAATAAATATATAAATAACAGTAATCCGATATTAAATTGTATAATTTGCCTCACCCCATAAAACTGTAATTTATATTTTATCTTTGGGGTTATCAATGGTTTTGAGACTCATTCAACACATTTGTAACTTACTAATCCAAAAACCAAAAGAAAACAACCATTACTCTGTATGTCTTTGTTTTCATTTTGTCATCCTATGTGACGATTTCTATATAATGGTGTAACTAGCAAACAAAAATGAAACTTGCACAACCTTTTGCACAACTTGCTAAGGTGTCAACTTGTGACACCACTCACACATTTTATTACAGGTTTAGCTTGTGTCCAGTGCATCAGTGCACACAACACATTAGGATGCAGACACGCGTGTCTAATCATAAAAAACTTTGAGTCCCTACACTTATTGCCTAACCACTCTCACACATTTTATTACAAGTTTAGCTTGTGTCCAATGCATCAGTGCCCCCGACACGTTAGGATGCAACACGGGTGTCTCATCATAAATAACTTTGCGTCGAAGAAAAGAGGAACAAACATGTGTAATTAATTTCTGAAACCGTAGATAGTAATTGAATGGTGATGACCATGATGAGATGAAATAATCAAACAAATCAAATAAAGAAGCAAAAGGGTACAATTTTTTTTTTTTTTTTTGCTTGTTTCATCAAAAGCACGAAGAAGAAATTGATTACCTTTTCTGGGCAGCTTGGGCGGCTTTAGCTCGAGCTTCTTCAGAGGCCAATCTTTCAGCTTCCTTTCTCTGTTGTTTCTTGTTGCTGCCTCCTCCGGCGAAGCCTTCCTTTCTCTGTTGTTGATTGTTGTTGACTCCGACGAAGCCTTCACTTCTCGGTTGCTTCTTATTGGCTCCGTCGAAGCAAGCAAAGCAACCCATGTCTCTAATGTCTTCTCTCTTTCTTTCTCCTCCAACCCAATTACCACTATTTCACCAGTTTTGTTATGCAATTTGTTTTCGAGTCTTTTGACTTCGCTAATTTTTTTTTTTTGATAATTCTCTCCTATTTTACGACACACGGTTTGTTTCATAAAAAAAAAAGAAACACGGTTTGGTTTGGTCGTAATAAAACTTTATATTATAGGCTTGTTTGTTGATTGAAGTGCAAATCACTGCCAGCCACATTATAACTGAGGGCTAATTTCGTCTTTCTACAGGCTACATTCTTTAGCCGTATCTGAAATGACGCGGTTCTAAAGTGATTAAAAAGTAAAGTGAATTTGAAAAAAAAAAAAAATCATGATTGCATTTTTTTAGAGTAAAATATAATAATAATTAATCTTTAAAGGGAGTTTTTAGTGATTTTATTCCAAGTCAAAATAAATATATAAATATTTACATTCCAGGTATTCAAATTGTCGGGTATTATATTTTCAAGAATCTGGATGTTGGGTGTAAGGTAGATTCTTCTCTACCAAATGCCAAATTTATATCACTGGTTGGTGTCTCTCATGCAAATACAATAGAAAGTTTAATGTAATATGATTTTTTTTGTCTAAATATAAAATTGATAATAATGGTAATAGTTAATAATAGACATTTGTTAGGATTGTGTTTGTATATTTCTATATGGAACAAAATATTGTAATATATAAAGAAGATATGATGTGCCAAAAATTCAATGTAGGGTTTAAATATAGAGTACAATTTCTAATAAAAGTTTTATAATATAATTAAAGCAAATTAGAAAATATATAATAAAATAAGGTAAAATATAATTTACACCTTTTTAGGTTTGGACTAATACTAGTTAGGTTTAAGACATTTCAAAACTTACCAACTTGGTTTTTAATTATGATGAGAGAAAGGGGAAGAATGATTAATAAGTAACAGTTTATAGACTAAGTTGGTCAGTTTTATAATTCCTTAAACCTGACTTATCTTAAGGGTGTTGACTGATATTTTACCTAATAAAATAATATCAATAATAAAGTTGTGAGACTTCAAGATTTTAAAGTAGGTTTATATACTACAATTTACAACCGCAAGGATAATTTCTCGAACACCAATGTCACGAGCAAACAACAAACTTTTTCAATAGCTTCGGCTTCAACCTCCATGGGTCCAAAAGGCAGTAAAAATTTCTTACTCATTGCACCTATCACCATGCCTTGACTGTCTTGAACTATAAGCCCAATCCCAGCCTGGTGTTGAGTCTTTCATATAGCTCCATCTACATTTATTTTGTATACAGGATCTGCAGGTGGAAAACAAGATTGACAGCTAACGTCTTCAGCAATAACAGGAATCTTATTAGCTATTTGATACTCTAGAATGTAATCTACATTATCACTACTTGGTTGGACTTCACCTTACCACATGCCTCTTATTATTCTGATTTGACTACATCATCGAAGCAATTGTCACCTTTAAAGTAAGAGTTTCATCATCTATTTCTCTGGAAAGAATTAAAAACCACAAGAAGTTCATGAATTCCAAGAAAATAAGGCTGCTTTCATCACCGAAAAAAGGAGTCAATTTCCAAATTTCCTTAGCACACCTACAGCCCCTTAGAACATGACCAGAGGATTCAAAATCATATGTACATTCCTCACACGTGTCATCCCCACAATACCATGCTTCTTGAGATTAGAGAGAGTTGGTAAAATATTTTTACAAGCACGGCAAACAAAGTTTTTCACTTTACTAGGAATTTGTAAGCTCCATTTTTTTAATTATTTTTAAATGAAGTTCGAACCGTTTGACATATATAAAAAAATGCATCAAAAAGCAATAATTATGAGCATTTAAAAATTAATTCTAGACCCCAAAATAATAAGAAGGAAATAAATACATAAAACTCCCCCACGGGTTTAAGCATTCTGAGTGTGCTCGTTCTGTATTTATTTTCCTGTTTTACACGTTACAGAAGTTATACTTAGTTTTTTTCTTTTTTTTTCGGTGTTTTGGACCGTGTGGCGGTTGTGTTTGTATCTGCTCAGATTTAGTCTTTGTTTTGTTTTCTTAATCAATATATTTCTATCTTCACTGTCAAAAAAAAAATCTGAATGCTAAAGGAGAGTTTAGGAATTATAAGGGTTGGGTTTATAGTAGGCCTTTTCAATCGATGTGGATCCCGATAGGATTGGTAATGGGCTTATTAAAAAGCCAAAATAAAAACCCTTAAATCCTTGAATTGTTACTTTAATATATATATATATATATATATATATATATATATATATATATATATATAATTTTGAAACTCTCACTATTTTTCACATCATTATTTTAATTTATAAAAATAAATAAATTTTCAAACTAAATAGTAAGAGAGTCCTAATGGGAGTTTCTCTCTCTATTTTCCTTAATCCTTTTTTTTTTTTTTTTTTTTTTTTTTTTTTTTTTTTTTCACGTGGGCCTTTCTTTTTTTGAAACCTAAAGTGACTCCTTTAACAAAAATTCTAATGTGAGGTATAATTAAAAATTTATAATTATTTTTTTAATCCTAATTCTAACATAAGTCTCTCAAAAAGTCAAAAATTTCGGTTTTATATTATATATAGATAATAATAATGATGTGGCAAACTTTAAGGATATGAGAGTGCAATTTGTAGATCTACTATCAAGATAACATAGATTATATTGATAGTGAATAGTAGATTTAATTGCAGTTGAGTATTATGTGAAGTCATCACTATAGAATATCCCATGTTGGGATGTGCTATGTGGAACTAATAATATGAAAGAAAAATAATTTTTCTAAACCATTATATTGAACAAACAATTACTTATTTTTATTCATTTTTAAGTTATACATTTTTTTAAATTAAGTCATAAACCTTTAAGCAAAATAAATACTTTTTATTTTTATTTAATTATCCCGTGCATTGCACGGGTTAGTGACTAATAATAATTATACATATATTTTTATTAATATTTTTTTTCCTGAATTAGATACACCTATAGTTAATGTTAGATGGAAAATAAATAAAATACAAAAAAAGAAAAAGATTAAGGCTATAGAAAAAAAAATAATAATAATAAGCTAAAGCCTATAATACGTGGCCTGTGTTGGAGGACAAAGTATTGAAGAGTCAAAACATTTGTTCAAAATTTTCAACACAACTTCACAGCATGGGGCAAACAAAACAATGTTTAAAAACTTCTTTATTTCACTTTCTCAAATCTCTCATATCTCTCTTTTTCAAAATCTCTTCATTCTGATTTTTGTGTGGATCATAGAGTAATACTATGAAGATCATTGAGTACTACAAAGAAGAAGAAGTCTCTTATCTCTCTCTTTCTCAAACTCTTTTCATCCTGATTTTTATGTGGGTCACAGAGTAATAGGAAGAAGAAGAAAGTCACAAAGTAATTCAACAAAGAAGACTCAAAATCCATATTTTTTTTAGCTATCTCGTGTCCAGGACGTACCTAGCGTGTCGCGTTCGTGTCCAGGAGATACCCAAATAATTTTTTTTTTTTTTTTAATTTCTGGTACATGATGGGTATGTTATTCTTGCATTATAGAATGGAGTTGCGTTATTTTTGCTTTTGAGCATTGCTCTATTTTGTATTTAAAGATTGGTACTATTTTGAAATATAGCAGCAGAAAATCATTTAATCAGAGTAATCTATTGAGGTTAGTATTTCCTAAATCAAATCCAAAGTTATCTCTTTAATTTTCTTTTTTCCATCCAAATAATCATCATCATAGGTAAAGATACTATCTTATGCGTTCCATTTCTCCATTTGAACACTGATATTGTACCTAATATATTATAGATTATAGATTGGTAATTTGGTATTGGTTTCTTTGCAGGTTTGAATATTTTTTTAAAAAATTTGATGAAAGAAAGTCTGAAACAAAAGTCGTTGGCTTATTTTATACCATCACAGTGGCATTTGTGATGTATAGAAGTTCAGAAAGGCTAGATAAAAGAACTACTCCGATACTTGAAAGTTCAGAGAGGTTAGATGTAAGGACAGCAAAAATACTTGAAGTGTGTGAGAGGTTGGAGACTAAGTCATCAAAATTTCCCTCAAATTTTTAACATAAAATCGACTCTCTCAGCCAAGCATTCGTCCTTCTTTGGACGATTGCCTTTTGGAGGGGCGAGACTGAGAATATATAGGTACATAAACTTCATGGAAGCTATATGCCATGTTTGAATACATTGTACCTAATATATTATAGATTATATATTGGTAATTCGGTATTGGTTTCTTTGCAAGTTTGAATATATATATATATATATTTTAAATTCGATGAAAGAAAGTTTGAAACGAAAGTTGTTGGCTTATTTTATACAATCATTGTGGCATTTGTGACATATAGAACTTTAGAAAGGCTAGATAAAAGGACTGCTCAGATACTTGAAAGTTCAGAAAGGTTGGATGTGAGGATAGCAAAAATACTTGAAGTGTGTGAGAGGTTGGAGACTAAGTAGTCAAAACTTTCCCTAGAGATTTCTAACATAAAATTGATTCTCTCAGCCATGCAATCATCCTTTTTTGGATGATTCGCCTTTTGGAGGGGCAAGACTGAGAATATATAGGTACACAAACTTCATTGTTGATAGAAGCTATAGGCTATGTTTGAATGTATTATACCAAATATATTATAGATGTGTAATTTGGGATTGGTTTCTTTGCAAGTTTGAATAATATTTTTTTACTAAAAATTCGATGAAAGAAAGTTTGAAGCAAAAGTCGTTGGCTTATTTTATACAATCATAATGGCATTTGTGATGTATAGAAGTTCAGAAAGGCTAGATAAAAGGACTACTCAGATACTTAAAAGTTTAGAGAAGTTGAACGTGAGTACAGCAAAAATACTTGAAGTGTGTGAGGTTGGAGACTAAGTGCCCATTTGGTTGGGCTTTTAGGACCCAAAACGCAGTTTTTACATAAAGTTGGCAGTGACTGGGCATTTGGTGAAGCCTAAACGCAACTTTTAGATAAAAGTTGCGTTTTAAGGCAAAGGCAAAAACGCTGATTTCTAAAATGGTGGTCTGGAGGTCCATAAGCAAAACATGCATCAACGTTTTCAGCTATCCGTTGAGTTGAGACCTAAAATTACCGAATCACCCTCTCATCTCATCTCTCTGCTTCGCTGAAATTTCTGTGGAATTCCTCTCATCTCTTCTCTGCTCTGCCTTCTCCGTGCTGCTACCGATCTCCCTGTGGTAAGTCATCCGTGACTTCTTCTTCTTCTTCCTCTTCTGCTTTCTTCTTCCTCTTCTTCTTCGTCCTCTTCTTCTTCTTCGTCTTCTGCTTTCTTCGTTTTCACTGATCTGTAATTTTTTTTAAAATTTTTTTTTTCTGATCTGAGACAGTCTTTTTGAAGGTACGCATTTGATCAAAAAAGCACCAAGCAAGACTGATCTGCTACCAAATTCCACCAGGTACCAACAGTGATCCAAATTTTTTTTTTTTTTTTTTTTAAGATCTGAAACAGGGTGTATTTGATCTAACTTTATTTGTACCTTTTTGAGTTTTTGAGGGTTTGGAGATTTAATGATGACCCATTTGGTTCTTTAGTTGATTGGGTTTTGAAATTTGTTTGTTGATTGGGTGTATTTGATCTAACTTTGTTTGTTTGTTTTGGTTTTTAGTTGATAGTGTGTTCGGCCAAAATGAAATAAAGCCCCATTTGTTTCGGATTTAGAAATTGTTGCAAATGGTTTTGAAATAAAGCCCCATTTGTTTGTTTGGCCAAAATGAAACCATATTATGATTTATTGATGTTTTTTTTTTAATGTTTATGAAACTCTGCATGTGTCTGTGCTTAGCTTAGTGTGTCATATGTTTTGTTCATAGCCTGGAAAAAAGAGGGTTTGGGTAACAGTTTAGTCACTCTATTTTGAGTTTGTTATATTTGAGTTGGTTTGTATTGCATTTAGGGGAATTATCATTGTGAAGTTACGTGTGGGAAAAAAAATTTTAGATCTGAACAAACAAGGTGTATTTGATCTACTTTTACCAAAAATTGTTGTTTGGCTGACTTGGTTCCAGCCTCTACCCAGCAGCAGCAGCTGCAACAGCATCAGCTGCAGCAGCATCAGCTGCTGCTGCTGGGGCATGTGTGTGCAGCCGCACACACATGCCCCATCAGCAGCTGCATCAGTGTAAATTGAAGTAAGAACAACCCAGCAGCTGCATCACTTGGTTTTTTTTTCATTAAAACACCATACATCAATGTAAAAGTAAGAAGTAAGAACAACTTTTCATGAGTAATTAAATAAATTCAATGTTAAATGAAGTTTATAGAGTGCTCTCATTGTAGCCATATAGTGCTCTCATTGAAGTTTATATAGTGCTCTCATCAGCTGCTGCTGCTGGGCATGCCCCATCATGCCCCAGCAGCAGCTGCTCATCAGCTGCATCAGCTGCTAAATGCACTGCATAATATACTTCATATATACTCTAGGAATGCACTGCATAATAAAAAATATGAATTAATTACTTGAGCAAATTGACACATATTTAATTATTTTCACTCATATTCACTCATTATAATGACATATTGTGTGTGTGTTTAATGCAATTGAATTTCTTTGTTTAGGGAAATATTATGTAGTTGATTCTGGATACCCAATGATGCAAGGCTATTTGGCACCATACAAAGGGATATCATACCGTCTTCAGGACTTTCGAATGAGAGGTGGAGGCCCTAGAACTAGACATGAAAAATTTAATCATGCTCACTCATCTCTTCGATGTGTGATTGAACGCACTTTTGGTGTGTGGAAGAATAAATGGAGAATTATAAGAAACATGCCATCTTTTCCATTCCATATCCAAATACTTATTGTATCTGCTACTATGGCTCTTCATAATTTTGTTAGACTAAATGATAGGGATGATAGGGAGTTCATAAATGCCAATGAAGATTCAATTTCTAGAGGAGAACGTAATAGTGAAGCATATAGCAGTTATGAACAAAACTCAGGAACTTTAATAGATCCTGCAATGGTGGTTCTTCGTGATTCCATTGCAAATTCTATTTGGGGGGGTAATAATTAGTAGTTGTATTTTTTTTTTTTTTTTTGTATAATATCATGTAGTACAATTTATATTTGGATTATTGGTATGTATTTTATATCTTTTTACATTTTTATATAGCACAATTTAAACTTGGATTATTGGTGTATATTTTATCATCTTTTTACATTTTCATTTTGTGCTTCATGATGATGAAAATTGTTTAGATTTAATTAATATTAATAAGAAGTCATTAATGGTAATAAAAAATAATTATGCCACTAAAAAAGAATAATTGCCCAAACATTATTAAAATAATACCAATAATATAAATTTATTATTATTATTATTATTTAGTAAGTATATGAAGTAGTTGAATTATAAGTATGAAATAAACTCCCTTATATATACATTGTCCTTTTTGGTAATTTGTCCCTCAAACTGCAACTTTTAGAGTTTTAGCCAAACACTCAGCTTTTTCAAAAAGCACTTTTTAACAACTTTTACCAAACACTCAGCTTTTTGAAAAATCACTTTTTCATTATGCACTTTTTCAAAACTCAACTTTTTCATTATGCACTTTTTTAAAAAGCCCAACCAAACTCTCCCTAAGTCGTCAAAACTTTCCGTAGAGAATTCTAACATAAAATCGACTCTCTCAACCAAGCATTCATTCTTCTTTAGATGATTTGCCTTTTGGAGGGACGAGATTGAGAATATAGGTACACAAACTTCATTGTTAATGGAAGCTATAGGCTATGTTGCACGAACATGGCTATTTTGGCCACGTACCCGTTACCCGTATATGACACATGTCGAACATGGGCACTGGTAAGACACCCCGAAAAAATGTACCCAGCACGTACCAAAAGATTAAAATATATATATATTTTGAGTACGTCCCGGACACAATCGCAACACAGTCGCAACACGCTAGGCACGTACGGAGCACGGAATAGCTAAAAAAAAAAATCTGAATTTTGAGTCTTCTTTGTTGTATTACTCTGCAACCTTCTTTTTCTTCCTATTTGTTGAAACTAAAAAATGAGTCATTAAATGTCACTTCATGGCTTGTGGACTAAAGTGCCATGTCACGGCTTGGAAATATATATATATATATATATTGGAAATATTTTCTCGGAATTGAAAAATCTGTCAATATTTTTTTAATTCTCGAGAAAATGTTTCTAAAAATGATTAATTCATTAGCAAAATCCATATATAAATAAGAAGGAGTCGACGTGAAGTGAAGAGCTACTAGTCTACTAGTCTTCTATTACCTATAAGAAAGGACTAGAGTGAGAAAAATAAGGGAAGGTGGGCATAGCATTAACAAAAAGTAACTCTTCCATTGTCCCTAAAAAAAAAAAAAAGAGATAAAGAGTGAAAAGATGGTCACGGTAGAAGTAAATATAATAATAAAAAAATTGAAAATCTGAAAAGCGAATAAGGAAGTGTCACCACCAGAAAGTAAGGAACACGATTTGGTGAAAGTGGGCTGTCACAAATTAAATAGAAGGAGCTTAAAAAGCAACGGAACAAATAAAAGAGAAAAAAGGCTAAAAAGTGGGTCACGGCTCAACATGAAATTTGGAGTTGTAGAGGAAAAACGGACGAAAACTGTTCCATTATCTGATCAGTTGAGAGAAAAATAAGGGAGCAGCTTCTTTGGAGTCTCTTTATAAATAGAGAGAGGCACACACAAGTTACAAAAAAGAGGAGGGGAAGGAAAAGAAAAAAGAAGAAGAAAGAGGCAGATACACAAAAAAGAGAGCAACTACACATGACAAAGACATTGAGAAAAGGAAAAAGAGAGGCACAGACAAAGAGCAATATCAAGCAGAGGAAGAATACACAGCATAGGTTTATATATGAGATTCATCAATCCCTTTCTCCTTTAAATCTCTCTCTCTCTCTCCCTCTCTCTTATTCTCAAATATGAATTTTTTGTTTGCTAATGCAAATAGGATTGGGTTTCATGGGGAGTTCCTAATTCCATGCATGAAGCTTTAAATACGAGTCCCTGACTCGTAAATCCTATTTGTGCATTACCAAATAAAAATTCTTTCAAGCTTTGGTTCAGTGTTTTCTCAATTGGAGTCCTTGACTTTACCCCATCAATGAAGTCCTTGACTCTACTAAATTAATGGAGTCATTGACTTTAACCCGTCAATGGAGTTCTTGACTCTACCAAGTTAATAGAGTCCTTGACTCTACCATATTTTAATGGAGTCCTTAACTCTACTAAATTAATAGAGTTCTTGACTCTCTTAAATAAAATGAGAATTCTAATTCCTTCAAATTTCAACATGACCAATTCTTTGGGATTCGTAATTCCTTAATCAAGATTGGAATTAATGATTCCTAAAATAAAATGTCCATACAAATTGATTTAAGGAAATTTTCTAATTCCCAATGTTCATATAAAATAAAATTCCTTCAAATGAGTTTTCCTTCCCTTAATTAAATTTGGGAACCTCAATCAAAATGTCATTAAAATTCCTACAAAGAAGCAAATGAAAGAAAGGGAAATTGCTTGGACATTTAACTTCTCAAAGATAGAATCCTTGGTTCACTTTCCATAAAAACATGGTCCATGACTTATCCTTGAGATTAAAATTAATTTTCTCACCCAAAGCAAAATTAAGTTGATACAAAGTATTTGACTTAAATATCTATCATTTAAATTGGGCAAAATCAATTTGAGGACTTTAAATCTAAAACCTCAAATTAAGAATTATGAAGTGGCTTGATCCCCGCCAACCCCACCGAGGATACGTAGGCAACCTAAACAAATTATTAGGTGCAACCACAAATAAATAAAAACACATATCCTCTCAAACATAAAAATAGATAAACTTATATATAAAGACGATGTGGTTGGAATCAAAGGGTCTTCCCTTGAAACAAGGTATTGTAATTAAGAGATACATTATCTTGAATGGACACTACTCACATCAATAAAACTCATACGCTAAAAAGGCCTATGGGTGAAATTATGTTTGATGAATTGTTAAACATAATTCGATGACATTTGTTAAATATAATTTGACGACGTTTGTTAAACATAACCTAACACTTATTGTTAACAATTTTCGTCAACACTATTACTCTGTGACCCACACAAAAATCGAGATGAAAACATTTTAAGAAAGAGAGAGATAAGAGACTTCTTTTTCTTCTTTGTATTACTCAGTGATCTTCGTAGTATTACTCTATGACCCACACAAAAATCAGAATGAAGAGATTTTGAGAAAGAGAGATATGAAACTTGACGTAAAGTGAAAGTAATAAGTTTTTATACATTGTTTTTTTTGCCCTATGCTATGAGGTAGTGAATAACAAAGTTGAAAATTTTGAACAAATGTTTTGAACTCTTCAAAACTTTGTCCTTCAATACAAGCCATGTGTTATAGGCTTTAGCTTTAATCTTTTTTTTTTTTAAATTATTTATTTTCTATCTAAGTGTATCTTATTCAGGGAAAAATAAAATAAAATAGAAGTATACATATAATTATTATTATTATTGGATTATTTTAGTTTTTTGCTGTTCTTATTTAATTTAAAGCCTAAAATTAACATAAATTATGTTTAAAAATATTTAAAATATACATAAATATAAATATCAATATAAATAAATTAATTAATTGTTGTACCTTAGACGTGTCGTGCCCTTATTTTTCAAAAATTGCTGTATCCCAGTATTTGTACATGTGTTGGTGTCCAAAATCCACCTTCAAATCCTGTACCATGGGAGTTACCGTCACCAAAGGGAGGTGTTTTAGATCCCACTGGGTCACCTGGTGGTGGAAGTACCACTTAGTATATAAGTGGTGGAGGGTGGTGCACATGTAGCAGTGCTGTTGTTGGTTGGCGCAACGCTAGTGGTGTCGTCGCTAGCCGGCACACTTGACAAAGCTTCAATAGAATACTCATTACGGCAAAGAATGAAATGAGAGAGTCAAGAAAAAAAAACCCTAAATTTTTAGGGAAATGAGAGTGAAATGAGACATAAAGGGGGAAAAAGAAAAAAAAAAGAAAAAAAAAGGTGGATACTCATTATCAGGGGCTGCCCAGCACCTGTTACCAAACACGTTTTTTTTTAAAATTTTATTTTATTTACATTTGTAATGGTAATGTCCATGTTTCAAAACCAATCTTTTCAAAAAACTCAGAAGTCTTTTTCAAAAAAATTCCTATTTTTCAAATACCATTATAATGTCCAAATTCTTTTAAAGAATCTTCTCAAAAAATCCTAAAACTCTTACAGTTTTCCAAAAGTATGGCATTTTTTTCAAAAATCCCTTTAAAAAAAATCCTCCATTTTTAATATTGTTATAATGCCCATTTTCTTTCAAAAATCTTTTCTCAAAATTCTTTATGTATCCAAAAAATATGCTCTTTTAAAAAAAGTACTGTCATAGTGCATTTTTTTTTTTAAAAAAAATCCTTCTCGAAAGGTTTTTTATTTTTTTTCACATTTTCAAAAAAAAAAAAAAAAAAACTACCCTTCTTTTCAAAAATCCTTCAATTTTTTTTTTCAAAAAATTCTTTTGCCAAAAAGTGATACCATTTTTTGAAAAATATACCTTCATAATGCCCGTTTTCCTCTCTTTGCTTGTTTTATCAGTCTTGGCCCTAGAGATCTTTGTGGATGGCTTGGCTGCAGAGGGACCTTCTAGCATATATTAAGCCCATTACAAGCATTTTACACGTGTAATAATACTTTATTTATTTATTTATTTAGTGTTATAATATTTAAAAGTAGTATATAAATAAGTGTGTATTTTTTTTAAAAAAAATGATAAGGTAACGTTAAATAATGTTTAAAAATGAAATAAAGAGAGTATCTTAAATTTTAGGTTGGATAAAGAAGATAAAGAAAAAACCTAAAATTTAAGAATAATAAATTATTCTTTTAATCAGTTTGTGTTTTTTAATTTAAAATTATTTAATTAAAAAATATGATTATTTTAGAAAAGTTAAAAATTTATACAAAGGTATGTTAGTACGAAAAATGTTAAAAACTAAAACGGAACCATGATATTAATACAATAGACCCCTAACCCAACGTAAAAAACAGTGTCCCACCTACTAGCTCTACAAGTCTGGATAAACCCTAGCCAGCCAGAGCAAGTGTTTCACTTTATCTCTCTGCTTCTTAGCGATGAGGCCTCCTCTTAGTCGTGGTGGTGGTGGTTTTAGGGGTAGGAGTGATGGAGGGAGAGGAGGAAGAGGTAGAGGTGGAGGTGGAGGTCGTGGAGGAAGAGGTGGCCGAGGTGGTGGTGGAGGAAGAGGCCGTGGGGGTGGTGGAAGAGGCGGACGTAGAGCTGGAGTTCAAGGTGGAAATAAGGCTGTGATTTTGGCTCATAGACATGAAGGAGTTTTTTACATGAAGGTTAAAGGAGACGATGTTCTTCTTACTAAGAACATGGTTCCTGGTCAATCTGTCTACAACGAGAAAAGAGTTAATTCGCAGGTTTATTTTTTATTATTCTTTGTTTACTCTTCTTAAGTCTTTTGCTAATTATCTATTTAGGTGTTGTTACTACTAGGTTTTGTTTGCTAATTGAAAGTGTTTTCTATATACAAAGAAGCACAATGATTTCTTCATTTTCTTGCCGAGCATTAATTTATTTTTTGAGTACAAAGATGATAATTTTTTATTAAATATAAATATATCCAGAATGAAGATGGAACAAAAGTTGAATACAGGGTTTGGAACCCATTCCGTTCAAAGCTGTCTGCCGCCATTCTTGGTGGTGTTGATGACATAGGGATGGTGAGTTTTGGCCTTAATTTCTTAATTTCATTGCATTTTTGTCTTCATACATTTATTTATTTTTACATTATAATTTAAGATTTTAAAATCTGTCCATAATCAAACTCTTTTCTATGTTTGTATTTTAATATGTAAAATGAAGAAACCGGTGCTAAGGTTCTCTACCTTGGGGCTGCTTCTGGAACCAGTGTCTCTCATGTGTCTGACATTGTTGGCCCTGTAAGTTGTCTATATGAAAACATAGCCTTTACATGCTTGTTTTAATTGGAGTTACTTATGCTCTTTGCTTGTAGACTGGAGTGGTTTATGCAGTCGAGTTTTCTCATAGAAGTGGTAGAGATTTGGTTAACATGGCAAAGAAGCGCACAAATGTTATCCCAATCATTGAAGATGCTAGACATCCTTCTAAGTACCGAATGCTGGTTGGCATGGTGGATGTGATATTTTCTGATGTTGCTCAGCCCGATCAGGTTTTCTTCATACTTCAAACTTAAATGTGTTATCGAAGGTTTGCAGTCAAGAGTCTTTCTTTTTTAGTCAATGTTTTTCTTTTTCTCCTTGTTTCTGCCTCAGGTCCTTACTGCTATCATTGACTACTACTTTAGTTTCTTCATGTGATCCTGCCCTTTTGGTGTCTTTTGAGAAAAATATGCCTTATCATTTGTAAAATTGTATAAATTTGTTTCCGAAGAAGGATTTTACTCAATACTACTAACTTTTGAATGAGGCTTTGAAGATCAAATCATAACTGGTATATTAGTAATACTTTATTTTCTTCATTCCCAGTTAAATTAAATAAGTATTCAAGAAATCTAAGCTGACTGTACATTAAATTTTTCTAAATTTGTATCTTGTTTAGATCATGGTGCATGTGATGAATAATTGGGTTCCCCTTCAAGACATAATGGGGGAGCCCAAGTTTCTAATGCTCTTAGAGCATCTACAGCAGTGGAGCTAAAAATTTAGCTTTTTAGCTTCACAAAAAGTTACTTTATCTATTTTACCTATACATTTTACAAAACATGCTGCAGCAGTGGATCTATTTTAACTTTCAACACAATAAAATAATATAAACCCCACAATAAAATAATATATCTACTACAATAAAATAATATATTCATTACAATAAATAACAATCACAACCAACCGCAACCGCTATCACTACCACTACCACCACCGCCACCGACTCTTCCACCGCCACCGCAATCGCTACCGCCGCCCACCGGCACCGCCGCCACGTAATAGAATAATATATTCTCTACAATAAACAACAATCACAGTCACTGTCATCACCACTGTCACTACCACCACCGCCATTGCAACTGCCACCACCGCTGCAACCGCCACCATCAAAAAAATTATTTTTTTCTCACCAATATTAAATAGTAATAATCTACCGCTTAAAATTTATTACAAAAATATTATAAAACATTACTTAATTTTAATTTCTATTATTCTTTATTTTATTTTTCTTATTTATCTTATTTGTGGTTTCATCCAAATATACGTATTTTTTCCTCTTTGTTTGCTTCATTTCTTCAATCCTCTGAACTTTTCTTTTGAAAGTGAATGAGAGACAGGGAGAGGCACGGTGATAAAAGAAAGGAAAAAAAAATTGGAGCAAAAACCAGAAGGATCGGCGGTGAGCTCAGAAGGATCGACGGTCAAACTCAACCAAAAACCCAGATCAAACTCATAAGGATCGGCGGCGTGGGTCTGAGCTAATCGGCGGCTTGGAGGGTCGGTGACGGTGTGGGTTTGAGAGCTTGGGACGGAGTGCGTCTGAGGTTGAGAGGGTTGATCGGCGGTGGGTCTCAGCTGGTGGGTCGGTGACGGTGGGTCTCGGCGACGGTGAGCTTGAGAGAGTTGAGAGCTTCGGACGGCGTGGGTCTTGGCGACGGTGAGCTTGAGAGAAATGAGAGCTTCGGACTGCGTGGGTCTCGGCGACGGTGAGCTTGAGAGAAATGAGAGCTTCGGACGGCGTGGGTCGGTGACGGGCCGGCGGCGGTGTGAGTTGAAAGAGAAAAGATGAGAGTTGAGAGAGTTGAAAGCTTCAGTGCACAGAGATGAGAGTGACTGAGAGAGAGACAGAGAGAGAGAGAGAGAGAGGCTTTGAATTATTTTAATCGGGCCCAAATTAAATATTATTTTTTTTTATAACTTTCAGTTACAGTGCTCATGTATTGATACATGAGCACTGTAGCGCAAAGCTAAATTTTTTTAGCTTTGCCTCCACTGCTGCAGGTGGGTTTTTGTGGTTTGAGTGGAGCTAAAATAGCAATATAGCTATTTAGCTCCACTGCTGTGAATGCTCTTATAAAGCCATTTGTCACTTTAATGTTCTTACTCTTATAAAGTCATTTTTTACTCAGTACAATTACTTAGGTGCTGTACAATAAATTTTTTAATTAAATTCAGATATATGGTTGCATTGACCAATAAAATACAAACGATGTTATCTTTTTTAGTGAAAATTATATTTAATCAGTCTATATATTTGAATTTAACTGGGATTAATGTAATACACTTAAGGAACTACACTAAGTTTTATCTAAAGTAAACTTGCTTTGCCTACAAACTCCTAGCTTAAATCTTACCTTCTTCTCTAATAAGAGCAAGGTGGAGGATCAGATTATAAGTTCAAAATCCACCTACTGCCTGTGTAATTATTAATAAAAAATAAAAGTGAGTAATTTTTTTTTCCATATTCTTGGTGTCGATTTCCAGGATCTTAAAAAATTGTTAATTTATTCTTTTCTTCTCATTTGACATGGTGAAAAGCTGAGAGGATTGTTTAGAAATTAGTTGTGATATGTTTGTTCTTTTCTCTTTTTGTGAGTACTGTTTTTATTTTGTGAATCATTTTAAGAATTAAGACATGAATAGTGAGTATATTCATTGATGACCACTGTTATTGTGGTGTTACAGAGTTTTTACTGGTTAATTGTAGCTTTTGGAGTTGGTTAGATTATATAATTTCAATGTTGTATCAAGCAACTGTAGACATTTGGCAAATTATTAGGATTTACTGTTGTGACATTGCGTTATCTTTTTTCTTTTTATTTATTTATTTTTTAACATATTACTTCTGTAGTTCTTTTCTCACTCTTAAAAATTTTGAAATTTTGGGTTGCCCTAGGTATATCTTCAATTTTTGTTGGTATAAAGTTTGTTTCATCGTGACTCATGATCATCTCACTGCCATTACTCAAATGTTCATGTACAGTCATTGGCTGGAACATTCGGTCCTTGATTTGTGGAGGATCTCAGCTATTGAGAGTGGAATTTATTAAACTTGTTGCTTCTTCCTGTACATGATATTCCAATGTAAAACCTTTTGATTGGTTGTGTTTCTTGCCTGATTCTTACCCGCTCCCCTTTTTCTTGCTTTCTTTTTTCCTATAAACTCAACTCATAAGCTCTTACCTGCCCCATATGGGCAAGTTATTGAAATCCTGGTCATTGGTGTGCATTTTGTTTGGTCAGTTTTGTCAATTTTTCAATGCCATTCATGAGATTTTAGGTTTTGCAAGTGAGGAATTGGTGTGACAAGAACACAAGAATATACCCTTGCTCTCAGAAATCAAATGTGATTGGACTCTTCTTGACTGCTCATTTGTAAGAGGGACGCGCGCTTATAGGAGACAGGAAGGGGGATTAAATGGGCCAATTTCTTTGTAGGAATGGGTTTTGGCTACTAATATTCTTTGAATTATCTGAATTTTGTTTGCTTTGTCCATGATTTTGCAGACAAGGATTTTAGCACTGAATGCTTCTTATTTCTGAAAGCTGGAGGTTGGTTCGTTATTTCTATCAAGGTTTGTACATATGTTTAATTGCTTAATGTTTCTTTCCAAACATATATCATTATTCTCTAACATTAGAACTGAAAATTTTATTGAAGTTCTTACTTGTGTAATGATTAGCAGGAACAATAACAGTTTTCCCCCCTCTAATTTTATTGTTTGAAGTCTCCCATTGTTTCAGCTTAAACTATCTTTCGATAAGTTGTTTTTCATTTTTTCTAGTGTTTGGTGTTATTGAAAATCTACTTACACTAAACTTTGCAAATCTTGTGGTAACCTAATCAGCTGGAGCCCCACTCGCATAGCCAAAAATCATATACTTTGCATATTCAATATTAATATGCTACTATTTTTCATGTTAAAAAGATCTTGTATATTTCAGGCCAATTGCATAGATTCCACAGTACCTGCTGAGACCCTTTTTGCTATGGAAAAGGATAAGCTAAAGGAGAATCAGCTCAAGCCATTTGAGAGCATTACCCTTGAACCTTATGAGCGTTACCATGCTTGTTTTATTGGTCAATACCGTGCCCCAAAAAGATCAAAAACTACTTCCTAAGGATGTGGTGCCTCCTGTTGCCTTGTTATAAGTTCTTGATTGTCTTCCATTCTTACGAGGAAAGACACAGTTTAGATTTTTGTTATAACTCAATCCTTTTTTTTTTTTTGGTTAGGTTTTACAAGCCTCTAGTATTTTTGGGATTTGCTTTCTCGGTTACTATTTTGAATTGGAACACGTTTTATGTTAAACCCTTTTAATTGTTTTGAGCTTTAATCCTTTATCTCAAGGAGAATTTACAATATAATTTGTGGATTGGTCTTTGATGATTAGATTTTGAAATGTGCCTATATAGATCTTCAAGATTTGCTAGTTATTTTTTCCTAACTAAAAGTCGATTTAGCTGTATCTTACTCTTCTGTAGTATGGGATTTTTCTAGCGTTGGTTTCATGTCTCAATAAGTGTATATAGTCTATAAATTAGTATTATCCATCACCTGTCTTTTTGCTAATTCCAACCAAACGTTGTAGCATATGAAGTGGTTGATAGAATGGTAGTTTGATTTGGTTAAAAAGAACGTTGAAAACATAGCTACTTAGATTCTCTCTTTTAGGATGGAAAATAGAAAAGGAAGGGGGGTTTATTAAAGTTTCTGTAAGCATCTAAAAATGGGGTCATATTATATTATACATTGTGTCCCATCTCTGTGTTTGGCCTAGGTTGGTCATGGCCCCTAAAGGGCCATTGCCTCCTTATGATGATTGATTTATTGTAGCCTGTATATGGTTTATCTTAGAGTAATAATTCTTTATCAGGGGAAAACACAGGGATGGGGAAAGGTAATAGTTGTGGTTCACAAGAAGTGTGACCATAAACGATATTTTGGAGACTTATTTGATGATGTCTTGTGCTCTTAGTCTTTTATATTAATTAGATTAATTCAAAATAGTTTTTTTTCTTTAAATATCAATAAAAATTATCCCATCTGAAATTCATATAAGCAAATTCTTCATTTTGAAAATTCATGTGAAAAATAAACACCGTTTTTCTTGAAAAATATCAAGAATTTTGTCAATTTTCCTGCACATAATTGCTTTATTATATTTAAAAAAAGTGATATCTCTGCTGTGATTAATTCTTAGCTGAGATCTAAAAATATATAGTAAATATGTCAAAATTATAATATATTGATATATTGGTTAAATAAAATTTTCTAAACACTATCTTGGATCTCGGATGAGGCCAAGATGATCAAGAATTTAGTTAATTATTAAAACCCTGAATTAGATTTACAAACCTGTAACCTTTTGCATAAATTAAATGCAATATTTTTAGGGAGAATCAATCAACTCCCCTCTGCTAAGCACATAAAGGACCTCAACTCAATGGTCCATAAACAAATACGAGTCAATTGCAACAACTTATTATGTTAAAACAAATGCCAAAAGTTTTGTAGCTGAAGTGGCACCTCCCTATGTATAAAGTGTTGGGAGGTCTAGGAGGGAAAGAGTTTGAGTTGTGGAGTTAGCATGTTGTAATTATTTTTCAAAAAAAAAAAAAACATTACCTTAAAACGAATAAACAACTTAAAGATAAAATTATATGTTCCTACGATTCATGCTATTTGACACAACTTAATAATAATGCGATTGAGATTGTTGAACTTTCACTTCTATATGGATCCATAAATTTTTTTTTTCACCACTTACAATCACTAGAGTTGCAACAAAAGTTGTGAAAAACTTTGTTTTCATATGTTGGAGGCATGAAATATCTTCTTGTATGGTAAATAGTATCAAGCATCAGCCACCACCCACCCTTATAAGTGGAACAATACCTCTCCATGCTTAAAGTATTAGTTCAAGGAGAGGGGGCTGAGCTGTAGCAGCATATGAAGTGGTAGATAGAATGGTAGTTTGATTTGGTTAAAAAGAACGTTGAAAACATGGCTACTTAGATTCTCTCTTTTAGGATGGAAAATAGAAAAGGAAGGGGGGTTTATTATAGTTTCTGTAAGCATCTAAAAATGGGGTCATATTATATTATGCATTGTGTCCCATCTCTGTGTTTGGCCTAGGTTGGTCATGGCCCCTAAAGGGCCATTGCCTTCTTATGATGATTGATTTATTGTAGCCTGTATATGGTTTATCTTAGAGTAATAATTGTTTATCAGGGGAAAAACACATGGATGGGAAAAGATAATAGTTGTGGATAGTTAGGGTTCACAAGAAGTGTGACCATAAACGATGTTTTGGGGACTTATTTGATGATGTCTTGTGCTCTCAGTCTTTTATATTAATTAAATTAATTGAAAATAGTTTTTTTTTTTAAAAAATATCAGTAAAATTATCCCATCTGAAATTCATATAAGCAAAATCTTCATATTAAAAATTCATGTGAAAAATAGACACTACTTTTCTTGAAAAATATCAAGTTTAAAATTCTAGATAAACACTTTTTATTATATTTTTAAAAAGGTGATCTCTACTGTGTCGGGGGCATGAAATATCTTCTTGTGTGGTAAATAGTATCAAGCATCAGCCACCACCCACCCTTATAAGTGGAACTATACCTCTCCATGCTTAAAATATTGGTTCAATGAGATCAGGATTGAGCTGTAGCTATTATGCTTCGTTTGTTTTGACAAAAAATCTCTAATTAATATAATCTTTTATTTTTTTCCTGTATTTGGTAGCATAAAACAAAGTTAAAGAAAAATTATATTTGCTCCACGTAAAATCCAATTAAAAATATAACTTATTTTTTAATAGAATTTTTTGTTAAATTTTTTTTGATAAATATATTTATTTTAGGCCAAACTAAATAAAAGAAGTTTAAAGTCAGTATAAAAATTAATAAAAACAATTCTATTTCATTTTGAGGTTTGCTACTAAATATAGAAAAATGATAAATTTTTTTTTTAAAAAAATATTTTTAAAATGACTTGTTTAAAAAGAAACATAAAATATCAAAACAAGAGTCCAAATCTTCTGTCCTACTTTTCCTGCTCCACTCTATACTTTACTAATAAAAACTTGCCACATGTTCATCTAAGTAATTAAATATTATCATTATTAACTTATTAATGCTATTGTTATTAATTAATAGTAATATTTAATTAATTAAGTAAATACGTGATAGATTTTTATTAATAAAGTATTGAGTAGGGCACAATAAGACAAAAAATCTGTACGCTCAAAACAATTGGAGTGTATTTTTTTTTTTTTTTTAAATCAACCACATTGGATTTGGGGGCTAAGCATGCAGAGCGACGTGGCGTTTTACCTCTAGAGTAAAACCACGAGTCCACAACACGGTGTCTTTACTTTCCTCTTCTCCATCTCTCCCTTCTGCTCCAATTTCCAAAACCCCAATATCATCACTAAGCAAAAACCCTAATTTACAGAGACAAAAAAAGAGAGTGTGAAAGTAGCAAAGACACAGAAAATAGAGCAATGAGCGAAACAGAGTCCTTAGATTCTTTTCCTCCAACAAAACCCCTAGAATTAGAGAAGGGGCTCACTCTCGTGCCGCGCGTGAAGCTCAACTTCACAATCTACCCAAACCCAGCAACAGCCGCCATGGCAATGAGCAAGCCAATCAATGAGTGGAAGCTAAAGCTAGCTCTACTTGACTTCTTCAAGTCCTCTCTCACCGTCCCAATCACCGTTCCCGAAGATGACCTCCAGATCCAACGGCTCGGAGACCTCAAGAAGCGGAAGCGCGATGATCCAGTTGCTCAAGGTTCTCTCGCAATTCGAGACCTAGGGTTTCTCAGCAAGACCAGAATAAACAACGAAGAAGAAGAAGAAGAAGATGTAAAAGTTTTGGAGGAGAAGTACTTGGATTGGAGAAAATACTTGCTGGAAAAAATGGACGGCTTGGACTTGAACCTTGAAGGTGTTAAGTACAAGCTAAACGTCGCCGTTCCGGCTTCTGATGATTTCGAAGCTATGAAGAAAGCTTGGGAGGATTTTTACGCTTTTCGAAATCGCGGTTTGTCTTTAGAGTTTTACTTTACTGGATTTTTTTTTTTTTTTTTTTTTTTTTTTTTTTTTTTTTTTTACCGTTATGCTGTTTTTGCAAGCATATTTGTGGCCTAAAACGATACATATTCCATGGAGAAAAACAATGGAACTCGAGTTTTAAAGACTTTTTGAGTTCTTCACATTGTAGACTCGAGTTCCAAATGAGGCAACACAACTAATATGTTTGCCAAAACAGCATAATTGGCAAAAACCCCTTTACTTGTAAAAAAAAAAAAAAATTATATGTATTTTTTTGGTTGGCAGGGTATTCAAGGGGTGGAAAGCAAGAGCCGGATACGATTATAATGAGAGGTGTTCCATCGCGGTGGTTTGCGGAGCCATTGGTTTCGTCGAAGCCTTCCATGTTGGTTACACATTCCATTTTTTCTAGACTTGGAAATATAAGGTATCATTGTTTATGCGGCTTATAAATGCTTATTTGTACTAGTTCATTAGCCTTTTGTTATGTTGTTATTGTCCTCTTGAAGTCGTATAAAATTAGTTTGTGATATTGCTAAAATTACTGAAATGTTAGAACTTCGAAGTATTAGCCGAGACCCGAGTGTTGCTTTCCAAGTTTCTTTCATTTGAATTTTCCTAATTTGTATAAAATTAGTTGGTGATGTTGCTAAGATTACTGAAAGGTTAGAACTTCAAAATATTAGCCGATACCTGAGTGATGGTTTTCAAGTTTTTTTTTTTTTTTTTTTCATTCAAATTTTTCTAATTTGTGTAAAATTAATTGGTGATGTTGCTAAGATTACTGAAAGGTTAGAACTTCAAAGTATTAGCGGAAACCCGAGTGATGCTTCCAAGTTTCTTTAATTCAAATTTTCATAATTTGGTGGGAAAGATTTGTTAGTGAAAAAGAACAATGGACATGATATAGTTCAGGTTGGAATTTTAGACATATTAAGGAAAAGGTGACATTGAAAACTAAAAGGGTTTCATGTTGAATACACCTTTGACCCTTCCTAATAATATTTCTCTTGCTTATAAGAAAAAAAAGGGATTAAAGAAAATATAGAAGATTAAAGTGCCTGTATATAACTTCATTCTGTGTGGTAAGTTTTCATTGCCGTTGCCAATAAAACATATTTTTTGGTGTCAGCAATGTAATGGAATTAGATGATTATGCATCTTCCTTCTTGTTTATACTTTAACTTGGTTTATGTAGGGATCTTAATGTTTCAGAGGACAATGATCTAGGTAAGGAAGCAGAGGAAACTAAAAGCGTAGTTTCGGGTCTTAATTGTAAGATTGTAGTTCAGTTCGAGAAGCACAGTGACTTCTATAATGCTCTGAAGGTGTTATGTGGCCGCTCCTTACAGAAGGTAGGACCTCGGTATCTCTTTAAATTTTGTCAAAATTATCTTACCATATTAATGAATCACTGAGAGTAAATACCAGCCTTTTACTTATTTTATATTGCTACCATCGTGCATTTGAATCTTAAACCTGATGGATGAGTTCTTAAGCATGAAAGGCAGGTATTAGGGCATTGGATGTCCTTGGAACACCAATATGGGTGTCTTTTTTTCCTGTGCTTCTCATCAAAGGGAGTAGCATGGAATTGGATAATCCTTGATTATTTGAATACTCTGTTTAAACCATGTGGATCTCTTACCCACATGAGCATAAGATAAGATGCTTATTGATGTTTGATTGACATTAGATACTCAAGTGTCATTTGTTGAATTGTTAACTTGTTTTGACTTACACATCGCCACCCATTTTTGAGCTAACCTTGATAGATTCACACTTAATATCTATGTATCATCTTCCTCATCTGTAGACAATTTAAGGGGGAACTTGTCTAAGTTTGCCATTCATTAGCTTGGTCAGTTTGAATGTACATTTTAAGTGTGTGCCTAATCAGCTAGTTCGAAAAGGTTGCATGCATTCAAATAAAGATGCAGGCAGAAAGGAAGCCG
The DNA here is from genome assembly GCA_014183005.1 of Castanea mollissima. Classification (NCBI taxonomy): domain Eukaryota; kingdom Viridiplantae; phylum Streptophyta; class Magnoliopsida; order Fagales; family Fagaceae; genus Castanea; species Castanea mollissima. The sequence goes on along the minus strand of JACAVU010000012.1, from coordinate 4,540,277 downwards.
GGGAAGAGATACCTAGACTAAATTGTCTGTTTGCATTTAGTAGTTCATTCTTGAATCTATTTTCTCATTGATTATTAAATATTGCTTGCTGTTGAACAGCAAGGAGCTCGCTTGAAGGCCGATTATGAGGTTACCTGGGACAAGGATATCTTTTTCCGAAATTCAAGAAGTAACACACAGGACAGGACTAGTAGAATGCCAGAAATGGCAGTAGGAAATTACAGAAGCGAAGCTCCTAGACGTCAACAACAAAATACTCGCTTCAGTCCTGATGATGCACGTCGAAAGAGATTTAAGGTTAGGAACTAAGTACTTGAACTGACAATACTATAACTAGTTAAAGAGATGTTCTCGTGTTTTGTAGACCGTCTCCTGTAGGATCAATTTATATTTGGTTCATTGGCCAAATCTCTAAATGACTACTAGTATATGTTACTTTTTATCTATGTACTTCCTTTTACTGTTTTTCTTTAACGCTTATTTGAGCTTTTGTCCATTGCAGGATTAGGGAATGTGATGCCTAATTCGATATTGTTTCATACATGGCTTACAGTTTGAGAAGCGAATTCATTCTTTTTGCTAATCTGATGATAAAATCTTGCCCAGTATGTAAAACAATTTATAGTCTGATATTTTCAGCTACTGTAACAAAGTTTCAGTAAATAAAGATCACTCTACTCTGCTGCTGTTGTACATTCTTCTTCTTATTGTTGTTTTTCTTCTCCCTGGTCCTCATCTCCTGCGACAGTAAAAAAGTTTTAGCCTGCTGGTGGTGAATTCATGATTGGCAGTGGTGTTAAAAGCAAACTGAAATAGTTTATATATCCTTGAGAGAGAGAGAGAGAGAGGCTGGAACTAGTTGGATGGAGTCATAAAAATGTAGGTGAAAAAAGATCCCCATCCAAGCCGTGTTTGCATCTTTCTTCACAGGAATTCCTTATGAATACATCTAAACTAGGACACTCACTAGAAGGAATTCTAACAAAGTGAGATAACCCGGTGCTACCAACCATTCGATGCTACCCTGAAGATATTCGACACTTAAGTCAATGAACAAAGGAAATTACCAAACTTGAACAAACTTATATTGGGTTTAAACCAAAAGAATGCGAAATAAAAACTCAAAAAGTACTTTTATTGGGGTCGTTCATTTTTGCATATGCAATTATCATGTGAATTTTTTATGAGACCGACAATGTATCCAAAAAAAGGGGCAGGGACACAACAGAGCACAGACTACGCTAATCAATTAGGCAATTGTTTCCCAGAAGCAAATTCCTGGTTTAGCTACTGATGGAGCTAGCTTGTTTTCCCTGTGTGATATCTGGATTATTCATATCAATTGTGTGTGTGTGTGTATATATATATATTCAATAAACACTTACAGTAGTAGTAGTCACAAGATTACAATGATCAACAGGGATATTAGTACAAGGCTTGAAAGCTAGTCCTAGTTCTAGCCAAAGCTTTGTGTAATCAGTGAGATATTCTAAACTAAGGAAAGTCTTAAAGAGAGTTCTAAAGGAAATCCTAGAAGAAAATTCTAAGTTTAACAATATGGGACAACCCCCCTTATATAAGTAACTAAAGCAGTGAATAGTACAAAGTGAATAGTAACTTTTTTGCTATTCATATCAGGTCTCGTGAGGAGCATCAGGAGCGCCATTTGCGGAAGGAATTAAGTCGGTTTTTGAGACCGAAAGTAGTTTGGCTGGTAGTGCCCAAAAGTAGCCAATAAAGCAGCAGTAAATATTTTTACTCTTGAGTGAATTTTGTAATATCACAGACAAATATGAAAGTCAACAAGCTTCTAGGTCAACTAGGTAGAAGCAGCATCAGATGGATATCTTGCATAGGGGTCCCATGAGGAACAAGGATCCCATGGTGGACCATCATTGCATTCATGTTCATGATAAGTTGAATACTGGTTGCAGAAATCACAATACATTAATGGTTCATAAACAAGATCTTTTGTGAGAAATATTATTGGGTCATCATGTTCTGTCCATTGTAAATGTCGGACTGCAGAAGCATAAGGTCTATTAAGGAAAACAGAGATTCTATTTGTACAACCAAAGAAATGGTAGTCTTTCCATAATTCTTCAGAGACATCTAGAATTCGATTATTGAAATAACTTCTCCAACATTCAGCAAGAGCATAGGGATGCTTATGTGAAACATGAGCATTTCCTTCATACCATTGACTTTGGTGAGTATATCCATTGATGAGAACAAGATGCATGGAAGGTTGAACATTCATCCAATTATTCTTTTCCCATTTGGGCAAACCAACATCGGATGGAAACATAAGGGCTTTCAGCCTGTGTGATAGCTTTTTGAATAATATCAGGAAATTGGTTAATCTGATCATGACTCTTAATTTGATGAGTCTGATAAAACCATATTCGAACATTTGAGAAAGCCAGAAGGAATCATTATCAAAACCATCTTCATAATTAATCAAAAGGCCAGGAAAGGATGGGTTTTTTCATGTACTCTGAGACTGCTCCCAAAGTATTTTACCCATTTCTTTTTCATGTAACCTTTATTGGGGCCATCAGGTTCGACAATGGTAGGAGCAATTGAAACAAGAGTTTTGAAATGTTTAAGCCAAATATCAAGATCTTTGGTCACAGCTTAGCTTTCAAAAATACAAGATTGTACTTCTGGAGGCAACTTGGCAACAACACTTTTTAGCAAAGATTGGTTTTTTAGACTCAATCTAGCAAAATCAGTACCCATTATAGTCTTTTTATCTATTGAATGGATTTCTTCTTTGCCAAAGAGTTGACTAATTAGATTTGATTTATCATGATGGTTTTGAGAGTTAACAAGGTAATTAAAAAGTTGGTCGGTAAAGGCCCCATTGTCAGCAGTAGAGTCAACAATTTGAGTAGTAAGATCAACAAGGTGAATTTCAAGTGCTCTCATGGTTCTGTTGAATAGTTTATGGTGGTTTGAAGAGTGGGAAGCTTGAAGGTTGTCAAAAATGAATTTAATGGAATCTGGTAATTCACTATAGACTTCATTACGGAATTGCAATTATCTGTTCAATACTTCTTGAAGAGTCAATATTATATCACCACTGGAATATGTCACCTCTGTTGGGACAAATTCCTGAAGGATGTTGCATTACTGGATTTTACTCCAGAAGATACGCCTTCATGCATTACAAAAGGATGTCCTACTGGGAACCTTTCTTCTTAAGGAAAGTCCTGTGCAGGTACTTTCCCCTTATTCCTCTTCTCTGCCGAAGAAGTTATAATATTCCACTTAGTAGTAGCTGTATTAAATCGTACTTTCTCCTGCCAAGTAAATGAGAAGATGTTAAGCCAGTTGGCCATAGTCAATAGTTCAACGATAGAATGTTTTTTGGGAAAATGAGAGTAAATATTATTAGTAAAATCCTTTTGAAAAATATGTTTCAAAAGCCAGAGTATAGTAGTAATATATCTTAGTTGTATAGGACAATAAGCTTTAGAATGACAATGATCATTTTTGGAAATATTGAGGTAGGAAGAAGACTTGTTCCAGACATACTTGATTCATTCTAAGGACTTTGTCAAAAGCCTAGTGCAAAGGATCATTTTTTGAATTGTAGTATTCGTAGGACATTCTTTAGTAAAGATATTCTTTTTACTAAAGTTTTTGTCATCATGCAAGTCAACAAGAAAGACATCAATATTGTCAAGGCAATTATCATTCATCAAGACTTTGTGACAATTATCAATTATTGATGGAAACAAATTATCAGAGAGTTGTCCACTAGTTTTCTTAGAGCTATCTTTTTGTTTAATGAAGTTAAGATGTTTATTAACAAGATTAAAAGCATTATGAGTTTCACACTTTGAGCAAAAATCAAATTTTACTTTTTGTCCAAAAGGATCAGTAGTAATTCCGTCATCTTTAGTAAGAATAGGGTACAAAGAATTAATAAAAGGCAAACCAAGAATCACTTTATCAATCATATTTTCAACAAGTACAGAGGGGATCTTAAAGCAAACATTACCATGGCAAACATGATCATTGTTCAATTCATACTTGATTTTCATTTTAGTTCCATTAGCATAAACTAATCTTTAGTGGATTTTTTAAAATATTTAGAAGGAATCAGTCCTTCTTGGATGCAGTTACATTAGCACCAGAATCAATCATAGCAACAACATCAAAGCATAATCATGAGCAACAACATTTTGACCTTAGTACCATTTGAGCAGCATATGTTTAACAGAGACAATTGATTATCATATCAATTAATCAAGACACGCTATACATTACAGAAAGAAGAGGCTTGTTGATCGGATTCATCTCTGTCTTTTTGCTCATCATCATTAGATTGGTGTTTAATCCATATTTTTATCAATCTTTAGATTACAATTCTTGTTTAAGATGATCATTAACATGTTTAATAATTTTAACCATTTTTTTAACTGAATTATTTCTTGTTTACATTTTTATTTCATGTTGAATCATAAACATTATCTCTTTTGATTTATTTTTATTAATCTTTTAAAGTTTATTCAAAACTTATCGCAGATTTAAGTCTTTTAACATTTTCATCTTTGTTAGTTTTCATAAACTTGTCAAGATATCTTTCTGTAAATTAAGTCTTCAATTTTACTTATCATTGTTAATAATAAATCATCATTTTCTTTACTTTTGGTTAACATTTTTTAATAGATTAATCACATTACAACAAGAATCTCTACAACCAAGTTTAATATTAGGAGATTTAAAAACATCACTACAAAAGTGATAATCAGAATCAAATGAGGAGGAGAAATCCTCTTCAAAGGAATCGGTTGAAGCAACAGATTCAAGAATCTGAAATAGTTCATTTTGATTATTATTATTAATATTTAACATATTCAACTTATTTTTCAATTTACTAGGCTTTTTTGGTTACAGTATTTATTGAAATGGCCAAATTTGCCACAGTTAAAACATTTAACTTTACCTGATCTTTGTTTATCATGTTTTCGAAAAACAGATTTGTTTTTAGCATAAAAATTATTGGGTTTAACAAAGTAGGTTCTATATCTTTTATGCTTTTTATGGGAATAACTTTTGTAAACCTTATCATGTTTACTTTTTTCCTTTTTGCCTAGAAGGGGCAATAGAGAATAACCATATGTTTCATAGAATCCCCATTTCATATTTAGCTTTCTTTTTATCTTTTAACTATTGTTTTAACTATTTTTCATCATTGCACATATTAATTCCAAGTTTTTTAATAGTGCTGAAGATATCACCATAAGTTAAATTATCAAAATCAATAGAATCATTTTTACCATTAATTCATTTTACCTATTATGAGCAGATAGGAGTAGACTATCAATAAACCTCTCTTTCCAATAAGGCTTCATAGAGTCTTTTCTGAGCATGACTCTGGAAATAAATACATCTTGATACCATCTGTAATCAGACATAGTAGGACATCTCAAATGATTCAAATAATCAGAAATTCGAGACGAAATATTAGATGGAGTACCAACAAAATGTTTAATAATGATGTAAACCAAAGTATTGACACCATTAGGAACACCACGATTAATATTTTCATAAAAAATAGGCATACCATCAGTATCTCTTTTAACAGCATGTTTAATAGATTCTGTGGATTCTTTTGTGAGATGTGAGTCCCCCCAACCTCGAAGAGAACCAGTGAACCAGAAGCAAGCAATCAATAATATTAGGGTGATCAGATTGTATTGTCATGATTGTTCATGTTATGCAAACCAACCCATAGCCATGTGAGCCATTTTTTAATAATTTCTTGTTCAGATAAACTATTAATATTCCATTCATAAAGTTTATCAGCAAAACAGAAAAGAAAATTGAGTTTGAAAGATCTTCTTCACTGTCAAAGGGAGGGGTAGGTTTGGAATACCAGTTCTTTGTAAAAGATGTAGGATTGGGTTTTCCCACAATCTTTTTATTTCAGGTAACTTAAACCATCATCAAAAACATTTTTTAAAGAATCAGAAGATGAAGATCAGAATTGTGTCGTCATCAGAAACAATTTCTTTCTCATTTCTTGAAATAGCACAGCAGACGTTTCTAGAAGTAGAAGTTTGCTCGGTTTAAACTTTTAAATCGCAGCCATTTTTTCAATCTTTTCAACATTGATCCTTGAGAGCCACAATCAAGGTCTTTTCTGAGAAGTTTTTCAATATTTTTTTTTTTCTTTGATTGGGTAAATCAATCAAGTTTCTTAGGTTTTGAAACAGCAATTTTTTCAACAATTTTTTTTTTCATACGTCAAGTTGTTGACCTATATGCAAGAATTCATTAGCAATTGTTTTGGTTCAATATGGCAAAAACATGAGTTTTATCATCAGCAATTTGAAAGGAGGCTTTTCACCTCAGTGCTTTCTTTATCATTTTTGCAAGTAATCAAAACAGTTTCAGGGGTGGATGACTTGATTTACATGGTTTTATCAAGTTTAACAAAAACATATTTCTTATTACTTCAAGTAATTGGTGTATGACCCATTTTAAAAACTAATACTTCTCAAGATAAAAAAAAACAAATAATGTTGTTTTAATAAATTCATTTTTTTCTCTCCTTCCTTTGACTTTGTCTTTGTGCAGATGAGCACAAGTACTTTGATAATATTTCTTTTATCACGGTTTGCTTTAGAAAAGAATCATTACTTAAAGCAACCATATCAATTTGGAAAGCAGGAATTTCAAATTCATAATCCATCAGATTATCACACGTAATTAATTTTCAAAATCAAGGTTTTCAATAGGTAAAATCATATCCAAAAGAGCATCAGATTTAGCATCTTCTTCTTCTTTGTTAATATCATCAAAGGAATTCAGGTTTTGTTGAATAATAGTCTTGCTAACTTGGAATTGTTGCTAGCAACTCCTTTTAGCCTCAAATCAGTTTATATCAAAATTCTTTTCCAAAAATTTTCACATTAGAATTTCTTTTAACAAAACTTTAGATCCACAAAGGACTTTCTTCCTTCATTGATTCTTAAGGTTTGTTATTAGGAAAACTTTGGTATCATCAAAAAATATTTTACAGTTCCATCGTGTATAGTGCAATTTTAGTAACAACATTCAATTCACAAAAACAGTTTTAACAGTGGTATAACTTGTTCCAAAGTCCATTCTCTGGAAGAGTAATATCTTGCCATTGAATCATTTTAGGGATTTGGATCTTAGCATAAGGGTGGAACATTGAATCAACATGGTCTTTCCAATAGGATCACGTCCTTTAGAACGAGGAGTTAGCTGGGAATCAAACAATCTATAAAAAATTCGGTAAATAAGAGTAAAAGGTCTACTACTATCATCCATATCATAACCAGAAGTCAATATGTTTAAAGTTAAAGCTTTAATAATATTAGGATCATCTAAAGCAAGAGCAAGATCGGGATAACAATCAAAGTAAACAACATCATCATACAAAGAAGCAGTAATCATGCCCAGAATGCTATCATTAAATTTCTTAAATCTAGCATCACGTAAACACATAAGACAAAAGCATCAATTCCTTTTCTTGTTAAAGGTATAACAGCAACTTGAACCAACCATGCGTAAATTTTAAGATTTGTCTTCGACAAAACTCATTAATTATTTTCTTGGAAATAAACAACATTTTTGCATGAGTTTTAGAAATAGAAAAGTTTTTCACAGTTCTAGCTCTATATTCAGAGAAAATACTTTTCAGTCTAATTTAGATAATAAATATTTTTAGTAGAAATCTTAGGAATATTCCATTTTCTAAAAACTGGGTACTCACTTTCTCCAACAGTGAGGTCTTCTTCATTCACAATATCAGGAGGACAACCAGTCCTAGAGCTAACAGAGGAGTCGAATTTCCACATCCTATCAATATCTATCTTAGTTATAACACTCAATTATCATATTTTTCTCACAACCATTACATTTCGTAACACATACCGTTCATCAACCTTATTCCTCTCACGCCCTCACGCTCTCCTGGCTTCACGGGCCTTACTGTTCGGATTTGAGACTTTTTACAATGGCGGTGGCACCAACGGTGGTAAGATCAACATAACAACGAAGTATCACAAGGTCAGGCAGACACAGACAGAATATGAAAGACACAACAACACTATCAATCAAGGAAAGAATGGCTCTGATACCATAAAGGGGGAAGGACGACAGCGCAGAAGGCGGAAGCACAACAGATAACAGATAGATAGAATAATTCAAAGTAAATGATAATTGAAAGTAAGGTAGTAGAACCAACCAAGCAGTTGTATATCAAAATTGGTATTGAAAACAGAAGTGTTTATTGAATGTACTTCAAAACACTTACAGTAGTAGTATTACAAGATAACAATGATCAACAGAGTCATTCTTGGTTTGCCTTTTATTAATTCTTTGTTCCCTATTCTTATTGAAAATGATGGAATTACTACTAATCCTTTTGGACAAAAAGTAAATTTTGATTTTTGCTCAAAGTGTGAAACTCATAATGCTTTTTGATGATGCAAAGAATAATCAGTAGGCTGGATGCTTCGGACTTGAAAGGACCACTGGTTTTGACTTGAAAGGACTACTGGTTCTTTCGGCAGCCTGACCAAAGAAAGAAAAGCAAATCAAAGGCGACCGAGTTGCCGGCCGAAACCCTCCGATGAAAGTTAGTTTTCCTCTCCATATTATGAGTTCCAACTTTTTTTTTGGGAGTAAAATTCCACCTACCTTGGTTTGTCTGAAACAGCCTTTATATAGCGTTCTCATAGGCGGTTACCAAAATTTGAATTTCTCCTTCCTTCAAGGAGAGATAGAACTCAAACGTATCCGGCATAACCGTTTGGAAGTTATGCTCTTGTTTCGCAACGGATACCTGGCGTTACCGTGGGATAATGGACTGTCATACCTATTTGGAGATTTTCCTAAGTGCGATACCCTCGTCCTGGAGTTCTTCATTGGGTGTGCTTTGTTACGTGCGCAGGGCTGTCTCGTCTAACGAGTGAACATCCTCAAGACGAGGATGTTGGCGATCTGGACGAGTGTATCACTGGTGGTGCTTACCTCGTCCTGAACTCCTCTTCCCAGGACGAGGTACTAGTAGGCAAGCTCTTGAGGGTATTCTCAGTGATAGATGGGTCATGGACGACCTGTATGGACGACTTGGAGATGGCTGAATTATTCCCTCATCAGTTGCCCCCATGTTCTAAGGTCGTCCAGAGTTCTTTTGTTCCTTGGGCTCGTTTCAAGATATTATTCCACGTGTCTCAAAGTCAGGGACGAGGTTGTAAGGCTCCAGATTATGTCACGTGTCATTGCTTACCTGGGTTAACCGTTGTGTTGGTTGGGGTTCTCGAGGAGGTTGCCACGTGTTTCTTCTTGATTGGTCATTTCGCTCTGGTTTTACTTTTCAACGCCTATAAATAGTGGATTTCCTCCCTACCCTCCCTCCCCATTTTTCCAATTCTCTCGTTTGACATCTCTCGTCCATCGCCTCGTCTAGGAGTATTCCAGCGTCCTTTAGTTTCCCTCGTCTAGATCCAGGTATTTTCTCTATGCTCGTTTTTTAGGCTTCCCTTTCATTTTCAAAATGTCCGAAAATTTTTCTTCGTCTAGCAATAGTGTTGATAGGGAGATAGATGAATACCGCAACACAACTAGCTATACTAGTTCTAGTAGTGATAGCAGTAGTAGCGGTAACACAGACCAGTATGTTTCTGGGGTTCCTGGGGTTCCCTTAGAGGTTTTCAACGAAGAATTTAGGACAAGGGTAGCATCTGGGTCTGGAGCTAGCACGTCTAGCGCGCCCTCGTCCACTAGAAGGGACGAGGTCGAGACTGTATACAGTTGCGCTGTTGGGGTTCCGGCCAAGACGGACGAGAGAAAATTGGCGTCCCTTAGAAGCTGGTGCCAAATCCCGGACAAGCTAAATCCTAGATTGGCCGTCCGTAATGAGTGGTGTTGTCAACCTCATTTTGGCATTGGGGTTTATGAAGCCTATCTTCTAGGTGGCCTTAGGCTGCTCCTCAATGCTTTTGCCAGGGAGTTACTCACTAGGTTAGATGTAGGTTTATGTCAGTTGAATCCTAATGCATGGAGACTAATTGTCTCTATGCAAATTTTGTGGAGAGAGGTTTTCGAAGGGGATTGTCCTCTTACTGTGGACGAGTTCCTTTTTTGTTATAACCCTCCGAAATTAGTCAGTCTCGTGGCTTTTATCAATTCACGGCCAGGAGAAAACTGTAGGATAATAAAGTCTTTGGTGACCTCGGATAGGTTGGAAGACGGAGTTTTTCTTCGTCTCCGGTCTTTGGGCAGGACGCCCTGCTGATGTGGGCAGGGATCCATTTCCCCCATATACAGGAGAATTAGGGAACCTTCGTCCTGAAGGTATGCTCACCACTACTGTAGCTTCGCCTTTATTATATATATTCCAAGCTAATTTCTTCGTCCTTGTTGCAGGTGTTAAAAGCCGTCGTTGTGAGCATTCCATCTAGGACGCGTCCAGAAAGCTCGTCTTCATCCAGAGAGGGACTTCCACTCCTTGGTCACTTTGCAGCGTCTTGCAACCTGGGGACTTGGCCCTGAGCCCTCTCCTGAAGCCTTAGCCCACGAAATTACAATTCGTCGACGTGAGTTCTCGTCTCGCACTTTCCTCTCCCTTTTTTTTTTTTTTTTTTTAACGCTTATTATTATTATTTATTTTAGGGATGGCTACGATGAAGGAAAACAAGGAAAGGGAGTTGCAGACGAGCGTCCTAGCAGGACGTCGAGACTAGGACTCGTCCTGCTGCTGGCGACAAGAGGAGCCTGTCAAGGCTATCAACCTTGAGAACCTCCCAGCCGGAGGGCCAAGCACAGGAAGTCGTCCAAGCCTGGGTCGTCGTCTCTCCTGCCGTCCCTGTTCCTCCTCAACCACCGTCCGTCCATATCGTCGACGTGGAGTCAGAGCCAGCTCCCACCCCACCGTCCAAGACCAACGCTCCTGTCTCGCCCCTTCCTCCCGTTGATGTTGTGCCCAACCTCCTTGAGAGTGAGGGCTTGGCCTGGGAGAGGTTCCAGCAGGCAGTGTCTGACGAGGACGTGGCTGCATGCTACAACATGTCCCTGAAAGACTTTGAGCACTCGGTGTCCATGATCTTTTCAAGGTAACTGACACAAGTTTGTTTACGTCATTAATTTTTTATGTTTGTTTACTTGGCTTGATACAAAATTCTTCTTATTGTTCGTGCAGGCCATGTCCAAGTTTATAGCAGCGTCAGGCAGGCTACTGAGCTGGACAGGACGAGACTACTGTTAGAAAGGAGGATCAAGGACGAGTGCAAGGGCTGGGCGGAGACGGCTGCTGAGGCGAAGGACGCGGCCAAGGGCTTGCTAAACCTCGTCGAGGAATTAAAAGCTGATGTAGTGGAAAAGGACTCTCGTCTTGACCACTTTCAGAAGAAATCGACGAGTTAAGCAATTCCCTTGTGAGGGCTAAGGACGAGACCGTGGAAGAGTTTAGGGCTTCGAAGCAGTTTACGGACCTTCTAGACGCCAACTATGCGGCTGGATTTGAAGACTTTCGCATGGAGGCGAAAGAAAAGTTCCCAGAAGTTGATTTCAGTCCTATCGTTCTTCAACTCGGAGGTGCTGCTAGTTCTTTCCTTCAGACCAGCTCTGAGGATGTCAACGTTGAAGACGATGCCTCAACCAGACCTGCCGAAGACGACCCTGACGCCTGACCTTTTGTTGTTGAAAGATTTTACCAAAAAAAATGTCCAAGTGTTTTGCCCCCCCCTTTTTTATTTATTTATTTATATATAACACATTTATCTCGTCTGGAGTACTTTTAACGAGTTCATAAACAATTGCCTTTCAAGGCTTATTTCTTGAGGGTTTTTGGACGATGGTCGTCCACCCTTTAACGTTTAATGAATGTTTACTTTCGATTATTATTGTTGTTTTAGGGACGAGTTTATGTATTTTGTGTTATTCCCTTGCCATTTAAGCAATATTCGTGTGTTGGGTGATTGTTTATACATTTCCCTCATGGACAGCCATATTAGGACGATGATGATTACTTTGCCTGCCCTTTAGGCTATTATCACTCGTATTTTTACAAGTTTGTAATCGTCTTAACCATAGCTCGTCATTGGTTGTCAGGCGTCAAAGCCTACTTTCCTTCTTAGACGAGTGGCTTTAACTAAGGAAATCTGGGACGGACATGCCTTAGCATTTTTCTTTGTTTCGTCCTCGCTCTTTTCTAAGGAAAGCTTGGACGAGCATGCCTTAGCATCTTCCTTCGCTTTATCCTCATTCTTTTCTAAAGATAGTTTGGGCGGCATGCCTTGGCATTTTTTCTTTTGCTTGCCTTATCTTTCTGAGGAAAGCTTGGACGAGTTAGTCTTTGCATTTTCTTTTGCTTTTCCTCATTCTTTCTCGAGAAGCTTGGACGAGTTAGTCTTTGCAGTTTCTTTTGCTTTATCCTCATTCTTTCCAGGAGCTACGAGTAGTCTTTGTCTAGAGATTTTCCTCGTCCTAGGTATTTTAGGGAAACTGGAATTCAAATGCACAAGAAATCCACACCATATTATTACATGAACATTGTTCACAAATTTGGCACATGCTTACAAGCTAGTGCCTTATTAAGATTACATAGCATCGTCTTTCACAAGCTAGTGCCTTATTAAGTAGTGCAAAAGTTTAAGAACTAGTGCACTTTTTTCATAACACACCATAACAGTAGTAAAAGCAAAAGTAGATATAAGCAAACACGCAAACCACAACTGTAATTTTGCCACTGACTTCTCTCGTCCCTGCTCGTCACTGGTAGTACCTTCGCAGATGTTCCACGTTCCAGGATGTTCTAGCTTCCGCCCATCCAGGGCTTCTAGGTAGTAGGACCCCTGCCTTTTGCATTGATTACCCTGTAGGGTCCTTCCCAATTTGGTCCTAGTTTTCCATGAGCTGGGTTCCTGGTCGCCAAGGAGACCCTTTTGAGGACAAGGTCCCCAACATTGAACCGCCTGGGTTTTACCATGGCGTCATGCTGTCTGGCCATGAGATTTTGTACCTTGCCATTCTTTGCTCCGCATCCATTCTTACCTCATCAATAAGATCGAGGTCAAGGCGCAGTTGTTCCCCGTTGTCTTCCTCCTAGTACTTCATCACTCGGTGACTTGCCATATGGACCTCCGCTGGTATAACAGCTTCGCTCCCATAGGCTAGTTTAAAAGGGTCTCCCCTGTCGGAGTCCGTGCAGTCGTCCTATAGGCCCATAGAACACCTGGCAGCTCGTCTGGCCATATCCCTTTTGCCCCCTCAAGCCGAGTCTTGATGATTTTCAGCAGGGATCGTTTGCCATCTGCTTGTCCATTTGCCTGTGGATGGGAGGGTGAAGAGTAGTGGTTCTTGACTCCAAAATGGTTGCAAAAATCCCTGAAAGGTGCGTTGTCGAACTGACGCCCGTTGTCAGATACCATACCCTGGGTACTCCGAACCTGCATAGGATATTCTTCCATACAAATTCTTCACGTTCTGCTGAGTGATTGCTGCAAGAGGCTCGGCTTCTACCCACTTGGTAAAATAGTCTATCCCTACCACCAAAAACTTCATCTGCCGGATTCCTACGGGGAAAGGACCCAGGATATCCAGACCCCACTGTGCAAAGGGCCACGGGGCCGTCATTGGGGTCTGATATTCTGACGGCTGTCTAGGCACATTGCTATAGCGCTGGCATTGGTCACATACCCTGACATAGGCTTTAGCGTCTGCCTGCATTGTTGGCCAATAGTAGCCGGCACGGACGACCTTATGGACAAGGGACCTTGCCCCTGAATGATTTCCACACGATCCTTCATGAACTTCCCTTAGAACATATTTGACTCGTCTGGAGCCAAACATCTTAAATAGGGTTGGGAAAGCCTCGTTTGTATAACACTTCATTAATGAGAACATACTTGGCCGACCTGACCCTTAGCTTTCTTGACTCGTCCTTGTCCTCTAGAAGCCTCCCCTCCTTGAGGTAAATTATTATTGGACTCATCCATTCTCTTCCCCTTCTATCTGCTGTATGTCAGGATGTCTATGCTCGGCATGTACTGGATGTCGTCGAATGCGTCTATGACCCCTGCCGAGGCGGCTTTCGCCAAGGCGTCTGCTTCTGCATTTCCTCTGGGAAGTTGAATAAAACTTATGGCTGAAATTTTCGGGCAAGGCGTTTCACTTTGTTAAGGTACTTCTTCATTCGATCCTCCTTGACGTCACACATCCCATTTACTTGGTTCATGACCAGTTGAGAATCTCCTCTGATTGTTAACGACTCGGCTCCTAAGGACTTGGCTAATTCCAACCCCTTGAGTAGAGCCTCGTACTCAGCCTCGTTGTTGGTAGTTGGATATTGCAGACGGGCTGCATATTCCAGCTTGTCACCTTCAGGGGACTTCAGTACAATTCCAACCCCTCCTGCATACAGTGTGGACGATCCGTCTACATTTACCACCCACATTTCATTTCCTTCGTCCGTGCTTAGGTCGTCCTGACTGGGGGTGAATTCTGCGATGAAATCTGCCAAAGCTTGCGCTTTTATTGTGCTCCTCGGGAGGTACCTGACGTCGAACTCGCTGAGCTCAACCGCCCACTGTATCAACCACCCAGCAGCTTCCAAACTGCTCATCGCCTTTTTTATGGGGTGGTCTGTCAGGACGTTGATGACGTGTGCCTGAAAATAATGCCTCAGCTTCCTAGAAGCCGTGATCAATGCGAAGGCTAGTTTCTCCATCATCGGGTATCGTCCTTCCGCCCCTCTCATCGCGTGGCTTGTATAATAGACCGGCTTCTGAACTCTCCCCTCTTCTCTGACCAACGCTGAGCTTACTGCATGTGGGGACACTGCCAAATACAAGTACAACCTTTCCCCAGGTTCAGACGGACTCAATAATGGGGCCGTCATTAGATATGTCTTCAAGTCTTGGAAAGCCTTTTGACACTCATTCGTCCATTCAAAAGCCTTCCTAAGGATTTTAAAGAAAGGTAAACATTTGTCTGTAGCTTTCGATACAAACCTGTTGAGGGCGGCGACTCGTCCAGTGAGGGACTGGACTTCCTTAATATTTCTCGGCGGCTCCATGTTCAGTATCGCCTGGATTTTATCCGGATTCGCCTCAATTCCCCTGTGCGAGACCATAAACCCCAAGAACTTACCCGACGAAACCCCGAAAGCACACTTGCTCGGATTTAACTTCATGTGGTACCGTCGCAACGTATCAAAAGTCTCTTGAAGGTCGTCAAGATGTTTATCCTCGTCCTGGCTCTTCACCAGCATGTCGTCCACGTAAACCTCCACATTTCGCCCGATTTGAGGACGGAACATATGGTTAACCAGTCTTTGGTAGGTCGCCCCTGCGTTCTTCAAACCAAAAGGCATAACCTTGTAGCAATACAAACCTTGGCTCGTGACGAATGAGGTCTTCTCCTGATCTGCTTCATTCATCTGAATCTGGTTATACCCGAGAAAGCGTCCATGAAGCTAAGTATCCTGTGACCTGCCGTTGAGTCCATAACTGGTCAATGCGCGGCAATGGTAGCTATCTTTGGGCAAGCTTTGTTTAGGTCAGTGAAGTCCACGCACATCCGCCACTTGCCATTGGCCTTCTTGACCATGACTACATTCGCCAACCAGTCTGGGTAATGAACTTCTCGGATAAACTTCGCGGCGACCAACTTCTGCACCTCTTCCTTGATGGCATTGTCTCGCTCGGAGCAAAAACTCTTCTCTTCTGACGTACTGGTTTCGAATAGGGGCATACGCTCAGGCTATGGGTAATGACGCTCGGATCAATGCCAGGCATATCCTCATGGCTCCATGCAAAGACATCAAGGTTTTTCTTCAAAAAACCGAATTAAACGCGCTTTGCCCCCTCTTCCATGTTTGCCCCAACTCGGGTAGACTTCTCGGGCTGGTCATCGTCCAAAGGGACGTCCTCTAATGCTTCAGTGGGCTCAGCCGCGACCCTTCTTCCGTCTATACTCATCGTCTGCATGTGCTCGTCCATTCCCAGCATAGCTAAGTAGCATTCTCTAGCAGCCAGCTGGTCTCCCTGTACCTGGCCTACTCCATGTTCAGTCGGGAATTTGATGGACAGGTGGTAGGTAGAGGTTACCGCCTTCCAGCTGTTTAAAGTTGGCCTTCCAATAATCGCATTATATGACGACGCACAATCAACAACAAGGAAATTCACCTCCTTGGTTATCTGCTGCGGATACGTCCCAACGACCACTGGCAACGTGATGGTGCCCACAGGTTGCACCTTCATTCCTCCGAACCCTACCAACGGCGAGTTCACTGATCGAAGCCGATCTCGTCCTAGCTTCATTTGTTGGAATGCGGGGTAGTAGAGAATGTCTGCAGAGCTACCATTGTCTATCAGAACCCTCCTGGTTGTGTAGTCAGAGATAAGTAGAGTGATGACTATCGCGTCATCGTGTGGGTGGTGAATTCGTCCTGCTTCTTCGTCCGTGAAAGTAACAGCCTGTTGGTCTACCTCCCTCGTCCTAGTAGGTCGTCCAGACTGTTGGATGTTCTGCACCACCCTGAGGTATGTCTTCCTTGACTTGGACGACTGCGCCGTTGAGCTTCCCCCTATAATTACCCTGATTTCTCCTAATGGGGGGCGCGACGATTCTTCCACCTTGGCCTTCATTTTCTCATCTCTCTGGTCTCGCCCAAGGAAGTTCCTCAACTTTCCCTGTCTAATGAGATTTTCTATCTGCTGTTTCAAGTCAAAGCACTCGTCTGTATCATGCCCATGGTCCCGGTGAAAACGACAGTACTTGCTCCTATTACGCTTGTTGGGGTCTCCCTTCATTTTGTCCGGCCACTTCAAGGACGGATCATCCTTGATCTGCATGAGAACCTGCTCTAATGGCATAGCCAGGGGCGTGTATTACTGATACCTTGCAGAGGAACTGGCCTTCTTACCATCCTTATCCTTTCTCTCGTCTACCCGAACTTTCTTTGGACGAGGTACCTGGTCAGGATGGCGATGGTAGCCCGATTCCGAGCGCTCTGCGCGTTTTCTCTTCTTGGCTATGATGGCGTCTTCAGCATTCATAAAATTTTGGGCCGAATGGACAAGCTCGGCCATAGTCTGTGGTTCCTGCTCGTAGAGCTTATGAATGAACAAGTCAGAATTGACCCCATTGTGGAAAGCGGCCAGCAGTAGCTTGTCATCCATCTCATCCACCGTTAAGGCTTCTCTGTTAAACCGAGTGATGAAGGATTGCAAACTCTCATTGTCCCCCTGCTCTATAGTCAGCAGGCTGGAGGAGGAACGTTTGTGACGCTGTCCTCCAATGAAGTTGTTGACAAACAACTTACTCAGTTCTTCAAATGACCCCACTGAGTTTGGGGGGATCTTACTGAACCACACTCGCGCTGGCCCCTTGAGCGTGGTGGGAAAAGCTCTGCACATGATTTCGTCTAGGACCCCCTGCAGGTGCATGGTCGTCTTGAAAGTTGCAATGTGATCGCAAGGGTCGCGATTTCCATCGTAGGAGTCTAGAGAGGGCATTTTGAATTTCGGGGGTAGAGGATGACTGTTGACGGAAGCTGTGAAAGGGGAGTCCGTTCGATGGACCATATCATCTACTGGGTTTGTTCGCTTCATGTTCTCCCTCATTTCCTCTATGGCTTTTCTCATCTGGTCCATTTCTTTTTCCAAGTGCGGCACCCTTCTTGAAGTGGTACCCCTTGTTTGGTCTTCGGACTCTACATTTTCCCCTCCTTCTTCCTAACTTGGGGCCCTTCCCTCCATTCGTCCTTGACGCTGTCTCCTGAGGTTGATCTCCCTATTCAACTCCTGGTTTTGACGTGTCAGTTCTGCCATAGCGGCAGCCATGGATTGTATGTGTTGAACAGACGGCGGTTGCACTACAGGCGCTGATCTGCGATCACGAAGGGGATTACTGGAAGCATCCCTACTATCCTGGTGGCCTGGGCTGGTAGCCCTTGATCTTGTTCGAACCATTCAGTCTTTTGTCTGGGATAGAGTAACTTACTTGTTTTTCCCACAGACGGCGCCAACTGATGATGCAAAGAATAATCAGTAGGCTGGATGCTTCGGACTTGAAAGGACCACTGGTTGGACTTGAAAGGACTACTGGTTCTTTCGGCAGCCTGAACAAAGAAAGAAAAGCAAATCAAAGGCGACCGGGGTTGCTGGCCGAAAACCCTCGGATGGTAAAGTTAGTTTTCCTTTCCATATTATGAGTTCCAACTTTTTTTTTGGAGTAAAAATTCCACCTACCTTGGGTTTGTCTGAAACAGCCTTTATATAGCGTTCTCATAGGCGGTTACCAAAATTTGAATTTCTCCTGGCTTCAAGGAGAGATAGAACTCAAACGTATCCGGCATAACCGTTTGGAAGTTATGCTCTTGTTTCACAACGGATACTTGGCGGTTACCCGTGGGATAAGGGACTGTCATACCTTATTTGGAGATTTTCCTAAGTGCGATACCCTCGTCCTGGAGTTCTTCAGTTGGGTGTGCTTTGTTACGTGCGCAGGGCTGTCTCGTCTAATGAGTGAACATCCTTAAGACGAGGATGTTGGCGATCTGGACGAGTGTATCACTGGTGGTGCTTACCTCGTCCTGAACTCCTCTTCCCAGGACGAGGTACTAGTAGGCAAGCTCTTGAAGGTATTCTCAGTGATAGATGGGTCATGGACGACCTGTATGGACGACTTGGAGATGGCTGAATTATTCCCTCATCACTTTTAATCTTGTTAATAAACATCTTAACTTCATTAAACAAAAAGATAGCTCTAAGAAAACTAGTGGACAACTCTCTCATACTTTGTTGCTATCAATAATTGATAATTGTCACAAAGTCTTGATGAATGATAATTGCCCTGACAAGATTGATGTCTTTCTTGTTGACTTGCATGATGACAAAAACTTTAGTAGAAAGAATATCTCTACTAAAGAATGCCCTACGAATACTACAATTCAAAAAATGATCCTTTGCACTAGGCTTTCGACAAAGTCCTTAGAATGGATCAAGTATGTCTGGAACAAGTCTTCTTCCTACCCCAGTATTTCCAAAAATGATCATTGTCATCCTAAAGCTTATTGTCCTGCACAACTAAGATATATTACTACTATACTCTGGCTTTTGAAACATATTTTTCAAAAGGATTTTACTGATAATATTTACTCTCGTTTTTCCAAAAAACATTCTATCGTTGAACTATTGACTATGACCAACTGGCTTAACATCTTCTCCCTTACTTGGCAGGAGAAAGTAAGATTTAATACTACCACTACTAAGTGGAATATTATGACTTCTTCGGCAGAGAAGAGGAATAAGGGGAAAGCACCTGCACAGGACTTTCCTCAAGACGAAAGGTTCCCAGCAGGACATCCTTTTGTAATGCATGAAGGCGCATCTTCTAGAGTAAAATCCAGTAATGCAACATCCCTTCGGGAATTTGTCCCAACAGAGGTGACATATTCCAGTGGTGATATAATATTGACTCTTCAAGAAGTATGGAACAGAGAATTGCAATTCCATAATGGAGTCTATAGTGAATTACCAGATTCCATTAAATTTATTTTTGACAACCTTCAAGCTTCCCACTCTTCAAACTACCATAAACTATTCAACAGAACCATGAGAGCACTTGAAATTCACCTTGTTAATCTTACTACCCAAATTGTTGACCCTACTGCTGACAATGGGGCCCTTACCAACCAACTTTTTAATTACCTTGTTAACTCTCAAAACCATCATGATAAATCAAATCTGATTAGTCAACTCTTTGGCAAAGAGGAAATCCATTCAATGGATAGAAAGACTATAATGGGTACTGATTTTGCTAGATTGAGTCTAAAAAACCAATCTTTGCTAAAAAGTGTTGTTGCCAACTTTCCTCCAGAAGTACAATCTTGTATTTTTGAAAGCAAGGCTGGACCAAAGATCTTGATCTTTGGCTTAAACATTTCAAAACTCTTGTTTCAATTGCTCCTACCATTGTTGAACCTGATGGCCCCAATAAAGGTTACATGAAAAAGAAATGGGAAAAATACTTTTGGAGTAGTCTTAGAGTACATGAAAAAATTCATCATTTCCCTAGCCTTTTGATTAATTATGAAGATGGTTCTGATAATGATTCCTTCTGGCTTTCTTAAATGTTCGAATATGGTTTTATCAAACTCATCAAATTAACGAGTCATGATCAGATTAACCAATTTCCTGATATTATTCAAAAAGCTATCACACAAGCTGAAAGCCCTTATGTTTCCATCCGATGTTGGAGTACTTTGCCCAAATGGGAAAAGAATAATTGGATGAATGTTCAACCTTCCATGCATCTTGTTCTCATCAATGGATATACTCATCAAGGTCAATGGTATGAAGGAAATGCTTATGTTTCACATAAGCATCCCTATGCTCTTGCTAAATGTTGGAGAAGTTACTTCAATAATCGAATTCTAGATGTCTCTGAAGAATTATGGAAAGACTACCATTTCTTTGGTTGTACAAATAGAATCTCTGTTTTCCTTAATAGACCTTATGCTTCTGCGGTCCGACATTTACAATGGACAGAACATGATGACCTAATAATATTTCTCACAAAAGATCTTGTTTATGAACCATTAATGTATTGTGGTTTCTGCAACAAGTATTCAACTTATCATGAACATGAATGCAAAGATGATCCACCATGGGATCCTTGTTCCTCATGGGACCCCGATATCCATCTGATGCTGCTTCTATGTAGCTGACCTAGGAGCCTGTTGATTTCCATATTTGTCTGGCCTGCACAACGGCTATTGATGTTACAATATTCACTCAAGAGTAAAAATATTTGCTGCTGCTTTATTGACTACTTTTGGGCACTACCAGCCAAACTACTTTCGGTCTCAAAAGCCGACTTGATTCCTTTCGCAAATGGCGCTCCTGATGCCCCTCACGAGACCTGATATGAATAGCAAAAAAGTTACTTTTTCACTTTGTACTATTCACTGTTTTATTTACTTATATAAGGGGGGTTGTCCCATATTGTTAAACTCAGAATTCTCTTCTAGGATTTCCTTTAGAACTCTCTCTAGGACTTTCCTTAATTCAGAATATCTCATTGATTACACAAAGCTTTGTCTAGAACCAGGACTAGCTTTCAAGCCTTGTACTACTATCCCTGTTGATTAGTATCCCTGTTGATCATTATAATCTTGTGACTACTACTACTGTAAGTGTTTTGAAGTACATTCAATAAACACTTCTATTTTCAATACTTTGAATTATTTTGATATACAACTGCTTGGCTGGTTCTAAATCAATCATTTCTTAAGAGTTTAAGTTTTTAGGACAAATTGTAGTTTACCATGGTATCAAAGAAATTGATCATGAGTTCAAACATTATTTTCACTCTACCTTCTATTTAAAAAGTTAAAAATCTCATTTGCTATGTCATACTTATTAAAAGATAGTCTAATTAGAAGTAGGGAAAAAAACGGTCTAACTATGCACATGAGAAGGAATGTTAAAATAATGCTTAAATTTACTTGTTCCTTATAATTAGTTAAGCAATTAGGACAAGTCATGTTCCAAAAAATCAAGAGTTGAAATAAATGCAGCCAAACATCATTTCTCTCTCTTCTCTCTGACTCTTATGAGCCTCACTCATACCACTTCTCTCATACCACTTCGACACAAATGGTTCCTTCATCACACTCTACCTTACCTTCTTTTTATTTATTTTTGGATTAATTACTATGTCTTAGTGTGCGTTGAATCTTGATTATAAGCCAACGTATTGCCTTTTTTCCTACTATTTTTGGATTCTAAGTGAGTCTTCTACTTATTTTATTTAGTTTTTACCTTTTACTTACAATACTTTTAGTAAATTAAGTTTCCAGCAAACAGCTAGATAAGTTGTTCCTAATTAAGTTAGTTTGGTTAGTTTTTATGATTTTAGTTATTTTGAAAAGTTGCTTTTATAAGTATGTTTTGCAATTGCAACTCAAAGAGTTCAATACAAAAATGCGTAAAATCACAATAATGGAACCATTAAGTGCGATTTTGAAAACTTACCAAACTCCAAAATATGCATTTACAAAATACAAATGATTTTTTTTTTTCAGCCAAAAAGCAAAACCAAACGACTCGCTTCCTTCTGCCTAGATAAAGGGATGTATAAAAGTATCATAATCAGATCACCCGTCCCTAATTCTCAAGTCACGCTTTAATAATACCATAATATTAGGGCATGTTTGGTAGGTTGTAATAGACGCTGTAATGTAATAGTTATTCCTATGATTTAGTTATTTTTTAGTTTGATTATGTTTTTATTACTAGGAATAGTCATTCTTTATGAATAGATATTCTTTAAAATGAGGAATAATTATTCCTCTTTGAAAGGTTGTATTAGCTATTCCTTAGTAAATACAATAATTTCAAAAATTAATATATTTCAAAATAAACAAACTTTTCATATACATCTAACAATTATAAAAATAAAAAATCATAAAAAATAACACACCTCTCTTAAATTTAAAAAATAACAATTTTTAAGGAGTTATAATTGTATGAGTAAGATATTTCTTAAAATAAATGTTAAGTTTCATTCTAATATTATAACTTACAACCAAACTAATGAATATGTTTAGTTATTATATTACAACACATTTTATTACTAATAATAAAGTGCTTGTAGAGTGTGAGGGCAAGGACAGGGGTTCAAGTCTCCAGAGAGAGTTTCACACACATATACTCATTTAGTGTAGTAAATGTACCCTTAATCATTTTCTTTTGTATATGACATTATGAAATGCTCACTGCTCACGAGCAAAACAAAACATAATGAGATGCCCGCGGCTCAGAATATCCCATGTCGGTTGAAAATACTACAGGACATTCTTTGGTAAGTTATAAATACCCCAAAGCATAAATAAACCCAAAGATTAGATTGTACTTAATAAAGTTAAATTGGGCCCCAAATTGGGCCTAACACTAGAAATAACACAGCCCTAATCCGAATCGGGAACGGAGTCCCACTGCCTGTGTTTCTGGAAGGCTCTAGGACTTTCGCCACTCACTATACCCTCTTATCTTTTCCCCTCCTGCACTTAACCAAGCGATCTCTCTCTCTCTGTCTCTCTCTAAAACACACACTGTCTCTATCTCACTTCAACCATGAAACGTAGTTTAACAGAAGACGTTTCCGCCGTCAACGTCACGAGCTCCGCCGTGAAACCCGTTTTTCTAACCAGAGCTGAACGGGAAGCCTTGGCTCTAAAACGCCGTCAAAAAGAAGCCGATGAAATCAACAAAAGCCGTCAAAGCCTCCTCTCCTCCGCTTCCAACAACCACAGCCACAACCACCACCACAACAGCAACGATCTCAACAAAACCTCCGATTCCGATCGCCACCGCGATCGGGACCGCGACCGCGACCGCGATCGTGACCGTGACCGTGACCGTGACAGGCGGGACCGTGACCGTGAGAGAGACCGGGAGCGAGACCGAGATCGGCGCGATAGAGACCGTGAGCGCGAAGAGGATGCTAAGTCTCGCGAGCGTGCGCGGTTGGAGAAATTGGCGGAGCGAGAGCGTGAGAAAGAGCTCGACTCCATTAAAGAGCAGTACTTAGGGTCGAAGAAGCCTAAGAAGCGAGTTATCAAACCTAGCGAGAAATTCAGATTCTCGTTCGATTGGGAGAACACGGAGGACACTTCTCGTGACATGAATGCACTCTACCAAAACCCTCACGAGGCTCAGCTCTTGTTCGGACGAGGCTTCCGCGCCGGCGTCGATCGCCGCGAGCAGAAGAAGCTCGCCGCCAAGAACGAGAAGGAGATGCGCGAGGAAATTCGCCGGAAGGATGGGGTGGAGGAGAGGCCAGAGGAGGCTGCGGCTCAGAAACTCAAGGAACAAGCTGCCGAAAAGTACGACCCGTACGACATGAGAGTCGATCGACACTGGAGCGAGAAGAAGCTCGAGGAAATGGCGGAGAGAGATTGGAGGATTTTCAGAGAGGATTTCAATATCTCCTATAAGGGTTCGAAGATTCCTCGGCCTATGAGGGCTTGGGAGGAGAGCAAATTGAGTCAAGAGCTGTTGAAGGCGGTGGAGCAAGCCGGGTACAAGAAGCCTTCGCCTATTCAAATGGCGGCCATTCCACTCGGCCTGCAACAGCGCGACGTGATTGGGATTGCTGAAACTGGTTCTGGTAAGACTGCTGCTTTTGTTCTTCCTATGCTTACCTACATTACTAGGCTACCTCCAATGAGTGAGGAGAACGAGGCCGAAGGGCCTTATGCCGTTGTAATGGCACCCACTCGTGAGCTTGCTCAACAGATTGAGGAAGAAACTAATAAGTTTGCTAAGCATTTGGGGATCAAAGTGGTCTCCATTGTTGGTGGGCAGTCCATTGAGGAACAAGGGTTTAGGATTAGGCAAGGGTGTGAGGTTGTCATTGCTACGCCGGGGCGTTTGATTGATTGTTTGGAGAGGCGTTACGCAGTTCTCAATCAGTGTAATTATGTTGTTCTTGATGAGGCTGATCGTATGATAGATATGGGATTTGAGCCACAGGTTATGGGTGTGTTGGATGCAATGCCTTCTAGCAATTTGAAACCCGAAAACGAAGATGAAGAGCTTGATGAGAAGAAGATTTATAGAACCACTTATATGTTTAGTGCCACCATGCCGCCTGCAGTGGAGCGCCTTGCTAGAAAGTATTTGAGGAATCCTGTTGTGGTAACTATAGGCACTGCTGGAAAGACCACTGATTTGATATCCCAACATGTGATGATGGTTAAGGAATCGGAGAAGTTTTCTAGGTTACAGAGATTGCTTGACGAACTTGGTGATAGGACTGCAATTGTGTTTGTTAACACTAAGAAGAATGCAGATAATGTTGCCAAGAACTTGGATAAGGCAGGCTATCGTGTTACAACTTTACATGGTGGAAAGTCGCAGGAGCAGAGGGAAATTAGTCTTGAGGGTTTTAGGACGAAGAGATACAATGTCCTTGTTGCGACCGATGTTGCGGGACGTGGTATTGACATACCCGATGTCGCCCATGTCATAAATTTTGATATGCCTGGGAGTATTGACATGTACACGCATCGTATTGGACGAACAGGACGTGCAGGCAAGACGGGTGTGGCAACTACATTCTTGACTCTTTCTGACTCTGATGTCTTTTATGATCTCAAGCAGATGCTTATCCAGAGTAACAGTAGTGTTCCTAATGAACTTGCAAGACACGAGGCTTCCAAGTTCAAGCCAGGTTCAGTTCCTGATAGACCACCAAGACGCAATGACACTGTTTTTGCCCACTGAGAAGTTTGAAGTTTATGAAGACACTTTTAGGTGAAGTCTTCATGACAATTGTGCCATATGACAGTTTTTAGTAGCTGAAACTTAGTGATTCAGGTAAGGAACTGCAATAGATCTTTTGATGGGAAGAGGATTTTTGGGACCTGGTTGTTAAGACCTACTTCCTTGAAGGGGGGAAATTGATGTCATTACATTTTTCTGCTGTTATATATTTGCTGTTCTGCTAATTATTTATTGTAGGAATATTTTCACGATGATATCAGTTGAGAATGCTGTATTTGATCTCTGACTTTATTTCAACTGTAGGTTTGTTTATGTCTGCTTATTCTTACTTTGATTGGTTGGTATTTATTGGTAGTTGTTTTTATTTTTATTTTTATTTTTTTATTATCTTGTTTAATTTTCTGTCACATATTGCCATCTTACACTTTGTGTCGTATTATACTTGACTGTGTTTTTTATGTACAGAAGTTTTGACATTGATAATGTGGTAAATTGAGGGTTATGGTATCATTGTAACTATGCACCTCCAGAAGTGAAGATTTATGAGAGGCTTGAATTACTAACGCAATATTAGCTGTATAGACACTAATAAGCGGGTTTTTTTACAAACACGTTGGTTATATGTCTATCAGTATGACACAGTTTGGTGCTTATCAATGGAACTCCTCTAGATGTGTTACACAACAGGAGGTGTTAGACATGGTGGTTTCAGCTCATTTATATCATATTACAGCTGAAATTTTGATAAATATTTTGTTCATATTACCAATCACAAAAAAAGAAAAAAAGAAGTTCATGCTGTCTATTAGTAAAAATAGGTTGCTCAAAAAGGAAAAATAATGAAATCAATAGGGAAAAACTTCTAGCTCTTAGCAATATTTTTTCCCCTAGTTTTTGGGAGGAGAGGGAGGTTGGGGAGGGGGGGGGGGGGGAGAATAAACACATGCTTCGTCAGTTTTCAAAATGGATTTTATGTTTGTTGAACAAAGTAGAAGAAAGCCAGGTTATGACCAAATGACTGAAAAGAATGAGCTCTGAAGATTGTGTATAGAGAAGGGTGTATTTGAAGATTGTTTGTCAGTCAAGGACGTGGTATTTAGTGGCAATTCAACTTTAGTTTGTAGAACCCCTAGCATTTCTGGCAGGTGAAGGATATAAAGGGAAAAAACACGTCTATTATGGTCTGATGGAGATTTTTAGGTATGAAATTAGTTACTGATCTTTTTGTTACTTCGGTATACTTCTTAGACTAGCCTTAGAGTCGTGGAGTAAGTAGGTCTTGTTCCTCCATTAAAAAAAAAAAAAAAACTAGGTCTAGTTCCAAATCAGAATTTCTTGTCCTGGAAAGAAAGCTATGCTTCTTAATCTACTTTTTCTATACTTGTGTGTCCTAGGAGTATGCCCCTTTTTTACATTTTAATCAAATAAATCACATTAAAAAAAAAAGGAACCACTTTAGCAATATAAAAAGCCATGTCGTAAATATTAGAGACTTTAGAATATCTTCATTCCAGTGTATTTTTACTGTTTTAAAATACAACTGAAATGTGGAAACACAATTTAGATATATTTAGTTGTTTCTTCAAACTTAGTGCATTGACACCATCCCCCAATATTTAGACGTATGTTGAAATAAACCAAATCGAGTATGACTAATTTTACTAACGTCTTAATTACATTGATTTGTATGGTTTTGCAATTTTGGAACTTAAATCATTAGTATTTATGTTAGCAAGCTTGTATAGTTGTATGTCTAGAACAATCAAATAACAACAATAACAAAGCTTCTGTTCCAAAACTTTGAAGATGGTATGAACTCTCAAGAATCTCAACAAACAAATTGTGGACAGACATGAATGCTTCTCTGCCATTCTATCCTATCCAAAATTATGTCCCTTCACCTCTGTAAGTAACGTACCTTTTAATTACTTTGCCATTTTATTTGGGCTTTCCTCTTGCTCTTTTTGTTCCCTTAATTTGAATCAAATCACTTTTCATTTATCCCAAAATAGAAGCTCTGTGTGGTGCAAGGAAAACTGTGTTTCTCTCTTGATGAGTAGAATTACTTGATGTCAATTCTCACCAATTCCTCAAAAGTAGTATGTATCCTTGCTTTAGATAGTATTATTAAGACAAATTTTTTGTATACTATTTTCCTCTCTGCTTTTGTAGTTGTTTCTATTATTGCTTGTGCAATGCCTTACTATTTTCTACCATTCTGTTTTTCTTTTGCCATCTTCAGTGGTACCAATGGTATTGGCTGAATTGACTGTTGTGGGATCTAATTATTGACTTCAAAAAAAATGTCAGCATATCAAATTCGCCAGTTCCATCTCCAGGCACTGTCTCTAGTAAAAGCAGGACTTTTCGGTATGGTGTCCTATTGAGCTTTTTTTTTTCCTTTTTCAAGGGAAGGTGCTGAAGTTGAGTCCTATATTGTTTGAATTTTGTGGTTTGTTATTTCCCTTTCCCTATTCTCTAACCCTTTACCTTTTCTTTCTCCTTGCTATCCTACTGTATTGTTGTTGAATGAAAAGTGTGGAAATATTGAATTTGGCTCGTTCATCCTATAACTATGGATCTTGAACCCTATTCCTCACCATTCATCCCATTACTATGGCTCACTGATTGTAATTTTCCCTTTTCTTATACTGGACTGATGCTGTTGCCCCCATCGGAACAACGTACTGTAGGGTTTGTTGGGAGATTTATTTTCTACTAGCAGCTTGTAATGCTATAGGTATATGCAATTGGTTGCTTGCTAAAGAAAAAAATGTGTAGCAGCAATTGGTTGTCAGAATTGGACAATTATTTGCTACTGGAAATATAGGATACACAGTATTCACAGGCATTTGCACTGTTTCCGTAACACCATTCTGATTTCTGAACATCAATTTTTGATTTCTACAGCTGGCTTTATCAGCCTCTCAAACGAGTAAGCGTGCAATGAGTATCTTTGTGATTGTATTGTATTCATTTCTTTTTCTTTGTTTTGAATAACAAACTTCCTACAATAATTGCTTGCTCACTTTTGGTCTTCAAGATTTGACGCTAGGTGGTATATGCAAACTGACTTTAATATATGTGGTTGTGTGGCCAAGAGATCTGGAAAGGTATCCGCTTTAAGGGAAAAGATCCTTGCCAACATTTCAATAGCTCATACACTGATTTGGACATAATATGATTTCACAGAACTCTCAATTGCAACCAAATTTCATGTCTACTACTAACTTCATAATTGAGAAGTGCTTCACACAAGAATATAATTATGTTGGAGAAACAGGTAAAGATGATTGCAAATTATTTATTAAAAAAAAAGATGAGGCCAAATTAACTACTCTATTTTTTGACTACTTATCCAATAGTAAGGAAGCCCATTTGTTCATGACACGGGGAAATTCAAAATCACTTTATAAGATGAATAAGGATCCGAACCACAAGTGTCACATTAAAAAAAAAAAAACAAAGAAGACGTATTTCCGTTTTTGAGAGAATTTTAACTTATGTCTTTCGTTTTTTATGGTAGTTTTTTATCATCAGATTAAGACACTAATTAGTTTTTAGTGTAGGCGGAGATTGAATCTCTTATACAGCCATTAGAGATTTTATCAGTTGAGTTATTTGAAATCACTAAAAAAGAAAAAAAAAAAAGAAAAAAAAAAAAAAGGTATTTCAAAAGTCAGTGGAACATAGAATAATAACTAATGGTATTGGCGCTTCAGCTGATATGAAAAAATCTAGCATTTTAGCATGTTGCTAGGTCATTAACAAAAAATATAGAAATTGAAAAAATTATTAGAATATATCAATAACTTATCCGATGGTAAGGAAGCCCATTTGTTCAATGACACGGGGAGATTCAAAATCACTTTATAAGATAAATAAAGACCCGAAAGACAAGTGTCACATTATATATATATATATATATTTTAGAGAGTTTCAACCTATGATATTTACTTTTGATGATAGTTTTTTATTTTCAGATCAAGATACAAATCAGTTTTTGGTGTAGGCGGAGATTGAATCTCAGATCTCGCAACTATCAAAGACTTTACCAGTTGAGTTACTTGGAACAAAAAAAAAAAAAAAAAAAGTATTTTAATGGAACAGAGAATAATAACTATGTACTTGAAGCTTCAGCTGATATGAAAAAATTTAGCATTTTGGCATGTTGCTAGGTCATTAACAAAAAATATAGAAATTGAAAAAAATTATTAGAATATATCAATGCTGCTAGGTCATTTATATGCGTGGTTGCTTATGCATCATTATAAACACCTAAAAATTTAATAATGCTAGAGCCTAGAGAGTGAGAATAATAACTTAGCACCCAAAGAGAAAATTTTACAAATTATTATCATTATAAAAATTTTTAAAAAAAAAATCCATTGTGCTACTCCATCACAACAAATACTGTGCTAAACTTCACCCCCAAAATTGACACCTATAATATCAAAAACATTTATAAGAGGAAAAAAAATTAGGACCTACTATCAACCAAAACTTTGTTTGCCTAATCAAGTAATAATCTTAAGTATTTGTAAAGAGAGAAAAAAAACACACACACACACACGAATTGGAATAGAAATTGGAGAATGCACTTCAATTTTGGGTGTGAAGTCATATGGGATTAGAATACATAGAATAAAAAAACATATGACAGTAACAGATGTGGGAGGTTTTATTTAGAACAATGATTTAATCAAATTGTGGTGATAACGGTTATTAAATGTGGAGTTCACAAAATTGTACTATTTTTTATAAAATTGGAATTTGAAATAAGAAAAAAATGATGAGTGGGGACATTTTTTCTTCCTTTTTGGAATAAACCTTACACACACACACTAGTATTATACCCGTGTGATGCACTCCTTAATTGAGAATCATGTGTAAATTAGTGAAATTTTTTTAACTAAAATTAAATAGATAATAAAAATAAAGTAATCTTTTATTTTATTTTTTTGAACGAAGTAACCTTTTACTCTAAGTTATATAATGAATGAATATTGTGTAAGATTAAGCTTTTATTAATAAATAAAAAAAATCATATATGAGTCTAAAATTAATTAAATGGAATATAGTAGATAACTATGCAACTAATATAAAAGGAGATGCCAAAATTTTTTTTAAAGGGAGTTTGCATAATTAAAGCCCATATTTAAATGAAAGACCTTGAATTCAATAATTTTTTTTAAAAAAAGATTCAAAGCATATTTAAGTGATAACCTCAATGTAATAGTTTAGGATTATGAGCAACCCAAATTATTAAACATTAAAAAATAAAAGTAGATAAACTTACACAATAATTGAATTTTTGTCTTAAATGTGTAAATATAAAGAATTTTTTTGAGAAAAAATCAATACCAAGAGTATTGTTTGATTGAGTGTTTCAAAAGAAACTGCCTAAAGAAAAACAAACAAAATTGGGAGTTTACTTTTTGAAATGATGATAGATACTTGGACGTTCAAAATATTAATAAGAAAAATCATGAATCTGACTTTATTATTTATGGTGACTTGAAAATCTAAAGATGAGAGTCATGGTATAATAAAACTATTATCCATAATCATTCCTATATATATCCAACAAACGAAATTTCAACCATGGTTACTTCAACAAAAAAAAGTTGATAAGAAGTTGTTCCTATTTAAAACAATAAATTTAACTTGTGAAGAAGTTGATATAAAAATCAATTTGTTAACTTTAATTACAAATAATTTTTCTGTTATGCCGTAAAAATCAAGTTGTTAACTTTATTAGCTTTTTTTTTGCTATCCAAAAATTTGATATTTATCCAAAAAATAAATTAAAGTGAAATATATTGAAAAAAGAGTAGATAATAAATTTATTATCAATTCTTCTTGTGTGTATATCCTCCCAATTAATTTTTTTTTTTAGTTCATGGTGTAAGGACACGAATTTAGTGGTCCAAGCCCACTAAAAATAGTGATATTAGAATTGTTAAACCCGACTTAGATTAATAAATACTTGTAAAGAGAGTGGAATGAACAAGTTTAGGCTTCGCCCGAGGACATAAATAGAGAAGGAAGGACGAGAGGTCTAAGATTTATATGTATGAATGGATCTTTACAAGCTTGCCCGATGACAATGTTCTTAGCTGTTACAAGTATTGTTCTCTCTCTCTCTCTCTCTCTCTCTCAGTTATTGTTTTAGTTGTGATCTATCTTTCTTTCATCCCCCTGGATCTAGAATTTCCCTTCCCTTATATACTACTCAATGTGTCACATCTTGGCCCTTCATCTCCACCTACCCAAATTCTCATCATGACACCTGTCCCTTTAAACTTCTGATAAAGGTGTCAAGGTGGTAGAAGACGCTGCTTAGCTGTGATCTCCACTGTTAAGGTGACTTCTTCATCAATGCAGCTGATAAAGCTGTTACCAACTATTGAATGCGGAGGCAGTAAGCTACTTCTCACTAGAAACTTCCCTTACTTTCCAGGACTCTCTCTCCACACCCTATCCTTCCTGACTGAATTTCCCAAAGGTGCCCTGTCTCTTCCCCTCCTCGGGTGAACTCCCTCTTCAGGATTATGAATGATAACAACTCAATGATCCATTCCTCAGTCCTCGGGCTCCCACACATGGGATTAGCTATACTTCTACTTACACAACTACACATTTTAATATTTTATGCTTTGGATTTTTTTTCTATCATATTATTTTAGGTTTGTCGATAATATTTAGATAGACACAATTGTAGGTTGTAGTTGTATGGCACCAACCAACTAAATTTACCTCTCAAAGAAAAAGATTAAATAAATATGTGTAGTGTAGTAATTAAACAATTAGGAAGTTGCTTTTTTTATTTTTTTACATTACACTACACTAAAAAAAAATAAGGATTAGATGGATTAGATGAAGAATTTGGATTGTAATTAAATTAAGATTTTTATCAACTTAGAAATTATAGGACAAGAAAAATATAAAATCTAAATAAAAAATACTGCAATTTGGTAAAACCACTTGACGCAATGACGGTTTCTAACCCCAACTTTTATTATATAGTCTAATATATATATATATATAAGTAAACTTATCTAATTGCTGTAATAATTGTATAAGTTTTCTAATTAAAAAGAAAAGAAAAAAGGATAATTGTATAAGTTTATCCCTTAAAAAATTTTGAATTTGGTTTTCTAATATTTTTTAATAAAAAATAATTAATTAATTGGGTAATTTTTTGAGATAAAAGATAGAAATTTTGTTTAGTGAAACATATAAAAATAGTACATAAGAACCCTGTGCAAACAAAACAGGGGAAAACCAAACCTCTGACGCCCTGCTAACAGCAACACTTTTACTTAAAAAACAACTTCAGCATAGACAAGACAGACCACAACCTACGCAACAGGGAAACTTGATCCTCTCCTAACAACATAACAATTATGCAGAAAAAGACAACAAATTCTGCAGAAACAAAACATTACATTTGAACCCTTTAAACAAAGCAAGATAACCTGCTGCAGAAACAACAATACCGGACCTATTCTGCAGAAACAACAACAATGCAGAAAAGTAGAACAATTATGCAGAAACTAAACACTATGCAGAAATACATCAGAGATGCAGAACGTAGTCAGATCACTGTAAATTGCTTGATTGAGCAACTACCAAACGTTGATACTCCTACAAAATACCAATTGCTCCATCAAGAATGGACTTGGGGTGAATTTGGACATGTTCAAAATAATATTTATTTCGAACATTCCAAATTGCCCAAGTTGTCACCGCCCACCTTTCTAGCTCTTGTTGAGAAAGTTTGTCCACCAATCTTCTAAATAGCATGAAGATATCTTGAGCAACATTTGAACATTTTTGAAGTTGTCCTAGGCAAAGTGCCCAAACATTTTGTGCAAGAGAACATTCCCACAGCAAATGGGCAGCAGATTCCACATGCTGGCAGCAGATTTCACATCTTGGGTTAATATTGAATTTTCGGCGACGTAAGTTATCCGAGTTGGCAAAATATTTGAGCATGCCCTCCATACAAACATTCGTACTTTAGGAGGTACAATCAAGCTGCACAATTTCCTCCAAATCCTACGGTCCCCCACCAAACCAAAGTGTTCAACCCTTTGCTGCTGCCCCATCCGAAGTGCAACTTGATATGCAATTTTCACAAAGAAGCATTGAGAGTTATTTTCCTTCCAAACCAATTTGTCTCTTGACGACAGCCTTGACAGTGGCATCTGCAGAGTTTCCATTCGTGTCTTATAAGCACAGAGATCGAACACCTTTTCTCTATCCCATTGTCCAATGGCACCATCCATCAAATCCTTCACCAACAGATTGGGTATAACCTCTCCGAAAAAAAATTGGTTTATGCGTCAACCATTTATGAGTTGAGACTTTAATATAGCTTCCATCGCCTACCTGCCACTGTGAACCTTCCTTAATAAGGTCTCTAACTGCCAAAAGACTTCTCCATACATAAGAAGGATTACTGCCAATCTCCGCATCCATAAAGGAACAATTTGGAAAATATCTTGATTTGTATACCCGGTAGAACAAAGAGTGAGTATTATGAACCCGGGTCGGGCACAAACTCACACTCACACCTCTTCTTTCTCAACTCAGCAAGCCCTCTTCCACCACCATAAAAAAAAAAAAAAAAAAAAAAAAAAAAAAAAAAAAAAAAAAAAACCATCCACTCAACCCACTCAACCACCACCATAGCGGTGGTTGAGTGAGTTTTGTGGGTGGTGTTTTTTTTTTTTGGTGGTGGTGGAAGTTGGCTTGTTGAGTTGAGAAAGAAGAGGTGTGAGTGTGAGTTTGTGAGAGAGAGAGAGAGAGAGAGAGAGAGAATAAATAATAAAGAAAGAATATTTAAAAGAAGTGGTAAAAAAGAAATAAAATTTTTGATGTTTGGTGTATTGTAAAGTGACAATATTAAAATAGATAAAGTAACTTTTTCAATTGCAAAAAACTAAAATTTTTAGCATCATCACAGTGAATGCTTTGAGATACACTAGGGGTGTCCACGGGTCGGTCTGGGTCGGGTTTGTGCCCAACCCGAGACCGACCCAATAGAATCGGGTTGAACAAATACTGACCCGCCGCCGACCGGCGAGGGAGTCGGATCGGTGCAGTCGGTTTCGCACCGGAAGCACGGTCGGTTCGGTCGGAACCGTCCATGGTGAAAAATCCTGCCATAATTGTTGATTTTAGGCGAAAAAACGTCAAATCCGGCGGGGACTCACCGGATCTGGTGAGATCTCACTAGATTTGGACAAAATATCACTCGATCTACTAGATAAGTCACTAAAATATGAAAATTTGGTGCCAAAATCTGAAAATTTGAAGTTGGGATCTGGAAATTTGAGGCCGGAATCTGGAAAATACCGCCAGAATCTGGAAATAATTGCCGGAATCTGGAATTTTTTTCTAGAAAGACCTAGTACATCGGTCGGATCGGGTTTTTTCGGGTTTTGGAGACGAAAATCGAGACCGATCCGCCGTCGTCGGTTTTTGGAACAAAAGACCCGCCGCCGACCGGTGACTTGATCTGGTCGGACGGTTTTCGAGTCGGATCCGGTCGGATCCTTCGGGTGGGTCGAATCTCCGGATTGGATGGACAGCCCTAAGATACACAACTCTTTTTTTAGTATAATTTAATGATAAAACAGGAGAGAGATTTTGAATATGAATTTCTTCTCTTCAATGGGAATGTTAAAATGTGTCAATTAGTTGAGCAGCAATACTCTTAACTAAGATGCACTTGCTTTTAAATTAAAAGTAGAGATTTTGAATCTAAATTCCTTCTCTTCAATGGGAATTTCAAAATGTGTCAATCAACTGAGCAGCAATACTCTTAACTAAGATGCACTTACTTTTTAAATTAAAAGTTTTAATGCTATAAGATCCACAAGAACAATATTTGAACTTAAAATATCTTGCACCATAGTGATAATCATGACAGATCCTATTTATCAATCCATTGTGCCCCCCACGATTCTTCTCAATCTCTTCACTACATGTTCCTGCGAAGATTCAGCCTTCGCCGGTCATACTTCGTGTTTGTAATTTTGAACAACTCAACCGGTCTTATTAGTAGATTTTTCGTTTTTCCAAGCGTTTTTGTTTCTGTTTTTTTCTGTTTTTTTTATATAATTTTTTTTAATAGTTTTTAATTCTCAAATAGTTGGATGTTGTTGAAAGTTGAAACAGAATTCCTGCAACATTGCTTGGCAGACCAGTCGCGACGCCACCTAATGGTATTGCGTATTGGCTTGACCAGAATCCTTAGATTCAAAAATCACAGCGTGACTCTAATATGCAATCATTTTATTCCTTTAGGCATAATCATCATTCGCAATCCCACCTGGCCACCCATAAATTCCTCTATCAACAATATAGTAACTCTCTCTCATCTCATTTAGCATCAAACCTATTTTTGAAACCAAAATTTTTTGCGTAGATAATCAATCCACAATCGATGGGTCACCACTCGCTTTTCATTGAACGTTTACACAAGCTCACAATATGACATACAAAACAAGCACATATTGCTTATTTGCTTTTATAGACTAACTAAAAACACATCATAATAATGTACATTTATGAACATGACAAAAAAAGATTGAATTCCCCAAGTTTGGAATCCGGTCCTACCCAACAAGTGAAACACCCAAAAAAAATTATACAAGTCTCTCTCATGTAGCATGAAATCTATTTTTGAAACTAAAATTTGTTGCGTATATAATCAACCCACAATCATTGGATCACCACTAACTTTTCATTGAATGTTTAAAAAATCACAATATGCCATACGAAGCAAGCACATAGTTTAATTGCTTTTCTAGACTAACTCAAAACTTTATGTTTTTTTTTTTAAGAAAGAACTCAAAACTTAAGTCATAAAAATGTACATTTGTGAGCATGTCAAAAAATGACTGGATTCCATAGTTTGGAGGCCCTGCCTAACGATTGAAACACCCCACACCCCCCCAAACAAAAAAAAAAAACTTAATTTACATCTATGAACATGATCACAAGTACACAAGAAAGTGTGAACTCTTCACAAGGATTTGCGTCGAATTCTATGGCTTTGTGAAGTAGTTTCCAGAGACCCAGAATAGGTTTTCTTATAATCTTTCATATTCTCATTCTCCCTCTTGTAATTCTCGCTGAATCTTCTTACATAATTCTTCTTTGGCGCTGGATTTTTGGTACTTGAGCTGTCTTTTAAGATAGGGAATACATACCACCCGATTGAGGTGCATATTACCGCAAAAGATCGACCATACACAGCTAATGACAACAAGATCAAGATTATAATCACTGGCAAATAATAAGATGGTCGCTTCCATTTATCCAACTTCACGTTCCATGGCAGGCTCTTCTTCTTGTTCTCTGTTTTTTCATTTGATAATTCCAATTTTGGTTGCTGAACTTCTTCCAAAGCAACTGGGGCCTGAACAATCTCATCCACAGCTTTTGAATTGGTTTGTGCGACTCTTACATCTTTGTCTTTGTCTTTGTCTTCGTCTTCCTTTTGGACCTTCTTCAACTTCACCACAATTGGAACACAATCGTTTGAGTTGGAGTAGACAAAACGCACAATAGAGATACGATCATTACCCAATTGTGAGTATATCTTCTGCCTTTTCTCATCAAGATCAGCTAAAAGTTCAGAGAACTTATCAAGCCCACGTGTGGAATAGGGGTTCATGTTACCTTTTTTTGATTTCTTTGTTGGTAATGGAGCAGAAATGTTATTTTCTTTTTCTTCTTCTTCTTGGTGATGGAAAGAGCAGCTGCCACAGATAAAAAGACTCAACATATTTGAAACTGGAGGAGGAGTTTGAGGAATTTGGGGCTGATTTTGGGTGATAGATAGAGAGAAAAACAGGGGGGGTCACCGGTACTTATTGAAGGGTAGGCCTTGAGGACCAGATCCAATAAATTTTTAGTCAAATTGTGAAATTGTCAAGTCTGAAAACAACTCCAGAGAAACTTCCCCACATGGATCATGGATCTAGCAATTGTTTGACTTCTTGGAGGAGAAGCATAGGCAAGTCCCCATTTCTTTTTTTCAAAAACTACTAGTGCTACTATTATATACGGGGAAAGATGTGTTTTTGGAAAGAAATGAGAGGTTAAATATATATATGACTTGGAGAAGAGGGCATTGAATGGTTCAATTTCAAACGGTAATAATGTAATACCAATGATTCTTTATTCCTTTGGCAAAAAAAGAAAATCATTATTAAATCACAAAACCGAACTCCCTTCTAGAAGGAGCTCTCAATTAATTGTTAGTTGACGAAACCGCAAGACTTAGTTGGCTATCTGAAATTATGGGATTTCAGCAACTATAAAAAGAGAAATATTATTCGCCATAATATTTTTACAACACTTTTATCGTATATTTTAAGCATTAGATTGTTATTGGCGGTTATGAGTAGACAAAAAAGTAAAATAAGTTGTGAATTCAAATTATAAATAATAACAACTTATTACTTATAATTTATTATAAAAATATTGTAAAAATATTGTGAACTTAGTATTTGCGTAAGTTAGGATAGCAACGCGTTTACCTTTTTTTTTTTTTTGTGAGTCCTGTGCATTGTTCACGGGACCCACAAGTATGGAATTCAGAAAAATAACTTTAAAATTAGGTCTCATGTATTATTCACACATTTAAAAATTATTTTACTATAACATTTTCAATAATAAATGTATTCAAACAAACCTTTTATTCTGAAAGTGAAAATGATGATGTAAACCAGCAAAAACATACCTCATAGGTGGATCTTTCTTAATCTTATCTTGATACCATTCAACCCGGTACATTTTTCAAAGATGCTAACATCACGATTGATAAGGCCATTATAAATTGTTGTGAAGAAACAAGTTCCTTTCTAATCATAATTAATCAGCCCATAGTAAGGAGTAAGGACTAAAAATAGGCGCTGATGATATTGTTAAATATTATAGGAAATGTTATTTGTTGTGAAAATGTTGTAGATATTAGCTAGAGGCAAAGATTCAAATCATCTAAATTTTCTAGGGTACTCTATCAATAGATTTCCTTAAATTCTAACCATTCTTTTATGAATTAAATATCTAGATTCTACTAACAATACTCATAAAATAATAAAATAATGTTGCAAGAAAAACAATTAAGATTATTGTTAGTGGAATACTGACACGACAAAATTTAAACCATTAAATCATTAAAGAATTATTAATATTTAAGGAAATCTATTTGGTATAGTAGCTTATGAAATCTAGAAAATCTAAATTCTAGGGGTAGAGCCATAAATTTTAGTTTGGGGGCCAAGTTGTGATATTAATAAATTAGTTAAGTCACGCACATGTGCACACACACATATGCACAAATTAATTTACTAAGAGAATTTATCATCTTTTAAATTTTAATGAGTAAATAGAACTCATGTATTCTTATATTAGACATTTACAAAAATATATAGTAAAAAAACAACGTTGTATCTCCTGTCAAAAATATTCTTGATGATGATCTTTCATATAATAAAGTTCATCTTTTGGCATCATCATAATGAAATTTTGAAGATTTTCATTTTTAATATAAATTTTAAGATTGTCTACCAAAGTGAATAACAAAATTTCAAGGGAACCAATGAAATATTCAAGTTCAAGAATAATTCAAAATTTTAACACATACTAGAGCATAATTTACAATAAAAATGAAAGTGAGAAAAAATGTATCTTGTCTCTATAACTACTTGACCAACTAGCCTTTTTAAAATAAAATAAAAATTATTTAAAGCATGTAACAAATTAAACCACATGGTTTAAAAGTAACAAATTAAATTCTTAGGTTTCAAGAAGTACATAATAAATTAAACCCTCAATTTATATTAAATCTCAAACATAATAGGTTGCAGTTTAATTTGTTACTTTCTGACATATCAAGGTTTTAAGAAAAGAACACACTGTGGAGAACTATAAATTAAATAAAAAATAATTCAATATTGAATTAATATAATAAAATATAAATTTACATACTATAAGTGGTGGCTCCAATTTTTTTTTCTAGGGCCGTTAGTAATGGTGAAGTTTGGAATTTGTCATGGGGGTGATTAAAAAATAAAATGATTAATTTTTTTATATACAACTTCCAAATTATATACAATAATCTAAAATAAATACAATTTAATATACAATACAACTATATTGTATAATAGTTTAAAAAGTTTATTAATAGTTAAAAGATTAATAAAACAGCAATCATTGAATGCATAATAACTTATTATATTTATATGTAATATTAATTAAATAAAAATAATATATGATACAGAAGAATAATAACAAACCTAGGACTAGGACTAGGAGTAAATGTGAAACTAAGAAGAAAAAAAAACTGATATAAATTTTTGCTTTTGAAGTGTATGACTTTTTAACCATACACATGATCACTCTCTAGGAATTGGAGCAAACGGAGATAAAAGCTAAGAAAAAATAAAAGGGAGAAAGATAGAATGAGAAAATAATCATAGATATAAATATAGATTTGTTGGTTGGAACTTGGAACGATAGTGTTGTGCATGCCCAATTCTCGGCTAATGGGCCAACCTGATAACTGGGTTCACAATTTACTTAGGTGGGTTTTTGGGTATCCTACAATGGGTAGCTCCTCAATAGATTAATTAAAGGCCTGTTAAAGTAATTAAGGTCGGTATGGCTACGATGTTGGTCTACCGGGTAATGTGGATGACTCTCCAAGTACAATTGTGTATTCATCTTGCTTGGGCTTATTGATATTAGGCTAAGGGTAATAGGTCCATGACCG
Organism: Castanea mollissima; assembly: GCA_014183005.1. Taxonomy (NCBI): domain Eukaryota; kingdom Viridiplantae; phylum Streptophyta; class Magnoliopsida; order Fagales; family Fagaceae; genus Castanea; species Castanea mollissima. The sequence goes on along the minus strand of JACAVU010000012.1, from coordinate 4,500,188 downwards.
TACAAGTGTAATTTTTTGTTGATGAAGAAGAAAAGTGCAAGAAAAAATAGCTTTATTTTGCTGTCAATGGGAAAGTAAGTCAGAGTCTCAGATAGAAAGTTTATTTATTTACTTTTTAATGAATGAGCAAAATTTTTTTTTTTTAAAATCTTTATTATAAATAAGTGACAAGTTGTTAAAGGTAGATAAAAATATAAGTGACAAGCTGTTAAAGGTAGGTAAAAATTAATGATATATTAGTAAAAAACAAAAAGGTAAAAGGTGATGTTAGTTGTGGGTCAAAATAAAAACTAGTTACAATTGTTACTTAACCTTTGTTATGAAGTTATTATAAAAATATTGTAAAAATAGTGATCATATTCAACTTTATTTTAGCTGAATTTGAACAAAATTTAAAATGAGGGTGTTCAAATCCTTATTTTAGGCGAGTCAACAGTTTTTAAAAAAAATTTATATATATAATTGCCAGCACAAAACATTTATTAACAGGCTCAAACAAAATATCACTTTTTTTTAGAAGAGAATATCACTTATCTAGTTATTTATTCTTGCACAATTCTATCTATGACATCAATGCTTACACAAATTTTGCATTGACTTTACGAGGAAAGATTGCTTAGGACGTAAGATTTTAATAGAAAATTTTGAAGAATTTTAATTTTGTTTTCACTATATATACATTGATTCATCGTATAATAATTAATCATACGATGGACCGCTATGATGTCAGGGATATAGCATTGCATTAGAAAAGCCGCCAAGTTGGTCTTAGCTATTTTTAATGAAGATTTTTTTTTTTTTTTTGAGAAACATTTTTAATAAAGAATTTAGACCTAACAAACAGTTCATAACATGTGTATTCTCTAAAATTTATGTAATAAGCACATTCTTATATTTTAATTATAGCAGCAGAAATGATATGTCCACAATATTTTCACAACATTTTTACAATAAATTCTAAATGGCAGGTTGTTACTGGTTGTTTAAGTTCCGAAAAACTAGATACGAGCATGTTTGTTTAAGTTCATATATATGTAAAAGAAGATTCATTAATCAAACTAAGGAGGTACAAAAGGTTTAGGACAAAACTTGTTGAGTACATGCCATTTAGGTCATTCTAAAAAACATTAACAGCATCCACAGGCTAACTATAAAAGAAATAAATTCTAAATCCTGGCTCAAGCTCATCCTTGCATGGCTATCAGCGGCTTGCTTGCCTATAGCAATGATTAAACTAAATCCAGTGAAAGCAGGAAGCTAGCAGCCTACAATCATCCAAAATAAGAGAAATGACATTATTCACATAATCAAATTTTAAAACGTCCATAATAGCTTTGGCATCTAGCTTGACTACTAGAGATGAAATATTTAAATTGCAGCACATCATTACTAAGCCCCCATAGCTCCGCCACAAAAATGCTTGTTAGCCCAATGCGCCTGGTAAATCCTATCACCCATTTGTCACGATTATCTCTCACTACACCCCACATCCAGCTACACTCAGATTGTCAATAGACGACCCATTCGTGTTAAGTTTCATCCAACCCTCAAGAGGACACTCCCCGCGAATTCTTTTAACTTTCTTGTAGATTGGCATTCTTGGAGAAAATACACAGTGCATATAAACACTATTTGGTTCCTGCATTTCCAAATAAGCCACATTGCAAATGGGAAAATGATCCTCCACGAAAGATTTATAGGATTGAGCCTACAGTTCAACATTCCATTTAAGTTAATCCAATCCTATAGATTGCTCATCCACAAAAAATGCTTTATTTCGAGGAAGAGTGTCAGTTTTCCAAATCCAGCTCGCCGTGAATGGAAGACTGGAATCAGGGCCCGAAGCAATTCTATATGCACTTTTTACAAGTCTACACCGCCTGTAAAATATGAAGATCTCAATAGTACTTTTCTTTTACCTAGAAATATAATATATACCAGGATATTTTATTTTCATGAAATTAAAATTTTGACTCAGCAAATATGTAGGGAGTTTTTATTTTATATAAAAATAGTGCTCATAAGAAAATTGATTTTCTCACACCTATGGCCGTACACACACGTTTAATTCAAATTAAACTTTCTGAAGTTTTTGTATTCAAAACGTTTAACAATAATCATAATAATGTATGGCTATTACTGAAGGTTTGGATAGCAAACCGTATGAACATTTTTATGCTAGTTGAGGGTTTGCTTATTTTGCTAAAATTGAAATTTTTTGTTGAAAGTACTGTAAATAAAAGTAAAAGTTACCTAAAAAAGTGTAGTGAAACCCATAAATAATACAAAAAGTACAAACCTATAAATATTAACAAAAATAAATTAAATAATAAAATAAATTAGCAAAAATAATCTTTTCCAAAGGAGAAACTAAATATAGCAAACTGGATACCAAAGACAAAAGCTGTCAAGTGACAGATTTTGTCATTTTGATTATAAAAAGAAGTTAAAAGGTATAATATTAAATCAATTAAATCAGCAATTAATAAATATTTAGAATATTGCATTTTATATAAATATATATATATATATATATATATATAATATAATATTAAGGTTAAATATCCTAGTATAACTCATTGTTATTGTTGTGTGGGGAGTAAAAAGGTCTTGGTAGGTATATGGGCCTTTGGGCCATACTAAGGAAGGCCGACCTACCCTTGAGTCGAAACCTCTTATACCTCGGGCCAGCTCATGCGCCGAGGACCCGAGAACCTATCCGAGGTTGATTTTACCTCGGGTGGGCATAGAAGAATCAGAAACGTCATCGTAAAAGCTCAGAAACGACACGACGGAGACCATGGTTAAGAGGGGTGAACCCCTGGATGTCCTAGAAGCACCGGTGTTTGAAAAGTACTAAAGGCTGCCACCTCCACATTAAAGACCCTTCACCTACCACCTTAGCCGCATTAATGGGGAAGTGACACCTGAACAGTGGAAGGGAAACTTCTGGTTACTATTCCAGGGCACTGAGAGAAGAAATATCTAGGCTAAGGGGTAGATGGGGTAACACGTGTATGAAGTATTAGAAAGATGAGTATTTAAGGGGAGACCCAGAACAGAAAAAAGGGACCTCTCTTTTTGTAAGAAAAAAGAAAAAGAAAGAAAAGAAAAATAATATAAGAACAGTCCTCGGCTTACGTCCGAGGAGGTTGAGTTACAATATTTCTTGTTATTTTTAAGTGTTGTCAATCTTTGATTTGCCATACAACCCTTAAACTCTTCTAACTTGGGTTTCAAACCCACACTCTACAAATTCATATTGTTTAAGGCTCATTGGGCCTGAGCCCATAACTGTTCTTGGGATCAGGTGCAATTGTGCACTTACAATTGGCGCCGTCTGTGGGAATCTAGTCTAGGAGAGGTAGGGATACTATGGCAGGCTTAGGTGCTTACCGTGCAGAGTCGCAAGGATCACAACCGGAAGATCAATTCGAACCTCTTGAACATCGAAGGGATCGTGAGGGGAGTGTCCATACGGAGTACCCAAGGGCTAGTCATACTCCTGATGGGGGTAGCGCCACCCATGACGATGGTTCTAAAACCATGTAGGAGGAGATCAACCGCTTGAAGAGAAAGCTACGTCGCGCTAAGCGTAGGCTTTCACCGTCCTCATCGGATTCGTCCTCGGAAGAAGATAGGCGAGGTAGGCACAGCTCGAGGTCGTGCTCACCTGCCAGTTCAGCGTCTTCCGGCGAGAAAGACGATCAGCCAGTTCGCAAGCGCAAGAAGGTTACATCTAGGGGCTCAGGCAACGACGCTATGAGTAGGCCATTGCACCAGCTCTCCAAATCTCCGTTTTCATGGAGGATTGAGAAGGGGAGGCTTCCTAGGAGATTTACCCAGCCCACCTTCACCATCTATAATGGCCGGACTGACCCGGTGGAGTACGTGAGTCACTTCAACCAAAGAATGGTTGTGCACTCTCACAACGAGACTCTGATGTGTAAGGTCTTCCCCTCTAGCTTGGGACCTGTGGCCATGAGGTGGTTCAACGGCCTCAAATCAGGGTCTATAGGTTCATTTGGGGAACTGACTAGGGCGTTTGCCTCGCGATTCATCACTTGTAGCAGAGTTCCTCGGCCATTGGACTCGCTACTATCTATGACCATGAAAGACGGAGAGACGTTGAAAGCATACTCTGACCGATACTGGGAGATGTTTAATGAAATAGACGGTGATTTTGACGAGGTGGCTCTGAATACATTTAAAGTAGGTCTTCCTACTGACCATGACCTAAGGAAGTCTTTGACAAAAAAGCCTGTCCGCAGTGTACGTCGCCTCATGGATCGTATTGATGAATACAAGAAGGTAGAGGAGGACCAGCAGCAAGGCAAGGGAAAGGAGAAGGTTATCCCTCAGGAAAGAAGGGATTTCAGGTCGGACAGATATCACAACAATAAGCCGAGGAGGGATTACTTTGGGCAATCTGTCTCGGCAGCACCTCAGGCTGTCAATACTGTGTTCCGAGAACCGGTGCATCAGTTACTAGAGAAAGTGCGTAAAGAGCCCTTCTTCAGATGGCCCAGTAAGATGGCAGGGGAACCTGCGAAGAGAAATCAAAATCTCTTCTGCCAGTACCATCGAGATGTGGGCCACACTACTGAGAATTGTCGGACCTTGTGGAACCATTTGGAGCAACTTGTCAGTGAGGGAAAGTTAAAGGAGCACTTATGTCAGCCTACTAGTCATGTTAGTCAAGTCGGTTCTAACAACCAGAGGAACAATTCATCTCGGCCAGCATTAGGAACGATTAATGTTATCTTTGCCGCGCCGGAAGGACCGGTTCTGGTCCCACTAGGGTACTGACTGTCTCCCACCTTGTGTGAGGATGTGGGCAGCAGGCCGAAGAGGTTGAGGGGCACTTCGCCCGTTCTAGGTTTCTCTGAGAGGATAAGGCGGGGACTATCCAGCCCCATGATGATGCCCTTGTAGTTACATTGAGGATAGACAATTATGATGTGAGGAGGGTGATGATAGACCAGGGTAGCGGCGCAGATATCATGTACCCAGATATTTAAGGGGCTGAGGTTGAAGGAGGAAGATCTTACTCCTTATGATTCACCTCTCATAAGCTTTGAAGGGAGATCGGTTATGCCGAGAGGACAAATTCGTTTGCCCGTCCAATCCGGCTCTGAAACGGTGGAGGTGGACTTCATTGTCATTGATGCGTACTCTCCATACACGGCCATCCTCGCCAGGCCTTGGCTGCATGCGCTTGGGGCTGTTTCCTCTACCTTGCATGTGAAAGTTAAGTTCCCCTCAGGGGATTCTGTTGAGGAAATCCTCGGCAGCCAGTATGTGGCCAGACAATGCATGTCCGCTGCAGTATTACATCAAACAGAAGCCGAGTCTTCGGCCGTGGTCACTAAAAATTCATAGCAGTTAACACCTCTCGATGCATCTCGAATACTGACAGGGGAGGAGACACAGTGTGAGAAACTAGAGAAGTTTCCGGTGGCTGCCGATCCGGAGAAGTTCTTCCAAGTTGGTATACTTCTCCCACACCAGGAGAAGATGGATTTGTTAGAATTTTTGAAGAATAATATTGACGTTTTTGCGTGGGACCCTTATGACTCCCCAGGCGTGGATCCAAACTTCATTTGTCATCATTTGAATGTCAACGCAGCCATTGTTCCGAAGAGGCAGCCACCTCGGCGATCTTCTAGGGAACATGCAGAAGCTGTAAAGGAAGAAGTTATTAAACTCAAGAGGGCTGGAGCTATAAAAAAAGTTTTTTACCCCGAGTGGTTAGCCCATACTGTGGTTGTTAAGAAAAAGAATGGGAAATGGAGAGTATGTGTGGACTTCACCGATCTGAACAAAGCATGTCCCAAAGATTCGTTCCCAATGCCGCGCATAAATCAATTGGTGGATGCCACTGTTGGACACCCTCGGATGAGTTTCTTGGACGCGTTCCAGGGTTACCATCAAATTCCTTTGGCGGTGGAGGACCAGGAAAAGACTGCTTTTGTTACTCCAACAGGAAACTACCATTATAAAGTCATGCCATTTGGTTTGAAGAATGCTGGGGCTACCTACCAAAGAATGATGACTAGAATGTTCGAAGAGCAAATGGGGAAAACCATTGAGGTCTACGTGGACGACATGGTGGTAAAAAGCAAAACAATACCCTCACATGTGAAAGATTTGGCCGACACTTTTCAGATACTGAGAAAATACAAGTTGCGTCTCAACGCCTCCAAGTGTTCTTTCGGCGTGGGGTCTGGAAAGTTCTTGGGGTACATGATTACCCATAGAGGTATAGAGGTAAATCCAGTGCAGGTCAAGGCTATCCAAGACTACAGCCTCCTCGGAACCCAAAGGAAGTTCAAAAGTTAACGGGATGATAGCTACCTTGAATCGGTTCATATCGCGGTCAGCTGATCGCTGTCGTCCTTTCTTTCAATTGTTGAATAAATGGAAAGGGTTTCAATGGACCGAGGACTGCGAGTTAGCTTTCCAGCAACTCAAGCAATACCTCTCTCAACCACCCATCCTGTCTCGTCCGGAGGCATATGAGCTTTTGTTTGCATATTTGGCAGTAGCCGCCCATGCGGTCAGTCTGGTCCTGATAAGAGACGATGACGGGGTGCAAAGACCGGTATATTATGTTAGTAAGTCCTTGGGTGAAGCCGAGGTCCGTTATCATCCCTTGGAGAAAGCACTCCTGGCTGTGGTTCATGCCACTCGAAAGCTCCCCCACTATTTTCAGTCCCATACGGTGGTTGTCCTGACCCAATTGCCCCTTAAGGCAGTGCTGCGTAGCGCCGACTACTCAGGAAGGGTAGCAAAGTGGGGGACCATCCTAGGGGCTTTTGATGTTAAATACAAGCCTCGCACCTCAGTAAAAGGTCAGGTCCTTGCTGACTTGGTGGCGGAATTTTCCGAGCCGTTGTTGGAAGAAACTTTAATAGACTCCCCCATGGGTGAAAAATCAGTTGGTGTGATCACAGCTGCAGTATCTGCGATTTGGAAAGTGTATGTGGATGGGGCGGCCAATCAGAGGGGGTCCGGTGTTGGACTCGTCCTAGTATCCCCCGAGGGAATTATTTTCGAAAAATCACTGAGATTGGCGTTCTCGGCCACTAATAATGAAGCCGAGTACGAAGCGGTACTGGTGGGCATGAAAATGGTGCATAGAATGGGAGGAAAGGAGGTCCATGTTTTCTCGGATTCTCAATTGGTGGTTGGCCAGGTCACAGGAACCATGGAGGCTAGAGACCCGAGGATGCAGGAATACTTGGCCCAAATCAAGCACCAGCAAACTGAATTTGACTCTTTCGCTTTAACTCATGTCTCTCGGAGCGGAAATGCTCATGCAGACTCCTTGGCCACGCTGGCAACGTCCTGGGATCAAGGCTTGCCTAGGGTTATCCTCATTGAGGATTTGCTGGAACCCACTCTTGACATTGCCAACGCACCTCGCGTTCATCTAATAAGGCATAGTCCTAGCTGGATTGACTCAGTCGTGTCTTTTTTAAGATGACATCCTTCCCGAAGACAAGTCCGAAGCTGATAAGATACGTCGAAAGGCACCACGTTTCTGGTTGTCCGAGGATCAGAAACTCTACAAACGTTCCTTTTTCAGGACCGTATTTGTTGTGTGTACACCCCGACTTAACGAAAGGGCTTCTGGAAGAGCTGCACGAAGGGATTTGTGGCAGCCACACTGGGGGAAGATCCTTAGCTCACAGAGCTTTGACTCAGGGTTATTGGTGGCCCAATATGCAAAGAGAGGCTCAAGACTATGCCAGGAAATGTGATCAATGTCAGAGGTTTGCCCCTAATATCCATCAACCTGGAGGAGTTCTTAATCCCCTTTCCAGCCCTTGGCCCTTTGCACAGTGGGGATTGGATATAGTTGGGCCGTTTCCAAGGGCTGCAGGTAGCAAAAGATGGCTTCTCGTAGGAACAGATTATTTCACTAAGTGGGTGGAAGCCGAGCCTTAGCGAATAGGGATGTTGATTCCAAGAAGTTTATTGGAAAAATATTATTACTAGATTTGGCGTACCACACACACTTATCTCTGACAATGGTGTTCAATTTGACAGTAAGGCTTTTAGGCAATATTATGGTGACATGGGCATTACAAATAGGTACTCCACCCCAGCTTATCCTCAGGGAAATGGGCAGGCCGAGGCTGTTAACAAAGTCATTGTCAATGGGCTGAAGAAAAGGTTGGATGATGCGAAAGATGGATGGGTAGAAGAGCTCCCTCATGTTTTGTGGACGTATCGAACCACACCCCGTAGGTCCACTGGAGAAACACCATTCTCCATGACTTATGGTGCCGAGGCGGTCATCCCATTGGAATTTGGTTTTCCCACCCTAAAGACGAGTTCTTTCAATACTGAGAGTAACAATGGACTTCTGGAGAAAAGTCTTGATTTGCTTGAAGAACGGCGTGAGACAGCTATGGTCCAAATGGCTTATTACCAACAAAAACTTAAACAGGGATATGATGCCCACGTAAAGCTAAGGCCATTAGCACCTGGGGATTTGGTACTCAGAAGGGTTGTGGGCACTGCTAGGAACCCAGCTTGGGGTAAACTTGGACCAAATTGGGAGGGCCCTTATCAGATAACTTCAATAGCGGGCATAGGCTCTTATCGGTTATCGGATTTAGATGATAATATTGTGTCACGTCCATGGAATGTAAATAACCTGAGAAGGTATTACTATTAATGAATTGTATTTTTGTTTATACCGGTTTAAATTCCTTAATGTTTCAGTGAGTTGAACTTATAATCTTTAAGAATCAAACAGAAACTTGGTTAAGTGTGGTCCTCGGACCAAAAACCTTGTGGAAATTGATTTCTTATCATTTATTAAACAGAACCTTAGTTATGTTGGGTCCTCGGACCTCATACTTGGGAAAATTAATATCTGAAGTTACTGTTCTTAAGAATAAACAGAAACTTGGTTAAGCGTGGTCCTCAGACCCAAAAACTTGTGAAAATTGATCTCTTATTATTATTAAACAGAACCTTAGTTATGTTGGGTCCTCGGACCTCATACTTTGGGAAAATTAATATCTGAAGTTACTGTTCTTAAGAATCAAACAGAAACTTGGTTAAGTGTGGTCCTCGGACCAAAAACCTTGTGGAAATTGATTTCTTATCTATTATTAACAGAACCTTAGTTATATTGGGTCCTCGGACCTCATACTTTGGGAAAATTAATATCTGAAGTTACTGTTCTTAAGAATCAAACGGAAACTTAGTCAAGAGTGGTCCTCGGACCATAAATCTTGTGGAAATTGATTTCTGGTCATTCGGGAAAATTCACACTTGAGCTTGATGTTCTAAGGGATCCAATAGAATTAATTCTAATCAACTGTTAAATTCTTATAGTCTTATTTGTTAAACAAAATATCCAAGGGATGAACAGAACCATGCAAGTTGATGAAGTCTACTACTCGGACCATAGACTTGGTCAAAATTACTTCTTATTATTCTTGGGAGGCAGTACCTTACTGTGCATTGATTCGGATCTTAAGTTTGTTTCTTTAATTGTTAAACATGTTCCTCGGACTTTCATCTATTAATGATAATGTTACATATTATAAAGGTTCAATCGTGATATGAAGCTCTCTTTTTTTTAAACTAAGTCAGTATTAATATACTTCAATCAGGCCACTTCTTTGCCAAGTGTTTAATGATATACGTAGGATCGCGTAGAGGCTATGATTGTACTATCCTTGGAGTTAGATTTGTTTACTTTAAGAAACTTCAGTAATAAGTACAAAACGAACAAAGTAAAAACAAATGCGAAATGAGTAAAATTTAAATAAAATTGTTCTTTGTCAATAACATAAACACTTATTACATATAAGGGATAAATATGGAGAAAGAAAAACCCTAAGCTTCAGGAGGAGGATCTACATGAGAGGTGCTGGGTGCCTCGGTCTCTTTGAGCTCCACTTCAAAAGGAGTAAGAATTTGTTTTCCTTTATCCGCTGCTTTTGGTGGAGGGACATTGTGTTCCGTGGCTTGGCTGAGGTTCTTCTCGGCGTCTCCGTCTCCTTCCTTTTCTTTATTGGAACCCAAGGGTTCTGTAGGATCAGGAACTGGCTCCGGGACTATGGGGGGCAGGGCAGGAAGAGTTGTTTCTGGAGTGGGAGTAGCAGCAGGAGCCTCTTCGATCTCCTGTATCTCAAGGGGAAGCCAAATGTTCTCGGACTTCCTCAAATCCGAAGATAGAGGAATTCCAGCTACATTTAGGGCTTCCCCCCAGACTTTTTGACAGTATTCACGGCACAAGGCCGCGAATGCCTCTGTCAGCTGCTCCTCTGTAGTCGCCACCCCTTCCTCGAAACTTGCCTGCTTGGCAGCTTTTAAAGAATGTTGAAACTTGCTGGCCTCTTCCTCATCAACGCAAGCTCCTTTTCCAAAACCGAACGTTCCCTTTCGGCTCGGGTTAGCTCATCATCTTTTTCGCGGAGGAGCTTGCGTTGCCCTTCTATTTGGTCTTCATGGTCTTCAGGTTTGACTCGACCCCATTTTTCTCCCTCTTCAGCTCAGCCACCTCCGAGACCAGCTTTTCATTCTCGCAATGGCCGTTCCCAGGGACTTCTCAGTCTCCAGCCTGATCCCAGCTCGGCCCTGGCCTTCTTCCGAGTGTCTTCAATAAACTTTTCAGCTACGAAGACCTCCTGAACAGCCTGCAATAAAGTATGAGGAGGTCAGGTATAACAAAAATTACCTGTATTTTTAAAAGGGAAATCTTCCCAAACAGCAGTCAACTTACCAGTGCCAAGTCCCTTTTTAGAGACAAGAATAGTTGCGGCTGACTCATTTTTTCCAAGGACTCCATATCCTTGGGCAGCAAAAGGGGGCGCTCCAACACTTCAGCCAGGTGGTGAGCATGGCCTTGTTGAAACGCCCTTATACTTGATTGGCAGGAGATAGGAGCGCCGTCTAGTTTCAAGTCTAGGGACCAGGTGGCCTGTGCTCGGCGCACGTCGGCCATTTCCCTGATCTCTCCGCTCTCAACTGAGCGGGCCCTACCCTTACCCTTGTCTGTCCTTTGCTGCTGAGCCGGAGGGGGTTGGTGGCGAGCCTTCTTTGGGTCTTTGGTAGTTGCTCCCTCTACCTCCCCCTTTCTCTTTTTCTTGGGATCCTCGGCGGGGAGCTTTGGTTCAGCTGGTGGAGGGGGAGGTGGCAAAACTGAAGGAGTCTGAGACGTCCCCGTTTTTCTCTCGGCCACCTTTGTAGCTCTGTTGGTGAGGAGGTCCTTCATCCTATCCATGTCTTCCTCGGAATCGTCTTCCGGCAAGGCTACGACCAGTCCAATCCCAGAAGCCTCAGTGTCTTTTTCTTCCTCGTCCGAGAGTACGACGAACTGGTTCCCTTGATGCCTTTCGGTATCTTCGAGTTGGAATTGGTCTATTTCATCGTCCAAGGTGTGAGAGGAAGATACTTGCTCTTCTGGGATAGCTGCTGCCTCGGAATGGATGGCAAGGGGAATGGCCGCTATGGGTCGTAGGTACAGGATGGTTTGAGGAGCGTCGGGGAGGTCGTGGTCTTCGAGAAAGTGGGGCCGGGCTACGTTTATCCTTCTCCTCCTACGGTCACCGGCAATTATAGCGTTGTCTATCTCCTGGAAGTCCGAGGAGATTGGATCATATTCGAGGATCAAGTGAGCCGCGCGCAGTTGAAAGTCTTCACTGACGAACACCTCGGATCGGAGTACTCGGTTTAGGTCGGCGACGTTGCAAAGACTCAAACGAGGGCGCACGTTTCGCTTATCTGCAAGAAAAGATGAGAAAATAAGCAACGTGGTCAGATTCACACAGCAAAAGACAAAGATAAACAAATAGAAACATATCTAAATATGCAAGTTTGTTAGTGTTGAGGGAGGTTTTGGGTGGGGAGGTTAGTCCTCAGGTGTCGCACCTGGATCCCCCCACTGTACTGGGCAGTGGAGACCGTCGTGCCAGTTTCCAGAGACGATCAGGTAGTCGTCCTTCATGCCTTTGTTGGATTTGGGCAAGCAGGATATTAACCTAACGACACTGGATCGGGACTTAATATAGTAACCTACGTTGGATAGCTTATGGGATTCGTATAGAAAAACGACGTCGTGCCACGTGAGGTTTAAACCCATTTGTTCATTTAAGGCATCGACGCTACCTAAAACTCTAAAAACGTTGGGGAGGCATTGATCGGGACACAACCGATGGTGCGGAGGTATTCCCTCATCACAAGTTTCATTGGGAGGGTCATCCCGCCTTCTATAAAGGCTATCATTGGGATTATAACCTCTCCCTCCTTCCTAGCACCGGCCACGGCTCCTGCCGGGCAATATTTTAAGCCTACGTCACGGGAATGTTATATTTGGCTCTGAAGCCCTCCATCCCGGCGGCGGTATCAACTAAACTTTGAATCTACCCATTCTAGAAGAACGACAGGTTAAACTCTAAAGAAGAAAGGGTGTGCAAGGACAAAGTTCGAGGACAAAAAGGTTAAGAATGAAATGAGCAAGAGCTTACGGAGTTTGAGGATGTGCAAATTTCCACGATTTTCTGAAAATAAAGTATGATTGCTGATGTTTTGATGGGATTAGTCCCTGGGGAATTAAATGAAGGTGCAGGTTCCCGAAGCGTCACGTCGTGCGGAAAAGCGGCCTCGAAATTAAGTTTATCTCGCCCAAATTTTCGTGGAGAAACCAGGGCCGTTGGATGCCCATCTCGACGTTGAACGTGGGGGGCAAAATGTAACTTACAGTAATAAATGCTCGCGTTTTTGAAAATGAAACCGCCAAGTGGCATCCTCCAGTACGCGAAACGGTTTCCACACGTGCGATCATTCATGAAGTGTGCAAAATAAGTTCTCTTCGGATCAAAACCCTATTTTTCTCCTCGGACGTCGAAAATTAGAATTTTGAGGGGCTATTGTGGGAAGTAAAAAGGTCCTGGTAGGTATATGAGCCTTTGGGCCATACTAAGGAAGGCCGACCTACCCTTGAGTTCGAAACCTCTTAATGCCTCGGGCCAGCTCATGCGCCGAGGACCCGAGAACCTATCCGAGGTTGATTTTACCCTCGGGTGGGCATAGAAGAATCAGAAACGTCATCGTAAAAGCTCAGAAGCGACACGACGGAGACCAATGGTTAAGAGGGGTGAACCCCTGGATGTCCTAGAAGCACCGGTGTTTGAAAAGTACTAAAGGCTGCTACCTCCACATTAAAGACCCTTCACCTACCACCTTAGCCGCATTAATGGGGAAGTGACACCTGAACAGTGGAAGGGAAACTTCTGGTTACTATTTCAGGGCACTGAGAGAAGAAATATCTAGGCTAAGGGGTAGATGGGGTAACACGTGTATGAAGTATCAGAAAGATGAGTATTTAAGGGGAGACCCAGAACAGAAAAAGGGGACCTCTCTTTTTGTAAGAAAAAAGAAAAAGAAAGAAAAGAAAAATAATATAAGAACAGTTCTCGGCTTACTTCCGAGGAGGTTGAGTTACAATATTTCTTGTTATTTTTAAGTGTTGTCAATCTTTGATTTGCCATACAACCCTTAAACTCTTCTAACCTGGGTTTCAAACCCACACTCTACAAATTCATATTGTTTAAGGCTCATTGGGCCTGAGCCCATAACTGTTCTTGGGATCAAGTGCAATTGTGCACTTACAGTTAGTTTGTTATACTAATTTTTTTTTTTTGTTAAAATTACATTTTGAAAATCTTATAGTTGAATTGCACATTTACTTTCTTTCTTTTTTTTTACATCCCAACTCATGTTTATGAATAATTTAAAAAAAAAAAACTTAATTTAAAGCTTACATTTTTAAAGATAAATGAGATAATTATTAATTTATGATTATTATGATATTTATAAGTATGTCGATTATAAGAAGACATGCAATCAAAAGATGATTTTAAAAAAAAATCCAATAAAACATAATTTAAATCTATAACATTAGCAAATATTACATCAAGTGTAATTCAAACTTAATTTTTCTCTCTTTCTAATCCAAAGCGATAGATTTTCAACCTATTTATAAAAAGCAAAAGGTGTCACTGTCAGTTAGTTCTTGAGAGAGAGAGAGAGAGAGAGAGAGAGAGAGAGAGAGAGAGAAAAGAAGAAGAGAAGAAGAGCGATTAGAAAGAAATCCCCTAATAATTGTCCTAATCTAAGATAGATAACAGTACTTGGCTTTTTAATTACCAAGAAACCCCTTAAAATGATTGTCCTGATCTAAGATTGCCTCTGATTGTGTTGGGTCAAATATTTAATTTACATATAAGTGCAATACATATGATTGCAATAATCAATAAAGTATCTTTTGTGTTTTTTTGGGTTTTGTATTTTCATTATTAACTTGTCAATTATCTCTAAAAAGTCATATTGAGTTAGTTTGTTACCGAACTCATATCATCTTTAAGCAATTTGTAATTTCTGTCTCGAACATAATCATAAAAAAAATTAGTACGCAGTTTGGTGCATACATACATATATAATTAAAAATAATTACAATTATACAGTTCATATTATTTCATTTTTTTTAGAAGAGATTCCAATTATATATATATTATTCCAATATGTTATGGTTTCTTATTTTATATATATATATGTGTGTGTGTGTGTGTGTGTGTGTTGTGTGAGTGATCTAGAATTTAATTGGTTTTAGACTTTTCAATTTTTGCATATAGTAATTTACTTGCCACAAAAATTAAAAACTTAGATGGACGTGCGGCAAAAAATTGGATTTCAATTGAAAATCAATTTAGAATCTAATTAGATTTGAACTTTTCAATTTTTATACTCAACTAGCATGAAACTACATGCAAACGCATAGATGCATTTAAATTAAACAAATATTTTATTATAAAAATATAAATAATTAGTCAAATAATTTTTTTTAAAAGTATGTAACACATACATTCATGCATACATATAGATACATTTAAAATTAAACACAATTTTTATCATAAAATACAGATAACTAGTCAAATTATTTTTTTGAAGTAAACATAATTAGTCACATATTAAAATTCTTACCTAAATTTAATATTACTTATGATTATTTTTTTAATTTTTAATAAAATAGAACGTGTGATGATTTTTGTTATGTGGTGATTTTTATTTTATTTATTTTTTGAGAAACATGTAGTGATTTTTATTGAGTATATGTGATTTTTTTATATAAAAATTTTATAGCTCATTAATATTAGATTTTTAGTATTTTGCACTCATTAATTCACTTAACATAAAGATTAAAAAACTTAAGTAGACACATGGCACATGCTTAAGTGAATAATTATGGTATAGTTTTCACATAAATTTAGAAACATGACCCAAAATTATATTATAATTTCAAATTCTAATTCAATTTTCTCTAAACTTTACCTATTAATATATATATATATTATATATATATATATATATGACTTATAAATTTGAATATTTTTTAGTTATATGATTATGTTTTTTATATTGGACTCCACGTTTTCTATACTAAATTAACTAATTTGGCACAAAAATTTAAAAATTTAGATTAGATATGACACGTGGCACAAAATTAAACTCTAATTGAAATTCAATTTTTACTCAAAATTAACTCACTTGGCACAAAATTCTAAAATTTAGATTAAAGGAGGCACATGACGCAAAATTAGACTCTAATTGAATTCCAATTTAAAATTTAATTGGATTTTCTCTCTATTTTACCTATTATTATATACTAGTATGCAACCTCATGCATATGCATGGGTACATTTAAAAACAATCACAATTACATATATATATATATATTATATATATATATATATATATATATAATTTGAAATCTAATTGGATCTGAACTTTTTAGTTTTTGTCCTCAATAATTCACTTGCCACAAAAATTAACAAATTAGATGGGACACATGACACTAAATTGAACTTCAATTAAAATTCAATCTAAAATCTAATTGAATTTAGACCTTTTGATTTTTGCACCTAATAATTCACTTGACACAAAATTTTAAAAATTGAATGGCACGTTAAACAAAATTAGACTCCAATTTAGAATTTAATTAAATTTTCTCTTTGCTTTAGCTATATATATATGACTTATAAATTTGAATTTTTTTAGTTATATGATTATGTTTTTTATGGTTTATTATATTGGACTCCTCGTTCTCTACATTAAATTAACTAATTTGGCATAAAAATTTAAAAATTTAGATTAGATGAGACATGTGATGCAAAATTAAATTCTAATTGAGATTCAATTTTTACCTAAATTAACTCACTTGGCACAAAATTCTAAAATTTAGATTAAATGAGACACATGGCGTAAAATTAGACATTAATTGAATTCCAATTTGAAACTTAATTGGATTTTTCCTCTGCTTTACCTATTATTATTATTATTATTATTATAGATATATAGATAATTCACTTGGCACAACATTAAAAATTAAGTGAGACATATGACACAAAATTAAGAATCTAATTAAAATCTAATTGGATTTTCTCTAAGTTTTGGCTAATAATATATACTAGTGTGTAATCCCATGCATATGTACGGGTACAATTACAAACAATCACAATTATAAGGTTCAAATTATACATTTTTTAAAAAGATGGTCAAATTATACTTGGCATTAGCTTACACTTTTTTTAAACCATACATTTCTAAAATTTGTAATGGTTTCTCATATTATATATATAGGAAAATGCTAACGAATGCCCTTAGAGTATTAGTTAATAATCCATTTAAAGAAAGTTTTTATGAGAAAAGAAAAAAAAAACAATTAATGTTTTGATAGTTTTTTTATTTTCCATAAAAATAATGTCAAAACTTTTTCAAATGGACTGTTAACGAATGCCCTAAGGGCACTCATTAGCATGACCCATGTGTGTGTGTGTGTGACTTATAATTTAATTAGTTTTAGACTCTTTGGTTTTTGAACCCAATAATTTACTTGTTACAAAAATTAAAAACTTAGATAGACACATGATGGAAAATTAGACTCCAATTGGAATCCAATTTAAAATTTAATTAGATTTAGACTCTTCAACTTTTACACTAAATAATTCATTTGGCATAAAATTAAAAATTAAATGAGACACGTGGTGCAAAATTGAGAATCTAATTAAAATCTAATTAGATTTTTTATGTAACAAGTGCATACGTATAAATATATTTAAAATTAAGCATAATTTTTATCATAAAATATAAATAATTAATCAAATTTTTTTTAAAGTAAACGTAATTAGTCATAGATTAAAATTCTTATTCAAATTTAATACTACTTATGATAATTTTTTTAATTTTTAATAAGATAGAATGTGTGGTGATCTTTGTTGTGTGAAGATTTTTATTGAGTATATGTGATTTGTTTTTTTTTTTTTTTAAATTTAGTTCATTAATATTAAATTTTTAGTATTTTACACACATTAACTCACTTGGTATAAAAATTAAAAAACTGAAAAGTGAATAATTATAGTGTGGTTTCTACATAAATTTAGATACATGTGCAAAATTATGTTCTAATTTCAAATTCTAATTTAACTTTTTCTGAGTTTTACCCTCTCTCTCTCTCTTCTCTCTCTCTCTCTCTCTCTCTATATATATATATATATATGAAATTTGGTTTATAGTTAAACAGATTGAAGCAATATAGGCTAAAAGACTAAAAGCCAAGAGTAAAAAGACAAATAAACAGTATGTATCTATCTTTTTTTTGAGAAATTAGTATGTATCTATCTGTGTTGCCAAAGTTTATCTACATTGAAAGGTCAGTCTTCTAGCAGATATAATACTTATAAATGTCTGTTTCTAACTTTCTATATTTAAAGGATAAAACTTTGGTACTTATATTATATAGAAATAATACTTTTAGGTGGACATTCTTCTAGAAACAAATTTGTGTTTGCTTTCAAATTGAATTTCCTACTCTTTAATTTTGAAGCACTTATCACTTTGCCACCATTTTAGTCCACTTGCCGAACCCCTCACCTCAACCAAACACTATTTAATTAATTAATGAAGCTCACAATGGAATGTTCTTTTTATTTATTTATTTTTTTCTTTTCTTTAAAGTAATTGTGATTTGTGAGTGGCGAGACTGAGACCCAAGTCATGAAATTACAGCCATATCTATATGACTTGCACTTCCTTTCCCACGAGGGTCTTGTTTGGATGCATCCCTTTCATCCTCTAGAATACGTATTTATTTGTTTTCATTTGGGTTTTCTTCTTTTACCTTTTGTCTTTTCTAATCTCTGGAGTCTGGATATGAAAGACAATTCCTCGTGGGGAAACGAATCTGATAGGGAAAAAAAAAAAAAAAAAACTTTGGGACCACGTTCTTAGTAGGATAATGATCCACCAAACGATTGACTTTAAAGTGGATTGAAATTATCTTGTTTCAACTTATTACGTGATAATTGAAAAGATCATTCATTTGTAATTTTAGTTATATAATCTTTTTTAACGAGTCATGACTTGATTAAATAATACATAGGAATAGTTTTGTAATTTGTAATGAGATGAAAAAAAATTAGTACTAGACTTGTTTAGATCCAAATATTTTCCTAATGATCTTCTTTATTTCAAGTCTTCCATTCGTTTCTAAAAATTAAAAATAAATACCGTTTATTTTGTCCACTTTATTGTTTAGATTTTATAAATACTATATATATATATATATATACATATATATATGATTACATTTACGAAAGTTTGCAATTTAAAATGTCTCTTATCTCATTTTAAAAGTCTAGAGTTTAATGTGTCCAAATGATAAAACTCTTAAATTTTACTTAAATTTAAAAAACAGTTTTTCTAACCACATATAAGGACACAATTTGTACCTAAGCCCAAAAGAGGAAAGGAATAGGCTCAAAGAGTCCAATACAATGAATTTGTAGATAGTAAGTTTGAAATCTAAGTTCTAATGAGTTTTTACATCAGTTGTAATGGACTAAGGTGACCAAAAAATAAAGATGAAACAGTTTTGTATAAAGAAAATCGTCCTCAAACTCAATTCGAGGAGGCTAGTTCCTCTATGTATCTCATTTAGAGACAGATTACAAATATTATTCTTTAGTCTACAGTGTTTTTCTCTCGTTTTCTCTTGATCTTCTATCCTGAGTGTCTCCTCTCCTTTTTATACCATCCTTCCTCCTCCCCCTAACTTCCATGTATGGATCAGATTGTTAGTTTGGATACTTGTCCCATTAGCACATTTCTGAAGCCTTTGAAAGTAGTTGTAAGGCTAAAACACTGATGCTCAGGCATCACTTCCTCATTAATGTGGCTAGAGAGTTAGTTGCAGTATATTCAATATGGTGGTAGTAACTTTTTCTTAGATATTTCATAGTCTTTCCTTGTCCTATGTTCTCATGAGGTATATCTTTATCTACAAGATCTTCTAGAACGTTGATTTTGGGTGGCAGACCGCACCTTCCAACCTTGGCTTTGCTCAGCTGAGGAAGTATTCCTCCTTGGACCACCTTCTCAGATGATTTTTATCAAACTTTTACCTCTTTACTTACCAACACAGATTCTCAAAAAGATATTTTCCCGTCCTCGGATTATTTAATGTCCTCGAATTAGGCCTCTGGCCCAATAGATACATAGACATGTATTCCTGGGCCTATCACTCCCACACCACATTTCTCCCACCTCCACATTTCTTTCACATGTTAGTAGTCAAGTATAGTTCAACCTTTTTTAATAAAAATAAAATTGCTTTTTTTTTCCCCCCACTAACGTAATAATCTTCTTCTTCTTCTTTTCCTAATTTCCAAATAAAATTGCCGCAAGCCCTATAAAAAGAAAAAAAGAAATTGCCACAAGTTTTTCTATCCTACTATTTTTTTAAGGGAAAAAAAAAAATACTTCTCACTAAAATTAAATAAATAAACCTCCCACTTCCCCACTTACACACTTCCTCTAAAAAAATTGCCCAATAAAACAATTGTACTCCCTCATCAGTTTACAAATTGAAATTTAAACGTTCAGATTGTTTCTTCAAAGTTCAAATTAAGTTTGTTTTATGACTTTCATCGTAATCAATACCACCGTTGTCATCTTCTCTCAATTGGAAATCCTAAGAAAAAAAAAAATTTTCCACAACAACAAAAGAGTACAGGCAAGTTTTGGGAGTTGGGATGCTACTCACAGCCCCCAAATCTCAATTCTCCCAAAATTTTGATGCCTACTTTCTTTACTTTATTCTCAATCTGCTTTCACTATTACATCCACAATCTGAACCAATGCAATTTGTTTATTTCGGTGAGGAATTACTAATTGTTGTTTAGCTGTGACCCGCCTCTAAGATATTTTTGCAATTTTAAGCTCTATCCTTTGGCCCACTGATAATTTAACCTGTTAAGGGAAGGGTGAACATCGAAGATTACTTTGAAATTGTGGAGAAGTACAAGTAAAAGTGAATAGATTTTCTTTTTGTAAGAGGTATTGGTTCCAATATATAATTTTCTGAATAAATTTGTGAATTTCGTCCTATGTTTTCACTTTCATGTTATTTTTAATTACTACTACCTATAGTGTTTGATGAAACACATAAGCTGTTTGATAAATGTCTCGTAGGATATTTGAATTAGCAATTGTAGTGTCTCTATAGTTTTTGTGAAGTGAAACTCTTATACACCTTCTTCATCTATTTTATTTTGTATGATTAAACCATTTTTTCTGATTATATTTGTTGGTTCTTTTTTAGATCTCACTGAAAACCATTCATTAACCTTAATGCAACCACAAAAATGCACAGGAAGAGACAAACAGTTTGAGATACAAGTGCCACCATCTAAACTCAACAAAGATTGTATCTACTCCTCATAGCTCCTCATATGATCTGATTCTTTTTCGATCTCTCAGATTTTTTTTAGGAATCTCTTTCAGGTTTCTGTATGCATATATTACAAAAATATATGTTCGTGTGGAACTTTATTTTTATTGCTTATATGATTTGGCAGGTGTTGGTTAATTTGAACATGTTTTGTAACTTTGTTGTTGTGTACATATGAAAAAATAAAAATAAAAATAAAAAAAAAAATAAATAAAAAAGAAGAAGAAGAAGAAGAAGAAGAGAGGAAAAAGAGAGGATAGAGATGGGTGTCGTTGAGAATCTTCTATGTGTTGAAATTTAAGTAACAGGAAAAGATAAAAGGAAAGTGAACTTATAGTTGTGTGTGTTTTTTTTACTTTTTTGATTGGTTGGTGAGGAAGTGTGGGAAATAAGGGATTCAATATTTAGCTTGGCACATTAATTTGTACATAGCTGAGCCACAACTCTGCTCAGTTGGTATTGAAATGAGATAGAGACGAGCAAAAATAAATATATAAATACTGTTGCTGAGAAAATTTGAGAAATAAGATGATGGTTGTTTTATTTTTTATTTATTAATACAACTTAGTGATGTTGATTTTAGGTGCACCTCCAGTGAATATATTGAATAGGTATCTTTTAGAGATTTTTTTTTTTTTTTTGAGAGAGTTCAACCTATGACGTCCACTCTTGAGAAGCGCTCTTTGTCATCAGACTAAGACACCAATTAGCTTTTGATATAGGCGAAGATTGAACCACAGATCTCTTATTCAACCATCAGAAACTTTACCAGTTGAACTAACTGGAACCCACTTAGAGAATTTAATGCTCATGAATATTCAATTTTTGATTTCTATACTTTCAATAGTTTATCATTTGATAAGAATACAAATTCTCTGTACCATTTTTTGTGACCCACTTTATATTCCACCAATCACAACTTGTCATGTATTTATTTATTTATTTTCCAATTTAAACTTTAGTTATTTTATAAGGAAAAGTAAAATCAATACATGACAAATTGTGATTGGTGAAACATATAGAGTGGTACACAACAAGTGGTACAAAGGATTTGTATTCATTTGATAATTGCAGTAGCTAGATACATTTTCGTGGCCCCGCTTTGCGCGTGCAATGAGGCTTTCTTTTTTTGTTGGGGTTTAGTGTCATAATTTTTATTCATTACAATATGAGGTTTACATGTTTATCCACTAATATTATGCATTTAAAACTACTAAGATGGTAATAAGTGTGATGAGGCTAGCTTCAAAAAATAAACAAATCCATATATGAACATATGATTTCAATGCAATTTCAGAGTTCAATTTTTGGAACTAGCCTCATCACACTCATAGTTGTATTAATATTTTTAAATGCATAATAGTAGTGCATAAACATGTAAACCTCAAATTGTAATAAATAAAAAATTATGACACTAAACCCCAACAAAAAAAGAAAGTCTCATCACATGCGCGAAGTGCGTGCGATGAGGCTAGCATAATCTATGCACCTTATATGCACATTATTAATGTATAATTTTAATTTAAAATAAAGGATATAAGAGAATTGCACACACACACACAAAAATTGCAAATAAGAAATAACATTTTTCTTTTTCTCTCTTTTCCCTTATCAATAAACACCAAACTCATTTCTCAGAAGAAAAAAAAAACTAAAAAAAACCAAAAAAAGAAAGAAAGAGAGTTGTGGAATTGAAAGGGATATTAAAAGAGTTAAAAGTAAATAATTTGATGAACGATGATTGGAAAAGATTTTCCCCATTTCACAAAAAGAAGCAAAGTGGTGCTTCCCAAAACTTGGCAAATACTGTTTGGTAACGGTTTTTAAGTATCATTGTCTAAAATAATGTAAAAATTATGATTTAAAAAATATTGTAAAAACACTTGTTCATAGTACTCATAATGAAAAACTGCCGTTCCAAAAGAACAAAGTTTCTCTCCAAACTAGTTTGGAGAGAAACTCTTCAAACTTCTCATATATTTCTTTTTTTAGTGTGAATTTTGAGAATCTAATCGTTGAATTTCATGTTCCTTATGTTCTTAACATACGTATCAAATTTCGTTCAAATTTGATATTATTTACTACTGGATCAATTAACTTATTTTTTATATACAACTTTAGATCACAAAAACTTGAAATTATAACATTTATTTGATGATATAGCAATTGATCGTTGATCTTCTTGAAATTTTGTAAGCATTAAGAATGTAATAAGAACATGCAATCTAACGGTTAAATTTTCAAAATTCACACTCAATATAAAGATATATGATGACTTTGTAGGGTTTCTCTCTAAACTAGTTTAGAGATAAACTTTATTCGTTCCAAAACAAAACAATGTATTTGGTAGAGTGATTTTTTTTAAGGGCGTTAGAAAAACGTTGCTCAAATTGGTGTTTAATAACTTATTTTAGAAAGCTCCTCACAGTAGTTTTTACTTTTTAGGCTTTAAATAATGTATTCTAGTGGCACATTCGTAAATATATGCCAATTGGTGGAGCCCATGCGGATTAGACAACACTTCACAGAGCAATCCCTCTCTTCCACGTCAGCTGTCCTCTCTTTCCTCTCTCTTTGAATAAAAAAATTATAAAGTAGTACAATTTTGTCGGTTTTTTTTAAAATAAAAAACGCACGTACTAAACACATAACTCGAATTTTTTTTCAAAATAACTAAATCACTTAAACAATTTCATGAGTTAGCCAAGTTTTAAAATTATATAGCAATCTAACAAATCGCGCCCCTTAGACTCGATTTTGCTCTCTGAAATCAAGCAAGGGGCAATCGAGTTTCAATTGCAAATAAACCCAGAGCAAGACAAACTTCATCTCCCAGAGCAAGGCAAATTTTCCAAATCTCCCTACGGTAGCAAACCCACGCCCTTTGTGAACCCAAACCCAGGTGGCGGCAAGGCTCCTTCTTCCTCATGAACCCAAACCCAGGAGGTGGCAAGGCTTCTTCATGATACCCAAACCCAGGCAGCGGCAAGGCTCCTTCTTCCTCATGAACCCGAACGCAGGCGGCGGCAAGGCTCCTTCTTCCTCATGCTTTTGGTTTTCATGTTTGGTTTCCTCCATCTATGTTTTCTTGTTCTTTGGTCTGATGGTCTGGTAGTGAAATCAAGTCATGGAGACTCGAGTTTCATGGAACTCAACCTCTTCACACTCAATTTAGCACATCAAAATCGAGTTCTCTGTACTCGAATTGTTAGATTGCTAAATAATTTCAAAACTTTGCTAACTAATGAAATTGTTTGAAGGATTTGGCTTTAAAAAAAAAAAAAAAAAAAAAAACTCCATATAACTCACAATGAAACATGTTCTTTGAAATATAATACTAAAAACATTTTTTTCATTATGAGTGCTTTAAACACGTATTTTCACAATAATTTTTAAACCTTAGTTTTCACATTATTTTGAACAACAATACTTGAACACTGATATCAAACAAACTATTGTGTGTTTGGTAAGTGTATGTGAATATGTTTTTTTTTTTTTTTTTTTTTTCCTTAAGCAATAACTCATAGGACTTGCCAAGCACAAGTCAAGTTTGGTGTGAAAGAGAGAAATAGTACCAATCTCTATGTTAGGTTTGGTGGGTCCCATAGTTTACTGCTCAAAACACATACTTAATATATTCATAACGCAAAAAATGCATATGATACTATATTTCTAATAACATTTTTTCAAAAGTGAAGAAATTAATTGTGTTTGGTATGTGTGTATGTGTTTTTTTTTTTTTTCAAAGTGATGACAGTTAGTCTAATTAGTAAAACTTACAATTTTTAAAATATTTATAAAAGTGTCATTGAACAATGTTATTTGAAGACCGAAAACTAGTAAGAGTAGTTTTTTAAATTCAGTGTTTAAATGCCCTAAAATAAGAGACATAACTCAAACACTCTTAAAAAAACACTTCTACCAAACATGTTTTTTTTTTTTTTTTTTTTTTTTTTTTTTACAATTTTCAATATTTAAATACTAAAATCTATCGTTTGAGTTACGTCATCAAACAGACCCAGAAACCGAAAACTGCCTATGAGATGTTTTCTAAATACGCTCTCTCTCTCTCTCTCTCTCTCTCTCTCTAACCTCAAGAAAGGAGAGTAGGCACAGCCGTACAAGTTCCAAGCTGTTCATAACTTCATATGCTACACGTGAACAACGCTTTCAATCTCTTCCGTAACCGCGTGCTTTTCTTCTGCTAACGAATTTGATAAACAAAGGTCACACGACATGCCACCAGAATTGGTACTACATATATGTTTTGTCAAATTTCTAACTGTGGGCCAAAGAATTATGAAACATATTAAACTTTAATGCATGATAAGAGCAAGTAGACCACTTTATACCCTTGGCAGCATAATAATTACTTTACAATTATAAATACTAGTAGTGTACAGAATAAGGATCAAAATTCAAGCCTTTATAAGAGAACTTCACATATATACAGATTATATTAGAGTATAATTCTATCTCGGATACACACACAAAAAGGTAAGTAGAATACATTTTTATCTCAGAGTGCAGTGACGTAATGCTCTTTTTTCTTACTTTTACGATGGACTCCCACATCACCTCACTCTAAGAGTAGCAAATAATTAATCAAGAAAATTTAACTAGTACCAGGCCAAGTTAACTTCTGGTTCTCTACAGAATAATGATCACTGCAGACTAACCAAAACCGTTCATTGACACATTCAAAAATACTGATAAAAATACTTTTTTTAATAATTAACATTTAAATTGTTTAATAAAAATAATTATATGTAATAGGATATAAACTAAATCAAAATGCTGTAAAAGAAGAGAAGAAAGTGATTTTATAGCCATATCAAAAACTACTCAAATCTCCTTCAACATCTCCAAATTCATACATCTGCAAATTCTGCACACATCAAACAGAGCGTATGACTTTAATTTAAATTATATTACACAAAAACTGCCACAGTAGAGTTGGTCGGATCCCTACTTTCGCTACCTTTTAAGAAAGATCATGATGAGGGAGGAAGATGAAGCTGGCTTTTGCTACTTTGACTTGTGTTCTCTGGATCTTCCACCAAGGTACTTATCCAACACTGTAATATCAGTTGCTAAGAACCCTTGCAACACCTGCAGTGAGAAACAGTCAAGACCTTCTCTGGAGCAGAGAACAGTAACTAATTCACAGGCATGTCACATGCATTCCCATAAAACAAAAACATGTCAAAGTCGCTTGCTCACCAGAAACATAGCTTTTCCAGAAATTGTTCTAGTCAAAATTTTCATCATCTTTAATGTACTTTTCTTGCACAGCAGCAACTGTAAACTTCTTTGTCAAGCAAAACTCATGCATTTCATTCCAAGTAACTAACGAACAAAGATACTCCATGAAATAAAGACATTTGATAAGGCCATACATATCTTGCAAAAACGAAGAAATTCCTTCAGGGTCCTGTTTACCAAAAATCAACATGCACTGGGAACATCTCATATAAATGCTAAGAATTCCAAACTGTGCTCAAAAGGTTTTTTTTTTTTTTTAATTAAAAAAAAAGGCAAAGAAAAGAATAACAAAGCAGTATAATCACCAGATCAGAAAAGTTCACTATTATGTACTCACAGTAGTGGACATAAAGAAAATAATAGGTACTCAATCTCTAATCCACCTATAACTAATGTCTTCCTGAAAGACTTGAAAAATTAAATGGCTGTATATTCGAATTTGAGATGACTAATCTCCTAAATGTGAGAGATTGAAATTTCGGCTTGCCTCTTATTCATTCCTTGCTGCATTTGAATACACTCTTCTGATAATAATAACTACCAATTCAAATAATTCAAACAGTTGCAACAATTGGCTGAGTAAGATAACAAAATCCTATTGACAACCAACCTAGTCACCTAATCTCTCCGACACAATAGGAAGAATTTATTGATAACAATTCAAATGTAAATTCAAACCTGAACAGCTAAACTAATTGATAAGGCCATGCTGCTGGAATTACTCAGCAGCAGAAACCTTATCTGCCATGTTGCCTTGGGACAACACTTGCACATTTGATTTGCAGTTTTGCACAAGGGTATTACATCTCACATGTATAATGTAAGTCTCGCATCCCATATGGCCAGTTCAAATATGCGATGCCTAATTACAAAAAAAGAGGAACAAACCTATGTTCTCCTATATGTCATTTCTAACTCATAATCAGTCAATTTGAGACCAAATACTTGACAACCAAACTCCTACTTGGAAAACATTGCATGAATAGTCTCTCACACTTCTTTTTAGTTATGTAGTTCAAAATACTCCTGAAAAGAAGGGTAAAAGTTATTTCCATAGTATTGCTACGGCTTGAAGATACCCAACACCTTAGCTGTTAAACCTTGAAGCCAACCAAACAGCAAGATGATTTATAATTAAATAACACAGATTGAAAGAATGCAGCTGAAAGATACTTTGAAAATGTCATAACACAAGTTATGAGATTTTGGCCAGTCACATTTTGTATAAAAACCAATTTTTAAGAGCAAATATGATATTTATTATTATATTTTGTTTTTTGCTAAAGCAGAGCAAATATGATATCAAGAATCAAAAGAAGACAAGGATATCTGTAGTAATCCCAATCAAGAGGACCCACTGCAATCTTGCTAAATTCAACAGCACTTGCTTCTATGCCAGAAAAAATGTATCCGTTGGTCTTGTCTATCAGCTTCACAAGATTCCCTACACTCTCTTTATCCTGAAAAGCAACATCTAACTAAGAACACCAAAAAAAGAAAAAGAAAAAAGAAGCAATTTTAAGAAGGAAAAACAGAGACTGGCAGACCTGAATATCTAAGGTCGTAAAATTGACAAGACTGAAGTCTTCTATCACATCACATAGCTCCTTCGTGAGTTTCCTAGAATAAGATTCACAAACAGCTTACTTATACAAATGTTAATTTCTGAACGCACATTCAGAAATAATATATCAGCTTTCAAAAGGGCATGGACAAGCTACTGATTGTACTTAATTATTTTTCCATTTCTTATTAGCACCTCAATAGAAACACCAGAAAAGTCAGAAATTATAAATCAATTGTCTTGAATACCTTGACAATACCTTGTGTCATTATATGACTAAATATTGACTCAAGTTGTATAAGAGGTATAACAAAAAACTATAAAACTTTGACACCACAAAAAGAATCAAAACCAAAGGTCCATATCTTTAAGCTGATGCCATTCTAACTAGGCATTCAGGCAACATGAAAGCATTTATTTGGTTTTCTTTATGATGCACTGTATTGTGTCCAAGAAAGAGTAGATTTTAAATTTCTATCATGACATCTAGTTAAACCACTTATTAATTTAATGACACCAAAAGTTATTGTGGAAAATGTTGTGATATTCAAGTGTGAGTGGTGCGGTTAGTTAAGTAGCGAAATCCCACATTGGATGCTAATGAAAATTTTGAGTAGTTAATATCACATAATTGAGCCCAAACTCATAGGCTTAAGCTTTTGGGTTGAGTGGTGTCCTTATATGTTATATTAACCTCTCAATTGGAGTCTCCCCAAGGTATTCTCTCCCCAAAAAATACACGTATTCAACACATGAATTTCCCTTGATATGTAGCTTCTTTAGGATGCAATATCTTGCCCATCAATATAGCTATCTATTACAATAAAACGAAAATTTTGAGCCATTATCATACCTAGAACCAAAATATCCACCTATAAGTACCATATGGTTCATTTGATACATTTTTTTCTTTCATTTATTTATTATCATTTTTTAATAATGGTCTCTTGCTACCAAAATTGTTGGAAGAGAATTCACATTAATGTAATGGCTTTCTTCAATAGTAATGCAATATTTCCATAAATTTTCAAGTGTAACTATCGAAAGGGATTGATGAATGCAATAATTCAAACCATAGCTGGACCTTGGCCTTCGCAAATGGAATAAAGGCTGACCAGTCAGATTGACCCCTAGCCCAAGCCAGTCATTAAACCCTAACTAATTGCCTTAGGATAACTGGTCATCATGGTTTCCATTTTCTATTTGTTACAAGTTTTTACATTATCATATGCCACTGGTAACAGGGTTGAATTGCTCGTCAAAGCAACCCAAAAGAAAATGGAATAATCTAATCCTAAAGTTAAACCCCATCTAAAGCCAATAGGCAGTGCAATGATGGTAGGTGACAGCAAAAGTGCCATAAGAAGGCAGCACTTACATTAATTCAAGAGATGTGAAAACATATTAGGTGCCCCGTAAAAAAATATTGAAACACCTTCTCAGTAGCATTATATCATTTGATAATAGAGGAACCTTACATACTTTTTTTTTTTAATAGGTAAGAAAAAAATATTATCGAAAATGGAATAGCAGGAAAAATACACAGGGTTCACAGTAGTGAACAAAGAGTAAAAAGAAGCAAAAGTAACAAACAACCACTAAGCTATTCTAAGA
Organism: Castanea mollissima; assembly: GCA_014183005.1. Classification (NCBI taxonomy): domain Eukaryota; kingdom Viridiplantae; phylum Streptophyta; class Magnoliopsida; order Fagales; family Fagaceae; genus Castanea; species Castanea mollissima. The sequence goes on along the minus strand of JACAVU010000012.1, from coordinate 4,470,930 downwards.
GACAAAAGAAAATCTATAAGTGCAGAACAATCCAAGAGACCCCAACACTAAGACCAATCAAAGAGGGTCCGATGGCACAAATCTAACAACTGAGCCAAAGAATTTCCAGTATCCTCAAAGGAACGCCAATTCCATTCAATCCAAATAGTCCACATTAAACGGCTTGGAACCAAATTCAACAGCACATATAACAACGATATGCCAAAGGGCGACCACGAAGCATAATGTTTTCCAAAGTTAGAATCTGACCACAAGCTGCTGTCCACATAAAGAATGCCACCCTTTTAGGAACCTTTACTTTCCAAATGCCCTTCCAAGGGAAAGTAGAAAGAGGTGCATTTTGAATCTTATGATACAAACACTGAAAGTCAAACTTCCCACTTCCATTAAGACACCTACAAAGACTGTCAAAACCTCCACCTCTAGGAATTCGAGTTTGGATGAAATGAAGAAGGGAGTAGGAAACCGCTAACTCCCAATCATTAAATTCCCTATAAAATCTTAAACTCCACACTCTACCATTATCACCAATGGGAGGACTTAACACTTCAAAAATACAAGCTTTCTTATTAGCTGAGCACACAAATAATTGAGGACAAAGAGTTTTAAGAAAATTATTCCCAGTCCACTTATCATGTCAAAAAAAAAATACGAGAACCATCCCCCACCACAAAAGACAAATACTTAGAAAAACTTTCCCACCCTTCACTAACACTCCACCATAAACCACAACCATGAGCCCTTCTACAAATTCTAGTGCTCTAACCCCTTTCCCCTCCCCATATTTCATGGCTATGACCATCCACCATAGATGAGTAATTTCGTGGCCATACCTCTAAAGTCATTTCCCTAATAAAGCCTGATTAAAAGACACCAAATTCCAGATTCCCAACTCACGTGGTAAGCAAATCTTTTCCCAAGCCACCAAGGGATATTTGAAGCACTCAATTGAGGAAACCCACAACAAATTCCTCCAAATACGTTCTAATCTAATCGCCACAGCTTTAGGGACAGTAAAAAGGGAAAGATAATAAGTCAGAAGGCTTGAAAGGGTACCAGAATTATCACAGAAAAGTATGGTGTCATCAGCAAATAATAGATGAGAAATACGAATACTGGTAGAATTAATAGGTCCACAAGAAAACCCTGAATGAGACCACCTTCTTCAGTTTTCTTTAGAATCCAACTTAAAACCTCCATGATCAAAAGAAAGAGAAGGGGAGACAACGGATCACCTTGTCTTAGACCTCTAGAGCTACCAAAGAAACCAACAGGAGATCCATTAACCAAAACTAAGAAGCGGACAGTAGTGACACAAGTCTTTAACCATCTCCTCCATCGACCCCCAAAGCCCATCCTCTCTAACAAATAGAACAAAGTGTCCTCATTCACATGATCATAGGCTTTTTCGATGTCTATCTTACTCACCACCCCGGAGTACGACACTTCAGTCTACTATCTAGACATTCATTTGCAACAAGCACTTAATCTAAAATTTGTCTACCACCAACAAAATAATTTTGTGACTCTAAAATGAGTTTATCCAACACCTTACATACTAGATGTTAACTAATACATTCTAAGTCCGAAGTTTTAGTATTTGCGCCGCTATCATAATTCTATAAATATGCCAGATATGTTAGCAGGAATGATTGCTATATTCACTACAGTATGGCATTAAATGAAAAGGAAATACAAGCAATAAACAATGGAACAATTGCAACATACTAATGAAGAAAACAAATTGGAAATTTTTAACGATGACACCCAGATATGATTCAATATAGTGTGCATAGATTAAAAGACAAAGACTAATTTATACAAATTGCATATTGAATTCTACCCTAAATCATACCTGTATTTGGCAGAGCGAGGATCCTGATCAAGATGGTGTTGTAAATAAGATAAATCTTCCACATCGGTATAAAAATCAAGATTGAAAGCTGCAGCACACCAAAAAGTAACAATTAATAAAGCACAACCAACACTTTTATGATCATAGCATATATTTCACGCTTAATGTCTAATAAGAAAAGCTATAACCATACCTAGCTTTCCATAGTTCTCAATTAAATCAATCTTGGATAAGACATTAATGTGTGGGAGTTCTAGATGTAGCATGGTTGACAAAGTGAGAAGCAATGCACTAACATACTTCCCAGGGTCACTGCAAAGATGGGCATCAACTAAATGCACTGCAGTCAGCTGCATAAAATGAAGAATCCAATAAGATTTTTATAATTGAACATTGACACACAAGAAGATGAGGTCAATTCAGCTGTTCAGGGTCCTGAGAGATATCAAATATCATATAAATGTAGAAGACATAATCATACCCTAAGATTCAATTTCTTTATGAGTTTCATGATAACTGTCTTGGCATTGGAGTGAAGAAAAAATAGTTCAACCTGGCCGGGAAAATCAAAGAGAAGATAGTGATCTGCAAAGTTAATAACATCATTAAGCAACATTGCATCACAACATTTTATTATATTTCAGTAGACCAACTTAAAAAATTGAAAGCATGTAAATGAAAGTTTGAAGAAAAAAAAAAAAAAAGGAGAGACAAAGACTCCAATTTCTAGAGACTACAAAGCTTGACATTATACAAAAAATATAAAAAAGTACAAAGTTATCATTTATAGAGCCTATAAAATTAAAAATTTTGAAGTAAAGGCACAGTATACAAACCTTTGAGGAGGGGTTCCAATTTTGATTGCAGCCAATCAATATTTTTCTCCAGATAATCCATACAGTACACAAGGCCTGTTTGAGCATAACAAAATATACTTCAGGAACTGCATGACTAATACAGCAGATAAGTGACAAGCATGTTGAACTGAGAGGCCATAGCAGAACTCAAAGCAGATTCTGATTCAGATATTCCTGTTTACAAAGTCACAAACAGAGTCCACCAAGAGCACCCACCTAAGTACCACCACTTGGTTAGTCAAAACTCATAGAACTCTCAAAGAGACTACAAACCATATAACCTATTCAAAAATGAATTTTTAAATTTTCTTTTGGTGGGTAATGTTGGACAAGATGTGGATATGAGAAGGGTAAACATCTTGCTGGATCCTTAGTACACTGCCTGTGCGCTTTGGTTCCTTGCATTAATTTCTTTTTTTTCACTTAAGTTTTATTACTTATCAAAAAAAGAAAGGTAAACATTATGTACATTTCCATTTTCAAAGGTGGCTTCGAATGCCAAATGCAGTAGCTAACCATTCTTCTTCTTTTAATAGAATAATAAGTTACACGCACAAAAACCCGGTAAGTTTTTGAACCCACCTAGTTGATAAGCATAACACAACCTTAACACACAACTACATTAAAGAACACTCATCAGATGCAAATTAACAAGGACGCACACACACACACACACTCACCTCCATTCGGACCAAGAGAATGCTCTGTCATTACATCACTTAGTTTTATAAGATCCTCAATGTTCACAGCGCATTCATACCTATAAATTTTCGTAAAGGAAACTTTATCTCAACAACCAAAACAACAAACACTATATAAACCCATATATAAATAAACTGGAAAAGGATACGGCAAAGAGTCATTAGCAGGATCCAAATTGATAATAGCAACCTTCCTGTGCAAACCAACAACAAAAGAACATCACATTTAAACTGTATAACTTGAAAAAAAAAAAAAAAAAAAAAAAAAAGAATTCTAGATGTTACAGGTTTTAGGTATACAATTTTTAATTTTCCAGCTAACTAAGAATAAGTTTACAAATTTGGGTCCAACGAAATAAAAAAAGAAAGAAAGAAAAGAGACCTTCCGATAAGTTTGAGGAACTGAGACATGCCGTTGCAGTAAGTGGTTTTCCCTGATCCTGGTGGACCAATCACCACCTGCCCAAACACCATCTCTACTCTCTCTCTCTCTTTCTTAAATAAAGAGAAAATTACTCGAATCGATGAAAGAAAATGTTCAAAATTTAGGTTTTAGGGTTCATATGAGAGGGATTCAGGGTTTTAGGATAATGGGTCAAAAGCCAAAAATTTCGAAGACCAAATATAACATTCTAGTGTTTTGATGTGTTAACGGATAAAAAATGGGAAAAATTGGGGCATTCCGAGAATCGAACTCGGGACCTCTCGCACCCAAAGCGAGAATCATACCACTAGACCAAATGCCCGCTTGCTTGGAAGTTATGTAAAATATATATATAATGCAATAATAAAGTTGAAAATTTGATTTTTAAAATATATAAGCTTGACAGTACTGAAGCTGTTCATTATTTAACTTGGTTTCGTTCAGCAACACTGTCGTGTAATTTATTTATTTACTGCAATGTTTTTCTTTGTTTCATTTTATAGGGTATAGATTCCTTTGTGGTGGGGGTGTATAATGTTGCCAGATCAACAAACACCTAGCCCTCCCCTTTTCTTTTCACAAATTTATGGGGGGTCGTGTTCGTGTGGTGCCAGATTATCACAAGCCCATGGACCACCCTGCCAGCCAGCTCCATTTTTCAAATGTGGTGATCCACCTGGTAGTTGAGCTCATCATTTTGGTTTTGGGGGTTCTCTGTTAAAAAATTATGAATCTACTATGAGTCATTCCTCTTGCAACAAACGGGTTTGAACTTTGAAGAACCTTGATGGAATTTTATTGAATTTGATTCTCAAAAGAAAATTGAATTTTATGGTGTCCAATCTACAAAAGACATCAATAGAATTTCTTTTGATTTTGGTGGAAATGAACTAATGGAACTAATACTCTCTTTCAATTTCAATTTTACTAGGAGTTATGTCGGACCGTGAAAGAAAGAAAGAAAGAAAAAATCCAATGATTCATCTTTTTCATTCATTCAATATTTAATATTTGAATAATAGATTTAGTCATGATTCAACAGGTAAAGTCCACTTTTTGTTTTTCCATTTTCTAATCTTCATAAAGGTTTTGATTAGAATAAGGAAAAGGGCTACTTAAATATTCAAGAGACAACTTTTCATTATTCATTTTAATAATGGTTTTCAATGAAACTAATAAATAGAAATTTAATAATTGTTGTATTTTGTCATGTCCTGAATTTTTTAGGAATTCGGATTTTAAATTTATAGATTTTGTAAGGGCAGGTTTTAAATCCTAAGCCCAAAAAGCAAAAGAGTTAGGGTGCAGAGAGCCCAACATAATGAATTTGTAGAGAATAGCCTTATAGGCTAGGCTATATGGGAAGAAAATCACTCATTGGAGTCCGAAGAGAATAGTTCTTGAATATATTTCTTCAGACTTGATTACAATTTCTGTTTTAGGTTGCTATAGTGTCTTCTTCCACAATTTTTCAAATCCCCTTGTTTTGGTGGGTTTCTTAAGTTATATAGCCTTTTTTGTTAATCTTGACCCTTCATTTGTTGATCACGCAGGCCACCATCCTAGTGCTTGTCTCGTCAGATGTTTCCCCAAATTTTCTGTGAGTTGTGACAACCAAGACAACATTGTTCAAGGGTCTTCTTCACATAAATATGACCAAAGGGTTTGGTGGGGTACAATTAATTTGGTGGTAGCTTTCATCCCTTCAGACACGATAGAATTAACCCTCTCTCTGAAGTCCTTCCCCTACAGTGTGGCCTCCTCTAATAATGTGTCAAAAATGTGGTTATGGCTTGCCTCCCTGGCCTCACTGTTCGAGGGGATAGTCTCCTCGGAACTGCACTGAACTCCTTGGCCATGAGTATGACATGTGACATTGCTATCTTGTTAAATTGTTGTACTCCACAGATTCATTGGATTTATTTTAACTTTGTATTAAGAATTGTGTGACTCCATTCAAATGTTTATTCAAGGACAAAAATAAGATTTGAATTCGCTGAATTATTGTGAAAATATGAAAATTGTCCAAATTGGAACTTGCCAAGAAAAATGTGCTTTATTTCATAAACTGATATTTGTTTTCCCTTAAGAGTACGTTAGAGATATTTTCTAGTGTGTTACTATAATACCCCTTTTACTCTGATGAGCCCAAATTGGGATAAAATTAACTTTGGAACATTCTCAGAATCACAGCTTAATTTATGAAATTAGTTGGATTTTTTAAGAAAATGCTTGTCATTATATTTAATTGAGTTAGAAAGTTCCCCATTTATCTTAACTGGTCCCATGATATTTATCTCTTGGAAATCCGTCTAATTATCCTAACATTTTTATTGAGTGTGTCCAATTTTAACTTAAGGTCCACTTATTATTGGTTAAGTGTCACATTGTTACTTGCCAATTAAAAAGAATGAATTTTTTTTTTTTTGAGAAGCAAAAAGAATGAATTTAAATTAATGAAAATGGCTGGAAATACATTACTATGTGTAGCATCATATGGATGCCACTTGTCCAAATCCTAGCAACATTTAAGAGAATTCTCTCTGCAATAGGCATCATAGGATTCCTAACGCCTTCCTCAATCCTCGTGTGTAACCAAACTTCTAAATTAATGAATCAAGATTTTTTTTTTTTTTTTTACCATTCCTTATAGATTAGGAAAAAAGAAATTTTCCTAGCCTAATTTTGGTAATAAAATCAAATTAAATATAAGTAATCAACCACACCTAAAAAAACTCAATAATTAGTAGTGACTCCTGACCCATGATTAAAATTGATCACTTTTATAATCCTCATCCACTATGCACATTTTAGGGACAGTAGTACTAGCAATGTAGGCTGCGTTTGTTTCGGCAGTAAACAGTTTCCGGAAAAAATTTTACACCACTGGGTGTGTTTGGTTGTCTTGGAAAATTCAGTCAAACGGAAAATGATTTCCGTTGACTGTAAATCATGCCCCAAAACCCTGTAAAACCATTTCCGTTCTTATTTTCACTTCAAATGATTTCCGGGCTCACAGACTTGCAAAGAGAGAGAGAGAGAGAGATCGCGCCAAGCACCGGCGAGTCACACCCCACCACTGGCTCCAACCCCAGATCGCACCGGTCTCGTCACACCCCAGCACCGGCGAGATCACGCCTTCGCCATTGCCGATCTGATTCGCGCCTTCGCCTTCGTCGATCGCGCCTTCGCCTTCGTCGATCACGCCTTCGCCATCGCCGATCTGATTTGCGCCTTCGCCTTCGTTGATCGCGCCTTTGCCTTCGACGATCGCGCCTTGACGATCGCGCCTTCGATGCGATTCGCGATCGAGCCTCGACGATTCGCTCGACGATCGCGCCTTCGCGATCGCGCCTTCGCCGATCGCGCCTTCGACGATCGCGCCTTCGACGATCGTGCCTTCGCCGTCGCGCTTCGCCGATCGCGCCTTCGACGATTGCGCCTTCGCCGATCGCAACTTCGACGATCGCGCCTTCGACAATCACGCCTTCGCCGATCGCGCCATCGCCAGTCGCCTCTCTCTCTCTCTCTGTCTTCGTTCTTCTCTGACCGATTTGGCTTTTGTTGATTTGAATGGAGAAAATTTTATGAGTTTTTTTTTTTTTTTTTGGGGTTTTGTTGTTCTATATCACGAAATAATATTTGTTTGGAAGCTGAGAAAATGTGAGAAAATGTGAGTAATAAATACAAAATGCATTTTCTATAATATTTTCAAGATGACAACCAAACACCTGAAAATATTTTCCAAAGTATTTTTTAAAATGCCACCAAACATCTAAAAATATTTTCCTTTCCCGAAAATATTTTCCTTTCCTAAAAACATTTTCTGGAATTACTTTACTGTTGAAACAAACGCAGCCGTAGTGTCATTTTTGTTTCCATACCTACGCGCATCACCATTCAGGTAGTTGAAACCGTACTCATCATCGTCCGACAAATTTGGGGAGGTATCAACAATAATTATTCATTCATCTAATTTGGATGGACAATTCTTGAATAATTTGATCGTGACTTATTGGATATTTTTCATTTATAATTCATGAATTCTATTTCTTAAAGTCCAAATAATATAATTTGATTTCTTTGTAAGAGTTCTTCTATTATTTTATTAGAATATACTTCTTTTGATGACCCCCATTTTCCTTTGTTCCTCTCCAACAACTTGATCATACATTGACAACGTACTGCACACCGTTATAAATGACCAATACATTCATTATGCTTGAATATCTTGTGGTAGAAGTCATTTTGCATTTGTTTTTATATTATATTAAAAATTATAGTAATTGTCCAAATATTTTAAATCTTAAACCTCAAATATGAAATTAATAAGAGATTTTGCATGTAGTAGACAATGTGAGATTGGACCACGACATTTTCCGGTATTCTCGGTCCAATCAATGATAATTTCTTGTGCACACCCACATCGCTGCTGGTTCATCAAGCAAGATTGAATTCCCATCCACAGAGGGAATAAAAAAAAAAGTTGTCAGCTATTCATTTGTCTCCATCATTATTAAGCGTGGAGGAAGATAAAAAAAGACTACCTCCATCATTTCAAACTCATGTGCCATTCTTGTTATGATGTGACGAATGGTGCTTTGCCTTAACATCTTATTATGTAACTTATAATGTTATTATATTTTTAATAGAAACAACAATAGATTTATTACTATCACGTGGATTTCATCCTATATGATTGCTCTTTATCTTTAGGTCAAAACATTAATAAATAAGTTTCAATTAGCTTAATTGGTAAAGTTTCTAATGATTGAATAAAAGATTTGAAGTTTAATCTCTGCTTACGCTAAAAACTAATTGGTGTCTCTATATAATGTTAAAGAGTTTTTATCAGAAGCGGACGTTATGGGTTAAAACTCTCTAGAAAAAATCAAAACATCAATTAATTTTTTGTGTAAACAGGAATTTAAACTTGGGTCTCTTATTTAAGAGCAAAAAATTTTATTAGTTGAGCTAATTACCACCCATAACATATAATTACAAATCAAATTAAGGATCCAGGCATTTCGGGTGGAAAAGTGATTGTAACCATGCATTTGATCAATGTTTTATTTGATGTTGAGACTTATTTTTGTCCAATTATTGCTCACTATTATATGACGGTAAAAGACCTTTTTTGAAGGTGGGCAATAGGCATGCTTTAGACTTTTCTTGCTTATGAATGAAGAGAAAATGAGAAAGAAATTGTATTAGAAAGCAAGTAGGCCAGTTAGGAGTTGAGTGATGAAATGCTGGCAGTTGAGAAAGCCCATGGGGCCTCAAATTTTTTTTTTTTTTTTTTTTTAAAGGATAGAAAAGCTTTAGTTAATGAGAAGAAGAATCTTTGAAGTCCAATTTTTTTAATGATATTTTAGAGAACGTGTTAGTGTGTTACTCATTATTTCTATATAATATTTTTTTTGTTGTTGAGAAAATTTCTCTATCATTTTGATTTTCCGTTGGACATGATTTCTATCATTTTGATTTTCCGTTGAGAAAACATTATTTGGTAATGTTTTTTCCTCAAATATAATAACTATACTAACGAATCGTGCTATTCAAATTCATGGTAAGATCTATTTATATGAAAGTTTTTTTTGTTTTTGTTTTTTTGTTTTTAGAATCTATATGAAAAGCTGAGAATAATGGTCCAAACTATTGAATAGTTTTCCTTGTTATGACCACCACTGGATCATACTCCCCTTATGAGTTATGACACCAACTACTCCTCTCTTGGTTTTAAAGAAAAACAGGGGGAAAAAGTAAAAAATAAAACGCAAATTATTGCAGTGAACCTCGTAATGGTATTCTTGGTATTCAAAGAACGCATTAATGTATTGTTGTCTAAAATTTAACTACAAAACTAACTCCATGGCCAATAACTCCAAATGTATAATTTGAACTCCATAAATAATGAAATAATACTGTGTACATATGAGGAAGATAGATACAAAATGTTCCATATTTCCAATTTATCATGCGAATTTTGTATTTATCGGTCTTTCAAATAAATCATTTTTACTTCTCAAAAAAAAAAAAAATATATATATATATATATATATATATATATATTTGTAGCTCTTAAATTTACTTAACAATAGGTTCTGGTTGGTTCAATTAGTAAAAAAAAAAATTATGTCAAATCAATTCGCGGGTAATCAAAAAACAAAAAAACCATTTTGATCTAGTCATAAAGAGCAATTATCATAAAACAGATGTTACAATTATATGTTTAAATATAAACGTATTTATTAAAAAATAAAACACTACGCAACAGGATTTAAGAATAGTCAACAAATCCAACCAGATTATACAATTAAAAACTTAATATGTTTGATATCTTATATTAATTGAATTGCAACGTTAGAGGACAGGATAGTAAAAACAGTGAGAGAAAATGGTGGTTAGGTGCTTCAAATTTGGACAAAATCATTGTCAAATGCCACTAACTTCAATCATCTAAAAGTCTGCCTTTGTTGTCCGCAAGCACCTGCACCCCCTTATCCCAACCTCACCGCTTGTTTTCTCCCCAACTCCAAAACTCTCTCTAACTCTAAAAGAGAGCTAAGAAAAAAGAGTGAAATTCTACTTCACTTGGTCAGGACAGTGAATCGTTGAGAAACATGGCATCATTTGCAGGAACAACCCAGAAGTGCATGGCTTGTGACAAGACTGTTTATCTTGTTGATAAGTTAACAGCTGATAATCGTATCTACCACAAAGCTTGTTTTCGATGCCATCACTGCAAAGGAACTCTCAAGGTAAACTAAACAATTGGTTTCTATATTCTAGATTGCTTCTTTCAACTTCCATGTCATTGATCTATTGACAAGGCAAGAGCTTGTATAGGATGCTAGCATGAAAACCAATTATAAGTTTAGTATTGTTTCTCACCTGTTTAAATGTGGTTCTTGCCTCAAGGTTTGTCTTGTTAGATGGTTTTTATATTAGATTCATACATATTCTGATCTTTGGTACAATAAGGCCTTTGTTTGACAACAACAATTTGGTAGCTGTTGCAGCTTGGAAGAAAGTCATTCAGATGCTATAAGTGAAAGTCTTTCATTCTAGATCAGCAACAAGGTCTTACTTGTGAGGGATTTAGTAACCCAATAACTAATGCTTGCTCAATTTCACTTTTTTAAGACAAAAGGAGGTCTTCCAGCTGTTCTTCATCTGATTTGCCTCAAAGTTTTAAGGATCCAAGATCTGTGATGAGAACTAATTAATCTTTTATTCCAGTTATTCAACATTCTACGGCTCGTACTGACAAGATTAGATTATTTGTGGCTCATATAATGAACTTGTTCTTGCTGGAACTCTAAATTAGACCAAATGCCCAATTCATATAAAAAGATATATTATTGCCCACTTACTTGATTAGAGCTTTGATATACAAGCTATTGACATATAGAACCATTTGCAGCTTGGTAATTACAATTCCTTTGAGGGAGTACTATATTGCAGGCCACACTTTGATCAGCTCTTCAAAAGAACTGGCAGTCTTGACAAAAGCTTTGAAGGTAACAAATATAAGTTCACCTAGAGTCTTATTTCCAGAATGTCAAACCTTTTTCAGTTGCTCAAGCTGACTTCTTTCCATCTTAATTGATGATTTCAGGGACCCCAAAAATTGTAAAACCTGAGAAACCTATTGATAGTGAGGTAACGTCTCCAAATCTAGGTTCTCATTCATGCATCATAAATAGCTCATTGTACCTACTGCTAACATTGATTATGAGCTGCCTTGACAGAAACCTACCGCAAATAAAGTTTCAAGTATGTTTGTGGAACCAGAGACAAATGCTTTGGCTGTAAAAAAACTGTCTATCCAACCGAGAAGGTAAACATTACACACAATTCATGATTCATGAACATTACACATAATATTGGAAAATGTCACTAATAGTAATAATATCCTCTATGTTTAAGGTAACGGTAAATGGAACTCCTTATCACAAGAGCTGTTTCAAATGCACTCATGGAGGATGTGTGATCAGCCCATCCAACTACATTGCACATGAGGGCCGACTCTACTGCAAACATCACCACATCCAACTCATCAAGGAGAAAGGCAACTTAAGCCAGCTTGAGGGTGAACAAGAGAAGGATGCAATGGATGAGAATGTCAATGGCAGAGAAGTTGCCGCTGAGACATAAACTGCTTAATAAATTGTTCTGTTTTTTCCTTCCCATCATGGTTTCTCCCCACCCTCTCTGCTCTCACTATCCCTATTGGTGTAACAATTTTAGGCCTTATGATTAAAGTGCTGATGGAATTATTAGTATTTCCTGTTGAGGTGTGTGCGCCTTCATTTTTGCTGTTTTGGGGTTTGTTGCGAGATTGTGGATGTTCAAATGGATGCCAAGACCTATTTGATTCTCAGTATGTGATGCAGTAACAAGTATTAGTGTTCTGTTTGTGAATTTTTGTTGTGTTCCTTTGATTTTCAATAAATCTTGACGATCCCCACTTTTTTCCTTTATTTCCTACTTGTGCTTTTATTTGATTTCAGTCTAAATGAAGGATGTGACGCCATACTGTCCCCAGGCTTGATTGAACATCTGCAAGTCTCAAGTCTAAACTACCTTCAATTTCAAATGGTGGGGCACAATCCAGCTGTTTGCAAATATGAGAATCAATATTGCAATTCGCAAGGACAAATTAATTTGATTCCACCATCCAACACACTTTCTTTTCTGAGGTGACATTTACCTTAGCAAAACAAAAACAGTTCTGCTACAACACTGAATTTTCACCTAAAAATTCACAGATTTACTCACATAATCACAACACAAAAAAAGTGAGGGGGCATGAATTTTTTGGTGAAATGGGACTATAGACTGATTGAAACAAAAAGCATCCCATATAATGTCAATGGCATCTCTTCTTCTTGTGAGGGAAGGAATCCCATGACACTATAATGGAAAATGGAAATTAAAAAGTTAAATAATGGTAGGAAAAAAAAAAGATCGAATGAAAAAAGGATTTTAGAATTAACTAGGTGAAATGAATTGAGGGAGCAGGAGTAACTGACCTCTGAACCTCTAATGTGAGAAAATTGGCTTAGTACCACACAAGGATGGATGGAAATGAAAGAGGTCACCATTGTAATGTGAGAAATGAAATAGGAGCTGCTGAAGGCTGTGGAAAATGATGTGAGATGCTAATTGGCTACCAAATGAAGGATTAAGAATACAATCGAAAGTAGGATTTTATGTGGCTTTTGGAGAATTCCATGTTCAGTTTTTGAAAGTCAGTTGGTTTTGATTATAAATGGCATAGTTGTTTACAGTATAATTGTTGCTTGTAGCTTTTGTGTAGTTGGTTTTTTTTTTTTTTTTTTATTTATTATTTTTATAAGAGTTAGTTTTGTTATTGGTTGTAGCTTAAATGCTGCTTGGTGATCTGAGGTAATTGATACTATTAGGTTCTAACCATGAACACAAACTTGTCTAGGTATAGATCTTAGAGTCTATAGAGTTTATTAGACAATACTCAAGGTGTTACAAGTCAGAACACAAGAAATTACAAGCTGCAAAAAGAAGACATGAAATTTCAGTGAAATCCGACCAATCAAAAATTAGATCCGACTGATCGAAAATTAGATTCACCAATCGAAAATCACAAACATAAAATTTCTGCAAAATTCTATTTCAGCTCAAACTCTGCATAAACGTTTTGGGTTTAAAGTTTTTTTTTTTGATAAATAACGTAAGAATATTATTAATAATAAAAAAGAAGTCGCCAAGCCGAGTACATTGGGGATGTACTATGAAATAGAAAAGGAAGAACAAGAAAATAAGAAAAAACCACACTCCATTCAAAGAGAGTGTGTAAGAAGAAAGACTTAATCTCCATCAAAGAGCGTTCGCAGCCCTCAAAGCTTCTAGCATTCCTTTCTCGCCAAATGCACCAAATCAAGCAGTGAGGAACTAATTTCCAAACATCAATGTGACGATGTCGCGCAAACTTTCCTTGCCAAGCCTCAAACACCTCAAGAACAGTACGAGGCATAACCCACTGAATGCCAAACAAACAAAAAATCAAAGACCACAATTCCCAAGCTATGGTACAATGAAGTAGAAGATGATCCACCGACTCCCCACACCTCTTACACATAAAGCACCAATCAATCACAATCACTCGTCTTTTACAAAGGTTGTCTGTTGTTAAAATCTTACCTAAGGAAGCAGACCAAGAAAAGAAGGCTACCCTTGGAGGAGCCTTCGATTGCCATATCATTTTCCATGGAAAGGAAACAAGATTATGAGGGTAGAAAGAACTGTAATAACCTCTAACCTCAAAACCTGTATTCCTTGCAGGCTTCCAACATACCCTATCTGGTCCAAACCCTCTTGCTGACGAGAAGTAAAGTAGCCCCATAAACCGATCAAAGGCTTCTTCTTCCCAGTCTTGTGGAGGACGACGAAATTGCACATTCCAATAATACCTCCCAGCAGACCAACCCATAACTTCAGCCACTGAGGAGTCCTTGGACCTACTAAGACAATAAAGCTCTGGAAAGGCCTCTTGGAGAGTACAATCCCCACACCACACATGTTTCCAAAATTTCACTCTAGTACCATCCCCCACATCATAAACAAGTAGTTTAGAGAAGTTCAACCAACCACTTCTAATATATCTCCACAAGTTGACCCCGTAAGGACTTGTCACCTTCTTCGTACACCAACCACCCCAAATATTCCCATATTTTACCTCTATAACCCTTCTCCATAAAGCATCAATCTCGGTGCCATACCTCCACAACCATTTACCCAATAAGGCAGAATTAAAATTACCCAACTGTCTTATACCCAACTCCCCATCCTTCAGTGGCCTACAAACCTTGGTCCAATTAACTAAATGAATTTTAGGTTCACCACCAATCCCATCCCACAAAAAATCTCTCTGTAATTTCTCCATACGCTTAGCCACCTTACCTGGTAAAGGAAGAAGGGAAAGAAAATATGTAGGTAAGGACGATAGTGAGCTTTTAATGAGAGTCACCTTACCCCCTTTAGATAAATACATTCTCTTCCAACCTGCTAATCTCCTCTCCATTCTCTCAAGAATAAGGTTCCAAACAGATAAGTCCTTAAATTTAGCACCTAAAGGAAGGCCCAAATATTTCAAGGGCAGAGAAGACTACCCACACCCCAACAGACCCACCAAAGCCTCCAAATTGGGTACGCCACCAACAGGTACCAACTCAGATTTCCTTAAATTAATATGAAGCCCGGACACCTCCTCAAATCTAGTAAGAACCGCTCTCAAATTAGCAATCTGAGACGGTTCAGCATCACAAAAAATCAAAGTGTCATCTGCAAATTGAGATGAGACACCATCATTGATGGACCAACCACACCGCCCATAGAAAAACCTGAAAATTGCCCAGCGAAGGCAGCCACATCCAACATACGACTTAATGCCTCCATCACAATATCAAACAACAATGGAGATAAAGGATCCCCTTGTCGAAGCCCCCTAGAACTTCCAAAAAAATCAGTTGGGCTGCCATTGATCAAAATAGAGAACTTTACAGCTGAAATGCAATATCTTATCCAGTTTCTCCATTTGTCTGAGAAACCACAACGTTGCAGCATATACAATAAAAAATCCCAACTCACATGATCATACGCCTTCTCCACATCCAACTTACAAAGCACACCCGGGACTCCTGACTTCAATCTACTATCAATACATTCAGCAGCAATCAAGACGGAATCCAAAATCTGTCTGCCCTTCACAAAAGCATTTTGTGAATCCGAAATAAGACCATGTGCCACCCTACGAAGCCGATTAGCCAACACCTTAGAAATAATCTTATACATCCCACCAACTAAGCTGATAGGCCGATAATCCTTTACCTCCACAGCATCCACTTTCTTAGGAATAAGGGCTAGGAATGAAGCATTAAGACTCTTCTCAAACACCGCCTGAGAATGGAAATTATGGAATACAGCCATAATTTCAGGTTTCAAAACACCCCAACAAGACTGGAAGAAGGCCATGGAAAAGCCATCCGGGCCAGGTGCCTTATCACCATTAAAATCATGGATCACCTCAAACACTTCTCCTTCCTCAAAAGGCCTATCTAGCCAACTTGCATCTTCCACCGAGATGCTAGAAAATTCCACATCATCTAAGACAGGTCTGTGAGCCACCTCCTCAAGGTAAAGCTGCCTATAAAATTGAGAAATACGGTTTGCTATAGCAGCAGGGTCCGAAGACAACACCCCATCCACCATAAGCCTATCAATAGAATTAGCCCTCCTATGAGAATTAGCTATACGATGGAAAAACTTAGTATTCCTGTCTCCTTCCCTAACACAAAGAACTCTAGATTTCTGTCTCCAACTAATTTCTTCCAACAGAGTAACTTTCTCTAACTCATCACGAATTCTTCCCATTTCCACCCTTTCCTCCACTGATAATCCCGAACTCTCCTCCCTATTCTCTAGAACACTAAGGTCCTTCCACAATTTTTTTATTCGAACATCAACATGACCAAACACCTCCACATTCCATCTTTTCAAATCATTTTAAGGAGCTTTAATTTATTAGCCAGAATAAAGCTCGGTGCACCATGAACCTGGTAGGAATCCCACCATGACCGAACCCTATCCATAAAACCTTCATCTTTTAGCCACATATTCTCAAATCTAAATGGCATACTCCCTCTCTAAAAAGAACCACCCTTAAGGACAATTGGAAAATGATCTGAGCACAATTTAGACAGCCGTCTTTGAGAAACTGTTGGGAACTTGTCCTCCCAATCTGCAGAAAACAAAAATCTGTCTAGCCTAGCCTTCGAAACAACTTCTCTAGAATTTGACCAAGTGAAAGTACCTCCTTGCAAAGGCAGATCAATAAGACCCTGTTCTGAGATAAAATTAGAAAACTCCCTCATTGCAGTAGTGAAAGAAATAGACCCCAATCGTTCAGAAGGGAACCTAACCACATTAAAGTCACCACCCACACACCATGGGACATTCCACCAGCTATTCAAGCCACAGAGTTCCTCCCATAATAGCCTCCTATCTCGGTGTAAATTAGAACCATAAACACCCGTAAACGCCCATACAAACTGATCTGACACACTTGTAAACTTACAAGAAACTGAAAATCTCCCCATTGCTTCCTCCATTTTATTCACTACCCGAGTGTCCCACATCACTAACACCCCACCAGAAGCACCATAAGAACCTAAGAAAGACCAATCAACATGTTGACCACCCCACAAGCTACGAATCACTGCTCTATTAATCAGCCCCACTTTGGTTTCTTGGAGACAAACCACATCTGGCCCCCAATTTCTAATCAAATTTCTAACCCTGAGCCTTTTATCCTGCTCATTCAACCCTCTAACATTCCAAGAAATAATCTTCACATTCATTGATAAGACACTACCGCCCGCTCGGAACTTGCACTCCTTACTTTATTTGTATTATACTCGACATGTAAAGATGACAGCAAATTCTTCAACTCCCGCTGCCCTTTCTGACCGGACTTAACCAACTTCTTCTGATCACCCACCACAAGTTTCTGTCTATCTTTCTTACTAGCCTCAATGGATAATAACAATCCTGTAATCTGCTCCTTAAAACCTTCCAGTGAAGTGCCCACAGATTTTTTGAAAGCCTTTATCCTATTGGTTACCCATTGTGATAGTTGACAACTATCCACACTCTCCTTACACCCAATCTCCTTCATAGGACTAGTCTCCAACTCCAACGGACCTTCAGAAGCCAAAGGTACCACAACTAAAGGCTCATCACCTCCCTCGCAAGACCTCAACCGTCCATCAGACTCCCACAACTCACTTACTAACCTGGGAACCACAGTCAAGGAATCTACTAACCCCTCACTCTCATCTACCCAAGTAACCCTCTTCCCTTCATTATTACAAGAAACAATACCTAGTGCACCTTCTCCCTCTAAACTTGAGCAGACTGACATACGATCTGGAGAACGATACACTGACAATGGGAGCACTACTTGCCGGCCATCACGCATTTGTAAAATCCAGTCTTTGGAGTTACCCCAAGACTTATCCAAGTCTTCAACCAAGTCCCTTATAGATGGGCCAGGTAATTGAACTCCCTCAAAGTCAGTAATACCCGAACCTTCCAAACCCATATACTCCTCATCCCTAACCTCCGATGCTCCTGAAGAAGATAGAGACACCAACTCTGACACTATCGGGTCTACCAGCTTCATTCCCTGCTCCATTTTAGAGGCCGATGACACCACCGGTACCAATTTCGACCCACACGGAGCACTGGTCAGCGACACCTGATCGTGGGAGACTTAGGCCACCACCACCGGTCCTGTCGGCTCAGTGGTTGGCTGCTCTAGTCACATCGAGCTTGGCTGAACACCCTTAAGCTCAACTTCCGTCACTACTACATCCAACGATACCGTCGGCGATGACGAAGGTTGTTCTGAGATGGTGGAAGTGACCATCGATTCCGTCGGCGACATCACAGGAGGCTCGGATGTCCTGGATGGGCTCACCGATACCATCGATGCCATCACTGGTAGCTCCGATGCGGTGGGTTTAGCTCTGGAGCACCTAAGCTCCTTCGTAGCAATGAGCTCACTTCGACCTGGACTGGGCACCATGAACCCATTCTGGTAAGAGGACTTCAGTACCCTTGGCCCACTGAATCAGCTTTCTCCAGCCTCAAAATTAGATGGGCTTAGCAGACCCAGGCCCAAAATGGGTTCTTTATTACCCAACGAGGCTGGGGCTGTTATCTTGGATGGGCCCAGACCCCTGCATTATTAGAAACACTAGTGCTTGGTACCCATTTGCCAGCTTGCTGATTTCCCTTAACAGCATCCCAAGATACCCGCCTCTTTCCATCTTCATTTACACTCACAGTCAACCCTCTCCCCAGCCAACGTCCCTTCCTATTACCACGCAACTTTCCAAACTCAACCATTTTTGAAATCAAATTGGGCTTCAACGGGATATTGCAATTAATTCCTTCCGGGATTTTCTCCTCAATTTTATTCTTACCATTAGTATCACCTACTCCACCCTCACCACCACCCACGGCTGCCTGATGAGAACTATCAGTTGAGTTTCAAAAGCTACAACCTGTGTAGAAGACTTGTCACTTGAAATCTCCACAGTACTCTTCACCTTATCAGCCTTAACCTTATCTTTATAGAGGGGCTGCTGAACATGCTTCAACATTGGCTGCACAGGAGCTTTGACAGCTTCCACAAAGGACCTGTTAGGATGATGCTTTGGAATCTGCTTAGACCTGTACGGTACAAACTGCAATCCACCCAACGCATATTGAGCAGGTTCCAACATCCTTCGTAATTCAATCCCAAAAGCTCTCCATCCTTGTTGTAATTTACCGGCAGGAATAATGATTGTTCGCCGCCGCCCACCAACCTTAAGCTCTGTCACTGAAACATATTGCCCAAATGAATTGGACCCCCTTTGCAAGGTGTACGCAGTCGCGCCCTCCCTAAGCATGAAAAATTGCTTAGGACTAACCCCAATCACAATGTGTTCCAAATTCCGCATCATCCACAGAGCTGCACTCTTGCCCATAAACACCGATTGCATAAAGTATTTTCCCCGTTCAAGATCTGAAGGGAGAAAACATTCCCTCCTTCCTCAACCACAACTGAAACAACTTAGATTCAATAAAGAAACTTCGGAAACCCCCCATACTAATCTTAAAACATAGAAGCTAAAACAGGATTTCTGGCTAATTCGAGGTAGCCGGGCCTCCCATACTGCTAAGAAGCCAAACTATAGTCTACCAGATTAGGTTTAAAGTGAAACACTTCTAGTATATAAAAGAAAACTCTAACTATGTTTTTAGTGCTTTTGACAGACTTTGGAGGTGCTCTTGTGAGATCTAAAAGGTAGTGCGCCTTCCTCTATCAAAGTCACTACCAAAAATAATTTTTATATCATTAGATCCAGTAGATTTGAAGTTGCTGTAACAAGATCAACCACTGCTAATGATCTAAACCTTCAAGGGTGGTCTTGAAGTCACAAACTGAAGAGTTTGTGTTGCTAAAACTTTGAGTGGAATTTCAAAGTCACAAGCAAGGTGACTTGTGTTGGTGCAAATCTAAGAAAAGAGAGTTCATGGATTCAGAGCTTGCACGTGGCCCTGTCAACAAATTACTACATGAGATAGCAATAGATTTATGATTAAATCTTTTGTAAAACATTCAATTCTCTTATAGTGGATTTTGTTTACCTTGAAAATAGTTAGATTAAATCTTCTCTAAGTTTTTACCTTGAAACCATTAGTTTCATTGGTTTTTTCAGACAATCGTACCATGGTGTTATTTACTTTTCCGTATCTTTGCATGACATGATTTATTTGTGTTTAGCCCAAATCTAAAAATTAATCTAAGTAATCACTTAGTTAATAAATTAGGCTAAACAATTTGGTTTGAGAGGGTCTAAATGAACATACAATTACTATTGTATCTGTGTCTTGATTGAATTATATACTTAATCATTAAAAACACACCAAAAAAAAAGCACTTTTGGGAACCTCTGTCCAGAAAATTAGAACCTTGAGAGCCAAAACCGTACAATTAATCACTGTAATGTACAGAAAAGTGTACCTACAAGTGAAATTCTAGATCTAAATTAAGACATAGGCTGACAATGTATAAAATTTGGAAGTAACCCTAGTAGCTGGTATAGAAATTAGCTAGGAATAACACCACATCGTACTTATATAGCCATATTCAGTTCTAATCATTTCAATATTATGATTAACTTTTTTACAGAAAGAGAAGGAAAAAAAAAAAAGGTAAAAGGAAAATAATTATACCATTAATTGAATGTAGACCTTAAAAGTTAATACTCATCACCTACCAATTACCATCTATACGCCAAACGTCGTTATTAAAATAGTGTAAACACCTCTTGGAAAAAAAAAAAAAACTAGAAAAGTGGCATTCGGAAAAATCAAAGAAAGATATTTTCCAAGAGAATTGATATTATTATTTAATTTAATTCTACAAACAAATATAGTACACTGTCCCTTCAGGTACATCCAATAAAATCAGAACAAGACATGATACTAAGTGCACAAAGTGCATAAGCTACGCAACTTATGTACAAGAATGATTCCAATTAGGAAATTAATCACTACAGAGCTACTTTGTATCAAGAACACAACCATTCTGGGAAACATGCTTCAGGTCTATGATAAAATTGTCCCGAAGAAACCCAAACCCGAAGGTACCACTAATGTACTGCCAAATCCTTCCCTCCACGTTCCGGGGATTTGTAGTACTTCCAGCCAAGTCTGGAATAACTAAATCATAACTTGAGTTTATGTTAAGAATGCGAGAGACCATCTCAGTTTCTTCTGAAAGGAGTTCCTCAAGAATGTAATTTTCTGCTGCAAGTGGTCGAACATGCATGCGAGAATCATACAAATATTTTTCCTCCTGGGAAAGTGGAGACTCTATGAATGTAGCATTTGATGTCCAAAATACTAGACCATAACTAGAGAAACGTTCAGAAGAGTCTCCAACCCTCCGGCAAGTGATGCCCCCATTGTCTTCATATACCACAAGATAGAAATTCAAGCTCATGTCATCATAATTCCCTGCAACAGAGATGCAGCAGGGAGGGGTCGGATGAGCCATAATGAAGATCTTACATGCATTAACGTCTTCCAACCATGACACTACAGAAATATACCATGAGGAAGAATGACAATAGCAAATCGGAAAAAGAAAATAGGTTTGCTGACATCACAGCTGTCCATGCACATGATAGTTTCAACTTACCGTGTTTATTAGACTTGCAATACTAAGGACACAATTTTTTATTAACCTTTATCACAACTTGTTATGGTAGCAAGTTGTCCTTAAAGCAACATCAGTTTTAAATGGGCCTGAGGGGTGTTCGCAGAGTGGTGCGGTGCAATGCAGTTTTGGGCCATTTTTAGCACCGCACTTAGCGGTGCGGTTTAACTAAAACTATAACTGCACCGCACCTTATTTTGGCGGTCACATGTGCGATGCAATGTGGTGCAGTGCGGTTTAAAGTTTAGCCAAAACCATAACTGCATTGTACCTCATTTTTGCAGTCACATGTGCAGTGCAGTGTATAAGATGCGGTTTGAAGTTGATATATTTTTCAAATTTTAGGCTTTTCCTACCTAGCGTAAAACTAATTTTTCCCTTTGTTTTGGTCCAAGTTTTAAACTACTGAGCTAGTTTTTCTGTATTTTAGGCTGGCTTTCCTAATCAACACTTGTTAGGGTTATCAAACTTTTTTGTTTTTTGAATGCTAGGGTTATTAACCTATTAATAATATATTTAATATTAAAAATAACTAAATATATTAATATATAGAGAGGGTGCAGTGCGGTGCGGTTTGTATAAAACCGCAAATCGCACTGCACCATGAGGTGCGGTGCAGTGCATTATTACTTGTGGTGCAGTGCATTATTACTTGCGGTGCAGTTATGACATTTTACAGGGGTTTTGGTGTGGTTTTGTGGTTTGGTAAACACCCCGCCTGACATCACTTTTAATACACACCAATCACAGCATACCATGTTAACAATTGTGAAAAAAAAGCTGTGAAAACTTCTATGGACTTATTGTTCTTAGACAGATAGGACCAAGTTTCCTAGTCCGCTCATTATCAAAAGAAGAGTCAGACATTTGTACTTTTTGGGTGCATAGCTTTTGTAGGTGGCATGCAAAATAAACATATAAATCAATTCACAATGGCTGTTTTTTTATCATAAGCAAAATGTAGAACTCAGATCAAGAGTCTATTGGCAATGATGAAGTGTTTGATTAGTCAACGATGAATAAGGGCTTCAAAAAATAGAGGTTTCTGGTTTCTTCATCCAAAAAAAACCCTAGGTGACTGGATCCAGTATACATTCCCTCCTGCTTTCAAGTTTCATATCAGTAGCTAGAGCTCATTTTTATTTGATCCTCGATCATATAAGGTTTGAAGTGTGGTTTCCAAGCACCCTCTAATATTCCTTCATATTCAAATACTCAATAATACAAAACTAAGACAAACTTTGAGTCATTATCATCAGAATTTTATATTTCTAGTAGTTCTATCAATTAAGAGTCCGTTTGGGAACAGCTTATTTAACTGAAATTATAAACTTTTTACTAAAAGTACTGTAGATGTAGATAAAGCTAAAAGGTAGATAAAATAGAACAATGAAACCCATAAATAATACCAAAAAGGGCAATGGGACTCATGAATAGTGGCAAAAATAAGCTAAATAGTAAAAATACCTCTCCATGTGCACATAGGAACATAGACACATGGACAGGTAGGTACTAGACCATAACATACCTACCTGTATACCCCAAGATATTTTAAGAACATCTCTCCAACACTCACTCTGCACTATAGTTCAAAATTCATTAACAGACAACATTGCACATGCTCCACTGAAACTTCAGGGAACACAAGGAATTGCAACATTTTCAACTTCCAGTTTTCAAATTCAACTGAATAATAATTTTTTTTTTCTTTGGTTGGGGCTGCATACTATGAACTAATGATGAGCTCTAGCTCAAATGTACCTCCTCTTGTAAGAGCAAGGGGAGCTCATAGTTTAAGATGTGTGTACTAATTACAAATTATCATCCTTTTAGTTATCAATGAACTTCTACGGAACTACTCTGCGCGATTCAGCCAATTGTCTTGATCATGAGACATTATTTATAGCTAGCAAACTTAAGTTAGCAATCATGATCAAAATTGAATCCAATTGAGTCAAAATAATTGAGTCATTGTTTGATACAAATGAGCTAAAGAATACCTTCCAGAGGCCCTGCAAAGGGCGAGTCAGTGTGGGCGAGCAATTAACGATCTTGACGAAATGCTCAGCCTCCCATTTCCTCTTCCCTTGTCTCTCCTTCTCTTTCCTTCTCTGCCTCCTCTTATCCCCACTACCTGGACTCGTCCGGTTCGCAAAATGCTGATACATCTCCGACATTAACCGGTCCGGTAAGCTCCCAGGTGAGTGACTCGGCGAGAAGGACCCACTATCTCCTCCAATTGAATCCTCTATTTCATCCTCAGATCTCAGAGTCGAAGAGCTCGAACTCCTCCGAATGTTCAAGCTCGAATTCGAACTCGAAAACGCGAAAAAGTTCATGTTTTCCTCAACAACGAAATGGGTCTTCCCCATAAAGCTCAAATTCACCGGAACCAAATCATTATCCGAGAAATCCAATTCCCCGACACAATCCAACACCTCGGCCCGACCGTCTGGGTCGAGGAAATTCACGGTCTGACCTTCCTGCGACAGTGTCATCCACAAAAACGGTGACTTCAAAACACTGTAGGTGCCATTTTCGAAGGGGAAATTCTCGAACCAGATAGAAATGATGGGCCCCACTCGAAGAAAACCAACGGTGGCGATGAGATTCCGATATTTCCAGGACCGCTTCGGCGCCAAAAACCGATGAGATTTTCCCACTCGTTAAGCGTTTTGTAGAGAAGCCTGAAGGCGATCTTGCCGTTGCCCCATTTTCGAATCTGGTCTTGGAGCCCCACCTTCTATGGCACATGGTGAACCAGAGCTTGGCGTCGTTTCGGCACAGCGAAACGAAGCGTTTCGACGTGCAAGCGAAGGTGGAGACCTCGGAGGGCGTGAGGAACGAGAGGATGCAGAGCTGAACGTCCTCTGGGAATCGGTGAAGGAAATGGAACCGCCCATTTCGTCGGATTTGGGATTCACCATTTTTGTTTGGGACTCGGAAAATGTTTTCTCGGGAAAGTTTAAGATCTTGGTAGAGAATATAGAGATGGGAATTGATTTTCTCGGGCGTAAAATAAAGAAGGCAGTTTATAAGGATTTTGGTATAATAGAATGATTCTGAGAGAGCGGGGAATTATTCGTTGAATCTTTCTTTTACAACCGTAGGAAGGTAAAGTAGGGGAATTTAGAGTCGTGTAAACTGTAGTGCAACAAACGTGCAGGGTATAGTGTGGGGGATAGTTTTGTCATTTCCAGTGCCATGGAGTGTGTGTAATGTTTTCGTATTCGTATATTACGGCTATTACTATATCTGTATTTTCTTGTCTTTGACAGGTGTTAAGGGGAAAGAAAAGAAGAAAATAAAAAAATGACAAGACAAAGTCTCATTTTTATTTACTTCTTTTTGTTTTCACTTATTACTTTTTTTTAAAAAAAAAACTAAGGTATAGTAATGACATGGTCAATTGGATATAGTTTGATAAATTTTAGGCTATAAATAATGTCACATTTTTTTATTATGCAACCTAGTATAATTTGATAAATTTTAGGCTATATATAATGTCATATTTTTTATTGTGCAACTTGAATTACATTAATTTTTATGTAACTCACTGCGTAGTGGGTTACATAAAAATTTCTGCAACCCAAGTTGCATAAAGATATTTTTGTTTGCTATATTTAATTACTAATGAAATAATATTTTTTTTAGGTAGAAAAATAATATTTACTTTTAGTTTGTTGTGGGGAGTGAAAAGACCCCGGTGGGTATATGGGCCTTTGGGCCATGCTAAGGAAGGCCGACCTGCTCCTGGGTTAAGAGTTTGTTAGTACTACGGGTCGGCCCATACGCCGAGGATCCGAGGATTCATCCGAGGGTGATTTTCTCCTCGGACGGATATAGGAGAACCCGGAACTTCATTATAAAGGTTAAGGGACGACTCGGTGAAGACCAAAGGTTAAAAGGGGTAAACCCTTGAATGTCCTAGAAGCACCGATATTTGAGAAATACCAAAGATAAAGGCTGCCACCTCCACATTAAAGACTCTGCACCTACCTCTCTGGCCGCATTAATGGGGAAGTGACCCCTGAACAATGGAAAAGAAACTTCTGGTCACTATCCAGACGCACTAAGGAGAGAAATATCTAGGAGAAAGGGGGTGAGAGCAACACGTGGACAAAATATCAGAAAGAGAAGTATTTAAGGGGGAACTTAGAACAATAGAGGGGGATCTTTTTTGGAATCTAAAAGAAAAGAAAAGAGAAATAATAGAAAAGGAGCTCTCGGCTTACGTCCGAGGAGGTTTATTTGCAATAATTGTTTGTTGTTAACAAGTGTTTGTAGTTCTGATATTGTTATCAAATCCTCAATACTTCTAACCTGGGTTTCAAGCCCACACTCTAGAAATTTATATTGTTTAAGGCTCATTGGGCCTGAGCCCGTAGTTGTTCTTGGGTCCAGGTGCAATTGTGCACTTACAATTGGCGCCGTCTGTGGGAAACCTAGTCTAGAAGAAGTGGGGATAAGATGGCAGGCTTAGGTTTTGACCATGCAAAATCACAGGGATCACAACCGGAGGATCATTTTGAACGTCTTGAACGTCGAAGGGATCGTGAGGGAAGTGTCCATACAGAATACCCAGGCGCTAGCCATACTCATGGTGGGGGTAGCACCACCCACGATGATGGTTCTAAATCCATGCAGAAGGAAATCAATCGTTTGAAGAGAAAGTTATGTCGTGCTAAACGTAGGTTTTCACCGTCCTCATCTAATCCTTCCTCAGAGGAGGATAGGGGAGGTGGCTACAGCTTAAGGTCGCGCTCCCCCACCAGTGCAACGTCCTCCGGTGAGGAGGACGACCAGCCAATTCGCAGAGGTAAGAAGCTTCATTCTAGGGGCTTAGGCAACGATGCTATGAGTAGGGCGTTGCACCAACTCTCCAAATCTCTGTTTGCACGGAGGATTGAGAAAGGAAGGCTTCCTAGGAGGTTTACCCAGCCCACTTTTACCATCTACAATGGCCGGACTGATCCGGTGGAGCATGTGAGTCACTTTAACCAGAGAATGGCGGTGTACTCACACAACGAGACCTTGATGTGTAAAGTTTTCCCCTCTAGCTTGGAACCAGTGGCTATGAGGTGGTTCAACGGCCTTAAATTGGGGTCTATAGGTTCATTTGGGGAGCTAACCAGGGCATTCGCTTCGCGATTCATTACGTGTAGCAGAGTCCCTCGGCCATTGGACTCGCTGCTATCCATGACCATGAAGGAGGGGGAGACGCTGAAAGCATACTCTGACCGGTACTGGGAGATGTTTAATGAAATAGATGGTGACTTTGATGAGGTGGCGCTTAATACCTTTAAGGTAGGTCTTCCTATTGATCATGACCTGAGAAAATCTTTGACAAAAAAGCCCGTCCGCAACGTACGTCGCCTTATGGATCGTATTGATGAGTACAAAAGGGTAGAGGAAGACCAGCAGCAAGGAAAGGGAAATGAGAAGGTTATCCCGCAGGAGAGAAAGGATTTCAGGTCGGACAAGTACCACAACAACAAGCCGAGGAAAGATTACTTCGGGCAATCTGGCTCGGCAGCACCTCAGGCCGTAAACACTGTGTTCCGAAAACCAGTGCATCAACTACTGGAGAAGGTTCGTAAGGAGCCCTTCTTCAGGTGGCCTAGTAAGATGGCAGGGGACTCTACGAAGAGAAATCAAAACCTCTTTTGTCAGTATCATCAGGATGTGGGCCACACTACCGAGAACTGTCGGACCCTTTGGAACCACTTGGAGCAGCTTGTCAGTGAAGGAAAATTGAAGCAGCACTTGTGCCAACCTACTGGGCAGGGCAGTCAATCCGGCTCAAACAATCAGAGGAACAATTCATCTCGGCCGGCATTGGGAACAATTAATGTTATCTTCGCGGCACCTAGAAGGACCGGCTCAAGTCCCACTAGGGTGATGGCGGTTTCCCATTCTCAGGCTGAGGAGGCAGGCTGCAGGCCGAAGAGGATGAAGGTTACTTCGCCCGTTTTGGGATTCTCCGAGGAGGATAAGGCTGGTACCATTCAACCTCATGACGATGCTCTTGTGGTCACTCTTAGGATAGGGAATTATGATGTGAAGAGGGTGATGATAGATCAGGGCAGCGGTGCAGATATCATGTACCTTGATCTATTTACAGGGTTAAGACTGAAGCTGGAGGATCTTACTCCTTATGACTCGCCACTTATAAGCTTTAAAGGGAGAGCTGTTGTGCCAAGGGGACAGATCCGTTTGCCCGTTCAATCCGGATCAGAAACGGTTGAAGTGGATTTCATTGTCGTTGATGCATACTCTCCATACACGGCCATCCTCGCCAGACCTTGGCTGCACGCTCTGGGAGCTGTCTCCTCTACCTTGCATGTTAAAGTTAAATTCCCCTCGAGGGAATGTGTTGAGGAAATCCTCGGCAGCCAATAGGTGGCCAGGCAGTGCATATCGGCTGCAGTGCTGCATCAGACAAAAGCCAAGTCTTCGGCTTTGATCACCAAAGACTTATAGCAGTTAACAGCTCCTGATGCATCTGGAATGGTGACAGGAGAGGAGACACATTGTGAGGAGTTAGAGAAGTTTCCAGTAGCCGATGACCCAGAGAGGTTCTTCCAAGTCGGCATACTTTTGCCACACCAAGAGAAGATGGAGTTGTTGGAATTTCTGAAGGACAATATTGATGTTTTTGCGTGGGATCCTTATGAAGCTCCAGGAGTCGATCCGAGCTTCATTTGTCATCATTTAAATGTCAACCCAGCTATTGTTCCGAGAAGGCAGCCACCTCGGCGTTCTTCCAGAAAACATTCCGAGGCTGTGAAGGAAGAGGTGCTTAAACTCAAGAGGGCTGGGGCTATCAAAGAAGTTTTCTACCCCGAGTGGTTGGCCCATACAGTTGTTGTTAAAAAGAAGAATGGAACGTGGAGGGTATGTGTGGACTTTACTGATCTGAACAAGGCCAGTCCCAAAGATTCATTCCCAATGCCGCGTATTGATCAACTGGTGGATGCCACTGTCGGACATCCTCGGATGAGTTTTTTGGACGCCTTCCAGGGTTACCACCAGATTCCCTTGGCGTTGGAGGATCAAGAGAAGACTGCTTTCATTACTCCGATGGGGAATTATCATTATAAGGTCATGCCATTTAGTTTGAAGAATGCTGGGGCTACCTACCAAAGGATGATGACTAGAATGTTCGAACAGCAACTGGGGAAGACCGTTGAAGTATATGTGGATGATATGGTGGTGAAGAGCAAAACAATACCCTCACACGTGAGAGACCTGGCTGACACCTTTCAGGTGTTAAGAAAGTACAAGTTGCGCCTTAACGCCTCAAAATACTCTTTCAGCGTGGGGTCTGGAAAGTTTTTGGGGTACATGATCACTCATAGAGGCATAGAGGTAAACCCAGCGCAGGTTAAGGCTATTCAGGACTTGTAGTCTCCTCGGAACCCAAAAGAAATCCAGAAATTAACCGGAATGATTGCCGCCTTGAACAGGTTTATATCTCGATCAGCTGACCGATGTCGTCCTTTCTTCCAGTTGTTGAACAAGTGGAAAGGGTTTCAATGGACCGAGGACTGCGAGTTAGCTTTCCAACAGCTTAAGCGATATCTTTCTCGGCCACCCATTCTGTCTCACCCGGAGGCACATGAGATTTTGTTTGCTTATTTGGCCGTGGCCGCCCACGCGGTCAGCCTTGTCCTCATAAGGGATGATAATGGGGTGCAAAGGCCGGTATATTACGTTAGTAAGTCTTTAAATGATGCCGAGGTGCGTTATCTACCCTTGGAGAAAACGCTTCTGGCCGTAGTTCATGCCACATGAAAGCTTCCTCATTATTTTCAGTCCCACACTGTGGTGGTTCTGACCCAATTGCCCCTCAAGGCAGTACTACGAAGCGCCGATTACTCGGGCAGGGTAGCAAAGTGGGGGACCATCCTGGGGGCTTTTGACGTTAAATACAAGCCTCGCACCTCGGTCAAGGCCAGGTCCTCGCTGACTTAGTGGCAGAGTTTGCCGAACCGTTGCTGGAAGAAACTTTGAAAGAGGTGCGTACAGATGACAAATCAGTTGGTGTGGTCACGGCTGCAATGTCTCCGACTTGGAAAGTGTATGTGGATGGGGTAGCTAATCAGAGAGGGTCAGGTGTTGGGCTTGTCCTGATGTCCCCTAAGGGAATTGTCTTTGAAAAATCTCTGAGATTGGCATTCTCGGCCACTAATAATGAGGCCGAGTACGAGGCGGTCTTAGTAGGCATGAAAATGGTACATAGGATGGGTGGAAAGGAAATCCAGGTGTTCTCGGACTCTCAACTGGTGGTCGGCCAAGTCACGGGGACCATGAAGGCTAGAGATCCAAGGATACAAGAATATCTGGCCCAGGTCAAGCGTCAGCAAATTGAATTTGACTCCTTCGTCTTAGCTCACGTCTCTCAGAGCGAAAACACCCATGCAGACTCCTTAGCCACGCTGGCAACGTCTTCGGCTCAAGGCTTGCCCAGGGTTATCCTCGTCGAGGATTTGCTAGAACCCACTCTTACCGTTGTCAACGCGCCTCGCATTCATCTGATAAGGCTTGGACCTAGTTGGATAGACCCAGTCGTGTCTTTTCTTAAGAATGACATCCTTCCCGAGGACAAATCTGAAGTTGATAAGATACGTCGAAAGGCGCCACGCTTCTGGTTGTCCGAGGATCAGAAACTGTATAAATGCTCCTTTTAAGGACCGTACTTGTTATGTGTGCACCCTGACTCAACGGAAGGGCTTCTGGAAGAACTGCATGAAGGGATTTGTGGCAGCCACACCGGGGGAAGATCTTTAGCCCACAGAGCTCTGACTCAGGGTTATTGGTGGCCCAATATGCAAAGGGAAGCTCAAGACTACGCCAGGAAATGTGATCAATGCCAGAGGTTCGCCCCTAATATCTATCAACCTGGAGGGGTTCTTAACCCCCTCTCCAGCCCTTGGCCTTTCGCACAGTAGGGATTGGACATAGTCGGGCCATTTCCGAAGGCAGCAGGAAATAAAAGATGGCTGCTTGTAGGAACGGATTACTTTACTAAATGGGTCGAGGCTGAGCCCTTGGCAAACATTAGAGACGTTGATTCCAAGAAGTTTGTGTGGAAGAACATCGTCACTAGATTCGGAATACCACATACACTTATATCAGACAATGGTGTTCAATTTGACAACAAGGCTTTTAGGAAGTATTGCGGTGATATGGGCATCATAAACAGATATTCCACCTCGGCTTATCCTTAAGGAAATGGGCAAGCCGAGGCCGTTAACAAGGTCATAGTCAATGGGCTGAAGAAAAGGTTAGACGACGCGAAGGGCAGATGGGTAGAAGAACTCCCACATGTCCTGTGGACGTATCGGACCACACCGCGCAGGTCCACTGGAGAAACACCATTCTCTATGACTTATGGAGCCGAGGCGGTGATACCCCTGGAATCTGGCTTTCCCACCCTGAAAACGAGTTCTTTTAACCCCGAGAGCAACGATGGACTTCTGGAGAAAGATCTTGACTTATTTGAAGAACAACGCGAGACAGCCATGGTCTAGATGGCTTATTATCAGCAAAAACTTAAACAGGGATATGATGCCCACGTGAAGCTAAGGCCACTAGCACCTGGGGATCTTGTACTAAGAAAGGTTGTGGGCACTTCTAGGAACCCAGCTTGGGGTAAGCTAGGACCAAACTGGGAAGACCCCTATCGAATTGTTTCAGTAGCAGGCATAGGGTCGTATCGGCTAGCTGATCTAGATGAAAGAATTGTACCACGCCCATGAAATGTAAATAACCTGCGAAGGTATTATTATTAATAAAGTGTGTTTTTGTTTGTAATCAGTTCAAAGTTGTAAATACCGCAGGAGTTTCCAATTACTATCCTTAAGAATCAAACAGAAACTTGGTTAAGTGTAGTCCTCGGACCACAAACCTTGTAGAAATTGATATCTTGTCATTTGTTAAACAGAACCTTAGTTATGCCGGGTCCTCGGACCTCCTACTTTGGGAAAATTAACATGTGAAGTTACAATCCTTAAGAATCAAACAAAAACTTGGTTAAGTGTAGTCCTCGGACCACAAACCTTGTGAAAATTGATATCTTGTCATTTGTTAAACAGAACCTTAGTTATGCCAGGTCCTCGGACCTCCTACTTTGGAAAAATTAACATTTGAAGTTACAATCCTTAAGAATCAAACAGAAACTTGGTTAAGTGTAGTCCTCGGACCACAAACCTTGTGGAAATTGATATGTTGTCATTTGTTAAACAGAACCTTAGTTATGCCGGGTCCTCGGACCTCCAACTTTGGAAAAATTAACATTTGAAGTTACAATCCTTAAGAATCAAACATAAACTTGGTTAATTGTAGTCCTCGGACCACAAATCTTGTGGAAATTGATATGTTGTCATTTGTTAAACAGAACCTTAGTTATGTCGGGTCCTTGGACCTCCTACTTTGGAAAAATTAACATTTGAAATTACAATCCTTAAGAATCAAACAGAAACTTGGTTAAGTGTAGTCCTCGGACCACAAACCTTGTGGAAATTGATATGTTGTCATTTGTTAAACAGAACCTTAGTTATGCCGGGTCCTCGGACCTCCAACTTTGGAAAAATTAACATTTGAAGTTACAATCCTTAAGAATCAAACAAAAACTTGGTTAAGTGTAGTCCTCGGACCACAAACCTTGTGAAAATTGATATGTTGTCATTTGTTAAACAGAACCTTAGTTATGCCGGGTCCTCGGACCTCCAACTTTGGGAAAATTAACGTTTGAAGTTACAACTGTTAAGAACCAGACAGGAACTTGTCTAAGTACAGTCCTCGGATCACAAATCTTATCACATGTTTTAGGAAGATTATTATCTCTCCATTTGTTAATTTGGATCTCAAGTTCTTCATTTTTGAGTGTTAAATCCATTCTTGTGAGGAATGGTCTTTGGACCTTACGTCCTAGTGAAAGTAATACGTCAGGTTACAAAGGTTTAACCGTTATGTGAGTTATCTACACTGTGACATTATTTAATATCTAAAGTTATGTGGCAATTTTGAAGTCATAATGGTTTGCATGGTGGAGTTATGCTTATTCTGTTTTCCCTGTAACTATTTGTTATTGCAAACTTTCATGGCAAACACAAAGAGAATAAAGTAAAACAAAGGCAACAATAATGAAAGCCGAATAAAAATGTTCTTCATTGATTATTTACAAGGAAGGGGAGTACAAAAATTCCTAGACTAGGCCCTAAACTAGGGAAGGGGGATCTTAAAGGGAGCTACTGCCAGCCTCAGTACTCTTCAATTCCAGTTCAAAGGTCGACAAGGCTTGTTTCCCTTTGTCTGTTGAAGGAATGAGGGGCTCCACGCTTGGGGTTTCCTCCTTCTCGGCACCATCACACTTGTCCTTCTCTTTATGGGAACCTTCAGGTTCTGTAGGAGTAGGAACAAGCTCTTGTACCACAGGAGGAAGGGCAGGAGAGGCAGGAACAGGAGGGTCTTCAATTTCCTGTATGTCTAGGGGAAGCCAAATGTTCTCGGGCTTCCTCAGTTCGGAAACTTGAGGAACCCCTGCTGCATTCATAGCCTCCCCCCAGACGAGCTGACAGTACTCACGGCACAAGGCCGCAAAAGCCTCTGTCAGCTCTTCTTGCGTTTTGGTCACCCCCTCCTGATAACTGGCCTTCTTCGCGGCCTCCAAGGCGTGCTTGTGGGCGCGAGCCTCCTCTTTTGCCCGCGTAAGCTCCTTTTCCAAGTCAGAGCGTGCCTGTTGGACTTGGGCAAGCTCGTCATCCTTTTGACGGAGGAGCTTACGCTGCCCCTCCACTTGACTTTCAAACGTCTTCAAGCTGGCTTTGTCACCGTCTCTTTCTCTTTTCAGATCGGCCAGCTGTGACGTGATCTTCCCTTTCTCTGCTAGAGCCTGGTCTAGGGACCTTTCTGCCTCTTGTCTTAGCTCCTGCTCCATCCCAGCGCGCTTCCGAGAATCCTCAACGAACTTCTCAGCCACAAAAACCTCTTGGATGGACTGCAAAAATATTAAAAAGGTTAAATGCAACGAAGTGTTCACAAATAAATATAGAATATAAGTGCAAGATAGAGCTAAACCCCTTTTTAACGAGAGGAACAGCTGTAGCTGGCCCATCTTCTCCAAGGATTCCATATCCTTAGGCAGCAGAAGAGGACGCTCCAGCACCTCGGCTAAGTGGTGGGCGTGGCCTTGTTGTACTGCCCTGATGCTGGAGTGGCAGGGAATAGGGGCGCCGTCCAGCCTCAAGTCAGGAGACCAGGTGGCTGGTGCTCGGCGCACCTCTGCCACGTCCTTGATCTCCCCGCTTTCGACTGAGCGGGCGCGCCCTTTGCCCTTATCCAGCTTCTGCTGCTGGACCGGCGGCGGCAGCTGTTTTAGCTTATTTGGCTTCTCGCCACCAGCCCCCTCGGCATCCCCCTTTCTTTTCTTCTTAGAATCGTCAGTGGGAGGTTTTGGCTCGGTTGGGGGAGGGGGTGGTGGCAAGGCAAGGGAAGCTTGGGACCCTCTTGCTCCCTTCTTGGCCACTCAAGCACCTCTGTCGATCATGAGGTCCTTCAGCTTGTCCATTTCTTCTTCAATTGAACTGTCGTCTGGACGCGCTATCACTAGACCCGCGATCCCAGAGGCCTCGGCTTCTTCTTCCTCCTCGTCGGAGAGGATAACAAATGGGTTTTCGCGAGGTCGGGGAGAGTCCTCGAGCTGGAACTGTTCTATCTCCTCGTCCAAAGTGTTTGAAGAGGACACTCGCTCCTCTGGGACAGCAATGGCCTGAGAGTGCACGACGAGGGGGATCGCCGCTATGGGCTGTGTGTACAAAACGGTGTGAGGTGCGTCAGGGAGGTTGTGGTCGGCCAAAAAGTGAGGTCTGGCTACGTTTATCCTCCTTCGTCTTCTGTCACCCGCGATTATGGCGTTTTCTATCTCCTGGAAGTCCGAGGAGATGGGATCGTACCCCAGAATCAGATGAGCAGCCCTGAGTTGTAGGTCTTCGCTGACGAACACCTCGGAGCGTAATACTCGGTTTAGATCTGCAACGTTGCAGTGGCTTAAGCGCGGGCGCACGAGTTGCTTATCTGCAAAGAAAGACGTGAAAGCAAACAAACATGGTCAGATTCAGACAACAGATAATAAATTTAAGTAAATGTGAATACACATTTTTGTGGGTGTTAGAGGAAGCTATGTAGTGGGGAGGTTAATCCTAGGGTGTCGCACCTGGATCCCCCCACTCAACTGGGCAGTGGAGGCCGTCGTGCCAGTTCCCAGAGACAATCAGGTAGTCATCCTTCATGCCTTTGTTGGATTTGGGTAGACAGGAGATTAGCCTAACGACGCTAGAGCGGGATTTAATGTAGTAACCTACTTTGGTGAGTTTATGGCACTCGTACATAAAGACGACATCGTGCCAGTTGAGGTTTAGACCCATTTGCTCGTTTAGAGTATCGACGCTATCCAAAACTCTAAAAACGTTTGGGGCGCACTGATCGGGACACAACCGGTGGTTGCGGAGGTACTCCCTGGTTACAGGCTTCATTGGGAGGGCCATCCCACCTTCTATAAAGGCTACCATTGGGATGATAACCTCTCCAGCCTTTCTAGAGCCGGCCACGGCTTCCGCCGGGCAATATTCTAAACCTACATCGCCGGGAATGTGATACTTGGCTCTAAAGCCTTCCATTCCAGCGGCGGTATCAACTAGACACTTAAACTTTCCCATCAGGGAGGAACGAAAGACTAAAGTCTAAAAGGGAGAATGTCTACAAGGACAGCCGAGGAAAAAATCCGAGGAGAAAAGGTTAAGAAAAGGAGGAGCAAGAACTTACGAATCTCAAGTTGTGCAAATTTCCACGGGTTTCTGCAGGTAAAGTATGATTACTGATGTTTTGATGGGATTAGCCCCTGGTGAAATAAATGAAGGCGCAGGTTCCCGAAGCGTCACGATATGCGGAAAGCGGCCTCGAAATTATGATTGTCCCGCCCAAATTTTCGTGGAGTAACGAGGACCGTTGGATGCCCATCTCACCGTTGAGTGTGGGGGACAAGGTGTAACTTACAGTAATAAATGCGCGCGTTTTTTAAAATAAAACCGCCAGGTGGCCTCTTCTGGAACGCGAAACGGTTTCCACACGTGCAATCATTCACAAAGTGTGCGGAGTTAGTTCTCGTCGGATCAAAACCCTATTTTTCTCATCGGATGTTGAAAATTAGAGTTTTGAGAGGCTATTGTGGGGAGTGAAAAGACCCCGGTGGGTATATGGGCCTTTGGGCCATGCTAAGTAAGGCCGACCTGCTCCTGGGTTAAGAGTTTGTTAGTACTACGGGTCGGCCCATACGCCGAGGATCCGAGGATTCATCCGAGGGTGATTTTCTCCTCGGACGGATATAGGAGAACCCGGAACTTCATTATAAAGGTTAAGGGACGACTCGGTGAAGACCAATGGTTAAAAGGGGTGAACCCTTGAATGTCCTAGAAGCATCAATATTTGAGAAATACCAAAGATAAAGGCTGCCACCTTCACATTAAAGACTCTGCACCTACCTCTCTGGCCGCATTAATGGGGAAGTGACCCCTGAACAGTGGAAAGGAAACTTCTGGTCACTATCCAGACGCACTAAGGAGAGAAATATCTAGGGGAAATGGGGTGAAAGCAACACGTGGACAAAGTATCAGAAAGAGAAGTATTTAAGGGGGAACTTAGAACAATAGAGGGGGATCTTTTTTGGAATCTAAAAGAAAAGAAAAGAGAGATAATAGAAAAGGCGCTCTCGGCTTACGTCCGAGGAGGTTTATTTGCAATAATTGTTTGTTGTTAACAAGTGTTTGTAGTTCTGATATTGTTATTAAATCTTCAATACTTCTAACCTGGGTTTCAAGCCCACACTCTAGAAATTTATATTGTTTAAGGCTCATTGGGCCTGAGCCCGTAGTTGTTCTTGGGTCCAGGTGCAATTGTGCACTTACATTTGTTATATTATAATTTTTTGAGTTGTATTTACTATTATGGTCCTTAATCTCTATCTCATGTTTTAAAATAGTCTATAAAGTTTAACATTTTTAATGTGCTATTATTCTTTTTAACATTTTATTTTTGTGTCAAAAAGAGTTTTTTTTTTTTTTTGGCTAAACTTGTCAAAAGAGTTATTACTATTAAATAATAGATGAAAAAGTATGAAAAGGTCTAATGTGACAAGCAATATGCCATGTTACCTTTATTTAATATAAAATCAAAATATGAAGAAGTTCTCTCTCCCTTAGCAGAAATGGCCTCCTTTGACATTCAGCAAAAAAAAAAAAAAAAAAGGCCTCCTTTGACCAAGAAACCACCAATTAATTGAACTCTCTCTCTCTCTCTCGGTAGAAAGGATGCGTTAAGAAACTAAAGTTTAATTCATATAGGTCTAAGGTTAAGGCCATCAGGAAAAATATATATATTAAGACAATCTATAATGTTGGCCTGGGGTGAGGAAAGAACAACATGGCAAAGGCTTCCGATTGACTCAATACCATTCGTGCTAAAGCATCATCATCAATTGATTCTCACGGGAAAAAAATCCATCATTTTTATTGGCTTCTCTATATGCATGCTTGATTTGCTTGGAATGGGTCCCTTGGAGGAGAAACTTGTAATCACCAATAAGGGTTTTGACTTTTGAAGGCCAAAGGCCTTGTATCTCTTTATGCACAAAGTGCTTGGGGGTCTAA
Organism: Castanea mollissima; assembly: GCA_014183005.1. Taxonomy (NCBI): domain Eukaryota; kingdom Viridiplantae; phylum Streptophyta; class Magnoliopsida; order Fagales; family Fagaceae; genus Castanea; species Castanea mollissima. The sequence goes on along the minus strand of JACAVU010000012.1, from coordinate 4,433,568 downwards.
GAGAGAAATGATTCAAACTGTGAAATTAGCAGTATTTTGTAATTATTTCTATAAAAAAAAAAAAAAACGGTTTTGAAGAGAGGATGTGCTTATTTGTTCATAGTAAAGAATTTAATAGTGCTTGCTGCTCTAATGGTTGAATTTTAAAAAATAATAATAAATCAATTAAACACTCACCTAAAGCAATTGTTGTTTGTCTATATTAAAAAAAGAAAAGAAAAAAAGCAATAGCTGTTTGTAGTCAAAGATTAACAACGACTAGAGCACCAACTCTAGCCATTCTTGGATTGTGTTTAGTGTTAATATATCTATAAATTAACCATAAATAGAAGACATTATAAAAGATGTCAAAACTATTCGGTTATCACTTATCACTTGAATGTCCCATTTGTATTTTTTTTCTTTTTTGAGGGACAAGATCCAGCAATTTTATTATTCATGGCTGTAGAAATTAACCTGAAGTACATCTTCATTATCTGGTGGTACATCTTCCATCCAAACTTGTAAAAAAGAGGAAAGTATTACTCGTCTCGCAAGCTAGTGAGTTACAGTATTACAGTGCCTGCGTACATGTGAATGGCTTACATTTGAATAACTAAAGGCTAGGGGTTTGGTAGTGTAACTAGAACAACAATTTATAATGTTTAAACAACATTACACGTATTTCTATACAATTTTTCACCCATACGTATTTTCAAGAAATACAAATAACGTTACTAGAACAACATTACCAAACACATACTGTATATCCTTAACAATGTTTCAAAGGTGAGATAGGGTGTATGAACCAGTTTTGAGTGCATTGATGAGAGTTAGAGTGTCTCCTTCCAACACTACTCATGTGAAACCAGTTTCTTGCGCTAGTACCAGTGCTCTCCTTGCTACCAGTGCTTCTAGTTCAATGGCTATAGAGGGGAGAGGAATTCGTTGAGAAAGGGAGGCCATGACCTGCTCATTGTTATTCCAAATTACTACCCTATTCGTACGCAATTGTTTTCCAGAAATAAAGCACCATCAAAGTTTATTTTGTATTGATTATTCCCTGGTGGTGTCCATCATGTTGGTGGCCTTCTCACAGAAGAAGCTGTGGATGTGTTGTGAAAGGAAAATTCTTGCAATCTGTCCTTTGCTTGTATGAGCAGTTGTCCAAGTGTACCACAAGTTTTCCCAAGCCGAAGATTATTTCTTCTGTTCCACAGTGCCTATACTACTATAGAGAATAATGTCGGATCTCTATTTTCAATGAAAATACAACCTATAAGATCAATAAACGAAGATGTTTGTTGTAAATTACTATGGTTCCATAAGGGACTTATGGACCAGAGTTCTTCTAGTTTTGGATAGAGATAGAGAGCATGAACCACATCTTTCTGTTGCATCTGACAAAGTTCACAATAGTCTTTGGCAATAATCTTTCTTCTGGCCAGGTTCATCTTTATAGGTAGGGAATTTTTTGATGCTCTCCATACCAAGTGCTTGACCTTAATTGGGACCTGTAGGCTCCAAATTGACTGCTATAGCGGTTTCAGGAGTTCGTGCTCGGATTGCCTAGGTCTGCTATTTAACACCTCTAGCTGCAAGAATTTGTATCCCGATTTTACTGAATAATCTCCATTCAGGTTGTGTGGCTAAATTAGTTCATCAGATTGATCAATGTGATAGAGAGGTATCTTGCTCACCATTGTTGCTTCAAAACCTAGTAGCGTCGACTAATACATCCATCTTCCAACACTTTTGATTTTGGTCTATGAAGCTACATACTTTTGCAGATGGCCCTATGCTCTTTCTTGGTGACAAAATTTTTGGGGAGTATTTTAGGGGCAGCCATCTATCCCCCCAAATGTCCACTGATTTTCCATCCCTTATTCTCCATATCGCCCCTCATTGGATTACCTCTCTCCCCCTAAGAATGCTCTTCCAAGCATATGATGCTGAACTTAGAGTGGCTGCTTCCATGACCGAACTATCAAGGAAGAACTTCACCTTGAACACCCAGTAAAATAATGAAGTTTTGTCATGCAGTAGGCGCCACGTTTGTTTTGCCAGCAATGCATCATTGAAATGAGATAAATTTTTGAAATCCAATCCACCTTGTGACTTTGGCTTACATAATTCTTCCCACCTTATCCAATGTACCTTGTGTCCATCTCTTTTGTCCCCAAAAGAAACGTCTGATAGGAGCTTTTATGTCATGGCATAATCCACTTGGTACATTTGTATTTATTTTAATAAAGTTTTCCTTGGTAGTGGTCCAATCCATTTAGGTTCTTGTTGGCTTTTAATTTTATCTATTTGTATTGAATTCAACAATATTATTACAAGGAGTGTCCATAGGTTAGCTTGAGTCGAGTTTGTGCTTAACTCGTACTCGACCTTATTCAATTAAGTGGATGAAAATTCAACCCATTGTTGGTTGATAAAGAGTGGCTAATAGGGCTCTTCACAAGTGACAGACAAATCAATTGGCACGGGCAATTAGGGATGACAATGGGGTAGGGCAAAGCTGAAGGATGGGATCTTTGCCCCTGCCATGCATGATTTTGTCTTGCCCTATTTTGCCCCTTGAGGCCCCGCAAAAGTCCTGCCCCACTTTGTAAAACTCTACTTCTTGTTAATTTGCTCACAACTATTACTTGTTTTATTAATAAAAATATATTTAAAATTACAAATAAATTTATCCCAACAAATCAAATTAATATTTAGCAAAAAACTAAATAATATTATCTAAATGTTTAACAAGACCATATCGCAAAAAAAACAAATATCTCATAATACAAAACCAATGATTCAATAGTATATAAATTTGTTTCTAATAAAGACAAAAGAAAACATTAAAATTGGTACCTTATTTCCAACCCTGCTAGAGAGAAAAAGAGGTAGAGAGTCACGTTAAGTAGAATAAAATAAGCTGATAATATGTTTATTTAAATAGTAGGGTTTTAGAGTATGAAAATTTACAATTTAACCATTATTAACGAAAGGTGGGGTGGGATGGGTTTAAAAAGCCTAAACCTATCCCTGCCCTGCCCTGCCCCACCCCCGTGGTACGGGGCTTAAATCTCGCTTCATCCCTGCCCCACCATGGAGCAGGGAAAACTCACATAGGGCAAAGTGAGGAGGGGCAGGTTAAGCGAGATGAGACAAATTGCCATCCACACCACCAGTGAATGATTAATTGCAGGGAAAGGCAATAAAATGCTCATAATGATGAGAATTTTGTAGAGCTCAAGTGAGATCTTGCCAAATTTGGTATAGATTTTGTTAAATTTAGTAGATCTTCTCAGATTTGGCTGTCTTCATTGGCTGAATCAAGTGGGTTGGATTTCAAATAAGTAAACCCAACGCTCAACTTGCCATCACCAAATTTTGAAAGTAGAGACTCACAATCAATTGAAGTAATCACAGGATTTGATCAAGTCCAGTTCAGGTCTAATTGGATCCCTCGGGAGGGTCAAGTTCGGCGAATTTATGGACAACCTTAATTATTATCTTAAAATGACTGAAAACAGCATTTTGTTTTAGTTTTTATTTTTATATATAACTTTATATCATTTAATGTCATATTTAGTGTAATATCAACAATTACATGGCGCAAGAATAGGCCATTTCCTATTCTTAAATCCACCACAAATAAGTCAATTATCAGTAACTTACCTACCACATGTCCACAGTACACATCCCAATAGTGTCATAAAATAATTTTAAAAAACTGTATTATTTTAATTAACAATAATCACATAATTGACCCTATTTATATAATAAGTGAGGAAAAAAAATAAAGAAACAAATTATTTATAATCCATATCCCCATAAGAACATTCCCCTTCAGGCTTCAGGTGCAGGCATCAACAATGATCAGCCGTTCATTCAATTCCACACATCTAATTCGTTAATTCCTCAAGGAAGGCACAATGACTGGAATACTATACACCAATTAGACGATTTACACATTGCTAGAAATTGATCTGGACCGTCGAAAATCCATGATCTCACCCTCAACAGACACCGAATTCCATCCAGCCATCCGATCTTTGGAATCGCGCCTCTTCAACTTCGCATCAGAGCCGTCGAAAATCTGACCCAACAACCCTTGTAATTGATACGGATTCACATACAATTTACCTCGTAAAACAGCAGAGAACGTGTTCAAGAACTCGGTATAAACTGGAACCGCAAGCTTTATTGTCGATTCCTTAATCTGTTCCCTCAAATCCATGTCGGGAATTCTATAAGACCCTCTGTGCCTCCGTGAAATCTCATCGAAGCCCTTCAAAAAAGCCTCCATTTTTGCTCTTGCTAAGCTTCCCAAACCCTCTTTGCTCTGCCTCTTCAAGTCTTCTTTATCCAAAAGCTTCACAAGTTGTCCCCACGATTGCTTCTGATACATGTACGCTGATTCCTCAGCAACAACCTTGTACTTGTTTTTCATGTACTGGTCTCCCAAAAGCTTTCCTAGCTCAGTGTTTCTCGTCCTTATGTAAATGTACCAGTACGTGTTCATTGCAAATACGTGGGGTAAGATTTTGTCTCTGTAGCTCAACCTTTTGGTCTCGATGTTTCTATGAAGTGCATCCATGACGTTGGTAACGGCATCTTGGAGTAAATTCTTGTCTGTTTCAGGCTTTGATAGAATTCCCACTTTCCACATTTGCTCTGTCCAAAGAACCATGGCCATACGTGCTTTGTATGCGTCTGTGGTCAAGTATTTGAGGTAGTTAATTGCATATCGAACAAGTTTCGGTACCGAGCCATCTTGTGGTGGAGGGCAAGAATATGAATTGCCTTCGATTTGGAGGCCAAATTCCCAAAACACTTTACTCGAACCGTGAACGAGTAGCTTTGTAAGCTCTCTAAACCGAGTACATATATCAGCTCCAGCTTCACCTTCGAAAGTGTCTGAGAATTCGGGCCTAAGTTTCTCTAAGGAATCGAACATGTCCAATAGTTTGAACAGTTTGTGCGGCTCTTTGCTGCTCCTAGCTACGCCTTCCCCGAATCGAAAAAAGACTGCCATGATTTTGTCTGCGATCTTCACGAAGCATTGTGGCCACACCACTGCATCCATGATGTTTCCTAGAACTTGGTTGCAGAGTTTCTTTTCTGATACAAGTAGTGTTTTGACTGCGAGTTCTAAGTGTGGATCCAAAGGCTTATTGCTGTCTCTAAGGTCTCCCATTCCATGGCATCGATTTCTTCGGGTTTGTAGGTTCTTAGGTAATCTGGGTTTAGCCGCATCAGTGCTTTGGCTGCCCTTCTGTATCTCACCTGTCACACAGACCAAAAAGCATTAGCATTACACAATATTGGTCTTTAACGAAAACTAATTAAAAGGTATATTTGATTCATGTCTTCAAGGACAAAAATATTCTATTTTTAATTTGATTTGAGGAATAAGCAATTTGCATTGAATCTTACATTCATTGCCTAATGGCAATGCTCTAGACAAAATCTTGTCCAACTGTTGCTGGCTTGCTACATTGTAGGCAGTATCAAATGATGCCGTCTCCTCAAGGGCAGTATTTTATTAAAAGGATGAATATAATACAACTATGCGTTTATTAGCCAGTATAGCACAACCATATGCTTTATAGGGGGGATTGACTTTTTTTTTTTTTGATAATCTATTGGGGTATTGACTTTCTGGCTAATGCAGCTTCCTTATGTGTAATTACAGCTTTTAAGGTCACAGTTAAATTTAACTGAAAACTAAGCTACAATATCTATTAAGAAATTGTGTACTTATGTCCTATTCTAGATATAATCGGAGTAGTATTATTATTATTTTTTGAATCAAAGCATATTTCTTAATACATGTAAACTGAATGTTCATGATGATCAAAGTTTAAACATGAACATTTACTACGGATGGATATTGAGAAAATTGTTTCATGAAGAAAATGGTTCATGATCACTACAGTTTCAAATCTGAATAATAATATAAAACAAAAATAGATTGAAGTTAGGTTTTAAAGACAACTAATAAAGAATAATTAAAATACTTCTAGAGGAACCATTTCACACACCTTGACATAGATGTCAATACATATATCCAGGCAATCATTCGCAGCTAAAGTCTCTGAAATTCGTTGTAGAACTTCAACCTCCAGCTCTGTACCCAAATCAGATGCCACAATCTCGGCTTCTTTATCATCAACTTGCACCTGATCCCCTATACTTTGATGCCTTAAAAGCTGTAATATACTCTCATACTCGTCCTGCAAATTTAATAAAGCCTCATCAAGCAGCCCATCAAATTTCATCGCATCAACCTCATTTTCATAGAGAGCTTTGAGAGTGAACAGAGTTTCTCTGAGCCTATGTGTCCTATCCTGATCCGTGGCCTTGGTCCTGCTCAAAAACTCCACCACTTCTTGAAGCTTTTGAATCACCGGCTCTCCCTCTTGACTGATCGAATTAATCGCAGCATTCAGCTGATTGACACAGTCCACATAGTTGAGAAGTTTCTTGAGCCTTTTTTTCGGTGTTGTCTCTGATGATAAGATTGATGAGAGTTCGAGAAGCTTGAGCTGGAGAGAATCGGAGACTTTGAAGCTCTCGAGGAGAGCAAAAGCAGGAGTAACAGCTCGGTTGATTCGTATATCGAGGGCTTTAGTAGCCATGGCTAAAGACTGTAAAGGAGATAGTCTTCTTGATGCTGTTGAAAGAGTTCTATCTAAAAGATCAAACTTTTTGTCCATCTGTCCAAGGCTTTCTTCCATCTGGGATGAGGTTTGCAACATAGTTTTCAGATCTGAACACGCAAACTCCAGCTGGGAAAGCTTTGTATCCTCTTCATTGAGCGCCATCAATTCTGATCTTCACACTCACTGAGCCAGTGTCTAGTTTGTACGTGGTATTGGGGTTGAGCTGGTTGAGCTTGTATTATATATATGAATATTGACACACACAATGTTTTTGGAGCAAGAACAGGACATGAAGAACCACCATAAGAGACTCGACCTCGATACAAACTAAGAACAAATGGCATTTGCTTCACAGAAACGAACAAATGGCAATTGAGAAAGCTAGGAATATGTAGTATGCACAGCCGGTGTGCTTTAATCCCAAACAACCAGTCCAAAACTAAGCATTCTTTCACCAAAAAATTACCCTGGCATCTATAAACCGAAGTAGTCAACTATGGGCCTCAGCAAGCCTGGCCCGTTGTGCATGGAAGTTATCAGTATTTCATTTAAAATATTTTATTTAAACTTTAAAATTTATTTGAATTACTTGTAATCCATTTGAAACTAATTCTCATCAAACTTTATTGTTAATTTGAATATATAATTTTATCATTTTCTAAATAATTATTCAGTCATGTTCAAAATATTTCATTATAATTCAATTTCATAACTTATTTGAAAAGAGTAAATGTTAAATAAATTAATTGTTTTACAATGACAAAATGTGTTCAGCTTAAGTATGAACTTGATTGGATTTAAGTATATTTTCCCAAGGGGCTCATACCTGCGAAGCCTTGGCAAGTAGCCTCTTATAAAAAAATAAAAACTCATTCAAACCCTCACACCCCTATTATGTTAAAATCTCATTTCCCAAAAATTAACCTATAGTAAAATGGTTGCACCCTCTTATATTGTTCGTATTTTAGTTAAAATCACAGAAGAATAGCTTTACATGTTTATGGGGGCTAAATGCTACAAGCCCCTTGTATGGATTACAACCTCATTTAAATGCTACTTTTCATTATTTAATTTCTAAAACAACCATGATTGTTTAGTTCAAATTGATTTTCCTAAAAACACAAATTAAGGATAAAATGATTAAATAAGTTTAGATTAAAATAAAAAGATAGTAGGTAAAATAATTTCAATTGAGAAACATCCATTAATTATAATTAAGTTTATGTATGTATGTAAATTTTTTTTAATTAAAAAAAAAAGGTTCCTATATGTGCATACAGTGAGTAATTTTGAACAATTGATAATTTTTTTAATTTAAAATGTCTTTAAGCATGCACATAGACCGTGCATGAGGTTAATAAATAATAAATTTTTTATAATTTATAAATTAGTAATTACAATTAAATATTAACCATGCTTTTTTTTACTTTTGTTAGAAGAAATAATAGTATACTTTATTTATTCATAAATCTTGAAATTATAATTTTTATTTTCGTGAATCTAGGTATAATATTTTATTATTTTATTTAGATTTATTTTGATATATAATACCTTAATCTGTAAATTTTAGTGTGAATTATAATATTTCTAAATTTACTCTGATCAATAACTCAATTTGTAAAATCTTTTATTTTAGAATAAGAAATCTGAGCTTCAAATTTCACGTGTAAAAAAAAAAAAAAATCATGTCATAACTCATAAGTTAAAAATCTATGATATCTATATTTAAAATAAAACTAAAAAAAGACAAAATACTCAACATATTTTAGTGATGAGATGGCAGCAGAAGTTGGAAAAAGCCAAATGGCCTTGCCAAAAGGAGCCACGTACAAATTTTCTGGTAATTTGACTACTAAATTTCCAAGACGAATCGTGCTACAACCATTACCGCCTAGTGCGTACCTTGAATCTTTGTTTGGCAAAAAAAAAAAAAAAAATGGCGAGCTCTCAATCTCTGCAACGAGGCCTCAATCTCGCTCGTGCTCATCGATCGGTTTTCTTATCAACTACGAGATATTTCTCTTCGGCTTCGGACGCCTTGGTGGAGGTCAAGCCTGGTGACGTCGGCAAAGTTTCTGGAGTACCTGAAGATCACCTTCGAAGACGGGTACGCTCTTCGCTTTTCCTCTCACCTCTCGTTATTCTCGCCATTCAGTTTCTTGTTTTTTTTTTTAAATCATTTCGTTGAGTTTCCGTTTGGTTGCTGAGAAAATGTAGGATTAAGAGATAATTGAATCGGAATTTTTAATTATTCTTATTATTTTTTGGGATTATTATATTAACAATTTAACGCTGAGAAATGAGAATCGTTTTAAAGGTGCGTTTGGATAAACAGTTGGAAAAATGGTGTTTTGAGTTTAAAACGAGCGCTTGTGAAAAAAGCTACTGTAATTGCAAAACAGAATTTTGGATTTTAAAAACGATATTTTAAGCTCCCAAAATGCCTAACCAAACGAATTTACTAGAATTCTCAGATATTTGGCTGAGGAATTGTAATTTTTTATTTTCTTGTGGAAATGGCTGTTAGGAAAAATTAGCTTATGTGCTTTATTGGAGCTATCCTTGAAATCATGCTGATTTGGGATGGATGTTTTATTTCTTATTTTGGATGTAGCGGTTGTCAGACTGCTCTTGATTTATTGTATAATTTGATATAAAAATAAAAAATGCTATAGCAAAAGCCAACGAGTAATATTGTGGAGCTAAAAAATAGTAGCATCTAGGAAGTACGGACACTTTATTTAGGCTGCCGTACTCGTATCATATTGGCTGTTTTATATTATAATTCTTCAAAAATTACTAGTATCATTGTATTGTACCATTTTTGTACTAGTACTTGCGTCTATATTCGTGCTTCCTAAGTGTCTGTGCTTCCTAAGTATGCTCTTGCCATAGATGGACTAAATAGAATTCATATGTAAAAGAAAGAAAATATTTCATATATTTTATTGAAATTGAACAATAATATAATACAAATGAGCTGTCGCCCAGATGAAACCTCCTTCCCATCAGAGGTGAAGACTGAAGAGTAAGGTTGTGGATTCAAAACTAACTAAATGCGCATGTCAATTTACCAATAAAAAATTTGTACAACAAAATAGTTACTTTTCTTATATTTATAAAATAAGTTATATGATGGAAGCTTTCATGTAAGGCCAGAATTTTTGTGAAGACTAAAAATTAGGTTCTATGATTAAAATAATTTAAAATAAATAATAAAAATTCTTTAATTTTTTTTTCAAACTTTTAGTAATAGAATCTTAATTGATAAGATATTGCAGTGAATGACTCTTTTATAAATAAAAAATAGTGTTAAATGTGTAAATAAAGGAGCAAAGCTGCAAAAGGACGATCCATGTGGTATAGAGAACAAAAAAAGGGGGAAAATATAAAAGGAAAAATCAGAGGACAGCCACTTGTTGCAACTGCGGTTTGTAGGAAATTTTTTATTATATAGTATATGATATTCATTTTTTAGTTCTGCTGTTCTAGTATTGATTTTTTTGATAAGATCCATTCTTAAATTATGAATGTCTTATCAATTATTTTGGTGCTCTGTGAGCTGTGGTTTGTTGTTTTATAATTGACCATACAGTCAGTATATGTATAATGGTGTCAAATTCTAGTGGATCATGATATATTCTTGAGGACACCATCCAAGATGCATAGTATTGTTAACAACTTTTTACTGTTTTTTAAATTGAAAAATTTCCGGGTTACATTGCTTAATTTATGAATGCCAGGTCATAATTTACTCACCCGGCCGAACTGCTACACAACAAGGCTCTAGGAAAATTGGGCGTTGGAGAATTAATTTTATGTCTACTCAGAAGTACGTTCTGTCCATTCATGTGGAAAATTAATTCTCTAATGAAATACCTTCCACTAAGCATCAACTAATATCTATGTTTAACATACTGGTTAGGATTTTATCAATCAAATCATTTGCAAGGATAATGTGTATCTATACCAATAGCCAGGTCACCTTCATGTTATCACCATTTAATCTCTGTAATCCAATGTTTCTATCATGTTTTAGGACACTCACCTTTTTTTTTTTCCTCCTGCCAAAATTATCTGAGAGCAGTTCCATACTTCCATATGACAATTGCGCCAGTTCATTAAAAAATAGATATACATATATATGACAATTGCACCTCCATCTTGTCTCATGTGATTGGTAGAGGGGTAGGGTGTAATGTAAAGGAAGAACCTTCTCAACCTCTTATGGCTCAGACACAAAATTGGATCTCCATGAGACCTGTTGGCTTTGGGCATGAATTATAAGGCTAAAAGGTCCATGGTTCAAGTACCAATGAAGAGAGAAAAATGCATACAAATAAACAATGAATTTAGCTGTACTAAGTACCTAAAGCTGAAGATAGTTGTGCTTAAAACTGCCAGAAAATGTATTTTATGACCTTGTGTGCTCTAACCTATGTTCATTAATAACATGGCTTATGCCATTTCTTTACCTGACATTGTGCAGGTGGGAAAATCCATTGATGGGTTGGACATCCACAGGGGACCCGTATGCCTATGTGGGTGAGGCAGCATTAGATTTTGATAGTGAAGAGGCTGCAAAAGCATTTGCTGAGAAATATGGTTGGGAATACGTGGTAGGTGCCTCTTTAGTCAGTGATTCCACTATGCAGATAAATTATTTCTGAATCAGATTGTCTTTGAAATGTTGATCTTGTAGATACTCTATGAAAGTATGTATGACTTTATTGACCTTTATTTCATATGGTTTTTATCTCATTAATTCTATGTAGCTTCCTCTCCCATTTCTAGTATAATCTTCCAGTATGAAAAATTCATATGGAGTCTAAGAAGTTTTTCTAATGAAGCTTGCTTATTGATTGGATGAACTGCATCTTCACTAGATAGTTTTTTCTTTTCTTTTCTTTCTCTTCTCCCTAATCTTCAGGAGCTGACACATCCTTATGTTTGAGCAGGATGTTAACTTGTCTTTGAAAATGTATGAATTAGATTCCGTTAGACAAGAAAGAAGTAAAACTTAGGCAAAACACATTAGTCAGAGAACAACTCAACTAAACTGAAAACACAATATTGAGAGCACAACTCAACTAAGACTTAATCCCAATTAAATTGGAATTGGCTGTGGATCCTCATCAACTTATCGGTGTTGGCCATATGTTTTTATTTTTCAAATATTCTATTCTATTTAAAATCATATTCTCTACTGCCTTCCTATTAAACTTACCATTCTTCTTTAGTCATACACGTTATAGGGAGAATAATAGGACAATATTGTTCAAAAACTAAAACAATGGAACCTCAATTGAGAAGTTAAGAGTACATTGACTTTTATCCATTCATATACATGAGTTAATTTATGGAGTATTTAGGTTTTACTTTCTCTATTATTCCTGGTGACATTTATTTATTTGAGTTGAAAAATATATCCCCCAAATACTTGATTAGGAAGTATAGTGCATCAAGCCACAAATAGACAGTCTTAATTTTATTTTTGAAAGTTATATAGACTTAAAACGGTAGTATTTTTTTCTTTTTTGAGAGAGAACTGTTAGTATATTTAAAATGCCTTCTTGTAATTAGTAAATAATACTTAACTCAAATGACATTGTAATGTCCGAATTTTGTATTGTCACCTTCAGTTTGTTCCGTAAACATCATTGACATACATTTTTCTCTACTGCAGGTCAAGAAGCGTCATACGCCTATTTTAAAGGTTTGGACAACTTTCCTGGAAATGAAACAAGTAGCTATTATTTTCCCATAATAACGAGAACTTCAATCCACAATAGTTTTCCAAAATAATTGCTTGAATTTTCCCCCTTCACATCTTCTGTGTAAGGTGTAACTATACAAGTAAATACCCACGGTTCTAAAAAAATATATTGTTTATGTTTTGGGTGCTTTTGTGCTAAGAAGCACTGGCACCGAGCTAACACTTTTTTAAAAATTAGAACATGATATGGTCATATGGCAATTAATTAATTAATTAATATATATCTTTAGGTGTTTTTTTTTTTTTAATGGAATCATTCTATATTTATTTTAAGTTTTCAAAACTAATAACAAGTAACAACTACCAATTACCAAAATATTTAAAAACATGTTTCAAATTAAATGTTTTTTTTATTAAAAACGAAAATATAAAGTTTCCTCCCAAGACAATGAGAATACATATGCAGTAGTGCTCCTAGCGCCTACATGGATACATTGGGGTTTGAACTCTACCAACCCCTTAGTAATTTTTAACGTCTATTTATTGTTTAAGGATAAAAAAAAAATCAAATAGCTCATGAACAAATTCGAACTTGTTCGACCAAAAAATAAATCAATTTGAATATGTATTCAAACTTAATGATGTTTCTAAACTCTGCTCGTGTTTGAAATATTGATATAAATTCAAAATAAATTGGATGTACTAATTCTAAACTTTTATTCCTATTTGGTATTATTCATATTTCTCAAGAATCAAGAAGCATGACATGTAAATGCTTAAAAACACTTTATAAATCTTTACAGCTTCTCTTTCATTTTTCGGTGTTAGGTGTTAGATTTTATTTTGGTTGTTTATCAACAATTCGGGTTTCCACTTTTTTGGGAGAAAATAAATTGTTTATGTTCATTTGTTCAAACGAAGCAACCTCAAATTTAAGTTTAGATTTGACTAATCTTTCCTTTTTCAGTGTTAGATTTTATTTTTGCTTTTTATCAATGGTTTGGGTTTGACTTGGAAAAAAAAAATTGTTTATGTTCATTTGTTCAGTGTTAGATTTTATCAATGGTTTGTATTTGACTTTGGAAAAAAATTGTTTATGTTTATTTGTTCAAAAAAAGCAAGCTTAAATTAATTTAAGTTTAGATTTGACTATTAAACAGTAAAAATTGTTTATTTTTATTTGTTCAAACGATGAAGCAATATGGAAATGAAATAGTTAGTTCGGGTTCGACTTTTGGGAAAGAAAAGTGGAGTAATTGTTTTTGTTCATTTATTCAAACGAGACAATCTCAAATTTAAGTTTAAACAGTAAAATTGTTTATGTTCATTGCTTCAAACGAAGCAAAATTATACTTTTTAAGGTAAAACATAATAATATACACATGAGCCTAAGTTAATCAAATTGCTCTCAATTAAATTAAGTATAAATACATACGCCATAGGTTGAAACTTTCTAAGAAAAAAAAATTAAGTATGAATAATTTTGAATATTAACTCAGCTTCAATTACTGACCTTAGATTAAGGGGCGGAGCTATGTTGGTGAAATTTTAGAGTAGATAAAATTGCACACTTGAACCATTTTTCTAAGAACTGGCCCCACATCAAAAATTATTTGGCCCCCCATTTGTCTACGTTTAGAGTTCCTTGCAAACTTGCTTTTCATCTTTTAATATTTTCCCTCATTTATTATTAGTTTTTACTGTTGAAACTCCTTCATATGTCAGACCATTGGCTTGATTAGAAGTTTAACTTTTTCAATTCCTAAGCTTCAATATATTTTTCTGATCTAGTGTGAGTTGATATTGCTCTTTATTATTATTATATTGCTCTATGTTGTAAGCTGAGATTGTTGTCCGCATCTGTTTCTACTTGCTAGTAAATGTTGCTCTCTTTTACTGAATATACCTGTTGCCGTTTTTTCTGCTTTGTTTTTTTTGCTCTATTTTGCCGTGGCCATTCTTTTGGCTTTGTATTCTTTCTTTTCTTTGTATAAAATTTATAATTTGTCTCAAAAAAGAGTGTTGGGCTTATTTGAAACTAGCAAAAATGACTTTAAGATACTAGAGTATTCTTCTCCTCTCTTTTTTTTTTTTTTTTTATTATTATAATTAAACCAATTGAGAAGCTTTATTCAAAATACAAAGTCATCTTGTATTTTTATATATAATTTCATATTGGCTTATAAGGATTTTGTTATTTTTAATTCTAAAAATTTTATATTTTCTTGTAGATGTAATGGTTATATTTATATTTAATTTCCTGAATGGTTTGAACTTATGGTTGTTAAAAGGACAAAGAGAATTTTAGAAGGGAAAATGAACTTAAGATACTTAATTGGTCATTTAGTTTTTTTAAGTGCTAAGAAGAATTACATTGATTAAACCAATTCACAATCACAAAAACATATATTTAACATTGAGTTTTTCTTGAATTGTGACTCACTACTTTGACCTCGGCCCCCAAACCCAAACCCAAATTTCTAGCATCCTCCCATTGGTGACAATAGTTTGTAGAATGAAGCCATGAATCTGGTTTTATTTGTTATATGATCCCATTAACCTATCTTTAATCATGTGCAGCCAAAGTCATACGCTGACAACTACAAATGGAGGGGCCCACCAAAGACCCAAGCTGATTAATATGGAGTTTCCCAAAATCCTGTTTGGGTCCTTGTGAGGAACTAAGCTCATTTAACAAAGCTTCTTATGATTCTTGTTATCTGATTTTTTTTTATTTGTTGTTTATTTCACTTCACTGCAAATAATTGTAATTAACATGTTCTATGAGATAATACCCTCATAGCCTTTGCCTCTCTGGAAATAAAATTGTAATGAACAAGTTCTATGAGATAATGCTCAGTGTGTTGCTCCAATGCATAGCTCACCTACTTAAATAGGCAACCAAAAAAAAGTTTAATCTGAGTTGATAAAAAAGCTGTTATAAAACTATATTTCTCTTGGATATTTAATTTGTACAGTAGTAGATTAGTTGCATTTAGTGGTAATTATGCTTGTGTAGCACAATATTTACACATTACAACTGGACTGAGAAGCCTCTCTGCTACGGGTGTGGAACCTCCATCTGAATAGATAATCCTTGGATTCACAGGATAATCTAATCACATCACAGAAAGCATTGATTGAGCATTTTTTCTCCCCACTTCCCCACTCTATCCTCACCCAACATGAAAAACCATTTGATGAAATTGGCAACCGTAATCAGAAAGATGAAGCATCACCTCCCCACTGATCCTCTTGCCTGAGCTGCCTCCCAATTTTCCATCACTGGTCACCATAGAATCAAGCCAGGAACATTCTGGTTGGCCCACCATCTCCTTGTAGGCCGAATTTGCCATCCTCACTTTGTTGTTTGAGTCTGATATCACTGCTGGTAAGGCCTCGGACTCGACCTCTTCCTCTACCTCTTCTGATTTCTTAGGAACTTGAACAGCTGAGATAAAACTTGGGTCTTCGCTAATGCTGCCAATGCTTATGCTAGAGCCAACTGGTCGAATTGGCTGAGGTGCTATAACATTGCTGCTGATGGGTCCTTGCAGTTGCTGCAAGAGATCCTTTTCCTCTGGAATTTCAGCCACGGTGTTCAAATCTATAACCTCTTTCTCACCACAAGGTTCCAATAACTCAAGCTCTGGTGCCCCTGCTTGGTTGGGGACAGAATTAGGACATGAAAGAAGAGGAAGTGTCATTAAACTAGGAGATGTGGTTGGCTGTACTTCCAAGCTGTTGCTAATAGCTGGTAGATTTGGAATAGGAAACTGAGGGAGCCCATGACCATGAGCAAAACCCTGAAAAGATAGATTCTTGGCAGGGGATGATGTCAAATGACAAGGAGAAGAAAACCCAAAGACATGGGTTCTTGGTCTTTTAAGGGAAGGTGGTGTTATAGCAGACCTACCTCTCTTTCTAGTTCTGGTGGGCCTGGCTTGCAATTGTGGCCAGAGGTTCCTAAGGTAAGGAGATTGCCTGATCTTCTGAGACATGGAGGGACGCTCATTGCTAGGATCTGTGGGTGACTCAGGCTTTGGAGCTATAGGCCTGTACCTGGACATAATCTCAGCAGTTTTTGCTGTGGTGGTGTAGGGATTCAGAGTCTTGATCATCCTGAGAGCTTTGTGTAATGGAATTGCTAAGAGCTATTGTGAGGAGTGGTTTGCTTGTGCTTTGGCTTTGTGGGTACCAGTACTTCTACTAGTATTTTGTATTTGAAAAGCAGAAGATGGGTGTGAGATTTGAAGGGTGAGGATTGACCAATGAGAGCTGGGCAACATGAAGCAAAGAGAGAGGAAAGTGTGACACTTGGAGTTGCACTGTGGGTACGTGTTTGAGAGAGTTACAGAAAAGGACGTGTGGGAATTGAGGAAGGTGAGTGGGTCCATGACCATGCATGCTTACACATAAGTAAAATGGATGTACGATTTGTTTTGACAACTGTGCCTTCAGTCTCTCACGCCAATCAAGCTTCTGGCTACTACATTGGTGGCGCTCTATAAAACTTAAATGCCTAATGCTCTCTGTTTAGAACGCGTGTGAATTTGGCCTCCATGCGTGGATACACCTATCAAAATTGTTTTTTTTTTTTTTTTGTGTGTTTTTTGTGTTACTTTTCTGAGTGAATTTCGATATAAAAAGTCATAATAATAGTAACCTCTTCCTCTCTATGGGTCGGTTACATTTGGTGGTTCTCCACGTGTCAGTTACTTGTATTCCTATTGCATGCAACGGATGAGGAAGAATCTGATTGGAGGGTGAGCCCTTGGGGTGTGTTAAACCAAACACACACACAAAAATAAAAAAGGGGAATGGGTACACGTTGACGTAGCCTTTATATGTCTAAGACGATTATTGGTGCTTAAAGGAGGTTTCTAAAACGCATAGTCTTTTTGTTCATCCAAAAAAAAAAAAAAAAACGTAGAGTTCTTTTAATTATGTACACTTCATGAAGTGCGTGCCTCTTTTTCCTTATTAGCGCCGTTGCGGTGCTTTGGCTGACTGGCGCGTCATCATTGTGCTTTGGGTCATGTCAATAAGCAAGACGGAATTAATCATTTTTCGTATATTTTTATATTAAATGTAAATTTTAAAAAAATCTAATAATTAAGCGGTATGTTTTTATTATATTTTTTATTTATATAAAATTTTAAAAAAATTAAAGATCAATTATTACCTCATCCTACAAATATAAAAATTTAAAATTTTTATAATCTAAAATTGTGTATAAAATATAAGTTTATTGATTAAATAGTAAATAATATTTAATTTAAACAAAATTTGATATACATGTTAATAACATAAAAAATATAAAATTTAATAGTCAAATTTTTAAAATTTACACAAAAAAAAAAGATACAGGAGAACTCTTAAAACTAGTTTAGAGAGAACTTTGCTCCGCTTACCATACTTTGTCAAACTTATCTTATACGAGGACTGACATCAATATTTATATAATATAATAAGGATCATATTTTAATCCGTTAAACTCAAAATATCTAAAGTGATATAAAAATATCTAGCTGCTACAGTAACCGATTATATGAGCAATTAAGCATTATTTTAGGGTCCGTTTCGTTGGTAATTTAATCCGTTAAACCCAAAATTCATTCATATTATACAATAAAAAGTTGTATAAAAATATCTAGCTGCTACAGTAACCGATATGTTTGAGCAATTGAGCATTGCTTTCTCTCCTCTTACTCTCATGTCTCATTAGATTCTCAATAATTATTTAAATAAAAATAATAATCTAATGCTGAGGTTTTTGAAAAGTGGTTGTCTAAACTTTATAATAGAAGAGGAAGCTCTTATATTAAAATAGATATAAATTTCTGCACCAACTTATGTGAATGTTATGAGTAATAAAAAATAAAAGAAAAGTTTAGAACCACAATTTTTTTTACAATTTATTGCAACAACTATAACATGACCAAGTGTGATCGGTAAAAGAAAAATTGTAAATCCATGAGATTCACAGCCTAACGAGTCAAAATAGTGAAAAAAGAATTATAAAATAATTTGTAGTACTAAAACTGTACAAAAATAATATTTGATCTATATAAAAGTGTTAGTCTATACGTATTCTACCACTATTTGTGTAGCTCACCTCGGATGAAAGTTAGGATGACAGGAGTTGGACTAATGGTTATTGGATGTGATTTAGATGTGTCCAATCTGTTGGCGGAGCGAAGGCCCATCTTGTAGTCCAATTCGTATATTGTATTTTTTTTTATATATATACAATAGAATTTTTACTTTAGTCGAATTTAAGTATATATGTATGTAAAACTCTTTTCAGGAAACTTAAATCTCGACCCTTGTCCCCCACATTCCACATATATTTACATTTGTGAAGTGACTAGTGCACCAAAGGTGTGTAGTAATTTATACTGTATTAATAAAGAACAAAATAGAGGAAACTCACCTAGACAACTCTAGCCTCTAAGCGCTACTCTCAAAATATGTGGAGGTGGTTTTCTTTTGTTTTGTAGATCGTTTGCATATTTAGTACTAACTAATGGCATTTTTAATGTGTTTGAGCTTGGTGAGAGAGTGCAATTAAGTATGTATAACTTTAATTGTTAGTTTGTTTCTCAAAAAGAAAGTAATGTCATTTTTTTTTGGTAGTTTAACTTTAACCTTACATTTTCATCTTCTATTGTTCCACTATCCACTCATAAAAAAGTTATGAGTAATGCAACACAATTTGATTTCTAAATTTTATGGCAAATTTTCACATTCACATGTTGAATGACGTGATGGAATTTCCCTTCAATTTAAAAAAAGAAATAAATCGGGATGGTAATCATTTAGAGAAATTTTATATCTATAATATTTTTATAATAAATCTTAAGTGACAAATTGTTACTAACGAGAAAAAAAGTATAATTTCAATGGTGGGCTAATGTTGTAAAAATAAAGAGTACTACTATATACCTATGTGGATGTGAGATGGATTTGGATAAACATTTCTAAATCTATTAGAATTTGTGAAGGATAAAGGTTTTAGATTTCTACCTTAAGAACTCGAATTCACCATGATTATTTATTAAATTTATTACTCTCTCTCTTTCTATGATTAATTTCCTTACACAAAAATTAGAATTTTCATAATAAAAGAAAAAATATCTTCTTTTTTTTCTAATCAAATATTCTTTAATTTAGTATAGAACACCTCCTAATTGTAAAATATAATTAAGTAATGTTTTAGATGTTCAATTTTCGATTAAACGACTCACTGATTTGACTAAAGGTAAAAATAAATGGATAATTTGGGGAAAAAAATCCATCACTTTATCGACATTTAATCTTGGAAATTTTGTTTCTCAAAAAAAAAAAAAACACGGAAAATTTAGCATTAAAGCTTCAAATCAAGTTGCATAGAAGAGATTTATAAACTCAAGGGAGACATTGGAGCTCCCTCTCTCATTGAGACACTGTGGGTCACTTAGAGCCTACCAACAACGCAAGCAATATTACGATACATCTCTTATTTAATCTGTGTAGCTTTTCTTTGGTTCAGTTCCTACTTCTCAATTTCCAATACTTTCAGTCAATCATATTCCAATGTAGTATTGAAACTTAAAACATTATCAAGAGGCATTCACTAAAACTTTTTCAAAAATATGTTCCATGCTCAAGAAAAGCTTTGTCCAAAATTTTCTTATGATGAATAACAACAAAGAAAAAAGATAGGGAAAAAAAAGCAAGATGTTCACATCACTTTAATTTTGGATGCATACCACAAATGCCACCCTCTATATCTGTTCACAGTGTTAATATAAGTCAATTCTTCGTTTGGAAGCAAGGCCATATCGGCAAACAGCAACATCACTAGCAAAGCAAACCGGCCGCACTGCAAAGATGAAAATGATGACAAACTTTTAGTCACTAGCTCTTACAAGAATATCAAAACATAGATCAGAAAGTCAAGATGTAAAGTACCTAATCAGAAAGCACGTATGTTAATGTTTGATGCTCAAATCATTGTTAAAATTTTTTCCAAGACCAAACATAAATTAAAGGTACAAACTAAGGATTGGTTTTACAATGCTTGCAGGTTGGCACACTCAAATAAGTGACCCTTAAGTCTCAATTTGAGAAGAGAGATATAGACAATAACCATGTGTCCAAGCAGACTAAGCAGAGTGATCGCTGTGGCGGCAGTGGCAGCGGCTGAATGTAAATAATTGGTGGCTGGATGAGTAACTTGATTCTGAATCAATTGTTGAGGTTGAGGCTTAGGCTGAGGATACACATCCATTGTGGGGTATCCAACAAAATACGATTCACATTAATTTGCTCACATAATTTAGAACTCAAAAATCAAAATCAGAAAGCCAAAACGTAACACATAACTCACTAATAATGATCACAAATTAAACATTTCTTTTCAATTATAAAGAGTAATAATTTACATCAAAACAACCACGATTTCAAAACTATAACTTGAACAGGCGGAGCAGACACAGGTGGATGTTGTTCATAGTAACTCATCTTCATTCACTAATTTTACCAAGAGAAATACTAATATAACAATGATGATAATTGTACTTGTATGTAATATATATAGAGGTAGGAATTGGAGGATGATATATAGTTATATGTTATAATTAATATAATTGATTTTCGTATGTTTATTTAAAAGTTAAAACCATACATTGCGAAACTTTATTACACATTTTGTACCATGACCAATCAATATGCTCGGCTTCTAGGACATTAAAATTTGTTTGTGTGTAGAGTAGATCAAGATAAAAAATGCGATTCACCGATATGGAAGGCCAAAAGCGACAGCAATTGTGCTAATAAAAAAGTAATGACTCTTCGTATAATTAAACATAGCGCGGAAAAGCTGTATGTATGCATAATTTGACATTTTTAAAAATAATAATAATAAAGAAAATAAATGGTATATACTATATAGCATTATGTGCCTTGAGATGACAAAACTTAAGTATAATATCTTAATGTTGTTTCTTAAGTTCGCTTCTTAAAATTCAGCTGTGTAACTTCTTCTTTTTTTTTTTTTCGTGAAATGGAAGTGTATTTTTAATCAAATAGCCACATGACTAAATTTGAAGAGAGATCCTTAAAAACATTACCTAAATACGAAAAATATATCTTGCACCCGGCATATATGCCGGGTGTGAGACACAGGGGCGGGCCCCACAGTGTGTGGGGCCCGCCCCTGTGCGAGACACCCGACATATATGCCGGGTGCAGGATATACCCCCTCCACCTAAATATTATATCTAAATTTTGTCTTAACAAAAATGCATTAAAAAAAAAAAAAAACAATGTAGCCGTTAGTATTGACACCAATTATGATGATTGAGATGCATGATGTCATCAGTGCTACTTTCATTTCAATTTTCAACAATAATTTAGCCCCTTTTTGAGTTAAATTATTGTTCCATGATATACCATTTTTTTATTATCAGTAAGTTAGTAGTAAATATCTTATAAGTCCGCTCCATAGAGTACAAGATATCAAAGTTAGGGCAATTGCATATGTTTTACTTAATTAATCATCCAATTCGTGGTACATGGTATAAAATTAAAGTTAGGTTGAAGTTATGTCCTAAAATACTACCCAAAAAAAGAGTCAGTGATCCCATTCTCATATTCTTAGGTCGAAAATTACACTAAAGTAATTGAATAATAATATCAATTTGATCTCAATCCCTATGTATTAAAATTAATAAAACAAGTGGGAGTCAATAAAAAGAAAAGACATTAATTAATCAAAGGCCCAATTGATCACTGCGTTTAAATTTACATTGTAAATATGCAATTAAAAATAATCCCACCAAAATATATGTGTAGGGATACATAAAATAATCTCCGGAGAACACACCTTGGAAATATTTTACAATTACCCACTTAATCAAAATACTAAAAATTAATAGGAAAAAACACTCTACAATGAAAAACTCAAATAGTGGATTTCATTAACTAGCATAATACAGCGAATACTATTATATTCTAAGCTTTACTAGCCGCGGGAAGTTCTAATTTATGTTCCCGTGATGTTGTACACATTGTCTCTCTTCCTCTCTTTCTTAGATAGTTTTTTTTTTTTCTCCTTCCATTCTACCTCCTCTTTCTTCTGGCATCCCTCTCCTTTTATAACTTCTACCTCCTTCTTACCTTTACAACTGTTCACTTCTACCTAGGGTAGCAAGGATATTTATCTTACTTTATTGGTTTCCTCCCTTCTTATCTTGTAATTCTGACAGTCTGGGAGTAACGTGTATTGTTCAAGCTGTCTTATGTGCCATTAATGTGGCAGAGGTTAGGTAAGAACCCCCTCATTACTGCAGAGGCAAAGATCTTACTCCTTGTACCTTTCAGGAACTTCCCGTGATTACTAGTATCTTTGAGAAGTCACGTGTTAACGATCCGTGTTCCATGTCTCAGGCAAGTTACTAATTAACCCTCTTTGCGGGAATGGACTACCCGTGGTACTTACCCTTATCCTCCATGCCTATCATGAACCAGCTTTAAGCACATCGCACAAAGGCTAAGCCCAATTACTTTGCCGCGGTTCAACAACTTCTTGGGCTTTAGGTCCGTGGAGGGACTATTCTTCTTCCCACAATATGTATGCAACATGCATATTTTATTCAAAAAAAGCAGCTAAATCGCCAAAACTGAGTACAAAGCAGGACAATGACAAAGCAAGGGCTTTAAAAAAAAAAAATCAATAGCATTAGCTCACAACGAATCTATCTACTTGCAAATTGCAATTGCATTGCCGTGCTCGCACGGGTGAATCCTCGCTATGTCAAGGAATTGTTTCATAAAGATGAAAAGTTTTTTTTTTTTTTTTTTTTTTACAATATACTAAGAAACTTGTTATTGTTAACACTATTTTACTTTTCGAATTTTCAATTTAATGTCCCATAATTTTAGTCAATCAAGTTTACTCAAGCTTGTCCTAACTCGTAACCCAAGTCCTGATTTAATAGAAGGGATATTTTATTAAATTCCCATCATTTCCAACCTTTATTAAAGGACAAGCAATAAAAAAAAAGTCACTTATGGAATTCAATTATGTTTCCATCATAACTTAATAACTTTTAGAAAATATTAGAATATGCTGAAAAGGTTGATTTGGCTGATTGGCAAAGTAATTGACTGGTCAGTGGTCATTGCGGACTGAAGTTTTTGGATTAAGACTTTTTTTTTCGGGGGTCTAAAGAGATGAGACCTTTATAGGGTGAAAATCAAATTATTTGTCAATAAAAACTAATTCAATCGCATCGTCATCTATCTCTCTCTCTCTCTCTCCAATCCTTATTTTCAATTTTTTGTTTTTCCAAATCTTCATTTAATATCCATGCAGGAACAACCCACAATCATTCTCTACATCCGTAGCCTAGGTGAGAATTTTGAAATTTCAATGGTAATTGATATGAATTCATAATTGTTTTCTGGAATGGTTGTGCTTTTTGTGACATTTTCCCCAAATGCTAATTTAGTTTGACATTTAACATTTCTCCAAATCCATCGTGCATGTTTTCCCCAAATACCTTTTAGTTTACTTTGTGCCTTTTATTTTGTGTTTAATTTTATTAAAAACAAAGTTTAGTTATAAAATTGATTGCAACCTAAGGCTACAAACTGATTCAATAAAATAAATATTACTGTATATTTTGAAAAATTAACTGTTGAATTATATGTTTTTTACGCTCTTAATACACATATCAAATTTTGTGTTATTCGGATATAATTTACGATATAATCTATGAACTTATATTTTATTGATGATACAACTATTGATTTTTAAATTTCTTGAAATTTTGCAAACATGGAGGATATAAGAAGATGTAATTTAATGTTGGATTTGTCAAAATTCACCTTCAATAAACAGATATTAAGTGAGTTTGTAGCCTAGAATTATAATCAATTTTGTAGCTAAATTTTATCCTTTTATTAATTTAAATCCACTATTGAACACCATAAGTTTAACAATAATTTTGTTGACTGTTCAATTCCAAAATTCTTTTATTTGGTTGGAATTCTATATGCTAACTGAGTGCCTGTATGAACTATGAACTTTAGTGCAACTTTTATGCTTTTCCTTTATTCATTGATTGGATTATTTGTTGGTGGATAGAAATTTTGTGAATGTGAATATGATTGATTTGATTGGTTTCTTGAGGAATGGAATGATCTCTTGAATTGGATTGAATATACGGTTCTGGTGATTGGGTAATTGTCCCTTCATGTAGCTTATAATAATAATCTTGAAAGGATATATTAATATTGATCCGTTCCAAAATATTTCATAATAATAATAATAATATTCTTGAAATGGTACATAATTCTAAAAAAAAATACAATAAAATCTTGAAAGGGTATATTAATACTAATTTGTTTCTTGGGTTTCAGTTAATTTAATTGGTAAAATTTCAAATAATTGCATAAAAGATTTGAGATTTAATTCCCGCCTACATCAAAAACTAATGGTATTTGGTTTAATGGTAAATTAAAACTTTGTAAAAATATATAAAAATTAAAATTAAAAAAAAAAAATATATATATATATATTATATATATATATATATATATATATATATATAAAAGATCTGTTCCAGAATATTTCACTCCTTTAATTAAATCGAAACGGTCTTCAACTTGATTTACACAATTACACCCCATCCCCTAGGAACGTTACTCCATTGGTTTTGAATTTAAATTTTGCCATGGACATGGGCCATTGATTAGACCTTAACAAAGCCGTTTGACGACTAATTTAATAAAGCATGGGTGGCCCAATTAATGGGCTTGTATCTTCCAAAAATGCCTCAAATTTATGGACCTTTTGTTTGTCCATGTGTTTTGTAGCCCATAGGGTTGCGTTCCTGTCTTTTTGGGGGCTGGGTCATGAAACACAGTACAGTATGACCCAAAAATAAGCTTGAACACAAATGTACCCAAATAAAGAAAATTTGTTGAAACCTTGTGAAAAACAGTTAAAAAATTTTAGGAGGCCGATTGTTTAAAGGTATGTTGTAGCTAAAGGATTTAGGATCCCACGAGAGAGTGTTTATATGGTAAAAAAGAAACTTTTAAGTTTTTAACTTGATTAGTCAAAGTGTGGGAAAACCTAGGCAACAAAGGGTCTGTTTGGTAGGTTAATTTAAGTAATGTTGTTTGGATGTTCTGATATATGTGTGGGTGAAAAACATATTAAAATGTGTGTAAAGTTGTTTAAAATATGAAAATGTTGGTTAGAACTAACCCACCAAACAGGCCCTAAGTGGCTGATTTGTGATTCATGGTCATTGATCGTTACGGTGGGTGGTTTAAAATTGTGTTGATGCCATAAATTGGAATTCTATCTAATTTATTTATAATAAAAATACAAATTTTTAAAATTCTTTCATTTTAGGGATAATTTTTTCAAACGGTCTATTTTAGAGAGAAAAAAAATACAACTTTTTTCTTTCTTTCTAATTTAGATATTCACAAGGAGGATTCCATTTTTATAAGATAAATATTATTTTGGGACCATTTTGTTTGTTAATGTTGTTCCAAAGTAACTAGGGATATTTTGTGACACTATGGTAAAAAATTATTAAAAAGAAAAAACTCACCATTTTGTTTCTCTACCTAAAGTGAATGAGGACTGAGGAGATGTCAAGAATCTTATAGCTCAATTAAGTGATATCTTTTATATGCCCATGACATTCAAGTTTGAAATCCACCATCTTTTGTTGTAAATATCAAATTATAAAATAAAATAAAATAAATGTTTAGGAGGAGATAAATATTTCATTTGAAGTAGACTTCCTATAAGACTCAATCACTTTTCATTAGTTCTCCCAAGTTCTCTACTTTCATCAGTTTATCTTTTACATATACTCCATTTGGTAGAAAGGATAGAACAATAGCAAAATAGAAAATTTAGAAAGAATATATAATAAAAATATATACACCACTCAATATTTTTCTTACTAAAGGCAAATTTTGATAAATCCATCGTTGAATTATGGTCAATGAAAAGGCATAATTCTCTTGCTTGATGTTTTTATGTTAACAACAAGGTGATAAATTAAATTTTGACATGTTTTGATCATAAAAATTGGATCTTGGTGTGAGCCCGAATTATTGGGGTTAGCTTTTTGTTTGGCTGCCAAGAAAGTTAAGGCAAAACATAAGTTGTGTTTCCAACATGAAATATAATACTTTATTTTTCCCCTAGGAATTACTACATGTAGTAGAATATGGTGAAATACACTTTTTCTTATTATATTTGTAGCAAGTGGTGTTTGCTTGGCCTTCTAAGTATTTGTATGATGTTCTCTATCAATTTTGTTTACATAACTTTCTATCGATGAATTAATGGAGAAATTGAAAAACGAATTGAAGCATAAGCAAGGGTTTGACCCAAAAGTAATTTTTTGTTCAACTTTTTTGCTTTCCTATATTCAATAAAATTGAGGATTAGTAGCCTTATAATCGTTATACAATTGGAGGATAATCATATTCTTTAAATTTGTTTTTCTACAATCTATTTGATTGTTAAATTGGTATCAATTGTGCTTTATGAAAATTTGAAAATCTAGATACAAGAAGTGTATTCATTTTAAAGTGGAAGTTGAATTGATTCAATAATGAATGTATTCAATTTTTAGTTGTTTTCAAGGCAAAAAAAATTTGTGTAGCTCCAACTAAAAAATTGTGGTAAGTTTTAATTTCAAGTGAAATTTGATCTAATATTAATCTAAAAAATGTATTCTTGCACAATTAGTTAACCTGTGCACGTTCTACCATGTCACTTACCTTTTTTATTATATTTTTAAAAACAAACACACACACATACAAAAAGAGGGAAAAGGGTTGTATTGTGTCTTTTCCCATTTGGGTGCAAGTTTATTGAGCAAATTCATACTATTATTATATTTTAATTTCCACATCATCATCCATTATCTATCTACTAGCCTCTAAGCACGTGCTCGCACACGTGCTCAAAAGCTCTTCTATTTGTCATCACACCTCTAAGTCTTTTGTGATTGGAGGATGTAGGTGAAATAAATTTTTCATCACACCTCTAAGCATTTTGTGATTGGAAAATATAGTAATCCTAAATTATAATGGATACAAATTATTAATTTTTTCTAAAAAAAAATAGAAGAGTCTCTGAGCACACACGTGAGTGCATGCTTAGAAGGTAGTATATATATAAAGTTTCCATTAGGTGTGATTCGTGAAAGGGCTAGAAATTGCACTGTTTCTACCCATCTTTTGGCCCAATGGGCAACTCTTGTAAGCTGGATTAGGTCAGTTCCCATCTCAAATCTGCTTTCTTCGATTTTGCAGGCTTCGAATAGAGATGCAATAGAGTATTTATTCAGGAAAAAAAAAGGGACAAAAATAAAGAAATGATAGAAAAAAAAATACAGCTATACTGACATCACATTGCAAAAGAACCTATAACCTTAACAGCAGTGATAAAAGTACAGCCACTAAAAAAAAAAAAATGAAATTACAGTAGTAAATTTTAAGGGGGTGTTTAGGAGAGAAGTTTGAGTTATATTGTTTGAGTGTTTTTGATATACCTGTGAGTGAAAAAATGTGTGAAAAAGTGTGTAATGTTGTTTAAAATGTAAAAATGTGAGTTAGAACTCACTCACCAAACAGGGCCTAAATATTTGTTGCTGCTTCATTTTCTGATATATAACTATAAGAGTCAATCTGGATTCTCGATCTAATGGGCCTTTTTTCTTAGCTAAAGTTTTGATATTTTAGGCTAGGCTGATTTCTAGTAGACATTGGCCTATGGCCACCACTTTGGTACCTTACCTCTTTTATTTTTGGGGTAATTCGATAGTTATATTAATGAAAGATATGGAATTCAAATTCAAATTCTCCTTATAAAGAAAGCAAACATTGTTACAAAGTAGGGGTGTCAATTCGGGTTAGCGTGTCGGGTTCGTGTCTTGTCAAGGTAAGGGTATTTGATTAAATGACTCAACCCTAACTCAACTCATTTAATAATCGTATCATGATCCTTCAACCCTAACCCGACCTGTTAATAAGGAGGGTTGACCTGACCCAACCCATTTGACACGCTTAATAAATGAGTCGTGTTGGGTTGACACGAATGTAACACAACCCATTTCAACCTGCATAATATTAAATACAACATTCATCTAAAAATAATTTTTTTTTACTTCCCAAAAGTAGTGTATACACTTTTAAGTCTTCAACCCACATTCAAAATAATATAGTTCAACAAAAATATAACATTCATCTAGAGTTGACACTTTGAATTTGAGAATTGGGTGTGAAAAAAGTAGTGTGACTGACATTAAAAAAAAAAAAAATATATATATATATATATATATATATATATAATATATATATATAATATATATATATATAAAACAAGGTTTAGAGATTTAGGGTTGGTAGGGTTTAGAGATCTAGGGTTTGTAAAGATTCAATTTTCAATTATATCCCTTGTAAATTTTTGTAATTACTTACTTTTCTTTTTAAATTTAAAATATATGTTGGATATAAAAGGTATTTGAAAAATCTAAAATAAAATGAATATTTATTAGTTATACAAGTTTAATGAGTTATGTTAAGTGAGTCATTTTGGGTTGACACAAATAAATTAACATGTCAAACGTGTCTATTGCAGGTTACACGGGTTAACCTGCTTATGACACATTTTTTATCGTGTTGCTTTCGGATCGACCCATTTATGACCCAAACCCATTAAGGCCCAACCTTAACCTGAAAAAACTCGTGTCGGGTTCGTGTCGTGTTCACGGGTTGGGTCGAACATTAACACCCCTATTACTAAGTTACAAGATCTTGGCTATCTTACCTCAGTTTTGTTGTTGAGCAAACAAACCAAGAACGAAAAAAAGAAAGATAGTATTTTAGTTTAACAAGTTGATCCTTCAAATGCTATCAAGTAGGAGACCTAACCTCAAATCTCCCCTACAACCAAAATTAATTTTTTCTTTAACATTATGAGAAAATATAATTATCGTAGAGTGGATGTCATTACTCATAAGTTCAAATCTTGTCAAATTTAACCAAAAAAAAAAAAAGGGCAAAACTTAGTTTAATCTCTTAATTGTTAATTAGGTTAATTTAATCCTCAACTTTCCAAAAATCAACTTGATTTTGAATTTTTTACATTTTCATAATGATTATTTTTTTTGGTTCCTTAATAATCATTTAACAAGTTCTTTATTTATTAATATTTGAATGAAATTGATTTGATTTTTGAAATTTGAAAGAATGATTTCATTTTTAATATAAAATATCTATTCAACTGTGTGTATTTAGCAATTAGTTTGTTTAAAAAAAAAAAAAAAAACTAGGTGCAAAAGAATTAAGCTAAAATGAATAGATATTTTTTATTTTTTATTTTGTCTTTTAACTTTCTCACTAACGAGAAAGCTATTTTCCCCCTATTTTAAAAAAATAAATAATAAAAAAACCTTTCTCACTAACGAGAAATGAACATTTGGAAAATATTAAATTTTGGAAATTAATTTGCCCTAAAAGAGTTGGAGAAATTTGTCACTAATTCTTAAAAGGACGTGGTGAACTAAACGAATCGATATAATCAGAACTACAAACTAGAATTTATAGCTTTTTCCCTTGAAAGCAAATGTTTGTATACTTCAATTCTCAAATGTCTCAAATGTGACAGTGAAATCCATATTATTGTTTCGCGGTTAAATTGCATTTTTAGTTTTAACCTTTGTTTTAAAAGTGTCATTATACTTTAAAATGTTCATGTCATTTCAAAAGCTTCACGCCATCAAAGTGATCTCGGTTTCATGAATTTCATTTACTACGGCAGCATTTTCTATCCATTAATAATATAACATTTTTAAAACATTTTAAAGTATTTGGATGATTTTAAAACAACAATCAAGGATTAGGATTAGATATGCAATGTAATTGCCAAGAGCAATGGCACAATAACATTACCCCTTATATTTTATGAGGAGAACAAAAATTCTAATAATCTTCCCATGTTCTTATAATTGTCAAATTATCAAATATATACACGCACATGCACAGATACACAAACACACAAAATTTAATCTTGATTTTCTCATTCCTTTCGATTTTAGAGGAGATGCATATTTGTATGTAACGACGGACATAAGATATTGGAGGAAATTAAATAGAATGCCTCAATTAATGCCAATCTATTTAGTTTCCTCCAATCCTCACGTACGACTTTGACAATATCAATTTATTTTTTTATTCCTTCGGTTAGATTTGAGAGATTGATACATACGAATCTAATGTTGGACATGAGATATTAGAGGAAACCAACTGAAATGCAGAAAAAATGTCAATCCATTTGGTTGCCTCCATTCACTGACACGACAATTGTTTACTTAATCTAAGAGATCAAGGAAACTAGTAGAGAATGTATATCAGCTAAGCTAGAAAGAATTGGCTTATTTGCTTTATTGATGGTAAAAGCCAGTTCTTAATATGCCGGTATTTATATAGTCCCAGTGTTTAGACAACATGCAATTCACATTTCACACGAGTATAGAAGTGCATGCAAATTGCAGACTTTCATGTTAACAAACAGTTAGAAGTCTAACTATACAATTCAACAGCTTTTGGCGTTTGTGGCGAAAATTTTAAGTGGGTTATTTTTTATATTTAAATATTAATTAAATATATATATTTTTAATACCAATTAAATAAATTATTTGAAATATATATAAAAATCAGTACAAATTAGATAAGTCAAACCAATCAAAAAAATAAATTACTTGCTCCATAACAAAGTACTAACAATTAACAATGATGTAAAAAAAAAAGTAATAAATGGGTTATCTACCCACGTAGTATCTACAGACTTATAAATTTTATCAGTTTATTTTATTTTATTTTTTTGAATGGAATTTTATCAGTTTATTAAGCAAAGTCAGCTTTGGCATATAGGCAACTTAAGCAATAGCCTAAAGGCTCAAATTTTTTTAAAAAAAGTTACCCCTTTTAACTAATATAATATAATATATTTATCTATGAGATGTGTTCAAATTATACGTGGTGCAACTCTACAAAAGTTACACATTTTTTAGACCGTAAATTTTTAAAAGATCTAACGGTTAAAAAAAATATCATTAAATATGATTGCTTCCACTTTATTACCTAATTAATACTAGCATTTTCTCTTTTTCTCTCTCTCCTTATTTATTACTTTCCAAGAAATAATATTTTGTTCAACACAATCTAAACAAAAAATCAAATTTTCCAGTTAGACTGCATTGAAGCAACAAATAACTTTTTTTAATTTTATTAGATAACTTTTTCTCATCAGATAATTTTAAAAAAAATTACAAAAACAAAGAAAAAACTGAGTTTGAACACAGGGGCCACCCCTGTGGGCCATGGCTGCCAAACATCAGTAAACAAAACATAAGAAAAGTTCTTGTTAGCAGAAGTTGCAAATGATAGAGCTCTCTTACAGGAATCAACTGAAATCATATTCAGTGATGAGGATATGGAAGTGGGATGCCCTGACTACAGGAGGCCCCTTTACTTAGCCGAGTCTATAAATCAGATCCCCATCAAGTGAGCCTTGGTGGATATCGATGCCTCGGTAAACCTAGTACCATTAAGCACCTGCAGGCGGCAAGAATCTCAGAAAGAAAAGTTCAAGGGTGCCCAATGAAAGTAACTGGGTTTGGAGGAAGCGGTGAATATACCGCAGCCACATTCAACTATGGTTAAAGGTGAGCACTATAGCCTCTTTAGCCCGATTCCATGTGGTAAAGACGGAAGTTTCATACCAGGTGCTCTTAGGGAGGTCATGGCTGCACAAGCACCGGCTGGTACCATCTACTTACCGCCAGTGGGTGAAAGGGAGGCTAAATGGCAGGATAATAGGCATAGCGGCAAACCTATCACCATTTGAGCAAGCGAAGGCTCATTTAGTAGAGACCATGTTTTATGACCAATGGGCACCATCTGGGGAAAGCTCAGTATCGAAACCAAGAGGCACCTTTGTCCCTAGGTGGGAGGATGTTCAAGGTGACCCAGAACCTGATCTAAGAGAATTACTCTCTCAGAAGAAGAAGAGAAAAGAAACACCAATTGCAGAACCAGACGACACGCCATAATGTGTCAGGGTCCGAGGACCCGACGGCAAGATCGTGTATAAACTATGAAGGTACGTGGGGCCCATGAGTGAAACACAAGTGGGCCCAAACAAGAATAGCAGCACAAAAGCCTAGTGTGTTGCATTGCTCAAGAAGACTCAGAAGAAGGAAACCATGAAGAAGGAGATGAGGAGGTTACAACAGATAAGGATGTATAGGTTACGGCAAAGGAGAAGATGGAGGAAGTCAACTTGGGATCCGACTCACAGGAACCAAGGCCCATCTCAATTATTTCAAAGTTGCCAGAAAAGGAAAAATCGGAGTTCATTCTAATGTTGAAGGAACACAAAGACGTCTTTGCAAGGGATTACAATGAAGTGCCAGGATTGGATCCTAGGCTAGTAGTGCATACGTTGAATGTGGACCCAGAGGCCAAGCCAGTTGCCCAACTTGCCAGAATTTTTCACAATGAAATAGAAGAACAAATAGTGAAGGAGGTACAGAAGCTGTTAGCCACAGGATTCATTAAACCCATTCAACATCCACGTTGGTTATCCAACATAGTGCTAGTGAAGAAGAAGAACGGGTAGATAAGGTATTGCATAGATTTCAAAAATCTCAACAGGTTCTGCTCGAAAGATGAATTCCCACTACCAAACATGGACTTACTAATAGATTCTGCAGCGGGCAGCACCATGTTTTCCTTCATGGATGGATTCAGTGGGTACAATCAGGTCATAATGGCGCTAAAGGATGCAGAAAAGACTGCTTTCAAAACACTTATAGGTAACTTTTACTATACAGTAATGCCATTTGGGTTAAAGAATGCAGGTGAAACTTATCAAAGGACAATGACGGCTATATTCCATGACATGATGCATCGAGAATTAGAAGACTATGTGGATGACATAGTGGTGAAGTCAAAGAAGCAGGAAGAATGCATTCAAGGGTTAAATAGGGTATTCGAAAGGTGCAGAACTTTCAAGCTTAGAATGAACCCCCTCAAATGTGCATTCAGAGTATCTTTAGGGAAATTCTTTGGTTTTCTGGTCCACAGCAGAGAAATAGACGTAGACCCAGCCAAGGTTACAGTTATAGCCATTATGAAGCCTCTAGCCACAATAAAGGAGTTGAAAAGTTTTTTGGGGAAGGTCTCATATATCCGAAGATTCATCCCCGGATTGGTATCCATCACCTTTGCTTTCGAAAAATTGCTAAAAAAGGAGCAAAACTTTGAATAGGGGGAGGTACAATAGGCTGCCTTTAAAAGGCAGATTATGATGAACCTCCCTATCGTGCATGCTCTAGTCCGCAGGAAGCCACTGTTGTTATACTTAGCTACCAACCAATACGTCGTGGGCGCACTGATTGCTTAGGAGGATGGAGATGGTGTGAAACAGCTAGTTTATTACATCAACCCAGTTCTAAAAGACGCAGAAACTCACTACCCAAGGGCAGAAAAGGCATGCTTGGCTATTGTGTATGACTCCCAGAGGATACATCATTATTTCCTAGCCTATGAGGTGTGGCTGATAACTAAGTCTCACACCATCAAAGCTTTATTGTAACAACCAATTTTCTCCAGCAGAATATCCTAGTGGTTGCTGCAATTGTCACAGTACAACTTGAAGGCAGGAACGCCCAAAGTAGTAAAAAGCCAAGCTATAACGGATCTGTTGGCATAGTTCTCAGGAGAAGAAGAATTCCTGCTCAATGATGAAGTCCTAGGAGAAGTAGCTACGGCAGAAGAAGTAGGGGAACGATGGGTGATGAAATTTGATGGTTCTTCTACTACCCAATCAAGGGGAGTGGGAGTAGTTCTGTATCATGAGGAAAACGAGGTTGTAGCACTATCATTCAAATTGGAATTTTCCCATTCAAATAACACGACAGAATATGAAGTCCATCTAACGAGGTTAGCCACGACCCTTGAAATGGGGGTCAAACATTGAGAGTGATAGGGGACTCGAACCTAGTGGTCTGCTAGACCAAAGGAAGTTTTTGTTTAAAGGAACCCAGTCTAGCCCCTTATTGGGCAATGGCCCAGTAGATGGAGGAAAGGTTTTTGACCTTTGAAATAGAACACACACCAATAAGCGAAAATCGGTTCGCAGATGCGCTGGCAGCGATAGGCTCACAAATAGTATTCGAAGGGGATAGTGCCAAGATAGAAGTCAGTAAGAGGAAAGAATCTATTATCGAAATATTGAAGGAAAAGTTCCAGAAGGAACAATGTAAAGAGGATTGGCGGAATCCCAAAAAGGAGGTCTTGATGATAGGAGGTGAGCCTGCGGAGTTAAAGGTACTAAAAGATTATGCTCTGGTAAGAGGAGAAATATACCGTAGGATGCCAAGAGGGGTCTTGTCTAGATGTGTGGGACAAGAAAAGGCCTAGAGAAAGTTGAAGGAGGTACACAACGAGGCTTGTGGATCCTGCAAAGAGATCAAGATTTTACTGGCCGAGTATAGGAAAAGAAGCAAACCAAGTCCAAGTCCAATGTGAGACTTGCCAGCTTGCAGTTGACAGAGAAGAAAGCTATGTTGTGTTCATCAACGAAGATTAGAGAAAGCCATTCACCCAGCACTTAGCAGAAGGTGTCTTGCCACAAAAACACAGCGAGCGATACAAGCTTAAAAGGCTAGCAACACGTTACTTTCTGCACAACGGGGTCCTCTTCAGTAAAGGGTATGATGGAGACCCACTACGTTGTTTGAGCCTTGAAGAAGTGAAAAGTATGATAAAGGAGGTACACGTGGAGAATGTGGAGAGCACTAAGGAAAGAAGAAGTTATACAGATGTCTGCTACAAATAGGCTATTATTGGCCTGCCATGAAAAGGGATAGGACAAAATTTGTAAAAAGATATCACAACTGCCAGGTACAGGCCAACTTGATTCACACCCGCCCGCAGCAATTGCACAGTATGGTTACCCCATGGCCATTCCATACTTGGGGGCTTAATCTGGTGGGGCTAGTTAACCCACCATTGCGTGGATACATATGGATCCTAGTGACTATAGAATACTTTACCAAGTGGGTAGAGGTAGTGCCACTTTGCAAAGCCACTGGAGGAGCGGTGGCAAACTTCATTAAGGAAAATATAATCGTAAGGTTTGGGGTGCCCCATAGAATCATCAGCGACAATGGCACGCCGTTTGTTAACAGTGATGTAAGGAGGATGCTGGAATTCTACCAAGTTAAACACCATCAATCATCACCCTATTATTCGCAAGGAAATGGGCAAGCAGAGGAGACAAACAAAATTCTCATAAAATCATCAGTAAAATGAGTCAAAGAGTATACAGAAGGATGGGAAACGTATCTACCAGACGCCCTTTGGGCCTACGAAAACTCGCCGAAGTCAGCCATATGATTCTTAATCTTCTCTCTGGTTTACAAAACAGAAGTGATGAACCCATCAGAAATAATGACCCGTTCCCTACAGGTTATGTAAATGAAGGAAAAAGAAAAGAAAAGGAGAAAGAGGTCTTTGCGGCAGAAAGGTATGAGGACTTAGAAGGGCTTGATGAGAAGAGAGAAGAAGCTCAAGAATGCAGCCACAGATATAGACGGAGGATAACAGAAGCTTACGGCAGGATGACTAAAGAAAGGGTATTCACAGA
This sequence comes from Castanea mollissima, assembly GCA_014183005.1. NCBI lineage: Eukaryota > Viridiplantae > Streptophyta > Magnoliopsida > Fagales > Fagaceae > Castanea > Castanea mollissima. The sequence continues at coordinate 4,397,459 of JACAVU010000012.1, read as the reverse complement.
AGGGCAACTCGTGTTAAAAGTGGCAGATTATGTCAGGAGAGGCATAGCAGGATCGTCTAAGTTTGCACCAAAATAGGAAGGACCCTTTGTGATAAGAAAGGCGCATCCCACTGGGTATTACCGCTTAACCCAGACGGATGGCAAGGACTTGATGGACCCCATCAATGGGAAGTGACTGAAATGTTATTATGCGTAGAAGGAAGAAGAACGAAAGGTCACGAAATTACCCTTTTTTTCCTTTTGAAGAGTCTTATGTTTCCCTTTTGTTTTCTCTTATCTTTCAAGTGACTATGTCACGAAACAAGGAATTGTAACATACTTTCATGAAATATGCAATGAAAAGTTATGAAGCATTATAAAACATCCTATGTCACAATAGTAGCAAGAAAAGAAAGCAGTAGCATTTTATAGTTACAAAACCCAAATTGTGGCAAACCCGCCAAATAAGTGCTAAAAAAGAGAGAGAAGGGAAACATAAGAGGTACTAAATAGAAAAGGAAAGGAATCACATTAGCGAAGTCCGGAGATAAGAGTGTGGTCACCAAAACCGCTAGAACTACCAATGCTAGAAACGAGGTGCTCACGACGACTCTCCAAGTCTACCACCTCCTTCTTTAGGACCTCAAGGCATGTGTCAATGGCAGGCTGAACCTTCCTCATAAAAAAGGCACGAGCAATCTCACAGAGATGATCCAAGATGAACTCTACAGCAAACCCCACACTGACAAGCTCCTGAATCGCTGCCCTCCACTGCAGGATCCTCTTAGTTGAAACAGTGTTAACAAAGTTATGCTCGATGTCGTTCATCACACTTCCTAGCAGTTTTAGAAAATGCTCCCTAGTAGAACGACCATACCGAAATTCTTGCATAAAGTCACCGCGGCAATTGTAAATCGCCACGAGATGGGAAGTGCAATCCTCAGGAATCCTAAAGCCATGGAAGTCGACATAAGGAGGCCTAGAACCCCAGAAATCTGTAGGATCGAGGTCGTTAACCTCATGCTGGTCGAAGAGGGTGAAGAAGGCTACAGCCTCACTCACCGGATCCGACACTGCAACGGAACTGCTGCCCAACTCAAATTGAGAGAGAACAGTGGGAAGCGAACCTGGTAGAAGGTGTAAGAAATGGAATAAGAATACACGAGGCAAGCAAATTGAAACGCACAGCGAATGGAGGATGAAGAGAAGAGGAAAAAAGGAACTCACTAGGGCATGCGAGAGTAGGGGTTATAGGAACAATAGAAACAAGTGCTACAGGTGCAGCTGAGGAAGTAACTGTAGACATATCTTTGTCTACTGCAACTTCTAACTCTTCAGAGGTCTCTGCCATAAGAAAGAATGGACATGCAAAATAATGGGAGACCGCAACAGGAAGAGTGTCACTGATATATATAAAGGAGAGATAGCAAAAGGAAAAAAGGGAAAGGAAATTTGGCAACACATAGAGATACGTACCCATGAATTCAACTCTATACCCAGAACTTTCTTCTTCTCCTTCAGATTTGGAAACCTTCTTTTTCTTGGTAGGTTCATCACTAGAGTCCTCAAGAACATCCTCAGACTCTTCAGAGGACAAGTTCGCGTTAAGACCGCGTGTGGCAGAAATAGGAATGGAGGAAGGGGTGACCATTAAAGTGGAGCCATCCTTTGCAGCTTGGGATAGAGATGCGAAAGGATCACTGGTGGAGATAATAAGAGGCACATCGACTTGAACAACAGTAGCAGGAATAGCCATTTCTTGGGAAATGGGTGTCGAGGCAGGAATGGGAATGGTCTTACTGACCCCTTCAGCAGGAACTCCCTGTGGAGTAGCAGGGGTCACAGCAGGAAACACCACATCCGCCCCATCGAAAAAACCCTCCATAGGAGTACCCTTAGAGGTAGAAATCTCTTCAGCCGTAGGACGATACACAGAAATGGGTTCAGGATCGGCCTGAGAAAACAAAAGACGAAGTTAGAGACACGAATATAATATAAAAAAAAAAGGGGAAGAAGAAAGCATACTTCAAACTCGAGTTCATCAAGCAGAATAGGATGGGTAGCAGACGAGTCTTCCTTGTACTTCGACTACAAGGGAAAAAATGAGAAGAAGGGGACAAGCCAGCAGAAGCACAGGGTTAGCCGCAGGAAGAATCCTAAACAAGAATGACAAAATAAGGGAAAGTTAGAGATGACATACCCTCTGCTTGGTAATGGTAGGCGCTTTGGGAGGAGAAGTTTTCCTTTTACTACCCCGTGTCCTGCTAGAAGGAGGAGCATCAATGGATGGCCGAGGAATGGTAGGTCTGGTCTTGCCTGCGGCGAAACGTTTGCTGGAGCGGGTGCGAGTGGAAAGAGGAGTAGTGCTCTCTAATACGATGTTACTCATAGGAGGCAGATCACTTTCAAAAGGAACAATATCTGAGCAAGTTTCAAAAGAGTCATCACCCGCCTTCTTCTTTGCAAGCTTGGACTTGGTAGAACTTTTCTTCGCTGGCACAGGGACATTAGTCACTTTCACTCTTTTCTCCCAGCCCGCGGGGTAATCGCCAGCGTGCCAGTACCACCCCTTCTCCTCCTCGACCCACTCAAATATGGCAGAACAACTTTGTTTCCTTTTATAAGCTCGCACAGACGCAAAAGGTAAAAGCAAGCGAGGATTGGTAGAGACGACCACGCCAAGCCCATCAGGAGGGATGAGGAAAATCTGCGGCTACCCAATAACTCCTTCTCAAAAAAAGTCATCACTACTTGTCAGTACTCGTGCATAGCAGCAGTGCAAATGCCTTCCCTCTAAGAGCCTGGAATAGTAACTACAGTGAAGTGCTGGCTCCAAAACTCAAAAGTAGTATGCCGCAGGAAAGGTTGGACAGAGGTGGAAGACTCCACAAGAAAAGAGATGTCATCTGGAATGTCCCGATCTAGTCCAAATTGCCTCCTCACCCAGTTAGCAAGATAATGTACAAACCTAACGCCTTCATCAACCAAATAAGGCAACCACCTAGCATTGGTGGCTGCCAAATATGTTATACCCCTCTCCTCAAAGCTAGTCAGCGGGATGGTAGTGCCAACAACATCAACAAATGTACCCATAACAAAATCCATACACGTATAACCTGTACCTAAATTTCTTTATGCCCTCCAAGAAAACCCAACTCCTTTATCGAAGAATTCAACAATAGGATGCTCAATCAGTTTTAAACCAGTCTAACGAAAAGCCAAAGGAAAATTGAAATTAAACCTGCCACAAAAGTCCATGATAACCTTTGGACATGAACTGTACTTCTCTTTGGCAAAGCGAACGGGCCTACACTTTGTCAGATGCTTGGCACAACGTTCATACAACATGTGCTGCAAGGTACTTATATAATGGCAGAATTTAGGGACTTATTTAATCTCTGTCATTTAGTTCGTCGATGGTGCACCACCACCCACACCTTCTTTCTCTCCTGCGGTGAGATCACCGTAACCTTGGAGGACGTGGCAAAAGGATGAGTGGTAATGCCAAGTTGTCATTCTGGATTGGTTCTCCTCCAAAGCTTTCCACCACCGCTAGCCGTGCAGCCTTTGTCACATTCTAGTTATGTAAGTTTGTTTTTTGTTCTCACCCCCACTATACTGTGAAGCCTCTGTACTTTCAATTGGCCATTAAGATTTCTGCTGGGGTGAGTCTACCGCTAGCACCCATATTCCTGGGACATTTGTATGTCCAATTAGACATCTTGCGGAGCGACGAGAGTCAAGTAGGTTCTTGTCACTTGATCATCATCATTGTTCACAATACCATCTTGCAGCACATGTTGTATGAACGTTGTGCCAAGCATTTGACAAAGTGTAGGCCCGTTCGCTTTGCGAAAAAGAAGTATAGTTCGTGTCCGAAGGTTATCACAGACTTCGGTGGCAGGTTCGATTTCGATTTTCCTTTGGCTTTTCATTAGGCTGGTTTAAAACTGATTGAGCATCCTATTGTTGAATTCTTCGATAAAGGAGTTGGGTTTTCTTGGAGGGCGTATAGGAATTTAGGTACAGGTTATACGTGTATGGATTCTGTTATGGGTACATTTGTTGATGTTGTTGGCACTACCACCCCGCAGACTAGCTTTGAGGAGAGGGATATAACATATTTGGTAGCCACCAACGCTGGGTGGTTGCCTTATTTGGCTGATGAAGGCGTCAGGTTTGTACATTATCTTGCTAACTGGGTAAGGAGGCAATTTAGACTGGGTCGGGACATTCCAGATGACATCTCTTTTCTTGCGGAGTCTCCTACTTCTGTCTGAACTTTCCTGCGGCATACTGCTTTTGAGTTTTAGAGTCAGCACTTCACCGCAGTTACTATTCTAAGCTCTTAGAGGGAAGGCATTTGCACTGTTGCTATGCACGAGTACTGGCAGGCAGTGATGACTTCTTTTGAGAAGGAGTTATTGGGTAGCCACGGATTTTCCCTCATCCCTCCTGATGGGCTTGGCACGGTCGTCTCTGCCAATCCCCGCTTGCTTTTACCTTTTGCATCTATGCAGGCTTATAAAAGGAAACAAAGTCGTTCCGGCCATATTCGAGTGGGTTGAGGAGGAGAAAGGGTGGTACTAGCACACTGGCAATTACCCCGTGGGCTGGGAGAAAAGAGTGAAAGTGACTAATGTCCTTGTGTCAGAAAAGAAAAGTTCTACCAAGTTTAAGTCTGCAAAGAAGAAGGCGGGTGATGACTCTTCTGAAACTTGCTCAGATATTGTTCCTTTTGAAAGTGATCTGCCTCCTATGAGTAACGTCGTATTAGAGAGCACTACTCCTCTTTCCATTAGCACCCACTCTAGCAAGTGTTCCGCTGCAGGCAAGACCAGGCCTACCATTCCTCGACCATCCTCTGATGCTCCTCCCTCCAGCAGGACACAAGGTAGTAAAAGGAAAACTTCTCCTCCCAAAGCGCCTACCACTACCAAACAGAGAGTATGTCATCTCTTACTTTCCCTTATTCTTTGTCATTCTTGTTTAGGATTCTTTTTGCGGCTAACCCCATGCTTTTGCTAGCTTGTCCCCTTCTTCTCATTTTTTCTCTTGCAGTCAAAGTACAAGGAAGACTTGTCTGCTACCCATCCTATTCCGCTTAATGAGCCCGAGTTTGAAATATGCCTTCTTCTTCCCTTTTTTTTTTTTTTATATTCATGTCTCTAACCTTCGTCTTTTTTTTTTTTCTCACGCCGATCCTGAACCCATCTCTGTGTATTTTCCTACGGCTGAAAAGATTTCTGCCTCCAAGGGTACTCCTATGGAGGGTTTCTTCAATAGGGCGGATGTGGTGTTTCCTGCTGCAACCCCTACTACTCCTGCTACTCCACAAGGAATTCCTGCTGAAGGGGTCAGTGAGACCATTCCCATTCCTGCCTCGACACCCATTTCCCAAGAAATGGCTATTCCTGCTACTGCTGTTCAAGCCGACGTGCCTCTTATTATCTCCACCAGTGATCCTTTCGCATCTCTATCCCAAGCTGCAAAGGATGGCTCCTCTTTAATGTTCACCCCTTCCTCTATTCCTATTTCTGCCACACGCGGTCTTAACGCGAACTTGTTCTCTAAAGAGTCTGAGGATGTTCTTGAGGACTCTGATGATGAACCTGCCAAGAAAAAGGTTTCCGAATCTGAAGGAGAAGAAGAAAGTTCTAGGCACGAAGTTGAATTCATGGGTACGTATCTCAGGTTATCGTTTCTTCTCCATGGAAGTATTTAGTGCAAAATACATCGACCATGTCATCCCAGGTTGGGATTGATCCAGATTTTAGACCGATGTACTAGGTATAGGCATGGTCACATAGTAATTTAGAAAATTTATGAAGACATAAGTCCTCATTTGCCGCGTAAGGGCCTAGAGTATCAATAAATTTGCTCACGTGTTGAACGGCACTTCCTTTATTGCTATCATATTGCGCAAAAGCTCGTGGTTCATACCTCTCAGGGTATGGTTTGCTGAGCACTCTTAATGGGAAAGGAGGCCTTCATTCATAGAATCTTTCCTTTGGTGCTCTGGCCCTCTCCTACTCTAAGAGAGCTGCTACTTCAGCCATAGTGATGTAACGTTGTCCCGCGCTCTATGGAGCACCCTCAACTGGTGTCTCCTCTTTGTCTGGTGTATGCTCTGGGACATGCTGGCTCCCCTTCTCTTTTGTCTTATCTGTCTTCAATTGACAGATTTCCTCCATCATTTACTGTTGTGAATGTTGCAATGCTTACAGCACCTCAACAAAAACATTGACATTGTCGATGGGGATTCTTGCCTGTGGTTGGGGTCTAACCCCTATTCCGTTAGTGCCTTTTGCTTGGTTAAGCCAATGCTAGTAAGGCATTGTTGGCCTAGACTCTGCCTGAGAGGGCACGACACTCATGTTTCGCGTTGTTCTAAATTTCAGGGGTATTTGTTTGCGAGGATCTCTGTCCCTATTTACTTCCTAACTCACCAATGAAGTCGCCAATTTCAATGTGGTGGGCCTTTTTTGTAATGTTGGGCTGGGTTGCCTCCTACTGTACTAAACCCAAAAATGTTTTAGATTAGGGAGTTGGGACCAGTCCAATTGCAACCCACCTTGGTCCAGCTTGTGCACAAACTATGTCTCGTTTATCAAGATTTTTTATCACATTCCCACGGTAGGCAGAGCTGCTATGGAAAATTATAGCAGGCAAATATAATAAAGATAATAAAGGAAATGCGTTCACTATTTAGACAGGATAAATAAAAGGGGTATCAAAAGACTCCCCATACATAAAACAACAAAACTAAATGGAGAAAGGATAGTAATAAGTTTTATTGAATGAGAGAGTAGAACATTAGCCTGCCGTGCCAAAGTATTTTACAAGGCCGGAACCAAAAGGGGAATCATTTCCTCATTGCAAATAATCTCCCTCAAAAAGAAATTAATTGTTTTAAGGGAGCGGGGCTAAATGGTTTAGGTCCAAAAGAGTTTCTTATTTTTAAGCAAAGAGCAGGGGCTTAGAGGGAGAGAGGGGATTAACCTATTTGATGCATGTCTGCCATTCTATATTCTCTCTTTTTTGTTCTTCCTAACTCTCCTTTTCTTTTCTTTCTGTTTTCCTTTCCATTGCTTGTTTCTTTGTTGTGATTCTTTCCTAGAGGTTAATATTACTCTATTCATGCTCCCCTTCCCCCTCTTGTTGTGCACGGCAACGGTAAAAGCCCTTTATATAATGCCTGCCGCAACTGACTTTTACTATTTTAGCCTTTAACCACCTATGTTTGGTGTGGGTGTCCTTGCTGATCATTACTGATTGGCCAGTTGCCCAGCCAACACCACTTACCAGTGCTGGCCGCACCACTCCACATCACCAGTCAAAGATAACTATTTTATTTGTTTGCTTGCCGTAGCATTCTTACCTGCCACGACGTGGGTGCTTTCTCTTTTCATCCCTCATGGTATGCACCTAATGGTTCCAACTCATCCTTATTTCTTTTGGGCGGTATGTCATCCCAATATGACACTTCTCTCAAAAGAGCCTGAGCAAGAACCATGGAATAGGTTTTCCCCTCTCCCAACCACCAAACCATGCCCTCTTACTTCTGACCTATGACCCACCACTTTCTGTATTGGCTGGGTATAGGCTAGTGATGTTTGGGCTTTGCGCGTGCTTCACTTCCATGTTGATCCAAAACCTGCCTGCTGCTCATGCGTTCGCCGTGATCTGAAGGCCCATTTGCACATTCTGCCATCCATCCTTGACTTCTTATAGCGTGAGCTGCTTTCCTGTTTCCTCATTGTTTATTAGCTTGTTTCCTTTAGGGGATTGGGTTTTGCTTGATTGCGGGCTTTTCTTCCCTCAGGCCACTCTTTTGTCTTTTCTTACGGTCCTGCTATCATTTCCTGCCGCAGCACTCTGCTATTCTTGTTGTAATATTGTTTGACCCAAACCTACTGGACCTCTATGTCCCATTTATTTCCTTTTAGGCATCTTTGGCCCATTTACTTTCCTTGGGCATCCTTGGCCCTTTCTAATTCTGCGTTTCTCATGGGTTTTTACTAACTCTTTGGGCTTCCTTGACCCAATTACTCTATCCTTCATCCTTGGAGCTTATGGATTCTCCATTACCCATTACTTTCTTTATTTGCATTACTCGATCTCGCTGTGACCCATTCTCACTTTTCTACATCACATACTGCCCATAGGTTTGCTACTTCTTTCTTTTCAAGTTTTTTTTAGGCCCGTTTGCTTCCTCAAAATCCATTTGTTTGTTTTATGGACCTATGATCCATTATTCCTACCACTTGGATTTAATGGCTTTTCTATCCAATTACTAACTATCTTCTGCCCATGTTGTTGGGCTTCTTCTTCTTACGGGGCTTCCCATAATGAGCATCAACACCTGCCTATATAGTTTGGGATTCAATAATAATACTACAAATCTTTAACTCATTCTGATGACAAACTTTTAGTCAGTACTCTTACCATACAAGAATATCAAAGCATGAATTGGTACCATATGTATAAATGTGATTCTATAAATGTTAACGATTAGTTTTTTTTATCTCGCATACTAACTCTATTTGCTTTATATATAACCCAAAATGTATCAAAGAGGGATTAAGAAAGAAAAACTCTAACCAGCCCTTCAGGCAACCAAGCTGTGAATTTTTCTGTGGTGGTGGCGCCGCGGCAACGGAGACTGACTGTAAATGACTTGAGGTTGAGGTGGGACTGGAGGAGGAATTTGAGGAGGATAGCTTTAAGGATATCCAGGTGGAGGATAAGCATCATTGCATTGTATCCTTGTGTCGGATAACCTAGATATATGATTCACATGAAACGACAAATATATATACATGTAATGTAAGAACTCAAAATAAGAAAACAAAAACCAAATTCAATCACAATGCTACGTGACATAAGTTGCAAATCATTAATAAGATCACTATTAAACATCTCATTGCAATTGGAACAATATTATAATAATGAACCAAATACCGTAAAGTTATACTCCTATGAAAATAGTTACATGAATTTAAGATTTCAAAAATCTAACATTACAATGCAATGTAACATTACACAGATCAAATTCCACTTAAGTATGAAACTAATATTTTGCATCAAAACAATCGTGTTTACCTTGAGGAGGGGAAGTACCCACACTCCCACAGGTGGTTGTTGTGGGTAGTAACTCATTTTCTTCTACTAGTTTTACAAAACAAGAGAAAAATAAGTAATCAACTTAGATAAAGAAAGATATAGGATTTCTTATAGATATGGAGGAGAGGTAAAAGGATGGTGATATAAACGAAGCTTTCATTGAGATGCAATGGGGATAAGTATAAATAACTATTGACTATGTATACGGTGCATTTGTCACAGCTGTTTTTTTAGTACAACAAGAAAGAAGAAATTGATTTTTAAATATCTCTATTGAAAACACAAAAAAATATTCAAGAGTTATAAAGCATTTGGTACATTACAGCTGTTAATTAGCATGATCAATGTTTTGTTTTTTTAAGAATCATCGTGAACAATGTTAAGTTGCTTATATTTGATACTTAAGCCATTTATCAAGGGAGCTAAATCAAAATAGGTTTTTTTACAATGATTCAATGAACAACCCATACGTTTTTTTTTTTTTTTTGAGATAATAACAACCAATACGTTATACGTGGTGTAAGTGCACAATTGCACCTGATCCCAAGAACAGTTATGGGCTCAGGCCCAATGAGCCTTAAACAATACGAATTTGTAGAGTGTGGGCTTGAAACCCAGGTTAGAAGAGTTTAAGGGTTGTATGGCAAATCAAAGATTGACAACACTTAAGAATAACAAGAAATATTGTAACTCAACCTCCTCGGACGTAAGCCAAGGACTGTTCTTATATTAGTTTTCTTTTCTTTCTTTTTCTTTTTTCTTACAAGAAGAAAGTCCCTTTTTCTGTTCTGGGTCTCCCCTTAAATACTCATCTTTTGATCTTCATACACGTGTTACCCCATCTACCCCTTAGCCTAGATATTTCTTCTCTCAGTGCCCTGGAATAGTAACCAGAAGTTTCCCTTCCACTGTTCAGGTGTCACTTCCCCATTAATGCGGCTAAGGTGGTAGGTGAAGGGTCTTTAATGTGGAGGTGGCAGCCTTTAGTACTTTTCAAACACCGGTGCTTCTAGGACATCCAGGGGTTCACCCCTCTTAACCGTTGGTCTCCGTCGTGTCGTTTCTGAGCTTTTACGATGACATTTCTGATTCTTCTATGCCCATCCGAGGGTAAAATCAACCTCGGATTGGTCCTCGGGTCCTCGGCGCATGAGCGGGCCCGAGGTACTAAGAGGTTTCGAACTCAAGGGTAGGTCGGCCTTCCTTAGTATGGCCCAAAGGCCCATATACCTATCAGGACCTTTTTACTCCCCACAATAGCCCCTCAAAATTCTAATTTTCGACGTCCGAGGAGAAAAATAGGGTTTTGATCCGAAGAGAAATTATTTTGCACACTTCATGAATGATCGCACGTGTGGAAACCGTTTCGCGTACCGGAGGATGCCACTTGGCGGTTTCATTTTCAAAAACGCGCGCATTTATTACTGTAAGTTACATTTTGCCCCCCACGTTCAACGGCGAGATGGGCATCCAACGGCCCTGGTTTCTCCACGAAAATTTGGGCGGGATAAACTTAATTTCGAGGCCGCTTTTCCGCACGTCGTGACGCTTCGGGAACCTGCACCTTCATTTAATTCCCCAGGGACTAATCCCATCAAAACATCAGCAATCATACTTTATTTTCAGAAAATCGTGGAAATTTGCACATCCTCAAACTCCGTAAGTTCTTGCTCATTTCATTCTTAACCTTTTTGTCCTCGGACTTTGTCCTTGCACACCCTTTTTTCTTTTAGAGTTTAACCTGTCGTTCCTCTAGAATGGGTAGATTCAAATGTTTAGTTGATACCGCCGCCGGGATGGAGGGCTTCAGAGCCAAATATAACATTCCCGGTGACGTAGGCTTAAAATATTGCCCGGCAGGAGCCGTGGCCGGTGCTAGGAAGGAGGGAGAGGTTATAATCCCAATGATAGCCTTTATAGAAGGCGGGATGACCCTCCCAATGAAACCTGTGATGAGGGAATACCTCCGCAACCATCGGTTGTGTCCCGATCAATGCCTCCCCAACGTTTTTAGAGTTTTAGGTAGCGTCGATGCCTTAAATGAACAAATGGGTTTAAACCTCACGTGGCACGACGTCGTTTTTCTATACGAATCCCATAAGCTATCCAACGTAGGTTACTATATTAAGTCCCGATCCAGTGTCGTTAGGTTAATATCCTGCTTGCCCAAATCCAACAAAGGCATGAAGGACGACTACCTGATCGTCTCTGGAAACTGGCACGACGGTCTCCACTGCCCAGTACAGTGGGGGGATCCAGGTGCGACACCTGAGGACTAACCTCCCCACCCAAAACCTCCCTTAATACTAACAAACTTGCATATTTAGATATATTTCTATTTGTTTATCTTTGTTTTTTGCTGTGTGAATCTGACCACGTTGCTTATTTTCTCATCTTTTCTTGCAGATAAGCGAAACGTGCGCCCTCGTTTGAGTCTTTGCAACGTCGCCGACCTAACCGAGTACTCCGATCCGAGGTGTTCGTCAGTGAAGACTTTCAACTGCGCGCGGCTCACTTGATCCTCGGATACGATCCAATCTCCTCGGACTTCCAGGAGATAGACAACGCTATAATTGCCGGTGACCGTAGGAGGAGAAGGATAAACGTAGCCCGGCCCCACTTTCTCGAAGACCACGACCTCCCCGACGCTCCTCAAACCGTCCTGTACCTACGACCCATAGCGGCCGTTCCCCTTGCCATCCATTCCGAGGCAGCAGCTATCCCAGAAGAGCAAGTATCTTCCTCTCACACCTTGGACGACGAAATAGACCAATTCCAACTCGAAGATACCGAAAGGCGTCAAGGGAACCAGTTCGTCGTACTCGGACGAGGAAGAAAAAGACACTGAGGCTTCTGGGATTGGACTGGTCGTAGCCTTGCCGGAAGACGATTCCGAGGAAGACATGGATAGGATGAAGGACCTCCTCACCAACAGAGCTACAAAGGTGGCCGAGAGAAAAACGGGGACGTCTCAGACTCCTCCAGTTTTGCCACCTCCCCCTCCACCAGCTGAACCAAAGCTCCCCGCCGAGGATCCCAAGAAAAAGAGAAGGGGGAGGTAGAGGGAGCAACTACCAAAGACCCAAAGAAGGCTCGCCACCAACCCCCTCCGGCTCAGCAGCAAAGGACAGACAAGGGTAAGGGTAGGGCCCGCTCAGTTGAGAGCGGAGAGATCAGGGAATTGGCCGACGTGCGCCGAGCACAGGCCACCTGGTCCCCAGACTTGAAACTAGACGGCGCTCCTATCTCCTGCCAATCAAGTATAAGGGCGTTTCAACAAGGCCATGCTCACCACCTGGCCGAAGTGTTGGAGCGCCCCCTTTTGCTGCCCAAGGACATGGAGTCCTTGGAAAAAATGAGCCAGCCGCAACTATTCTTGTCTCTAAAAAGGGACTTGGCGCTGGTAAGTTGACTGCTGTTTGGGAAGATTTCCCTTTTAAAAATACTTGTAACTTTTGTTATACCTGACCTCCTCATACTTTATTGCAGGCTGTTCAGGAGGTCTTCGTAGCTGAAAAGTTTATTGAAGACACTCGGAAGAAGGCCAGGGCCGAGCTGGAGATCAGGCTGGAGACTGAGAAGTCCCTGGGAACGGCCATTGCTGAGAATGAAAAGCTGGTCTCGGAGGTGGCTGAGCTGAAGAGGGAGAAAAATGGGGTCGAGTCAAACCTGAAGACCATGAAGACCCAAATAGAAGGGCAACGCAAGCTCCTCCGCGAAAAAGATGATGAGCTAATCCGAGCCGAAAAGGAACGCTCGGATTTGGAAAAGGAGCTTGCGTTGATGAAGGAAGAGGCCAGCAAGTTTCAACATTCTTTGAAAGCTGCCAAGCAGGCAAGTTTCGAGGAAGGGGTGGCGACTACAGAGGAGCAGCTGACAGAGGCATTCGCGGCCTTGTGCCGTGAATACTGTCAAAAAGTCTGGGGGGAAGCCCTAAATGTAGCTGGAATTCCTCTATCTTCGGATTTGAGGAAGTCCGAGAACATTTGGCTTCCCCTTGAGATACAAGAGATCGAAGAGGCTCCTGCTGCTACTCCCACTCCAGAAACAACTCTTCCTGCCCTGCCCCCCATAGTCCCGAAGCCAATTCCTGATCCTATAGAACCCTTGGGTTCCAATAAAGAAAAGGAAGGAGACGGAGACACCGAGAAGAACCTCAGCCAAGCCACGGAACACAATGTCCCTCCACCAAAAGCAGCGGATAAAGGAAAACAAATCCTTACTCCTTTTGAAGTGGAGCTCAAAGAGACCGAGGCACCCAGCACCTCCCATGCAGATCCTCCTTTACCAGCTTAGGGTTTTTCTTTCTCCATTTTTATCCCTTATATGTAATAAGCGTTTATGTTATTGACAAAGAACAATTTTATTTAAATTTTACTCATTTTGCATTTGTTTTTACTTTGTTCATTTTGTACTTATTACTGAAGTTTCTTAAAGTAAACAAATCTAACTCCAAGATAGTACAATCATAGCCTCTACGCGATCCTACATATATCATTAAACACTTGGCAAAGAAATGGTCCATTGAAGTATATTAATACTGACTTAGTTTAAAAAAGAGAAGCTTCATATCACAATTGAACCTTTATAATATGTAACATTATCATTAATAGGATGAAAGGTCCGAGGAATATGTTTAACAATTGAAGAAACAAACTTAAGATCCGAATCAATGCACAGTAAGGTACTGCCTCCCAAGAATAATAAGAAGTTAATTTTGACCAAGTCTATGGTCCGAGTAGTAGACTTCATCAATTTGCATGGTTCTGTTCATCCCTTGGATAATTTTGTTTAACACTTAAGACTATAAGAAATTAACAATTGATTAGAAATTAATTCCATTGGATCCCTTAGAACATCAAGCTCAAGTGTGGATTTCCCGAATGACCAGAAATCAATTTCCACAAGGTTTTTGGTCCGAGGACCACACTTACCAAGTTTCTGTTTGATTTTTAAGAACAGTAACTTCAGATATTAATTTTCCCAAAGTATGAGGTCCGAGGACCCAACATAACTAAGGTTCTGTTTAATAAATGATAAGATCAATTTCCACAAGGCTTTTGGTCCGAGGACCACACTTAACCAAGTTTCTGTTTGATTCTTAAGAACAGTAACTTCAGATATTAATTTTCCCAAAGTATGAGGTCCGAGGACCCAACATAACTAAGGTTCTGTTTAATAAATGATAAGAGATCAATTTCCACAAGGTTTTTGGTCCGAGGACCACACTTAACCAAGTTTCTGTTTGATTCTTAAGAACAGTAACTTCAGATATTAATTTTCCCAAAGTATGAGGTCCGAGGACCCAACATAACTAAGGTTCTGTTTAATAAATGATAAGAGATCAATTTCCACAAGGTTTTTGGTCCGAGGACCACACTTAACCAAGTTTCTGTTTGATTCTTAAGAACAGTAACTTCAGATATTAATTTTCCCAAAGTATGAGGTCCGAGGACCCAACATAACTAAGGTTCTGTTTAATAAATGATAAGAGATCAATTTCCACAAGGTTTTTGGTCCGAGGACCACACTTAACCAAGTTTCTGTTTGATTCTTAAAGATTATAAGTTCAACTCACTGAAACATTAAGGAATTTAAACCGGGTATAAACAAAAATACAATTCATTAATAGTAATACCTTCTCAGGTTATTTACATTCCATGGACGTGGCACAATATTATCATCTAAATCCGACAACCGATAAGAGCCTATGCCCGCTATTGAAGTTATCCGATAAGGGCCCTCCCAATTTGGTCCAAGTTTACCCCAAGCTGGGTTCCTAGCAGTGCCCACAACCCTTCTGAGTACCAAATCCCCAGGTGCTAATGGCCTTAGCTTTACGTGGGCATCATATCCCCGTTTAAGTTTTTGTTGGTAATAAGCCATTTGGACCATAGCTGCCTCACGCCGTTCTTCAAGCAAATCAAGACTTTTCTCCAGAAGTCCATTGTTACTCTCAGTATTGAAAGAACTCGTCTTTAGGGTGGGAAAACCAAATTCCAATGGGATGACCGCCTCGGCACCATAAGTCATGGAGAATGGTGTTTCTCCAGTGGACCTACGGGGTGTGGTTCGATACGTCCACAAAACATGAGGGAGCTCTTCTACCCATCCACCTTTCGCATCATCCAACCTTTTCTTCAGCCCATTGACAATGACTTTGTTAACAGCCTCGGCCTGCCCATTTCCCTGAGGATAAGCTGGGGTGGAGTACCTATTTGTAATGCCCATGTCACCACAATATTGCCTAAAAGCCTTGCTGTCAAATTGAACACCATTGTCAGAGATAAGTGTGTGTGGTACGCCGAATCTAGTAATAATATTTTTCCAAATAAACTTCTTGGAATCAACATCCCTAATATTCGCTAAGGGCTCGGCTTCCACCCACTTAGTGAAATAATCTGTTCCTACGAGAAGCCATCTTTTGCTACCTGCAGCCCTTGGAAACGGCCCAACTATATCCAATCCCCACTGTGCAAAGGGCCAAGGGCTGGAAAGGGGATTAAGAACTCCTCCAGGTTGATGGATATTAGGGGCAAACCTCTGACATTGATCACATTTCCTGGCATAGTCTTGAGCCTCTCTTTGCATATTGGGCCACCAATAACCCTGAGTCAAAGCTCTGTGAGCTAAGGATCTTCCCCCAGTGTGGCTGCCACAAATCCCTTCGTGCAGCTCTTCCAGAAGCCTTTCCGTTAAGTCGGGGTGTACACACAACAAATACGGTCCTGAAAAGGAACGTTTGTAGAGTTTCTGATCCTCGGACAACCAGAAACGTGTTGCCTTTCGACGTATCTTATCAGCTTCGGACTTGTCTTCGGGAAGGATGTCATTCTTAAGAAAAGACACGACTGAGTCAATCCAGCTAGGACTATGCCTTATTAGATGAACGCGAGGTGCGTTGGCAATGTCAAGAGTAGGTTCCAGCAAATCCTCAATGAGGATAACCCTAGGCAAGCCTTGATCCGAGGACGTTGCCAGCGTGGCCAAGGAGTCTGCATGAGTATTTCCGCTCCGAGAGACATGAGTTAAAGCGAAAAAGTCAAATTCAGTTTGTTGGTGCTTGATTTGGGCCAAGTATTCCTGCATCCTCGGGTCTCTAGCCTCCATGGTTCCTGTGACCTGGCCAACCACCAATTGAGAATCCGAGAAAACATGGACCTCCTTTCCTCCCATTCTATGCACCATTTTCATGCCCACCAGTACCGCTTCGTACTCGGCTTCATTATTAGTGGCCGAGAACGCCAATCTCAATGATTTTTCGAAAATAATTCCCTCGGGGGATACTAGGACGAGTCCACACCGGACCCCCTCTGATTGGCTGCCCCATCCACATACACTTTCCAAATCGCAGATACTGCAGCTGTGATCACACCAACTGATTTTTCACCCATGGGGGAGTCTATTAAAGTTTCTTCCAACAACGGCTCAGAAAATTCCGCCACCAAGTCAGCAAGGACCTGACCCTTTACTGAGGTGCGAGGCTTGTATTTAACATCAAAAGCCCCTAGGATGGTCCCCCACTTTGCTACCCTTCCTGAGTAGTCGGCGCTACGCAGCACTGCCTTAAGGGGCAATTGGGTCAGGACAACCACTGTATGGGACTGAAAATAGTGGGGGAGCTTTCGCGTGGCATGAACCACAGCCAGGAGTGCCTTCTCCAAGGGCTGATAACGGACCTCGGCCTCACCCAAGGACTTACTAACATAATATACCGGTCTTTGCACCCCGTCATCGTCTCTTATCAGGACCAGACTGACCGCATGGGCGGCTACTGCCAAATATGCAAACAAAAGCTCATGTGCCTCCGGACGAGACAGGATGGGTGGTTGAGAGAGGTACTGCTTGAGTTGCTGGAAAGCTAACTCGCAGTCCTCGGTCCATTGAAACCCTTTCCATTTATTCAACAATTGAAAGAAAGGACGACAGCGATCAGCTGACCGCGATATGAACCGATTCAAGGCAGCTATCATCCCGGTTAACTTTTGAACTTCCTTTGGGTTCCGAGGAGGCTGTAAATCTTGGATAGCCTTGACCTGCACTGGATTTACCTCTATACCTCTATGGGTAATCATGTACCCCAAGAACTTTCCAGACCCTACGCCGAAAGAACACTTGGAGGCGTTGAGACGCAACTTGTATTTTCTCAGTATCTGAAAAGTGTCGGCCAAATCTTTCACATGTGAGGGTATTGTTTTGCTTTTTACCACCATGTCGTCCACGTAGACCTCAATGGTTTTCCCCATTTGCTCTTCGAACATTCTAGTCATCATTCTTTGGTAGGTAGCCCCAGCATTCTTCAAACCAAATGGCATGACTTTATAATGGTAGTTTCCTGTTGGAGTAACAAAAGCAGTCTTTTCCTGGTCCTCCACCGCCAAAGGAATTTGATGGTAACCCTGGAACGCGTCCAAGAAACTCATCCGAGGGTGTCCAACAGTGGCATCCACCAATTGATCTATGCGCGGCATTGGGAACGAATCTTTGGGACATGCTTTGTTCAGATCGGTGAAGTCCACACATACTCTCCATTTCCCATTCTTTTTCTTAACAACCACAGTATGGGCTAACCACTCGGGGTAAAAAACTTCTTTTATAGCTCCAGCCCTCTTGAGTTTAATAACTTCTTCCTTTACAGCTTCTGCATGTTCCCTAGAAGATCGCCGAGGTGGCTGCCTCTTCGGAACAATGGCTGGGTTGACATTCAAATGATGACAAATGAAGTTTGGATCCACGCCTGGGGCGTCATAAGGATCCCACGCAAAAACGTCAATATTATTCTTCAGAAATTCTAACAAATCCATCTTCTCCTGGTGTGGGAGAAGTATACCAACTTGGAAGAACTTCTCCGGATCGGCAGCCACCGGAAACTTCTTTAGTTTCTCACACTGTGTCTCCTCCCCTGTCAGCATTCGAGATGCCTCAGGAGGTGTTAACTGCTATGAATTTTTAGTGACCACGGCCGAAGACTCGGCTTCTGTTTGATGTAATACTGCAGCGGACATGCATTGTCTGGCCACAGACTGGCTGCCGAGGATTTCCTCAACAGAATCCCCTGAGGGGAACTTAACTTTCACATGCAAGGTAGAGGAGACAGCCCCAAGCGCATGCAGCCAAGGCCTGGCGAGGATGGCCGTGTATGGAGAGTACGCATCAATGACAATGAAGTCCACCTCCACCATTTCAGAGCCGGATTGGACGGGCAAACGAATTTGTCCTCTCGGCATAACCGATCTCCCTTCAAAGCTTATGAGAGGTGAATCATAAGGAGTAAGATCTTCCTCCTTCAACCTCAGCCCCTTAAATAGATCTGGGTACATGATATCTGCGCCGCTACCCTGGTCTATCATCACCCTCCTCACATCATAATTGCCTATCCTCAATGTAACTACAAGGGCATCATCATGGGGCTGGATAGTCCCCGCCTTATCCTCCTCAGAGAAACCTAGAACGGGCAAAGTGCCCCTCAACCTCTTCGGCCTGCTACCCACATCCTCGGCACAAGGGTGGGAGACAGTCAGTACCCTAGTGGGACCAAAACCGGTCCTTCCGGGCGCGGCAAAGATGACATTAATCGTTCCTAATGCTGGCCGAGATGAATTGTTCCTCTGGTTATTAGAACCGACTTGACTGACATGACTAGTAGGCTGACATAAGTGCTCCTTTAACTTTCCCTCACTGACAAGTTGCTCCAAATGGTTCCACAAGGTCCGACAGTTCTCAGTAGTGTGGCCCACATCTCGATGGTACTGGCAGAAGAGATTTTGATTTCTCTTCGCGGGTTCCCCTGCCATCTTACTGGGCCATCTGAAGAAGGGCTCTTTACGCACTTTCTCCAGTAACTGATGCACCGTTCTCGGAACACAGTACTGACAACCTGAGGTGCTGCCGAGACAGATTGCCCAAAATAATCCCTCCTCGGCTTATTGTTGTGATATCTGTCCGACCTGAAATCCCTTCTTTCCTGAGGGATAACCTTCTCCTTTCCCTTGCCTTGCTGCTGGTCCTCCTCTACCCTCTTATATTCATCAATACGATCCATGAGGCGACGTACACTGCGGACAGGCTTTTTTGTCAAAGACTTCCTCAGGTCATGGTCAGTAGGAAGACCTACTTTAAATGTATTCAGAGCCACCTCGTCAAAATCACCGTCTATTTCATTAAACATCTCCCAGTATCGGTCAGAGTATGCTTTCAACGTCTCCCCGTCTTTCATGGTCATAGATAGTAGCGAGTCCAATGGCCGAGGAACTCTGCTACAAGTGATGAATCGCGAGGCAAACGCCCTAGTCAGTTCCCCAAATGAACCTATAGACCCTGATTTGAGGCCGTTGAACCACCTCATGGCCACAAGTCCCAAGCTAGAGGGGAAGACCTTACACATCAGAGTCTCGTTGTGAGAGTGCACAGCCATTCTTTGGTTGAAGTGACTCACGTGCTCCACCGGGTCAGTCCGGCCATTATAGATGGTGAAGGTGGGCTGAGTAAATCTCCTAGGAAGCCTCCCCTTCTCAATCCTCCGTGAAAACGGGGATTTGGAGAGCTGGTGCAACGCCCTGCTCATAGCGTCGTTGCCTGAGCCCCTAGATGTAACCTTCTTGCGCTTGCGAACTGGCTGATCGTCTTCCTCGTCGGAAGACGCTGAACTGGCAGGTGAGCACGACCTCGAGCTGTGCCTACCTCGCCTATCTTCTTCCGAGGACGAATCCGATGAGGACGGTGAAAGCCTACGCTTAGCGCGACGTAGCTTTCTCTTCAAGCGGTTGATCTCCTCCTGCATGGTTTTAGAACCATCGTCATGGGTGGCGCTACCCCCATCAGGAGTATGACTAGCCCTTGGGTACTCCGTATGGACACTCCCCTCACGATCCCTTCGATGTTCAAGACGTTCGAATTGATCTTCCGGTTGTGATCCTTGCGACTCTGCACGGTAAGCACCTAAGCCTGCCATAGTATCCCTACCTCTCCTAGACTAGATTCCCACAGACGGCGCCAATTGTAAGTGCACAATTGCACCTGATCCCAAGAACAGTTATGGGCTCAGGCCCAATGAGCCTTAAACAATACGAATTTGTAGAGTGTGGGCTTGAAACCCAGGTTAGAAGAGTTTAAGGGTTGTATGGCAAATCAAAGATTGACAACACTTAAGAATAACAAGAAATATTGTAACTCAACCTCCTCGGACGTAAGCCGAGGACTGTTCTTATATTAGTTTTCTTTTCTTTCTTTTTCTTTTTTCTTACAAGAAGAAAGGTCCCTTTTTTCTGTTTTGGGTCTCCCCTTAAATACTCATCTTTTTCATCTTCATACACGTGTTACCCCATCTACCCCTTAGCCTAGATATTTCTTCTCTCAGTGCCCTGGAATAGTAACCAGAAGTTTCCCTTCCACTGTTCAGGTGTCACTTCCCCATTAATGCGGCTAAGGTGGTAGGTGAAGGGTCTTTAATGTGGAGGTGGCAGCCTTTAGTACTTTTCAAACACCGGTGCTTCTAGGACATCCAGGGGTTCACCCCTCTTAACCGTTGGTCTCCGTCGTGTCGTTTCTGAGCTTTTACGATGACATTTCTGATTCTTCTATGCCCATCCGAGGGTAAAATCAACCTCGGATTGGTCCTCGGGTCCTCGGCGCATGAGCGGGCCCGAGGTACTAAGAGGTTTCGAACTCAAGGGTAGGTCGGCCTTCCTTAGTATGGCCCAAAGGCCCATATACCTATCAGGACCTTTTTACTCCCCACACGTGGCTTCTGCCTTCTCGGATGTTGTGACTAGAGGATTTAAATTACGACCCATGCATATGGAAGGGGCAATAAATGTGTGCTAGGAGTAACGTTTCTTTTTTATTTTGGAAATTCGTAAAAGAGTAACAACTCATTGCTTGAAATTCACTATCATCGTCATCTGTAAATTATAATTTTTTGGAAAGAATGTCCATTAATTGCTTATCAATTAAGTAGTGGCGCCTTGGTAGGGTTTGTAGTTGGATAATAATAGCATGTTGGAAAGGAATTTTTAATTTGAAACTTCTTAAAATGGACGGGGCATCAAGTTTATGTATCTTTATTGATTAACCAATTTCTAAACATTGGAGTGGATTTTGAAGAGATCTCGTTTCCTCTTGAGTTGAGATCTTTTAGCTTAAGTTTATCCCATTTTTGCTGAGGGAGCAAGCTCATTCGGTTTAATGGAGGAGTTAAAGAAAATTATCACAATTAGGGAAAATATATTTTTCTTAAAAATGAAAAACTCTAAACATAAGCAAGTATTTGCAAAAGGCTAGTTCATAGCCCACAAAGAAATAATAAATAAATAAAAGAATTACAGTCATGTTATCAATTGAGACATTTGATTATGATTAGTATAGTTTTTATTGATGGCACATCAAGTCATCAAGTGTGTCTCTGACTCTCCTTCCTGCGTAGCTGTTGGGTTGCATGTCAAGTCATCTCTTCAATCAACATTTTTTTCCTTTGATAATTTAATAGTTAGAAGAAAGAAATTCAAATATTAAATATATTATTTAAAAGTCTTAAGTTTCGGGACTTTTGGTTTCAACTAAAACCTAAGATAACGCAAAACTAATATGTCGTCTGCCCAAGAGTGATGACTTGTTTTATTTGTCCTCTTGGGACAATAAGTGTTAATACAATATTAATTTTTAGTTTTTTTTTTTTAGATCATATTAATTTTTAGTTTTTTTTTAGATCATATTAATTTTTAGTTTATTGGTAAGAAAGGGAAATATTTCATACGTGTTTAATGATATGCTATACCCACTCATGCGCACTACATAATATTTTGGTCTAAAATTAATAGCAAAATTCATAGCACTCGCACTAAAAAGTTGCACCTGTGCTCTTTGTAGCACCAAAAGGAACTGAAGTAGGAGTTTGATTTTACTGGTGGAATGGTTTTAAATCCTAGAAAATACAAAACTAGCTGTGTGTTAAATAAGTAATTGGCAATTTGTTGGAAATCTTAATTCTTGATTGACAAATAAGCCATGTTAACTCAAATTCTATCCTTGTCAGAGTCTAGTCAATTCCCCCTTCAAGTTCAAGGTTTTTACAAATATCACCCTTATTACACTCTAAAGTGAAGTGTCAATTTAGTATTTGAATATTTGATTTGAACAATTGATCCCTATGTATTAGTTTTACTACAAGGCAAACTTTCTTTTTATCTTTAATCTTTACGGTTAAAACTTAATTTCATATCACCACACATCTTTGGTGTGATGGTCACTCCACAAGTATAAATGTTTGTGAAATGTGGGGGGCAAGGGCTGGGGTTCAAGTCTTTAGAATGGAGCTTCATACACATATACATTTAGATTAAGCTAGAGTAGAAATTCTATTTTATATATAAAAAATAAAAAACTTAATTTCATTAATCACGATTTACACATAATTTATAGTTTTCTACCATGTGATCAATAATTTTGAAACATTGTTACTATGTGTGTAACATGATTACATCCCTTGCTTTTAATAAAACATACTTGTGAGAGTCAAAAATTCTTGATCAAGACAACGAATTTCTAAGAAGTAGGAAATAAGAATTCACAATAGGAAGATTAAAAAGATAGTTAAAGACAACAGGAAACTAAATCATAATTTTTGGGGATGTTTCTACTGTTTAGGCTAGTCATTCAACATCTACTGTGGCTAACATTAGGTGAGGGGAGCTCATTAATTTGGAGGCGACTGTTACATTAGGCTTTGCGTTTTCTTTGATGTGGTTCTCAGTAGAAAGGTGAATAAAGGGTGACCTCGGCTTGCGAGGAAAGTCACTTCTTGGCTAGTCTTCGTGTCCTCAGGCAAGAAAGGTTTCGCGGATTACCTCGATAGTTATCCCAAATGGTCATTGGGAAGGATGGGTATAGCAGATTATCTCGACTAAGGGCCCAAATGGTCTTTTCCCATCAGAAGTCCCTTTTATCTTTTGTTGGACCCCAGGCCGGATCCACTTCTTGGATTTCCTCTTCGGGCCAAAGTTTTCGGGGTGGATTCGGGTCCACTTCCCCACAATATCAACATACAGTTTTCATATTTATTTTATAGGACCAACAAACAATTTAATTTGTTGCAAGTCTACTATACATGGGAATAATTAATTAAATCAAACATATAAGACCATTTTTTTAGAAATATATATAAAAAGACTAGATTGATATTCACATCAACACTAAGATGATGTGGCGTGCTACGGTTGGAGGGTGTAAAACAAAGGTTTTACACCTCGTCTTTATCAAATTCGGACTCATAAATAAAAGCCCTAAATTTTCTAATTGATTAACTTTGTTATACTCACACTTCTTATCTCCTTATTGTATTCTCTCAACTGGGGTTGTCTCTCAAGTCTCAACAATCTTAAGTAGTCCTTCTCTTCCTCTTAGAAATATATATAAAAAAGACTAGATTGATATTCACATCAACACTAAGATGATGTGGCGTGCTACGGTTGGAGGGTGTAAAACAAAGGTTTTACACCTCGTCTTTATCAAATTCGGACTCATAAATAAAAGCCCTAAATTTTCTAATTGATTAACTATGTTATACTCACACTTCTTATCTCCTTATTGTATTCTCTCAACTGGGGTTGTCTCTCAAGTCTCAACAATCTTAAGTAGTCCTTCTCTTCCTCTTGGATAATTTGATAGTTACAATAGTGAGATAGAAAGATTTAATTCTAGATGTTTTTGTTATACTTGTACTTTGTCAAATAAGTTTTAATTAGTTTAATTGGTAAAATTATTTCATTATTGTTGAGTAGTGAGATGGATTTACATATCGTCTAAACCCAAAATTAATTAGTATCTTTATCTAATGATTAAAAAAAATAAATCATGGAGCGGAAGTCTTATAGATTCAAATCCTATCATAACTATAGACAACATAGAAAACATCAAATGAATAGCATTAACAAATTTCAAGATTGAAAATGTTATAAATTGTTATTTAAAAAAAAAATGCTAAAATTGGTCAACCAAATTAATATATATAAAAACTTCCTAGCTTGTGGTGTATGATCTGGCAGTATTTGATTCACATATGGAGCAGGGAATAAAATATCAAGCAACGTAGGGCCACATTAGCAGTTGATAGTTTTAGACAACTGATAATTAATTTGTTTAGGCTTCCTTTTGGCCATCGCAGTTTTTTTAGGGAGACAATTCAATAGTTCGAGAAGACAAAATTTGAACCTTATAGTCTTCAACACCTCCAATGAAAATACTAAGAACAGTTAGTTGAATTACAAAATTCTTGACAAGAGCAAATTGTCTTGACATGGACAAAAATCATCCCAATATACAACCCCACAATTGACAGGAAAAAAAAATACATGTTCTTTGAGAGTTTTAATTGTCATTTTTTAAATATTATAAATTAATTTCTCAAAATTTTAAAATATAAAACTAAAAATATTTATTTGTGTTCTGTTGATGCAAATAAAATAATAATGAAAATAACACAAACAGAAATTGAATTCTACTTAAGAATATTGTTATATTTAAGAGAAAAATATAATATTAAAACGCTCCAATATGTACTCTATGCATGAAGTACTCTTTTTGAAATAATTTTTTGGTTATTTATGTAAGAGCACAATTGCACCTGGACCCAAAGATAGACGTGGGCTCAAGCCCAATGGGTCTTAAATAATAAGATTTGTAGAGTGTGGATTTGAAATCTAGTCTAGGGGTACTGGAAACTTGATAACCAGGCTAAAATGCCACAATCTTTGCAAATGATAAACAAATATGACAAGGGACCTTCCTCGGACGCAAGCCAAAGACGATTTGTATATTGCTTGTCTTTTATGCTAAAAGTTACAGTTCTTAGTTCCTTTTTTCTTTCTTCAATGGATAAATCTCCCTCTTTTTCTCCCTTTCTCTTCTTAAATATTCTTCTTCTTTCCTCTTACATCCACGTGTCACCCAAATTTTCTTTCTTTTCTACCCCTCTTCCCTTCTACTACCTTCTTGAAGTCTTTAAATAGTGGCAGGAAAGTTCAATCCTACTGTTCAGGGGTCATTTCTCCATTAATGCGGCCAAGGAGGTAGGTACAGGGTTTTTAATGTGGAGGTAGCAGCCTTTTTCTCAGATATTTCCATCACGCCGTAGCCTCTAAAGGGTACTCGAATCCCCCTTTTACCCAATAGTTCTTTCAGAACTCTGCCTTTAATCTCCTTAGCAATCCCAGGGCGCTCGCCGGGCCCCTCCGAGGAGGCATTTATCCTCGGACGGGTCCTCAAATATCTGTAGTGTAGGCTGACCCATGGGCTTGGGAGCCTAACGACAAAAACAAGCTGATACCAATCGATCAAGCCCATGACCCATTTATTTATTTTATTAATCTTACCCCCCACAATAGCCCCTCAAAACTTTATTTTTCCCCCCATCCGAGAAGAGAAATAGAGCTTTGCTCCGACCAGAATACCTCCCACACGTTTCGTACATTGCCACACGTGTGGGTGCCTTTTCGTTTCCCAGAAAATGCCGTCTGGCGCTTCGAATCCCGGAACACGCGCATTTATGGCCGCAAGTTACACACTGTTTCCCACGTTCAACGGTGAGATGAACATCTAACGGTCCAAGTCGCCCTTTGAAAATTTGAGCAGGACAAATCCAATTTCGAGGCCACCTCCCACACGTCAAAACGCTTAGAAACCCGCGCCTTCATTCATTTTTTCAGAATTCAATCACATCAAAGTATCAGTCATCGCCTTTTCTCTCCAGAAACCCGTGGAAACTCGCATAACCAAATCTCGTAAGTTCTTGCTTTCTTTGCTCCTTTCTTCTCGGATTCTGTCATTGGCTCCCTTCTTAGCTACTTATCCTCTTAAAACTTGCCTTTTCTTTTCTCCTAGATGGATAGGTTTAAGTGCTTAGTAGATACCGCCGCTGGGATTGAAGGTTTTAGGGTCAAATACCAGATTCCCAGTGACGCACGCCTAGAATATTGCCCAGCAGAAGCCGTAGGTGGTTCTAGGAAAACGGGAGAGGTTATTATCCCTATGATTGCCTTCATAGAAGGTGAGATGACTCTCCCTATGAGAAGGGTAACTAGGGAATACCTTCGCAATCATAGATTATGCCCAGACCAATGCGCACGCAATGTGTTTAGGGTCTTAGGAAGTGTCGACGCTCTAAATAAGTAGATGGGCTTAAACCTAACATGGCACGATGTTGCCTTCATGTACGAATGCCACAAACTCAAGAACATAGGTTATTACATTAAGTCGTGGTCTAGTGTAGTTAGGTTGATTTCCTGTTTGCCTAAGTCCAACAAAGGCATGAAGGACGACTACCTTATCTCCTCAGGCAACTGGCACGACAACCCTCACTACCCAGTCGTATGGGGAGATCCAGGTGTAACTCCTTAGGAGTTAATTTCCCTACCCCGGGATTCAATCTCAACATCTTTAAATGTTTTGTTTCTTATTGTACGCTACTACTTCCGATTTTTCACATTCATTACAGATTTGACCATACTTGTCTTTTTGGGTGTCTTTTCTCGCAGATAAACAACACGTGCACCCACGCCTGAGCCATTGTAATGTTGCCGACCTAAACCGCGTTCTCCGTTCAGAAGTCTTTGTGAGTGAAGACTTGCAAGTAAGAGCGGCTCATTTAATATTAGGATACAACCCCATATCCTTGGACTTCCAAGAGATAGAAAATGCTATAATTTTCGGGAATAAAAGACGTAGAAGGATAAACATCGCACGACTAGGCTTCCTCTCCAACCACGATCTCCTCGACGAACCCAACACAATCCTGTACACATGCCCCATCGCTGCAATCCCTCTTTCAGCGCACTCTTAGACAACCGCCACCCCAGAGGAGCAAGTGTCCTTGTCGCACTCGTTGGACGAGGAGATAGACTAGTTTCAGCTCGAGGACATCGAAAGACCCCAAGGAAACCCGTTTGTCGTACTCTCTGACGAGGAGGACGAGCCCGCTGAGGCCTCCGGGATAGCAGGCTTAATAGTCGCACGGCCCGACACTAGCTCCGAGGAGGAAGAGATGGACGTGCTTAAAGGACTCATGGATAAGAGGGGTGAGAGAGTCGCCAAAAAAGGAGCAGGGGGATCCCAAGTTCCTTCGTCCTTGCCACCACCTCCTCCTCCAGCCGATCCTAAGCCTCCCATCGAGGAGCCCAAGAAGAAGAGGAAGGGAGAGGCTGAAGAGGCTGGTGGTAAAAAGCAGAAGAAGCTGAAACAACAGCAACAACAAACCCAGCAGTAGAAATTGAACAAAGGCAAGGGACGTGCTCCTTCAATAGAAAGCGGCGAGATAAGGGACCTGGCCGAAATGCGCCGAGCACCGGCTACCTAGTCTTTCGAGCTGAAATTGGACGGGGCACCAATCTCTTGCCAGTCCAACATTCGGGCGTTCCAACAAGGCCATGCCCTCCATCTAGCCGATGCGTTAGAACGTCCCCTTCTTTTGCCCAAGGACATGGAGGCCTTGGAGAAAATGAGCTAGTCTCATCTGTTCCTTTCTTTGAAAAGGGACTTGGCCCTGGTAAGTTTCACTCCTTATCTCCATTTCGTTTTTCATGATATCTAACTATTAGTGGATGTTTTTATGCATCTGACTCTCTAATACTCTGTCACAGGCTGTCCAGGAAGTCTTTGCTGCCGAGAAATTCGTGGAGGATTCTCGGAAGAAAGCAGGACTGGAAATGGAGCTTCGATTAGAGACCGAGAAGTCCCTAGGCCAGGCCCTCACAGAAAACGAGAAACTCACTTCTCAGCTAGCGAATCTAAAAAGAGAAAGAGACGGCGCCAAGGCCAGCCTAAGAACCATGAGGACCCAAGTGGAGGGGCAGCGCAAGCTTCTTCATCAAAAGGATGAAGAGCTATCCAAAGCTCAGCAAGAGCGCTCTGACTTTGAGAAGGAGCTTGCGAAGATGAAGGACGAAACTTGTACCTTCAAGGGTTCGCCAGAGGCCACAAAGAAGGCTGCTTACGACGAAAGGGTGGTGGCCACAGAAAACCAGCTGATAGAAGAATTTGCGGCTCTGTGCCAAGAATACTGCCAGCAGGTTTGGGGGGAAGCCTTAACTGCAACAGGGATTCCCTCAACTTCTGAGTTGAGGAAGCCCGAGAACACTTAGCTTCCCGTGGACATACAGGAGATAGAAGAGCCTCCTACTGTCACTCTTGCCCCTGAGACGGCTCTTTTTGCACTCCCTCCAGCGATCCTAGAGCCCATTCCAGATCCTACAAAACCTACAGGTTCCAATAAAAAGAAGGAACAGGGTGGAGGTGCTGAGAAGGACCTAAGTCAAAGTGTTAAGCCCATCGTCCCTCCATCAACTACAGCAAACAAAGGAAAACAAGTCCTGTCTTCCTTTGAGATGGAGTTAAAAAGCACTGAGGCCACCAGTACTTCCCAGCAAGACCCCTCTCCAAAAGCTTGGGGCTGAACCTAGGACTTCTTTTTTCTTTGTAGCTAAGATTTTCCTTGTAATGTATATCAAAAACAATTAATGAAAATCTGTCTTGTTTGGTCTTTATTTGAATTGCATTTGTTTTATCTTTGTTTTTACCATAAGAGCTCTCATTAACACACAAAGAAGGAATGAATGGAACAACTAACTCCACTTCCAATAGCTGAACTATCATAACTTTAAACAATAGTAAACATGCTTAACTTGTGCTTTACAGATTACAACTTGAAAGCATGACCTGTGCGACGCAATGATATCGCTTAAAAACTAACTTAGAATTCAACTTGAGGTGTGATGTAATCAAGAATACTTCATCAAAATCTCCACATTAACACGATATAAATTTTTGCTAGCATTTCTAAAGTAAAGTGTTCAAGAACCCGATGATAAGTACGACATCAATGTGCACAAGGCATATAGGCCGAGAGCCGCGCATATCAATGTGATACTTAGAATTTATAACTTGAAACGTTAATTTTGCCAAGGTATAAGGTCCGAGGACCCTATATTACCAACTTTCTGCTTGATGCTAAAGAATTTGTAACAAATCATAAGACCTCAATTTATACAAGATATGTGGTCCAAGGACTATCCCTGACCAAGTTTATGTATAATTCTTCATAATATATCAATTTCTACAAGGTATGTAGTTCGAAGACCATACATTACCAAGCTTTTATTAGAACATATCAATTTCCACAAAGTATGTGGTCCGAGGACCATACATTACCAAGCTTTTGTTCGATATTTTTAGAACATATCAATTTCCACAAGGTATGTGGTCCGAGGACCATGCATTACCAAGTTTCTGTTTGATATTTTAGAACATATCAATTTCCACAAGGTATGTGGTCCGAGGACCATGAATTACCAAGTTTCTATTTGATATTTTTAGAACATATCAGTTTTCACAAGGTATGTGGTCCGAGGACCATGCATTACCAAGTTTATGTTTGATATTTTAGAACATATCAATTTTCACAAGGTATGTGGTCCGAGGACCATGCATCACCAAGTTTCTATTTGATATTTTAGAACATAAGGTATGTGGTCCGAGGATCATGCATTACCAAGTTTCTGTTTGATATTTTTAGAAATATCAATTTCCACAAGGTATATGGTCCAAAGACCATGCAGTACTAAGTTTCTGTTTGATATTTTAGAACATATCAATTTTCACAAGGTATGTAGTCCTCGGACCATGCATTACCAAGTTTCTGTTTGATATTTTAGAACATATCAATTTCCACAAGGTATGTGGTCTGAGGACCATGCATTACTAAGTTTTTGTTTAATATTTTTAGAACATATCAATTTCCACAAGTTATGTGGTCTGAGGACCATGCATTACCAAGTTTCTGTTTGATATTTTAGAAGTTGTAATTTATGAGCCCATATACATTCATAATTTAAACCACGAATGACAAAAGTGCCTTTTATTAATAATAATACCTTCGAATGTTGTTTACATTCCACGGGCGTTGTACAACTTTTTCATCTAGATCAACTAGTCAATATGACCCTATGCCTGCTACAGAAATAATCCGATATGGTCCTTCCCAATTAGGTCCTAGCTTTCCCCAAGCTGAGTTTTTAGCAATATCCACAACTTTTCTCAACACCAAGTCCCTGAACGCTAGCGGCCTTAGCTTTATGTGGGCGTCATACCCTTATTTAAGTTTTTGTTGATAGTAAGCCATTTGGACCATGGCGGCTTCTTGCCGTTCCTCAACCAAATCAAGGCTTTTCTCCAGGAGGTCATCATTATCTTCTGGACTAAAAGAACTCGTCCTTAGGGTTGGGAAACCAGATTCTAGAGGTATTACTGTCTTGGCCCCGTAGGTTATAGAGAACCGTGTCTCTCCAGTGGATTTGCGCGGCGTAGTTCGATACGTCCACAAAACATGTGGTAGTTCTTCTACCCATCTGTCCTTCGCGTCGTCCAGCCTCTTCTTGAGTCCACTGACTATAACCTTGTTAACGGCCTCGGCTTGCCCACTTCCCTAAGGATAAGCTGGGGTAGAGTATCTGTTTATGATGCCCATGTCACTACAATACTTCCTAAGCTTTACTATCAAATTGAACGCCATTGTTCGAAATGAGTGTGCATGGTACTCCAAACCTAGTGATGATATTCTTCCAAATGAACTTCTTGGAGTTGATATCCCTAATATTTGCTAAAGGCTCAGCTTCGACCCACTTGGTGAAGTAGTCGGTTCCCACAAGTAGCTACCTCTTGTTTCCTACAGCCCTCAAAAACAGCCCTACTATGTCCAATCCCCATTGAGCGAAAGGCCAAGGACTGGACAGAGGATTAAGGACTTCCCTAGGCTGATGAATGTTAGGAGCAAACCTTTGGCACTGGTCACACTTTCTTGCATAGTCCTAAGCTTCCCTCTGCATATTGGGCCACCAATATCCTTAAGTCAGGGCCCTATGGGCTAAGGACCTTCCCCCGGTATGGCTTCCACAGATTCCCTAATGCAATTCTTCCAAAAGAGCCTCCATTGACTCGGGATGTACACACAATAAGTATGGTCCGGAGAAGAAGCGTTTATATAATTTCTAATCCTCGGATAACCAGAAACGAGGAGCCTTTTGACAAATCTTATCTACTTCAGAATTGTCCTCTGGAAGAATGTCGTTTTTCAAAAAAGATACTACAGGGTCTATCCAACTAAGTTCAGGCCTTATCAGGTGGACACAGGCTGCAGTAACAGTAGTGAAAGTCGGCTCTAGCAAATCCTCAACTAGGATAATCCTAGGTAAGCACAGAGCCGAGGATGTCGCCAAGGTAGCCAACGAGTTTGCATGTGTATTCCCACTCCTAGAAACATGGGAAAGGATAAAGGAATCAAATCTAGATTGTAAGTGTTTAACCTGGGTCAAGTATTCTTGGGTCCCTAGCCTCCATGGTCCTTGTCACTTGGCCGACCACTAATTGAGAATCCGAGAACATATGAAGTTCCCTTCCGCCCATGCTACGCACCATGTTCATACTGACCAAAACTGCTCTGTTCTTGGCCTCGTTGTTAGTCGCCGAGAACGCTAACTTCAAGGATTTTTCAAAGACGATTCCCTCAAAGGATATCAAAACAAGCCCGACACCAGACCCTCTCTAGTTAGCTGCGCCATCAACGGACACTTTCCAAATCGAAGGTCCTTTGTTTGTAATCATGCTAATTGATTTTTCATCCATGTGTGATTCCTTCACAATTTCTTCTAACAATGGTTCAGCAAACTCTGCCACCAAATCTGCGAGAACCTAGCCCTTCACCGAGGTGCGTGGCATGTACTTGATATCAAAGGCTCCTAGAATAGTTCCCCATTTAGCCACCCTCCCAGAATAGTCAGCACTGCGCAACACTAACTTAAGAGACAGTTAGGTCAAAACTACAACGGTGTGGGACTGAAAATAGTGAGGAAGCTTCCGAGTGGCATGAACTACGGCTAGAAGTGCCTTCTCCAAAAGTAGGTAACGCACCTCAGCTTCATTCAAAGATTTACTGACGTAGTAAACCGGTCTCTGCACCCCACCGTCGTTCCTTATGAGGACCAAGCTGATCGCGTGGACGGCCACTGCCAGATATGCAAACAGGATCTCATCTACCTCTAGCTAAGACATAATGGGTGGCCGGGAAAGATGTTCCTTAAGTTGCTGGAAGGCCACAACGCAGTCCTTGGACCATTGGAACCCTTTCCATTTGTTCAACAGTTGGAAGAAAGGCCTGCACCTGTCAGTTGACCGAGAGATAAACCTGCTGAGAGCAGCGATCATTCCGATCAACTTATGAACTTCTTTTGGAATCTAAGGTGGCTGTAAGCTTTGAATGGCTCTGACTTGTACTGGGTTCACTTCTATCCCTCTATGAGTAACCATATAACCTAAGAATTTTCTAGAGCCCACGCCAAAAGAACACTTTGAGGCGTTAAGGTGCAGCTTGTACTTTCTAAGTACTTGAAAGGTGTCGTCCAAATCTTTCACATGTGAAGGTATTGTTTTACTCTTCACCACCATATCATCCACGTATACCTCAATGGTCTTTCCAAGTTGTAATTCAAACATTCTGGTCATCATCCTTTGGTAAGTAACCCCAGCATTCTTCAATCCAAACGACATAACCTTGTAGTGATAGTTCCCTGTTGGAGTAATAAAAGCAGTCTTCTCCTGATCCTCCGCCGCCAATGGAATTTGATGATAACCCTGAAAGGCATCCAAAAAGCTCATTCGAGGATGTTCAACCGTGGCATCGACAAGCTGATCAATGCATGGCATAGGGAACAAGTCTTTTAGGCAGGCTTTATTTAATTCTGTAAAGTCCACACATACTCTCCACTTTCTGTTCTTCTTTTTCACCACGACCGTATGTGCCAACCACTCTGGGTAGAAAATTTCCTTTATAGCCCCAGCCCTCTTGAGCTTGAGCACTTCCTCTTTAACAGCCTCGGAGTGCTTCTTGGAGAAATGCCGAGGTGGTTTCCTTCTAGGAACAATAGCAGGGTTGATGTTCAAATGGTGACAAATGAAGCTTAGGTCTACCCCCGAAACCTCATAGGGGTCCCAAGCAAAGACATCGATGTTGTCCTTCAAAAATTCTAACAACTCCATCTTCTCCTGGTACGGTAAACGTATGTCAACTTGAAAGAACCTTTCAGGATCATCTGCTATCAGAAACTTCTCCAAGTCTTCACATGTGGCTTCCTCTGCTGTCACCGCGTCCAGAGTTGTTAATTACTATAAGTCAACAGCCGAGGTCAAGGACTCTGCTTTGGCCTGATGTAGTACTGCAACCGATATACATTGCCTGGCCACTAATTGGCTGCCCAAAATTTCTTCGATATATTCTCCCAAAGGGAATTTTACTTTAACATGCAAGGTGGAGGAGACGGCTCCCAAAGCGTGCAGCCAGGGCCTGGCAAAGATGGCAGTGTAAGGGGAATATACATTGACCACGATAAAATCCACCTCAACCGTTTTCGAGCCAGATTGCACAAGCAACTGAATCTGTCCCTTTGGTATAACGGCCTTCTCTTCAAAACTTATTAACGGCGAGTCGTAAGGAGTAAGATCCTCCAATTTCAACTTCAACCCCTTAAATAAGTTAGGGTACATAATATCTTCCCTGCTGCCCTGGTCAATCATCACCCTCCTGACGTCGTAATTCCCTATTCTCAAAGTGACTACCAAGGCGTCATCATGGGGTTGGATGGTCCCAACCTTGTCCTCCTCTGAAAATCCCAAAACAGGCAAATTCACTCTCATCCTCTTTGGTTTCGCGCCTGAATCCTCAGCCTGGGAGTGTGAGACTGCCATCACTCTAGTGGGACATGAACCAATCCTGCTAGGTGCAACAAAGATCACATTTATCGTTCCCAGGGACGGCCGAGATGAATTATTCTTCTGATTATTCGAGCCAGACTAACAGCCTTGCCCGTTAGGTTGGTACAGATGCTGCTTCAACTTCCCCTCTCTAACGAGCTGCTCCAAGTGGTTCCAGAGGGTCTGACAATTCTCAGTGGTGTGACCCACGTCTGGGTGGTACTGGCAAAATAGATTCTGATTCCGCTTCGCAGGGTCCCCCGCCATCTTACTGGGTCATCTGAAGTAGGGTTCCTTACGAACTTTCTCAAGCAGCTGGTGTACTGGCTCTCGGAATACAGTACTAAAAGCTTGAGGAGCTGCTGAGGCATGCTACCCGGAGTAATCTCTCCTCGGCTTATTATTGTGATATCTGTCCGACCTGAAATCTCTTTTCTTTTCTCTTGCGGGATAACCTTTGTCTTACCCTTACCCTGCTGTTGGTCTTCTTCCACCCTTTTGTACTCGTCAATGCAGTCCATGAGGCGACTTACACTCCGTACGAGCTTTTTGGTCAGGGATTTCCTTAAATCATGGTCAGTGGGAAGGCCCACCTTAAAAGTATTAATCGCCACCTCGTCAAAATCTCCATCTATCTCATTAAACATCTCCCAGTACCTGTCGGAGTATGCTTTCAACGTCTCACCCTCTCTCATGGCCATGGATAAAAGTGAATCCAACGGCCGAGGAACTCTACTACATGTGATGAACCGTGACGCAAATGCCCTAGTAAGTTCCCCAAATGAACCGACAGACCCCGATTTTAGGCCATTGAACCATCTCATAGCCACAGGTCCCAAGTTAGAAAGAAAGACTTTGCACATCAAGGTCTCCTTGTGAGAATGCACCGCCATTCTCTGATTAAAGTGGCTTACATGTTCCACGAGGTCTGTCTGGCCATTATAAACGGTAAAGGTAGGCTGGGTGAACCGCCTGGGAAGCCTTCCATTCTTAATCCTACGTGAGAATGGCGATTTAGAGAGTTGGTGCAGCGTTCGGCTCATAGCGTCGTTTCCCAAGCCCCTGGAAGGGAGCTTCCTATGCCTGCAACCTGGTAGGTCACCCTCTTCGCAAGAGGAAGTTTTGCTGGGAGGAAACCAGGACCTTGAACTATAACTACTTCCCCGGGATGCCCTAGAGGAAGGATTAGATGAGGGTGAGGCACGCCTTCGTCTGAAGTGGCGCAGCTTCTTCTTGAGGTGGTCTATCTCCCTTTGCATGGCCTTAGCATCATCTTCATGAATGGCACTGCCTCCACCACGAGTATGACTCGCGCCAAGATATACAGTGTGAACGCTCCCTCTCGATCCCTCTGATGTTCAAGACGTTCGAAGAGATCCTCAGGTTGCGATCCCTGAGATTCTGCATGGTGTGAGCGTAAACCTGCCATGGTGTTCCAGTTCCTTCGACACTAGATTTTCCACAGACAGCGCCAATTGTAAGAGCACAATTGCACCTGGACCCAAAGATAGACGTGGGCTCAGGCCCAATGAGCCTTAAACAATAAGATTTGTAGAGTATCGATTTGAAATCTAGTCTAGGGGTACTGAAAACTTGATAAGCAAACTAAAATTCTACAATCTTTGCAAATGATAAACAAAAATGACAAGGGACCCTCCTCGGACGCGAGCCGATGACGATTTGTATATTGCTTATCTTTTATGCTAAAAATTAGAGTTCTTATTTCCTTTTTTCTTTCTTCAATGGATGGATCTTCCTCTTTTTCTCCCTTTCTCTTCTTCAATATTCTTCTTCTTTCCTCTTACATCCACGTGTCACCCAAATTTTCTTTCTTTTTTGCCCCTCTTCCCTTCCACTACCTTCTTGAAGTCTTTAAATAGTGGCAGGAAAGTTCAATCCTACTGTTCAGGGGTCATTTCTTCATTAATGCAGCCAGGGAGGTAGGTGCAGGGTTTTTAATGTGGAGGTAGGAGCCTTTTTCTCAGATATTTTCATCACGCCGTTGCCTCTAAAGGGTACTCGAATCCCCCTTTTACCCAATAGTTCTTTCAGAACTCTGCCTTTAATCTCCTTAGCAAATCTCAGGGTGCTCGCCAAGCCCTTCCCAGGAGGCATTCATCCTCGGACGGGTCCTCGGATGTCTGTAGTGTAGACTGACCCATGGGCTTGGGAGCCCAACGATAAAAACAAGTTGATACCAATCGATCAAGCCCACGACCCATTTGTTTTTTTTATAAATCTTACCCCCCACAATTTATATATGAAAATTACTATAAATACTACAAACTTTACACGCTTAATAAATACTACAAATTTTATAACAAAAAATTATAAACTAAAATGGAAATTAACTTGATCGGTCCAATATGGATAAATAACAAAAATTAATTATTTACCATTTAGTTGGTTTTTATTTTATATAAAAAAAAAGTTGACGGAACAATTATATTGCTTATGTAAAATTTATATACCCCCAAGTCCCTAACAATGTGACGTTAATAATGCAACAAGTAAGTATATTATTAGTTATTTTTATTTATTAGAGCATTTATAATGTTTTTTTCCCAAAGGTAAATGAAAAAAGTGATGCGTCAGACTTCTAAACGAAGTCAAGTACAACTTCTTCGCCAAGCAAAGCAAGAGATAAAATAAATCCTTAAAAAAAGGAATAAAAGATCGGTAGGTGGATTTTTGTTTTTATTTTTAAAATAGTATAAAAATAATTTTCAAAAAATTGAATTTAAAAATAATTTTCAAAAAATTGAATTTAAAAATAATTTTTAGATAATCATTTTTATAGTATATGTGTTCGGCTCTCATTTTGAAGAACAATTTTCAAAATAATAAAAACAAAAAGTAGTTATTTGGGAGACTATTTCTACCT
Organism: Castanea mollissima; assembly: GCA_014183005.1. NCBI lineage: Eukaryota > Viridiplantae > Streptophyta > Magnoliopsida > Fagales > Fagaceae > Castanea > Castanea mollissima. Next base: position 4,360,687 of record JACAVU010000012.1, on the reverse strand, counting down.
TTAAAATTTAAAAAAAAAAATTACAAAAAGTAATGTAACAAAAAGTAGTTATTTGGGAGACTATTTCTATCTTTAAAATTTTTAAAAAAAAATTACAAAAAGTAATGTGTACATTATTTTTTTGTAGATAAGGGAATAAAGCTCATCCTATACTTTTTTTTTTAATTTTTTTTATTTTTTAATGATAAGTCTCAAACTTGAAGTGTAAGAAGTCTTTTTATGATAAAGATAAGTTCCTTAAGTTAAGAGATAAAAGAGTTTGGACAAATGTGTGAGATTTACTGTTTTCAATTTATTTATAACTATAGCAGTGTTTGGATAGCATTTCAGTTGTGGCGTATGCGTTTTTAGTTTTTAGTTTTTTTTTTTTTACTGAGAAGCCCTCCATCATATTTGTCAGTGGGTCCCGTGCACTATACTGGGGCCCACTATCTTTTTTACTAAAACTTTAATTAAAAATTGGTCTCACAATACTAATCACACATTTAAAAATTATTTTGCTACAATGTTTTCATTTTTCAGTAAATAAACGCTATCCAAACGCACCCTATATCATTAAAAACATTTTATGTGTCCTAAAAACACCTCTAGCTATTTGCAAAATCTTGTTCTAAACCAAGAAAAAAGGATACAGTTTTCTGAAAAGCATCATTTAGAAAATATTAACCAAACAATAAATTTATGTGTAAGACTCACTATTTTATGAATTGCAAAACAAAAAATTATATTTAAATAATCTTACCGAACAACACTTACTTTTTCTTTGTCTTTTTGCTTCTCACCTTTAACCTTTTAACTTCTTTCTTCTTTCTCTCTTTCCTCCTAAATTGGAAGGAACACAATTGATGGATGAGGTAGGATAATGAGTTTTAGCATTAAGTTTTTTTTTTTTTAAGAATGATTTTTTAGCATTAAGCTCGTTAATATACCATTGTAGCTTTTTTCATCTATCATCTATGGCCATTTTTCACATTTAAAATCTCTTAACTAATTTTTTTTTAAATCTCTTTAGTAATTGGTTACCAAAATTTGCCAAACGCCTTATAATAAAACATTTTAAAATTATTTATCATAAAAGCACTGCCATTAAAGCTATAGAGCTAAAATTCTACCTATTACATCAATACTAAATAGAAATAGGGATAAGAGTCTTATAACTCTATTGATACTTCTTGGTATTTGTCTTTTTACTCTACATCAATTCACTTTAACCAAAATTTTTTCTCTAATGTTGAAATTATGAGTTTTAGTGATAAAGCTCAATAATATGCTAGTTATAGTTTTTAAAATCTATTTACTAGTAATTTTTTTTTTAAATTAGTAATTGGTTACCAAACTGTTTTCTAATAACTTTGAAGCACTTTGGTACCATAATTTTCCACATGCCTTATATTAAAGCATTTTTTAGTTGAATTTTTAATTCTATAATTAAATTCCGAGAGCTAAATTTATACCTCTTACAACCCTACTAAATAGGGATATAGATAAGATCCTTATAACTTATTTGACACTTCTCGATATTTTTTTTGTTGCTTTACTCTATCATATGACATTTGATTTTTAAATACTACATGTCCTACATCTAAATATAAAATATCCCCCCAAGTCTCCTATTGAGTCCTCCCCTTTCATTGGAATTCTCTAATCCCCTTCAATTCTTAATCAAATTTGTAAATTTATTTGATTTTGTGGTGTGTATATGATTTTTAAAACAATTGATTTTTTTTTTTAATGTGACATGTCTCTCATCTAGTTAGAAATTAGAAGGATAGCAGAATTAAAATAGGAGGGGATCCTTCCCCACTAAATTCTACATTTAAAACTCTAGATTTAAAAAAAAAAAAAAAGATTAAAAGATAGAAACTGATAAGGTAAAAACTTTTTTTTTAAAAATAGAAATAGTACATTATCTTTTTAAGTTTTTATTGAACAAGTCAATAAATGAGTTCCAATTAGCTCAACTGGTAAAGTCTCTAATGGTTATATAAGAGATCTAGGGTTCAATTCTCGCCTACACTAAAAACTAATTGGTGTAATCAAATTGGGAATCTAAAGTATGCATAGACCTTGGTTTTAAAAAATGTTAAAAATACTCATAATCTAATTAGATAATCCTTATTCTTAAAAAATAAAAACTATGGTTAAAATTGTAATTCAACATAAATTTTTTTAAAAAAAAACTTACAAAAAAAACTTTTTTTCCTAAAAATTAGCAATCTTTCTATTTAAACATATGTCACATAGGTTTTATATAATTTTGTTTCTAAAAATTAGCACACACTAACCCCAAAATTTACTCTATTTTAAATTTTAAATTTTAGTTTTATAAAAATTATTTCTTATGTAACCTTATTAATAATAGATAAATTTAAATTAAAAAATTATATTAAACTTTAAAAAAAAAAAAGTTTTATCACACGTGCTAAGCGCGTTGTGTGATGAGACTAGTTTTAATTAACAGACTTGCAAATTTCATATTTACTATAATTAAATAGTCTTCAGAGTTGAGACTATTTTAGGAGGCTCCACTGGTAATAAAACAGTTTTTGTTTTCTTTCCCAAAGCAAATAACAGTTTGTTTTACTGTTTCTTGCTTTCTTTCCTTTTTGTGGTGGTGCTTCCTTCCTTCCTTCCTTCCAATGGAGGTGGACGAAGTCAAGAACAGCAACAACAATCAAAACAACAACAACAGAAAGAACAAGAAGAAGGAGAATAGTCCTTCTGTGCCTTCCAACTTCGTCACGATTGTTCAGCTCGAGGAACGATGGCTTCGAGAGAAACGGAGCAAGCTGAAGGAGATGGAGCAAAAGGAAGCAGCTGAAAAAGAAAAGGAGCGACAGAGGAAGCTTCAGCCGCAGAAGCTTCGGGAACGAGAGGAGGAAGAGCTGAAGCGAAAACGGGTTCAGAGCCAGGGTCGACTCAAATTTAACACGGATGATCGCAAGCCCGACCGGAGACAGCCAATTTGGCGGGAAAATCGCCGAGCGGTGGTGGAGGTGAGCCCTGCGAAGAAGCCGGAGGAGACGGCGGCGGTCGTGGCCGTGGAGGTTGGTGCCGGGAATGTGAGTGCTCGTAAGGAGCAAACTGGCGAGGAAGCCAAGGAGAACAACAATGAGAAGAAGAACAAGAAGAGAAAAGGGACGAAGAAGAAGAAGAAAATGAAACCTAGGTCAGAGGAAGAGAAAGTGAAGGAGAAGGAGGAGGTGGAGGTGGAGGTGACGGGAGGTGCGTCACACGCGCCGAAAGTGATTAGCGAGAAGGAGAACTCTCCGGCTAAAGCGAACGGCGAATCGGAGGGAAAAAAGAGCGAATTCAGGCCGACGGCGGAGATTGAACGGAAATTTGGGGATTTCACAATCAGAAAAGGGAATGTTAGAGTGACGAGGCCGAACACCGGTATTTATCACGGTCACAGAGAGAATCGGGGCTTTGGAAGAAGTTACAGGGATTACAGAGGCTCTTCCAAGTTTGGTGCTGGAATGGTTTGGGTTAAGAAGGGAGAGATTGGTGGTGTTCACAATCACAGCTCGATCACCGAGCCGAAGAAATCGATGTAGTTTCAACTTTCAAATGCTCTGCGGTTTTTGGTGCAACGGTGCTTATTTTGGTGAGATTACCTTGTTCCCTTTGCTATCATTGTGTGTGTGTGTGTGTGTGAATGGAGATTTTGGAATCAATAATGCCTTCGTTTGGTGCTGTTGAGTATGAATGATTAGAATTTGGTTAGCATATGCAATGTTGTTTGCTTGCTTTCTAAGAATTTTGTGTGTTTCGTTTATACGTGTTTATGATGAACTGAAATGATTGAAACAATTTTAATATGTTGTTAAGGAGAGTGCAATGAATAGGTGAAGCTTTGAACTGTAGGTTTAGCGTGTTGATAGAGTTTCGTGAATTTTGATGTAGCAGTCAGAGAACTTGGAGGTTGTATCGTGTGTAAGTGTAACCGTTCTCAGTCGGAGGTGTGTTCCACTCCCACGTGAAAAGAATGTTGTATGCAACTGTTACACAAAATAATAAACCGAGAAGTTGAGGGATAGAAGAAATGATTGGGTTTTTTTGGTTGATAATAAATGATAATTCTGCTTAAAGAAAAATACTATCCTTCTGGTTCATTAACTTTAACTGGTACACATAATTGAATGTGTCGTCTTAAAGAATTAGCTAATAAATCACAATGATGTTTAGAGAATTAGATAAGCACTGTCTGACTAGAGAGAGAGAGAGAGAGTGGGGAAGAATTATAATGCTTTCCTTATTTGTTGTGAGGGCATATTAAGAGCACCTTATTCTGAAATTTGTTATAAACTATACTTACTGTAAATTCAATAAGGTAGCTTATTATATATTATCAAGTGGCCAAGCATGCATTACTTGAATAGAATAGTTTAAAAAGCATGTTATGTTGAACATGACTCAAATAATAAGCTGCACATTCATTAATAAGTAATTGTAATTGTTTTAGACATGATGTGTTTGTAAATGTGATGCATTGCTTGATTTGGAGGATATTTATCTTTGCAAAATGCAAATCATAGTATTTGGTATTCTGTGTATGATTTTCAACAAGGGGAATTACACAACAAAATGATGCTTGTCCACTGGGAGTTGAGAAAGATAGGGAAACTTGAGATTCATTGAGGTATATCTTTAGAATATTTAGTTTTTCTTCGTGTGGTGTTCCATTTTATCTTTTGATTATATCATTTTCGTTGGATGAGATGGAAATTGGACATCAGTTGGTGATACTGATTTTAAATGTGGCATTGTGGGTTGCAATTTGCTAATGTTAATTTCTGATAAATGATTGTTTCAGCAATGATATTTGTACAATGTGTAGGGGAAAGTTATTACATGAAGCTTTAGGAGGTGTTAAACTGAAACGGAGAACGGGATTTGGGTCATAAGTCAGCAACTAGTTGTGTAGGTAGGACTTCTAGTTTCTGAGGAAAATTTGAGACAGTGCTCTGAAAGATGAAACATGTTAGCTGTTAAATTCCGTAAGTAGAGCTTAGAATTTAGAAATGCAGTATGCAAAATTGGCTTATTAATGATAACCATACTGAAAGACTTGGCAGATGATTATAGTACATATAGTTTTTAATAAGAGTTTGTTTGTTAAAGGTGATGTTGACTTTTCATTTTTGGATGATAATAAAGTTTTATGCTTGGCAATGAAATCTTAGAAAAATAATTAGAACTTATAAGACATCATAGTTCTTAAGGAGGTTATTTATTCTTTTTTTATATGTTTTCCTTAATAGATAGATAATCCAAGGGTGTGTTCTTTCTAGTTTGCTCACTGATCAAGGCTGGTCTTTTTTTGTGTTCATGAACTTAATATAGTTTCCAACCTGTTCTTAACCAGTAAATATTAATTTCTCTAGAATGACTAATTTTACCTACTACTAGAACTTAAGAACCCTTCTCTGACTGCCATATTATGTATCTGCAGTTAGAAATTTTATGCACGCAGAACTCTTATGATCTTAAAATGAAATAGCATTTCTGTTAGTCTGGAATCCCTGAGTTTTTAATACTGCACAAAAGTTGACTTGCGTGTAAAGACTAAAGATTACTGCCATAACCAAATAAATATTCTGGAAGATACTCTGAAGCATTTGAGTTTTTAACTCTCCCTCACACCACTCACCTATACTCACACACACACACCACACACACACACACACATCTTTAATAATTACTGCTTTTGAAAAACCATTACTTTGGCAATTTTAATTAGGGTTGCCTAAACTCAATATTTTTAATCATTACTGATGTTTTATTTGATTGTTTGCTCATCATGCTTCATTTTTTTTTTTTACGTTACATTATGCTTCAATTGGTTGCTTTTAAAATGTGAAAAGGAAACTTTAGAATCTCTCGTGACTAATTCTGGTTATTCGGATTAATTATCAATGAAAACCTTTTAAGTTAACATTTTTATTTTTCCTTAGAAAGTATATCTTGAATGCAGGTTTGCTAGAAGTGGCTGCTGGAGAAGGAGAAAGGGAAGAAGTAATTAATACTATTTAAAGTAATTGATATCATATTGATCCATGCCTGTTTGGTACAGTTTGTTTTTCAGTATTTTGAAAATGGATTGTTTGAAAGAGCTGTACCTAGAAAAAAATTTAGGGTTTTAGATTTACTTTAAGAAAGTGGATCTAAACCGCCCTTCTAAATAGGCAAGTGATACAATTAATTTCATTTACTTGGGTTGGTCACTCTCTTTAATGGATTTGACCATAAATCTGTGCATCACCATAGAAGAATCAGAATAATTAGCACCTTTCCTGCATCTCCCAGAAAGTATCTCATGCAGCGGCTATATGCATCCTGCCTCTACCATGCTATGAGAGATAAGATGCATATAAGTAATGCATAAGATAATACCACCCCCCTCCCAAAAAGAAAAGAGAAAAAGAACTGGAAGTCACTACTTTACAATTTTGATATAGCCATTCTTATGTATAACAATAGATACTGCCTTACATTACTCTCTGGCTGTCTGCTATCAAGTAGTAATGACTGGCTCTCTGCTATCAAGTAGTTAATGGGGTTAAATACCTGTCAGGTTTTGGTATGCAGTAGCTTTTACAGTACTTTGTTTCTTGCTTTTAGCTGCAAAATCATCTCTAGATTGGCCATTGAAGAATTTCTCTGAGCTTGTGTCCAACGCCATTCCCAAAATACTTGGGTTCCGTTTAGTTGGAAGTGTGAAAAAAAAAGTGGGAGAATGAAAAATTGTGAGAGGATAAAAAAGTGGGAGGATGAAAAATATTTAGTTTTTCCTCTTGTGAGTTCGGTTAAAGGGGTGAAAAAGTAAGAGGATGAAAAATGTAATTTATATAAATTTACTATTATACCCTTATTACATAATATGGAAGATGTTGAAAAAAAAAAACATTCAGACATAACATTGAAAAGAAGAAAAAAAAAAAGTTCTTAGTAACATTGAAAAAAAAAAAAAAAGGTTAGGTGGTATGGGGGCTTTTTTAGTAAAAGCCACCATCCCAATGTTTTCTCTCACCATTTTTTTCCTAATTTGGGAGGAAAATTTTTGTAGGCCTGGGGGGAAAATTTTTCTCCCGGTTTTTCATCCTCCCTTTCTTTTCTTTCTAAACGAACAGTGGAAAATGGCTATTTTCCTCCCTTAGTTTTCCATCCTCCCTTAGTTTTCCATCCTTCCTATTTTCACTTCAAACGGACGGGGCCCTTGTATTTTGAACTAATGTTATTTATACTTCTGTATTATATATATATAAAGGATCCTTTTATGTAGTTTAAAAATACCATAATGAAATGTAACTTTTCTTAAAAATAAAGTTATAAATGTCAAATAATAAATTTCATTTTAAATTCAAAAAGAGAATTTCTAAAATTTAGGATTTTTTTTTTCTTTTAGGTTTATTTTTTTAAGAAATAATTTAAGTAAAAAACACCCCAAATTTAATGAAAAAAAAAAAAAAACTAAGAGATATTTATCCAAAACAAATATAAGAGCCTCTGGGTACATGCAACGCTCGCTTTGAGGCAAGTTTAATGATAAGTGGTAAGTGAATGAGTCATAAAAACTATTTTTTTCCAAGGACCTGATTATTCATTTACTATTATCTTTGCCCCAAAATTTCATGGTGAGAGATTTCTGTTGGACTATGATGGCTAAAAAGACGCTATCTTTTTTTTTTTCTTCTAAGTGATTAATTTTGATACTCAGATATAAATTTGTGCTAGTTGAATGAATCTTTTTTCTGATTTTGTAATTGATCATCAGCTTCCATTGGGTGAAGATTGGAATAGAAGATTTGAATCTAATTACCACTTGATATCACCATGAGTCCATGATCAGTATAAGAACGGGGGCTTAACTGAATTGATCTGCATCATTCAAAAAAATTTAGCCGATATATTACTTTTTTTTTCTATTTCTTTTTTTACTCCAACTAAAAGAAAATAAGTTTTTTTTTTTTTGACAATTAAATATGTTATATATATATATATATATAAAGCTCGATCATGTTCCCCACTTTCCCTCCCATTATGAGTCTAATTCCTTCAATTCCATTAATCATCATTACGTGGTGAATCATTCCCAATTAAAAATGAAATATTATGGAAATCATTGAAAATAATGACAATTTACACCCAGCTATGAATGACAAATTATGTACCATTCATTAAGGAAATAAGTCCAAAGATTTCATTTTTGTAACCGTTCTTCTAACAACTAGTAGAAAACTAGATGTTGGTATTTAATTAGTTACTAAATATCTTCTCAAAAAAAAAAAAAAATCAAGATTCTAACTATAGGTAGAACTAATCAGAAATGAATTAACGGTCTATCTTTTATCTCAAAAAAAAAAAAAAATTAACGGTGATATTATATATCTCTATTTGGTAAAATGGCATATTTGATTTCCCATTTATTTTAGTTAAACATTATCTTTGTTAATCCATTGCTGAAGAAGACGCAGACTGCGAGAGCGAGTGGACTGTACACTGTAAAAGTGGGGAGGCCTTGCTCATGGCTCTGCGAACAAAAAGAGTAAATAATTGACATCTTGTTTATTTTTCTTCTTTCAAAACTGTACTATTTCAAATATCTTAGTCTTTCTAACTTGTTTATTCCATCAATCATATTACTTTTGATTGAAGCTAATGCATTACTGCAGCATTAAGTATGATTATCATTCTTTCTGATAATTATTAAATTGATATAGTCTTTTATAATGATATCTCCTTATAAATACACGTAACGGTCGAATTTTTTTCAAGAACACTAGTCACTTGTTTAGACTTTTATTTCTTCTTCTATAATAAACCTTTTTCTTTTCTTGACCTTCCTCCTTTGTAACAGTTTCTCAAAAAGACATGGCCCAAGGTGGCGGCAACAATGCTGGCAATACTGGTAATAGTGGTGGTGGCAACAATGCTGGCAATACCGGTAATGGAGGTGGTAGCAACAACAACAACAAAAAGCCTGAGGAGGTTCAACCACAACCGGTAAAGGAGCAGCTACCTGGCATTCAGTATTGCATTAACAGTCCTCCTCCATGGCGTCCGTACTCTCTCTCTCTCTCTCTCTCTCCACGTATATATAGCCACGTCTCATATTGTTTGATAATTCGATTGTCGCAAGAATGAGGGGGGATTTGAATCTTTATTTTCCGTTCGTATAGGAGAACATGACATTGAGCTACAAGATTTTTTTGGCTTAATGTCTTTACATTGAGATTTATTGATTTTGCTTCTTGATGTTATGTTTCACCTTTGATCTTTATTTTAGTTTATTGGATCATTGTACTAATCCATTTACCAATTAGATTTACCAATACAAAAAATTAATGTAAATTCATAATTCAATATTTATGTGCCTTTCTAAAAAAAATAAAAATAAATAAAAATTATTTCATTGTAATTTAAGTCCAAATTTGGATGAGAAGGACTTATATTTTTGTCATGATGCAGCTGAAGCTGTTGTGTTGGGATTCCAGCATTATGTACTGATGCTTGGCATTACCGTTTTGATCCCAAGTATCATTGTTCCTCAGATGGGAGGCAATGATGTAAGGATTAAACTACATTTTCTTGAATGTTGTTTCTCTTCTTTCTTGATTAATTTGCCTAATTATTTAATTTACTTGAGGTTATTTTTGTCATTGCAGGCTGAGAAGGCTAGAGTGATACAGACCTTACTTTTTGTTTCAGGATTGAGCACACTATTGCAGTCTTTATTTGGGACCAGACTTCCCTCTGTGGTTGTGGGTTCATATTCATATATTATACCCACAACTTCAATTGTATTAGCCCGTAGATATAATGCATATACAGATCCTCATGAGGTTGATCTTTATAAATGTCTTTGGCTTTGGCTTTTTTTTTTTTTTTTTGTAATTTTTATTTTAATTGAGAGGTTTGACATTGTGCTATACTAATCCCTTTGCCTCATGGGTGAATTTTCAGAGGTTCATGGAGACTATGAGAGGGATACAAGGTGCTTTAATTATTACTGCATGTTTCCAGACTGCAATGGGTTTCTTAGGCTTTTGGAGAAATGCTGTTAGGTATATTATCCATAATTTCCAGTTTCATAAATTCCTAGGCTTTTTTATTAGTTTACAAGAAAATAATGTGTTAGCTATCTCATGATCGTTAATTTCTTTAATTGCTTGCTGAATTAGGTTTCTGAGCCCCCTTTCTGTCGTTCCATATGTAACTTTGACGGGTTTTGGGCTTTATCATCTTGGTTTCCCCATGGTAAAGAGTTCTAAATCTTTTATCTTTACCCTAATTAATAATTGCTAATTTTTTATCAAAGCATTCTGTTTTTTGTTTGACTTCAAGAGTTTCCATGTTTTTCTTCCTTTTTATGTTGCAGCTGTCAAAATGTGTTGAAATTGGCCTTCCCGGGTTGATTGTAATGGTTTTCATCTCTCAGGCAAGTAGCCAGGTTCTCTTCCAATCCAATCACTCTCTTCACCCCACCTTACTTCTATTTATTCTGGGTGACACCCGTTTAGAATCATACCATATCATATTATTTATTTGAGAATTGGTTAGGGATAAAATTCTCTCTAGGGAAAACCACTGAAAGACTATTGTTTCTAGACAGAGAGAGAGAGATGAAGAGTCTATGACTTTGTTTTTAATAACAATACTTGTTAAATAGAGTAGAGTTGAGTGGAAATTGACTGTTATTTTTAAATTAAAGGATGCATCAAGGAAATTTGTCATTCAATTGGGCGTACTTTGTTTGTAGGACAGTAGTAGATAGATATTAAAGGCCTAACTCTCCACCTGCATAATGGGTTGCTTAATATGATCATTTTTCAAACTGCCAATGAACTCTAGCTCAAATTCCTTCCTTCCCCTCATAAGATGGAGTGGGGAGTGAGGTAAATGTGCTTTATATATATGTGTGTGTGTATATCATATGAAGTTTGATGATTGATGATTCTCTTTCTTCTTTATTTTTCACTTGTGGTGTTGGTTTATGCTTTTGCAGTATCTTCCTCAAATTTTGATACCAAAGAGGCCAATATGGGATCGATTTGCAGTGCTATTCTCAGTCTCAATTGTATGGATATATGCACAACTTCTCACCTCAAGTGGTGTGTATAACAACAGACCTGCAAAAACTCAGATTAGTTGCCGCACAGATCGTGCTGGACTCTTTACTGCAGCTCCTTGGTGAGATTTTTCAAACAAGCTCATATAAGTATTATGTAACTGTTTTCGTCCCCCCCTCTTGAAACCACATAAATCTCCCCTCTTACTTTCATGAGGCATATCTGAGATTGAGATTAACATTTGATAATCACAGTTAACAATGTAAATACCTAAATGCACCTAAAAGTCTCTTTTAATTCAGGAGCTAGACATCATGTTCTAAACCCATAATGGCCTCTTTGTTAAGTAGATTTTTATCTTTCTTCCCTTTTGATGTTCCATTCATATTGTTCATAAAGCTGCAAGAGATTCAACAATAATACTTTTGAAATATAAAATAATGAGAAAGAAGATTTTTTTTAAAAAAAAAATTTTAACTCCCCATTCTTTTTAACCACTTAATAGCATATAAAGAAGGATGGTTGTCTGAATTACAAGCAAAGAATGGATAGTAGCATCGACAGCAGGATATCCAGGATATTTCCTTTTACCACATCATGATCATCCTTTGTATTATGGAGGGTGTTATTTCTATTCTTTACATTTATCGCTTCCAAGGTGTTACAAAAGTATAAATCAGTGCAAATAAATGCCACATTTATTACTTATATAATTCAACATAGAAATGGTGTCATATTCTTTCATTTTGATAGACCATTGTCCTTCGTTGACTTTAGTCTTTCAATGTATGAATTCACCCTATTATATGGAAAGACCATAATCATTCAGACAACTTAGCCTATGTATTTCACCTTCTTACTGAATAGTTTGATTACATTATATGACATTATGCCATTGTTTTATCACATGCAGGGTATATATTCCTTACCCGTTTCAATGGGGAAGCCCCACATTTCATGCCGGGGAAGCTTTTGCTATGATGGCTGCTTCTTTTGTTTCAACTTTTGAGGTTTACTTTTTAACAGCTATTTTATGTGTTTTTTGTTTATTAGCTAGCTACCCTGCCATCAACTTCTGTAATTTACTTCCGAAAGCACAAACTAGTACGCAGTAAATTACGCGTGCAAATTCTCAGTTTTTGTGTTTACTTTATGAATATGAAAAACATATTTTCATCATTCTAAAATCAGAAATAAAGAAAGACAAATGCAAAATATTTCTCTTAATTTTCCCCTTTTATTTGCAGTCTACTGGTACATTTTTTGCAACAGCTAGATATGGCAGTGCCACACCAGTGCCACCTTCTGTTATTAGCCGTGGAGTTGGCTGGCTGGTAAGATGTGTAAATGTGATGTCTCATTTACATATCATGATTCTCTCTCTATTCATTGTAGACTAAATTTTTTTCTGCTCCTTCACTTCTGCCATTTGTTTGATTTTCAGGGAGTAGGAGTTTTGCTCAATGGAATGTTTGGATGTGTAACTGGCGCTTGTGCTTCAGTGTAAGAAGTTCAAACCTCTTATTCAATACAAACTATTATAGAGCATCCTATCAAAAAGAAAAAAAAACTATTATAGAGCAAATCAGATAAAGGTCTTCTGGCTCCACCTCTAACTCTAGTTTATGGACTAGAAGGTTTATTTTGGATATCATCTGTTAATAGTGATCTGATCTGATGCAGTTGAAAGAAAGAAAATGGTTCAATCTAATACTCAATCAAAATAAGTAAAAAAAAAAATCCTTTATTTTTTTATTTGTTCACAACATAAAAGTGGGGGGAGGGGTAAACTTTCAACAAAAAACCAACTATTGTTGTTAGCAATAATATAAAAATTTTAGGTTTACAGTACAACTTCCAACTACTTCATTTGACATTTTCCAACTGTCTTATATGAATTTATGTCACCAAAATAAAAAATAAATTATTGTTGTTATAGAAGAGACATTTTATGGTAGTAATAATAAATAGGTATGAATAGAACAGAAGAGGAAGGTTATACACTGCCTTCTTTGAAATATTATAACATTTCTCATAGGTTGAGCCCACTTTCAAGGACATAGAATGGCAAAAACATTAAAGGAGGTTTGATTCTTTGTCAGATCATAAACCACAAAAACACATTGTAGTGTTACAACAAGATTCACACACATAAGGTGAAACATGATTTACGGATAAAGGAAGACAACCCAAGCATTTGAACATTTTTTCCTTATTACTTTTCCTTATGTGATTTGCTTCATGTATAGGGAAAATGCTGGTCTATTGGCATTGACAAGAGTTGGAAGTCGAAGAGTCATCCAAATATCGGCAGGGTTTATGATTTTCTTCTCTGTGTTTGGTATGCTAGCTCAAATAACTCTTATCATGTCAACGCTTATAACTTGTTTGCACTTATAGTAACTGCTGGTTTATATTAAATATGAGCTCTTTCAGAAAGATAGTTGTTCCAAACAAAATTCACTGTTGAGGACCTGGCAGTGTTAGGTATTAAACTTAATCAGTTTCTAAACCATGCCCAGCTGAATGTAATATTCCATCCTATTCTTAGAATGTGAAACTAGGAGAGAGGACAAGTCCTATCATTCACATTCACCATCAACTGCTTTCTTTGTAATCTTCAGAACTGAAATGCATCCAAAAGTAGTATATAGAAGATTTGAAATCATGCCTATTGCATCATATTTAAGATGTAATCAATTTAAATGTGGGTAATCATGTTCTTGACCAGGAAAATTTGGAGCACTTTTCGCTTCTATACCTCTACCAATCGTAGCAGCTTTGTACTGTGTGTTCTTTGGCTATGTTTGTAAGTACTCTATTTCACCTAAACTTCCCTATGATCAGGGCATCATGCTCAATTTTTAGAGATTTTGTTTTCCTGTCAATGCAGAATGAATGGTAACATGGTTTGTAATGTTGTGTGCAGCTTCTGCAGGTCTTGGCTTTCTCCAATTCTGTAACTTGAACAGTTTCAGAACAAAATTCATATTAGGTTTTTCTTTCTTCATGGGAATTTCAGTACCACAATACTTTAGAGAATATTATCATATAGATTTCCGCTCTGGTCATGTTCACACCAGCTCTGGATGGGTGAGAGTCTTGAACTGAAATGGTCTTACATATCAAATTACTTAGTCAATATATATGTTAATTCTCCCACCATTTGCGTTTTACTTAATTTTGACTTATAACTTGCAGTTCGACGATATGGTGACTGTCATCTTCATGTCCCACACAACGGTGGCTGCACTGGTTGCTTTGATTTTGGATTGCTCACTCTCTCCTGAAACTGATGCCACAAGAAAAGACACCAGCTTGAAATGGTGGGAGAGGTTCAGCTTATATAGTTCGGATCTTAGAAATGATGAATTCTATGGATTACCATGCAGACTTAATAATCTTTTCCCAACCCTTTAGACCTATGGAAGAATGTATTCAACTACTACAGATAGTGTTCTTATTTTTCACTCATTCTGCAAGAGGGAAGCAAAAATGCACTTTAAAACTTTTACTTTATTGTGTAGTTTATATATTCAATCTTTAAAGCCTTGAAATGTTTTGTTACTACTGTTAATTCTCTTCCAGTTTGATGTGGTTAGATAATCACTAAAGTCTGCTCTTTTTATTTTCTTTTTCTTCACTGCTTTTTGTTGATTACATCACACCACCCTGGTAAGATTGACGTTGCTGCCAGAGACTCCATCTATGCACCATTAGTAGTATTTAGTATTTTACTATTTTTAGAACTTCATCATACCGGTGTTGGCTTGCAATGAAGTAGTTTCATACTTTCATTAGAAAAACTGGACCAAATACATTGTCCTGGAACTGGAACAAGCAGAAAAATCTGCAAATACAACAAGGTCACAGAATGCAACTAGAACTAAAAGTCTAAAACAACAGCACACCTCAAAGAAGAGAGGAAAAAAAAAAAAAACTGGCTGAAAAACACCACAGACAACAAAACTGTCACAATTTTGAGGTGTCACCATGACACCTCAAAATTGATTTTAATTTAAATTGGGGTTTTTTTTTTTTTTTTTTAAATTATAGAAAAACCTGACCAAATACACTGTCCTAGAGCAAGCAGAAAATCTGCAAAGAAGAGAAAAAAACTAGATGAAAAACACCACAGACAACAAAACTGTCACAATTTTGAGGTGTCACCATGACACCTCAAAATTGATTTTCATTTAAATTGGGGGTTTTTTTTTTTTCAATAATAGAAAGCCTGACCAAATACACTGTCCTAGAGCAAGCAGAAAATCTGCAAAGAAGAGAAAAAAACTAGATGAAAAACATCACAGACAACAAAACTGCCATTATTAAAATTGATTTTCATTTGCAGTGGGGGTTCAGGTTGTGCCAAATACAAAGCATAATAATAAAGCTGTTTGTATGGTGAAGTCAGAAGTGGCAGCTCTTATACATAAAAAGTTAGAAAAAAATTTGGAGGAAATTTCTAAAATGTCGTTTTCCCCAAAAGTGGGAAACCATCTTTTCTAATCCCAATTAGTTTTTGCTTTCATTGAGAGTCGAACTCAAGACCTCCCGCTTACTAAACGGGTGCTCTAACCAACTGAGCTATGAAAGCTTGGTTGATTGGTTTTTGAAACAATTTAAAATTACCTAGGAGTCTAAGACAAATTATTGACCAGTCCGAGAACACAAAATATACATCTTTGATTCTCGATTTGCGTGGCAGTGGTGCTAGTCTGCTAAGAAACTTCAAATTCTTGCATGCAATGGGTGTTTCACAACAACAGAGGGTCCACAGTGTACTGAATGCTTTCTAGTTTCTACTTTCTACAACCAACCCAGGCACTCACCATCACCAATAATAGGATGTCAAATCATTTAGACCACAGTTGTTGAGAAAAAAAAAAAATGACCAACATAGCAGGATTTGCCGTACATTGATATTCCAATTGAATTCAACATTTAAGGGTGTTTAACGATATTTATATTTTTTTAAAATAAGTGTGGGTGAAAAAATATATAAAAATATGTATTTAAATGCATGTACTAAAAGAACTTTAAGTTCTTTTAAACTTAATATTACTTAAAACAAATTTATTTGTTTTTTTATTGATCAATGTAATCAAAGTATTTGAATATGATCAAACAACTTAATGTATTGTGCCTAAACTACTAAGTTTTACCCTCAAGTTATTATACCAAACTATGGCTAATTGAATTAACCTCGTATTCATTCAAAAAAAAAGAATTAACCTCTATCCTCATTCAATTAATTTTGTTATTCTCAGTACCTAAAGTACTAAGTTTCACCGCACTATTGCTAATTGCCAAGCTTAATATGAGTAAGTTTATAACTAAGTTCTTCTCAAAAAAAAAAAAAAAACAAAACTTGTAACTAAGTGGTTAAAATATGTTGTGATTGGTTAGGGTGGATGTGGTTAGTCTAAATTTATCCACCGTGGAGTCAAATTTAATTACCCCGTTGCCGTTGGTTAAAAGGAACCTTCACCCACAACGGATAGCAATTACAAAATGAGAATTTCTATTGAGGTTTCCCCTCAAATCAATACACTATTGAATTAGCCTCCATCCCCGGTCAATTAATTTTGTTATTCTCTACGGACAAGATTGCGTACAGTTTAAAATTTGTCGCACATATTTGGTTCAATGTGCTTAGTACATAGTACATATTTCAGCTCATATTCTGTCAGTTCATTTATCAGGACTAGCAATGGAATCTATGAATCTATATGATATTGGAGGATGAGACTTGAGTACTGTACAAAGTTTTGATCCTGGAAATCCTCTTCAAAAGATGATGGGGTTTGCCAATTTGCAAATTATTGTGCAAGTGGCAAGGATTTAACTAGAACATGTGGCCACTATTGAACAATCAGCTTGGCACAACTGATAATAATTCGAAATTAATTGGGTTATAGTCAAAAGTGTCAACTTAAGAACTTGCTTCTTAAATTATCATATTATTTATTTCAAAACACTATACGTTTGTATTATCTATTTTACATTACATTTCATTAAAATATTAATTTGTTTTAATTTTATTTTTTTTTCACACACAACAACTATGTATTATCTTTTTTTATTCTCAAAATAGTTAAATAAATAATAAATAAATAAAACTGAATGTGAAATAAATAATGTCAACATACATTTCCATAGTTATCATAATGATTATATATTTTTACATAATTTTAAATTTAATTGACTAAATTTTTTTTTTTTAATATACAGACACGGTAAATGCTTGAATCACTACAAAAATCATATAGCCCCAAAAGCCCAAAAGGAACCTTTTGTGAACCACAAGCAAATAATCCTTGAAGTGGACTACTTGAATTTATCCACTACGAATTAAATTTTTTTTTTTTTGATGAATTATCCACCACAGCTTTTTACCGCAAGCTGTGTTGTGTAAACTTCGGACATCGGGACATGGGTTCACACTTCACAATCAAAGTCGTCAGCAGATCAAAACATTTGATTGACAGGCATGTATCTAATGGTTTTTATCTTTTTTGTCCTGCTGATCTGTAAAATAGCGTCCACTGACGTGAATTAGACCTAAAACTAGTAAATTCCCATTAAAATGCTACGGACAGTCCTACTATTGCTGTCGAGGTTGTAGTAGTTTACTTCTTCTTCTTTCTTTTTTTTTCTTTTTTGAAAATAAATATCATGGTGCAATTATTCCTCCCACGTATTACGCGTACACCAAATACATAGTACATCACTTCATTAATTAGACGGCCAAAGTTCTATAGGTTCGTTTCAAATCATAGTTCAATCTTTTCTCTCACGTTTTACACATACACCGAATGCATGATATATCACCTCGTTGATTAGACATATAAAATTATATACTTTTGTTTCAATTTCTCTGTCCTGCAGAATTTGAATGTTGATTTTATAAATGATTTTGTTAGCGTGTACCTTAAGGGCACACAATAATTAATTATTTTTTAAAATATTTTTTTGAGAATTAAAAATGTATTGACAGTTTTTTTAATTTTTGATAAAATATTTCTAAAAATAAACGGTTTAGGACACACATTAACCAGACCCTTTTATAAATAAATAAATAAAAAAAATTAATGAAGCACTCCAAAGTGGGCACTCTTTGATTATTAACATTCCTTATAAAAATTACTCATTTTTCCATTATTTGATTGTGATCTTGATTTTTTTATTTAAAAATTATTTTGTTGTTGTCTGATTCATACAAAAAATTATTAATAATTCTTGTAATTTTAAATAATTATATCAACAAAAATTTCTATTCATGAAAATCTACTCTGAATAGTGAATGGAAAAACATTTTCTATACCAAAAAATAAAAAGGTTGGAAAGTAACGAGAATAAATAAATAGATAATTTTTTTTTTAAAAGGCAATAGTCGGGTCAACAACTATCGCGATTGATGGATGTGGCAATGAAATTTCTACTATTAATAATTTAATACCACAAGGATGGATGGTCATAAAAGGTCATGAAAATAAATTAAAGTAGCACGCCAGTTACTATTTCCAAAAAAAATAGTTACTATTTCACTTTTCAATGACCAGCTGTATCTTCTTCATACAAGAATCAATTCACTTCCAATATTGTCAATTTGAAACCGACCAAGCTATGAGAGCCTCTTTCTTCTTTGGAGTGTCTTTATGAGAATGACATTTTTTTTTTGTTGAGAGATTATGAGGATGACATTTAATTTGTCATTCTCAAGTCTACTTTTTTTTTTTTTATTAAAATTTCTTAAGTCTACTTGAATTGATGGATGCCTTTGTAGATAGTTTGAAGCTTATGAGAATTTTTAACCCTTGTGGACTAATAAGAATTAAACAGTGTTAGCACTTGGCAAAAAATATATATATTAGCATACTTCTTTCAAATGAAAATTGAAATATATAGCATCAATAAAAATTTAGTCAATTTATTTTATTTCATTTTGTTAATTTCAATATACTTTTTTTTTAAAAAAGAGTTTCAACCAAAATGCTAATCAGTTTTGGGTATAAGGAAAAATTAAATCTCAAATCTCTTATTCAATTATCATAGGCTTTATCAGTTCAGTTAACTAAAATCCACA
This sequence comes from Castanea mollissima, assembly GCA_014183005.1. Classification (NCBI taxonomy): domain Eukaryota; kingdom Viridiplantae; phylum Streptophyta; class Magnoliopsida; order Fagales; family Fagaceae; genus Castanea; species Castanea mollissima. Next base: position 4,341,526 of record JACAVU010000012.1, on the reverse strand, counting down.
AATTTCATTGTACTTGATTTTATATTCAAAGACCCACTAACGAGCTTAAAGATTTGCATTTAACTAGAATGATATCTAACACATTCAAACTTTATGGTCTAATTCAATTGGTATTAGAGCTTGCTAGCAACCTGATCGATATGGTAAAATGCAACAACAGAAGCAATCACTATATTTTCAAAGCTTTCTTATTAAATAATTTAAATTACAGTCGGATATGTTTTGAAAAAGCATACAGCCAGAATGCATGATATGGTCTAGTAGGCTTTCTATTCTGCATCCATGTGTGAAGACTTCAGGCTTCTAATTAATCAGGATCAGCCAACCCATAACAGTAAGGCTTAAAAACTTTTCAACTCCTCACAATACGCCTTTTTTTTAATTTATGCGCAATGCATGCAACATGGGTTTGCACGTTTTCTTTGTTTTTATTTTTAATGTTTTCATGATAGGTTTGCATGTTTTCTCAGCTCTCTCAATTATTAATGTAATAAAATTAGAAGGACAAAAGTACCAATAAAAGAAGAATTGAAAATGGCCGTTTTGTAAGCATTCTTGATTTTCTTGATAAAACAGAAGAAGATTATTGGGTTTGATTTTGACTCTTGCTGTCTGTTTTAGAGGCTTAGCATCAACTTCAAGAGCAATAAAGTTGATATAAGGAGATGTTCCTGAAGGAGTAGCAGGAGAATCTTCACAAAGGTTTAAATTCTTTTGAAGGACGGTGCATGCTTTAGTGCAACTGTCAAGCAAGTAGAAATGGTTGACCCTGCTAGCATTGTAGGTACGGGGGACCTCATCGTCAAGGTGCAGCCAATGCCCATACTGCAGTACTTCTATTTTTAAAATGGAGATAGGAAACAGGACCCCGCGAATTTTGATTCTATTTGAAATATCTCAATTTTTTATAATAAAAAAAATCAATATTCTGCCTATAATTTCGATTTAAAATGAACAAGATATGTTATAAATGATGTGAAAGTTGTTGTACAGCGATTAAATGATGAGTGAAAGAATGAAAGAGAAAGCACACATAAAAATTTATGTGATTTTATCTCATGGTTCATGTTCATATTGAGAAAGTCTTTGACAGCTATATATTTTATATATTGATGGGACTGACGAAGTTAAACACCAACGAGGTAGCCTTTACGGATGAACTTGACCAGTTATCCACGTCATTGGAGAAAACGTTAATGTCATTCAATGCTGTTAATAATGCCTCAACCGTTACAAGACCAACTGGACGAACCGGTGGAAACACATTAAAACCCATTACTCCACCAGAGACGTTATCAGGGGAGTCATTAACACCCCAACGGCTATAGTCCCCAAGGATATATAAAACCCTCACAACACCAATACAAGGTACACACAACATCACAACCTATACTAAGTTATTTTTGATATTTTGACTGTTGCCTTCTTTCACACTGACTTTGGCATCACAGGCGTTGTGGTAGGCACCACACCGGTGACCACTCAATAAGTTCTTGAATCCATAGGTTCGTCAAAGTACTATCAGGAACCATCTAGACGAATCCCAGAGAAACCGACAAGATTCTGCTTCATCATATATTAAGCATTTGTTACAATGAACTTAATGTAGAGTTTATTATTAGAGAATATATAACTAACTTGAGGCTAATCATAGACTAACCTAAGGCGTACAAATAGCAACATCCATAATCCATATCAGAAATATTGTTATGCACTACTACTTCTTCTTCATCTCCTTATTTTTCCTTTTTTGGCTTCACAACTCACAAATCCCTTACTATCAATGATATTTTTATTAGACTAAGTATACTCTTATATGCATTTTACGTACATTCTTTTACATAATATTCACAATCGCAACCATTGATATACACATTTTCAAAGCAAAGACAGTAGTGTTCACGTTTAAAATATAAAAAGTGGATGTAAAATAATAATTATAAGAGAATAAGTCTCCTAATAATAATAATAAGAATTATTATTATTATTATTATTATTATTATTATTAAAAATTGAAATTAGGTTTATTTTATAGTTTGGCGAAAGGATATATATTAAAAAGGTCTTTGTATCATAACTCAAATGTGAGGTAATTAGTACCACCGCCCATCTAGGCAAGTTGGTACCCGGGTTTAGTAGTGACCTGTTGCTCGGTGGTTCAATCCCTTACACTTACCTAGCAAAAAAAATTTTTGAGACAATTAGTGGTTTTCCTGATCACATTTAATGAATATTTTGCAGGAAAAATGTCTTTTCCCAATTATTGAGAAGAATGTAGAAACAAACAAACAATTAGAGTTAATTTAAAGAAAATAAAAAATTAATCTAAAAACCTTTGACTGACCATTCTCATACACCCAAATTGTGGATCATGGACTAGCACATGTGGTTAATATTCGAGACAAATTTGACTGAACCCTCAGGCGAAGACCTAATGTCGGTTCCGTTATCTGCTAAGGAGTCGCATTACTTATCATTTTCAATGATTCACATGTAAGGCATTGGCTTTTGCACGAAGTTGGGGTCAGTGATTTATGTTACCTGATCAATTATCTCTAGTACTCCAGAATAAATCTCAAGCAATTTCAGAGTCACTAAAAGCATCTCCAACCACTCCTCTGTATTCTTCTCCCCAAAATTATTAGAATAAACCGGAAATTGAAGCTCCAACAGATACATTATTGGCTGTGCCAATTATATACTCTTGTAATTTATAATTACTCAATGCATCGAGACTGTTATTATACTATGGTCACAAGCTTTGTAGACTTGTAACTCAATTGGTTGTCACTCGCAAATGTTATTAACGAAGATATTCAAGATTCGAACCCTCTCTTTGGCTATCTTTGTTCATTCCCCACACCCATAGCCAAAAGTAACCTCCATTCCCATTATGAAGCCTCACGACACTAGTCTCCCACTTCCAAACGTCGTTGTGAACATTTCACAAGTAATGGCCTATGTAATCCAATCATTGAAAGATCGTCTTAATGTAATACATTGGAACGAAGAAACACCTACCATTATTGGTGTCAAATTGGGTTAATTTTGAGGTGAATGAAGCCATAATTTCTTTGGATTGTTGACCACCAATTATTGATTAGCCCCCGAACCAGTCGTCATTGCAATCAAGCTATAGTTGATTTGGAATCGGTGGTTGCTTGGGGGTGTGACCAAGGGAACTTTATTTTTCCGGAAATATTTAATTTTGCAATATGTGATTTGGATTTGATGACCAATGTTCTAGCCTTATAGGTGGTCTTTATGTGCGGTGGCCTAGGTTCTTCAAAGTTGTTGTGGTAGACGGAAAGTGTTAGGTGTTGATTTGATGTTTGACTTGATTGATGGTGTAATAATTGATTAAGATCAGGTGCACCACCTGCATGTAATTTTAGGAATGATTGAATTTATTGTTGTAAAAAATAACTTATAATCTCAATTATTAATTAAAAAAAATTTAAAAAATAGTTAAGAGAAGTAAAAAAATTGAAAGTTAAAAAGATGAAAAGTAAAAAAAAAAATTGTGAGAGAAGATGGGTGAACTGCACCTGATGCAATACATTGATATGCTACTTAAAGTATTTCATCAGATCTTAATTCGTGTAATAATAATAACGGTATTGGGTATTCATAAAGCATTTATTAATTGATTATTTTTTAACAAAATTTAATATCATTTTTATGAAAAAATATAAAATGTTATTTTAATTTTTTGTATAAAAGAAATATTTTTTAAATCAATGTTTTAGGGTATTCGTAAACTTTTTTTTAATAATAAAAAAATTAATAATAAATATTTACATGGATTAGAAAAAGATAAAAGAATTTTTCATGGGTTTATTTAAAGAGGTGGTTAGCTAAAAAAGCATTTTTAATAACCAATTTTTTGAAATTTTCAATTTTAAATTGACCGCTAAAGGTAATCGAAGGAGGCCCTAAGTTGAATTTTTAATATATATATATGTATATATGTATGTATGTATATATGTGTATATACGTACACATGCGGACCTACATAGGGAATTTTATTACTTGAAACTTAGGCCTCCAAATTATGTCTTTGAATCTTCTTTTATAATGATGTATAGTACATAGCACACAATCGTGTACCAACTTGAACAAAGTTTTTCTCCAAATTAATTTGGAGAGAAACCCTACAAACTCGTCATATATATTTGTATTGAGTGTGAATTTTGAAAATCTAACTGTTGAATTTCATGTTCTTTATGTTCTTAACATGCATATCAAATATTGTTAGAATTTGATATTATTTACTATTTGATCAATTAACTTATTTTTTATATACAACTTTAGATTATAAAAACTTGAAATTATAACATTTATTTGATGACATAGCAATTGATCTTTGATTTTTTTGAAATTTTGTAAGTATTAAGGATATAATAAGAACATGTAATCCAACTATTAAATTTTTAAAATTCATACTCAATATAAATATATATGATGAGTTTATAAAGTTTCTCTCCAAACTAATTTGGAGAGAAACTTTATTCCTCCTCAAAAGAATATGGAAGTTTTTTCCTTTTGTATAAAGTAAAAAATATATAATTCTTAATTCTCATTTGAAATACTTTGAAAAATCTTTTGATTGAGAGTTGTCATTTCAAGTCAATAATAATCTTTATTGACAAAGTCCTAGTCTCACCCCATAGTCGCCGACGAAGACCAACGAGTCTCCCCTCATAAACTAAAACAGTTTTCATTTTCAACAAAAATTTAGTCAATCATTCAGCCAAAAAACACAACAACAACAACAATTTAGCCAAAAAAAAATTCAACAACAAAACGTGCTTCAAGCCTTCACCACCTACCTTTTGATGGCTCAAAACATATTTGGGTTATTTTACTTTACTAAGTTCTAATTTATCTACATATAGTTTTAATCATATTATTATTTAAAATAATATAGATATTTTTTTTTTCAATTTATCACATAATAGCTTAGAAAAAATTATTTCAAATATATTTAGAGTCAAACATTGTCATGGGTTAAAGAGAGTCTAGGATTCTGGCTCCAAGGGAGCACTTCAGGATAGATCAGGACTAGTTCAACAACAAACAAACAACAAAAATAACAAAACCACACACACACACACATATATATATATATATATATATATAATCAACAACAAAATGTGCTAAGGTTTTGTGATGAGTATGCTCCTGCACTTGCAAGCGTGCAATAGCAGAATCTTCCAACCAATTTGGCAGTAATTTCAAATATAACTTTTAAAAACCGTTTTCAGAAAATAAAAACTTATTAAATGATGATGTCGAAAAATTACCAAAAAGTACTCTCAAATCAAAACAACACCTACAAAATGAAAAGAAAAGACCTAACAAAGAGTACCGATGTGGTGCCGGCCAAAAACCCTCCGAATGTCAAGTTAGAACTTTTCACAACCCTAGAGTCCCAGAGTTGAGTCAATAATGCGTACCTTGATTTATGAGGGTTTAGGAGTATTTATAGTGGTATAGGGTTAGCATCCGTGCATTGACCATGAAGTCCTTTCCTTCTAGAATTAGAACTCTTTCTTTTTGGATATCTTCTAGAGTTCTTTTCCTCATAGGAGTCCTTTGATCAAGGCTAAACGTGTGATGCAAGAATTCTTTTTATATACGTTCACGTAGAAATCAAGCAAGGCCACATCAGCCTTAATTATATAGCGTGAATCCTATTTAAGGTTTCTTGGAAACAATCCTGGAAGGATGACCACTGCATCATACTCGTCCGTCCACTGTGGATCCGTCCTCCTTGGTCATGTTAAATATGAACCCGTCATTCTCATGTCATCACATCAACCATGTAGATCCGTCATGTTCATTTTTATTCCCCTTCAGTTGCCCCTTTATTCCATGAGGCCGTCAACTTTCCTCTGCGGTCTGATGGAATGACGGTTAGTTTTAACCCTTGATAGGATTGTTTTGAGGGACACGTTGGAACAGTCATAAAGGTACTAGGGACACGTGGTGTCACAGAACTAGTGGTTTGTTGGAATCGATGCGCGCCTTCGTTTACTGCGCCATTCCCTCTATATATACGCTCCCTGTTCCTCTCATTTTCACATTTTGGAAATATTTGTTTGATTAGAGAGTAGTCGTCCACTATAGTTCGATCCATCGCATTATCAATTTTATAATACCGTTTCTCTCCTTCCCGTCAATATCAACGTATCGTTGGGCTATAAGTATCTGTTTATTTCTATCCATGTCTTCATATATACATATTTTATATATTTCTCATCATCATTTCTCTTTAATCTGTCCTCCGTTAGTAGAGACCTAGAGAGTCTTAGGATTTTTTTTATCCGTCACTTATAGGTGTCAAATGTCTAGTGAGGCGTCAAGTGGTCAGTCTTTTGTCCGCGAGGGGGCGGGCTATAAGGAGGTGTTCCCGTCAAGTCAAGAAGATCCGAGCACCTCCAGCGAGGAAAGGGACCCATCAGCCGGCTCTCCGTCCGATGTGGAGGATGAAGAGCAGGGTGTAGACGGGTCAGAGTTTGATTCAAACGATGAACTAGACGGCGTAGATCCTCCGGTTCAATCCGTCATAGGTCCAGATGGGCTCAGGGAGTTCGTCCTTCTCCCCTTGTGGACGGTGAACAATTTTGTTTCTTCCATCAAACAATCCCACTTCAATACTCTTAGACAAAAGTACCAGATACCCGACAACATCCCTATCCATCTACCCTCTAAATCCAAGAAGTACTACTATAAGGGCCTTAAAGACGTTGGGGTGTATGAGTAAATGCTCAAGGCGGGTCTTCGTTTTCCTTTAAGTTCCTTGCACCGTCGTCTTCTCCAATATTTGGGTCTGTCCGTCACCCAAATTTCACCAAATGCTTGGAGGGTTTTTCTAGGTGTTGAAGTTTTATACGGGGTAATGTCCAACGGTGCTCGGCGATTGACAATGGAAGAGTTCTTTCATTGTTACAGTCCTGCAGAGATTGCTCAATCAAAGGGCATGTATAGTTTTGCTCCGAGAAGTCTGGTACTTAGGCTAATATGTGAAACACCAAATTCCAATAGGAACTGGAAGGGTCGATATTTTTTACTTCAAGGTGACAATTGGATGTGTCACCCTGACGACCAAGAATACATGCCTGTAGATACAACTAGGGGCATTATGCCTTTGTCTGGTATGTGCCGTCTTCTTTAATTTCTGTAAACCTTGTAGAAGTTTTATGCTAACAGTTGACTGTTGCAGCTCGTGATCGTCCGCCAATTTTCGTCGAGCAGTTTGGATTCCTTGAAAAAAAATTTCAAACTACTCATCTATTAGAGAGGACGTGGATCAAATTAGTTACTTTAGACACCATACATTGGTACTGTGATGGTCCCGAGCTTCCACTTGCCGCCCATTGTTATGACAACCAAGTTCGTTCACGTAAGTTTTTGTAGGTTGTCACTTTTATCGTACGCTTTTTTTGTTTTCATATAAGTTGATGCTTTGCCCGTCCACTTTTTGCAGAGATGGATGCTGCCAGGAGGAGAGCACTTATTAAGCAACAAGCTGCTGTTAAGAAGAAACAAGAAGGTAGCCTTCCCCCTAAGACGGGTTTATCCATTCAGTCCATGAAAAGGCAACCTTCAGAGAAAGTTGATCGTCACTCGAAGACGCAGAAGTTGGTGACGGGGTTGGCTATAGTTCAGGGGTCCGGCGAGTTAAAGATGCCCCCCAAGTTGGGCATAGGTAGGGATAAGGGTCTAATGACCAATCTGGACCCCGTCAAGGAAAGGCCTCCTGTCTTGCTCCATGAAGATTTGCAATATGCCCTCCACAAAGTTACTTCCATCCTCACTGATGAAGACTATGAGGATCTAGGAAATCATGCGACAGAAGCCATGGGGGAGACGGCCTTATATAGTCTTGCACAGGTTGGTGCCGTCAATTTATTATCTTCGTCATATGATAGTGTAGATTCTAACTCTTTCATACTGGTGTAGGAGGTCCTTATGGCGAAAGGTTTAATGGACCGTTGCCTTACACAAGAAAAGACTTTGGAGCACGTCCGCGCGAAGTCTAAAGCAACGAGTGAAGAGTTAGATGAGTTGAAGCTTTGGAAACACCGTCATGAAGAAAAGCTTAAGTTATCCGAGCAGGTTCATTCTGATTTGGAGAAAGAGGTAGAGCTACTGAGGGAAACACTAAAGGCCAAAGAAGAAAGCCTTCGTCAAGCCAAGATCGAAGCCGTCCAAGAGTACCGAGACTCTGAAGCTCTTGTTAGCAAATTGGCGACTTCTTTTGCCGATGGCTTTGATGACTGTATCCGTCAAGTTAAGGGTTCATTTCCGGACTTTGACCTTTCTGATATCTCCATTGACAGTGAAGGCAAGACCCCAGCTCGCCCCGTCGACTCTGGAGCGACAGAAGACCTTTTTGGCGGAGATCCTAGTGACAGCGGGGTTCCAGATGAGACTACGGCAAACAACAATGCTCAACAACCGTCAATCCAGAAAAAGGTGGACGAGGGTAACACCGTCGCCTTGGAGTAGCAAAATATCTGATTTTGTATTAGGAACAGTTCGTAGTTTTTTTTTGCTATTTGAACTCTTTGTACTAGTTACATTTCTTATGTACTTTGGTTAAACTATTTTGACAAATCCGTCCATTTCATGGTCATAGTTTTGGTTGTTTTGTAACCATTCAATTGGATGGATATTCTTGGGTTAACTTGCCTATTTCGTGGAATAAAACTTTATCCGTTGCAAGACAATCCGTTTACATTATACAACTTTTATCCTTAATAGGTAGACCCGTCCATGTTGTGAATGTGAAGAATTTTCAACCTAAATATGACAATCCGTCCACTTAGTGGACTTGAATAATTTTCATCTTTCATGGGATGATCCGTCCACTTTGCGTACTTGAGTAATTTTCCATCCTTTATGAAAGGATCCGTCCATTTTATGGACTTGGTAGATTTTGAGCAAAATATATTCTATATGCCCTGAATAAACTCCTCTTATTATCATGGATTGGTAGAACATTGTTCATGGAAAATAAGAAAAACGACTTTTGGCTATAAAAGTACTTGTAGGAAATAAAAACTATAACTATCTATTAGAAAAGATAAACTGGAAATGAGGAGGTAAATGCTGCTGTCGTCTTTGCCCTTGTCTTACTGGCAGAACTTCTTTAGGTGCTCCGTGTTCCATGGATGACTTAGCTTTTTCCTGTCTAGTGTCTCTAAGTAGTACATTCCCTTCCTATGCCATAAAATGATTCTGTATGACCCTTCTCAGTTGGCGCCGTCTATAGGAAACATCAGCACTGGAGAGTAATCAGCCTTTGCTCTATCCCTGAGACAAAAATTTTCATGGTACTCACTCGACCAATGGCAACAACCAACAATCAAGGCGACGAACCACACGTCACAGCTTTGGAGAGGCAAGTCCAAACGCTTGCAGTGGCGGTTGAGCGCCTAACCAAGCAGAATCATGATCTAGAAAAGTAACTACAGCAAAGGAATGCACACCTAAGCGCACCAGAGGAAGACCAGGAAGGTGCAAGCACGGATGGGAGGAACCCGAAAGGGCCTGAGGGTAGCAACGCTCCGAGTAGACTGAAGAGGCAGGACACTAACCGGCCATCCATCTCGGACACCCTACCACCTCACATAGCAACTGAGATGCAGGAGATAAGGGAACTGATGGATGTGATGATGAACGCCCTCAGAGGTCGAATCTCCAGCGACCTGGATGACCTAGTCCATAGAACTGATTCGCCTTTCACAGCGCTCGTAAGTTCATGCCCCTTTCCCCCAAAATTTCGCATGCCTCAGGTGGTAATTACGACGGATCCAAGGACCCATTGGATCACTTGGAATCTTTCAAGACCCTTATGCATCTTCAGGGTGTACCGGATGAAATCACGTGTAGGGTTTTTCCCACCACATTAAAAGGACCTGCGAGGGACTGGTACAGTAGGCTGACGCCTAATTCCATCAGCACTTTTAAGGAATTAGGCGCCTAATTCATATCTCACTTTATCGGGGGTCACTGGCATAAAAAGTCTACCATGTGTCTGATGAACATTAGACAACGAAAAGACGAGACTCTAAGATTATACATAACTCGATTTAACAAGGAAGCCCTCTCAATAGACGAGGCAAACGACAAGATACTTGTAGCAACGTTCACAAACGGGCTGCGGAAGGGTAAGTTCCTGTTTTCCCTGTATAAGAATGACCCAAAGACTATGTCCAAAGTGTTTTACAGGGCAACGAAGTACATGAACGCAGAGGATGCCTTGCTGGCCTGAGAGGAAAAGCCTAGAAAAAGGGAAAGGCAAGACGATACACGATTGGATAAGGGACAAAAAATGGCTAGAACCGGAGAGCGACGGGAAGATCGACGACCCAAACCACCCGCGAGAAGATTCACAAACTTCACCCCTCTCATAGCCCCAATCGACCAAGTGTTAATGCAAATCAAAGATGAAGGAACCCTGACGTTTCCTGGCAAGCTGAAGGGAGATCCGAACAAGAGGCCAAAAGACAGATACTACCATTTCCATGGCGATCATGGCCACGACATGATGGATTGTTATGACTTAAAACATAAAATTGAAGCCCTCATTAGGCAAGGAAGGTTGTAGAGGTTTGTGAGGAAGGAAAAAACGGATCAACTCTAGGAACAAAATCCCCAACGGGAAAACGAGCATCCCAGACCACCTATAGGAGACATACGAATGATTGTAGGGGGCACTACTTCTGCACAGTCTTCTAAAAAGGCCCAAAAAACCTATTTGTGGATGGTTTAAAGCGTCCAGTTGACAGGTTCCACACCAAAAATTGCGCGACTTGATAACCCCAGCATCGGGTTTTCGGAAGAAGATGCGCAACGCCTTCACCACCCACATGACGACACGCTTTTCGTCAGCATACGGGTAGGGGACTACAACATGTGTCGAGTTTTTGTGGATAACAGAAGCTCAACAGATATCCTCTATTACCTTGCATTCCAGCAAATGGGGATTGATAAAGAACGATTGATCTCAACAAATGCACCACTCGTTGGCTTCGGAGGAACAAGGTTCTACCCTTTGGGCGTCGTCACGTTGTTTGTAACGATGGGAGACTACCCCCAGGAAATAACCAAGGATGTAGTTTTTCTTGTGGTCGACTTCTCTTCTGCTTATAACGTTGTCCTCGGACAGCTCTCTCTCAATGCATGGAAGGCTGTAACTTCGACCTACCATTTAATGGTCAAATTCCCTACCGAATACGGGGTTGAAGAGCTGTGCGGAAATCGGGTGGCTACACAAGAATGCTACGTCGCCATGATGGAAATGGATGACCACCTGCAAAAAATGAACATCGAGGAACAGCGGACGGTAGCAGAATTGGTGGAAGAGTTAGAAGAGGTACACCTCAACGATTCTAGGCCCGAACGGACCACAAGAATTGGCACCTTGGCCAGTTAAACAGTCCGACAGGCACTTACAGTATTCCTCAAGGAAAACTACGATGTTTTTGCATGGAGTCACGAGGACATGCTAGGAATCGACTCGTCGGTCATGGTCCACAGGTTGAACGTATCACCCTTATTCCCCCTGTCCGACAGAAGAAGCGAGTATTTGCCCCGGAACGAGATTGAGCCATAGCTGAGGAAATACAGAAGTTACAAAAAGCTGACTTCATACACGAAGTGTACTACCCGGATTGGTTGGCAAACGTGATAATGGTCAAGAAGGCCAACGGGAAGTGGAGAATGTGTGTCGACTTCACGGATCTGAATAGGGCGTGCCCTAAAGATAGTTACGCACTCCCGCGTACTGACACCTTGGTGGATTCCACTTCAAGACACGAACTCTTGAGCTTCATGGATGCCTTCTCCAGCTACAACCAAATTAAATTGGATGAGGTTGATCAAGAAAAAACCTCGTTCGTAACAAGTCAGGGGTTTTTCTGCTACAAAGTAATGCCTTTTGGGCTTAAAAACGCCAGAGCCACGTATCAGAAATTGAGGAACAAGATGTTCACACACCAAATTGGTAGAAATGTGCAGGTTTACGTAGATGATATGTTGGTGAAAAGCATTCGAGAGTCTGATCACATAAGTGACCTCTAGGAGACTTTCAATACCCTACGATCGTACAAAACGAAGCTGAATCCGAGCAAGTGCGCGTTCAGGGTAACTGCAGAAAAATTCTTGTGATTTATGGTATCCCAGAGAGGCATTGAAGTCAACCTAGAAAAGGTAAAGGCAATCATGGAACTATCTCCTCCAAGGACGGTAAAGGAAGTACAAAGTTTGACCGGCAAGATAGCAGCCTTGAACAAATTCGTATCAAGAGCGACGGACAAATGTCTCCCTTTCTTCCGCACACTAAAAAGATCATTTGAATGGACAGACGAGTGCCAAAAGGCATTTAAAGAGTTAAAGGTGTATCTCTCAACTCTGCCGTTGCTCAGCCCATCTATGTCGGGGGAAGAATTATTCATATACCTTGCCGTCTCCTCAGCGGCGGTCAGTGCAGCTCTTATTAAAGAAGAAGGTAAGGTACAAAGGACCGTGTATTTTATAAGCCGGGCACTGAGAGGAGCAGAAGAGAGGTACCCTCAGATGGAAAAACTTGCATTTGTACTAGTGACCGCAGCTCGAAAACTCAAACCATACTCTCAAGCGCATACCATAAATGTCCTGACAGATAAACCTTTACGAAGAGCAATAAGTAGTCTGAAGCTACCGGACGGATGGCACTATAGGCAATCGAGCTGAGTGAATTCGATATTCAATACCAACCACAGGCAGCCGTGAAAGGACAGATATTGGCAAACTTCATCGCTGAGTCCACTATCAAAAAAGAACTAGGGGCAAAAGAGACGCCCATATGGAGAGTCCATACGAATGGATCTTCCAATAAACATGTTGGAGGTGTTGGAGTTGTACTCCACACCCCGGAGGGAGATAAGATCAAATGCATGATCCGTCTGGACTTCTCTACTACCAACAACGAGGCGGAATACGAGGCCTTGGTAGCAGGACTGGACCTTGTAATAGCTGCAGGAGCTAAGAATGTGGTCGTATACTCTGATTCTCAAATCGTGACCAGCCAGGTTAATGGGAGCTATGACTGCAAGAATGAAAGGATGAAAAGGTATCTTAAGGAAGTGAAGGGTCGAACGAATAACCTCTAAATCAAGATGGTTCAAATCCCAAGGGAGGAGAACCAAGATGCAGACTGACTCGCAAAGGCAGCTTCAGCCAAACCTATGATCATTCCTAAACAGGTATTGTCCTTCGTCCAACTCTCATCATTATTAGATGGCATTAGCATGCAGGAGGTAAGCAACGAGTCTTGTTGGACGGCACCCATAGCGGCGTATCTCAGAGGAGGCAAACTACCCGACAACAAAGAGGACGCAAGGAAGTTGAAAGTTAAAGCTGCCCGGTTCATTTTGATTAAAGACGTCCTATACAAAAGAGGATTCTCCCGACCATACCTAAGATGCCTCGGCCACGAAGAAGCGGACTTCATGATGAGGGAGGTCCATGAAGGAGTTTGCGAAAACCATTCTGGATCAAGGTCTTTGATGCACAAGCTACTCCGAGTAGGATACTACTGGCCAACAATGCAGAAAGATGCCCACATATACGTCAAAGCTTGTGATAAGTGCCAACGATTTGGCAATTTTATAAGGCAACCAATGAAAGAACTTACCCCTATGACGGCCCCATGGCCATTTGCACAATGGGGATTAGACATCATGGGTCCGTTCAACGTGATGTGGCTTTGCTTGATCTCCACGTGAACATGTATAAGAAGAATTCTTGCATCACACATTTAGCCTTGATCAAAAGACTCCTATGAGGAAAAGAACTCTAGAAGGTATCCAAAAGGAAAGAGTTCCAATTCTAGAAGGAAAGGACTTCATGGTCAAGGCACAGATGCTAACCCTACACCACTATAAATACTCCAAAACCCTCATAAATCAAGATACGCATTATTGAATCAACTTTGGGACTCTAGGGTTGTGAAAAGTTCTAACTTGACCTTCGAAGGGTTTTTGGCCAGCACCACACCGGTGCTCTCTGTTAGGTCTTCTCTTTTCGTTTTGTAGGTGTTGTTTCGATTTGAAAGTACTTGTGACTTATTGGTGATTTTTCGGCATCATTATTAAACATGATGTTTTCAATTGTTTTATTTTTCTAAAACTGGGGAAAAATAGTTTTAGAAACAAAATTATTTAATATTCTTTGAAAACAATTAATAATTATCTGAAAAAATAATTTTAAGACAAAATTTGGGTATAATTCCATAGATGGTGTTGTATCTTGAATTTTCAATAAAACTTAATCGTAAGGAAAATTACACATTTTATGTTAATTGTGAAACTTAAAGTATAGAATCAAAGGAATTGATAACCTCTGACTAAATATTTTATGTTTTTTTTGAGAATCTAAGAACAATAACATTTTTTTTAAAATAGGAAGCAAACGGGCTTGTGAATTTTTATGCTATCCTGAATATCAAGAATTTCGACCTTTAGCATCTAGCCTTTTGAGTTCTGAGTGAATATTCAAAGTGAAGAAAGAAATATAGTCATTTATGAAGACAGATTGCCAACAGGCAGCTTCTTAATCACCTAAGTAAATTCAATATGATTCTTAAAAAAAAAATTAAATTCAATATTGGTATCTTAATTAGTAATAAATAAATAAAAATGAAAAGATTTTGCATGACTTCTAGAGAAATTTTCTCAAATGGCATCTTCATCTTGGATAGTTTTTAGGTCATCAGCCAAGAGTTTTGAAGTTCAAGTAAGCATTTCAATGGATACTTTCAAAGTTCAAACCCCTCTCTCCCTTACTGTATCTATCAAATTAAAAAAATTAGGTCATCTAGTGATTCAGAACTCGTAAAGACCATGCAATCCTCACCATCTATCAAGCTCCAACTTTGGAGACAGGGACAGAGCCATTTGTTGGCCTTGGGGCCAAGTGCCCCCCCCCCCCCCCCCCTCCCTCCCCAATTTTTGGCCCAAATATATATATATATATATACACACACACACACACCGATTTTAGCAATTTAGTTCAATACAATTACACTTGCCCCCTCCCCCCTAACAGTAGCATTGTCCCTCTTAAATATCATAAGAAAATTTATTGTCTAAAATCCAAAAATGAAATTAGCAAGTCAAAAAAAATTAGCCCAACAACAAAATCACTAATAGGAAACTAAAGAAAATTTAGTCCAATCAAAAATTCTACCAACAAAAAAAGAAAGTCATTAAAAATTTTGAATCAAAACTAATTTATGAACTAAACTATTCAGCTATTCTATTAAATTCTAGCTATAAATGTCATCAAAACTAGCTTTCTTTTTTTTTTTTTTTTTATACAAGATAGAATTTTTACTCAAGCCTAATCTAAGTGTATATGTGTGTGCAGCTCCTTCCTGGAGACTTGAACCCCGGCCTTTACCCCCAACACCCCACAAGCATTTTTTACTTGTAAACTGATCACCGCACTAAGGTGTGCGATGGTTCAAAACTAGCTCTTTCACATCAAAATGAAAGATGAATTTTTTATGGATTCTTTAATGTTATTTATTGAAAGGGAAATTGTTATGACATTTAGTATGAATGTATGATTCAATCACAAATGATTTCCAATATTAAAAAATTATAAAAAATTATAATAAAAAAAAAAAAAAAAAAAACGCATACTACCCTTATCATCAATGATTGCATTGTAATGTATTTAAAAAATAATGATTTTGTGTTTTTGTCTCTGTTGACGTTTTGATAATACTAAATGCCTAAATTGATGCTTCTTTGGACTTTCATAATGACTTTTAAAATAAAAAACTTTGGCCCACTAACTTCAAATCTTGACTTTATCCCTATTTGGAGATGAGCTCAAATTTAAAGTGTAATGGAAAAGATCTCATCTAGAACCTATGAATGTTCCAAAGCGCAACATCTAATTGCACTTGCATTACATCCTTAGCAATCCAAAAAATGGGCAAATATATATTTTTCCTGATTAGTAAAAGGGGAGAGAAAAGGAATCTAAAGAGGCCATGTCTTAATTTGTCAACCTTCAACTTCAACGAGTTTTGACAATTGACATGCAATGCCAAAAGATACAAAATAATGTATTCAATTTCCATTAGGCAAAAAATAATATGAGGCTATGGGCCTATGGCTAACGGCTAGGTAATTTTGATGTGTAATTGTGATGTCAATTGTAAATTTCTACCGAGGACGTTAGGGAAAACTAGTCTTAGAGGCTTTTCTATTTTTTGGGTAAAGGTTAATAATTTGCATAAATTATAATTTAATCACAAAAATACCTAAGTATGTGATGAAAAAATTATTTCACCTACAAAGACATAATACTTATAATCACACCCTTAGGTTTTTTTTTGTAATTGGAAAATATATTAATCCCAAAATATAATTTACGCAAACTATTAACTTTTACCCAAAAAATAGAAGAACCTCTGAACACACGCTTTAGCGCATTCTCAGAGGCTAGTATTTCGTAATTATTATCCATTTTTCAACTTTGTTTATGCAATAATCAACTTGTTATTGATTGGAAGACGATGCTATAATTTAGTATTAACCTTTAAGAGGAGGGAAATAAAAAGATCCTCTGAATAAATCTTATAAATAGTGCATATATAGAAAATTCATAATGAAATTATAACAATAAAACTACTTACAAAATACATGTGATGACTTTTATAAAAGCTATTATGAAAAAGTTGATGGATCAATGTAGGAAATTAAAATATTTACATCAGATTAAACTGTAAAATAATTCACTACATCTAAAACATGGAATAGGTGAGCATACTCATAATATAAGCCAAGGTAAGCAATACATGAGAACGGTTTAATAATAAGATTTATTTGTGTCATTTCGAAGGAGTACGTGGATGTAATTCTTACTAAACTACCAATATTAGGAATAGTATATTCATCTAATTCTTTCTTCTTCTTTTTTCTTTTTTTGAGAAACCGGACCTAGAGGTCCTGATGGATTAAAAAGAAAAAATAGAAAAATTACAAAGAGTCCCTAGCGACTAGAGGAGCTATATCCTCAGGAAAGGAATTAGACCAAACATGGAGCTCATGACCAGACTTAGAAATTCTGGCAAAACAGTGGGCAACTACATTGCCTATACGCTTTACAAAAGAGAAACTACAATACTGAAAGACTGTAGCTAGTGATAGGACATCAGTAATAACATGACCATATTCTGGATGCGTCGAGTCTTCATTCCAAATTGCTTTAAGAACTACCTCAGCATCACCCTCAAAAATGCAGTGCGTGATCCTCAATTCTTTCGCCAATAACATTGCCCTGCGGCAGGCCAAAAGCTCAACAATTTCAGCTGAGGACGAGAGCTGAATCCGTTGGGATAAGGCTCCGAGCACACTCCCTGAGCAGTCCCTAATTACCACGCCTAATCCTGCTTTACCCAACTCCTTGAAACAAGCACCATCAAAGTTTATCTTAAGAGAGGGAGAGATAGGAGGGATCCATCTGACAGTACTAGCTTCAACCATTAGTCTTGGATTCTTGGGCTGCTGCACTGTACGAAAATCAAGTAGAAGCAACTTAGCTTTTGTTCGAATCCTACTGAATTCAACTTGGGAATCTCCAACCCTATCCGAGTTCCTCTTAGCCCATATCATCCAAAAACATATAGCTATTAAGTCCAAATCAATTCTGTCCCTCAGCAAGAAAACCATTCCCAACAAATTTGAGAACGCCTGAAACTTATACTTAAGTACTTTTGTAGTCATTACGTCATCAGACCAGACTTCCAAAAGGGAAGGACAATACCAAAGGGCGTGTAACGTGTCTTCATTATCTGATTTGCACCTTGGACAGATAGACACTTGCACCACATTCCTTCTCCTTAGATTGCGAAGGGTTAGGAGTGAGTTGCGAGATGCTCTCCATAGCAAATGCTTCACTTTTTGAGGAACCTATAATCCCCATATGCCATTCCACAGATTGTGAGTCTTCTCAAAGCTTGAGCAACTTGGCCTAGAGTCTCTATTCACCCCAGCTAACAGCTTATAAGCACTCCGAGTAGTGTAGGTACCATTTTTGGTTGGGAGCCAAATCTATTTGTCAGCTATCACTTGGCAACTTAGAGGAATACCAAGAATCATAGATGCCTCAAAGGGCAGGAACTCATCCCTAATCAAATGAGACCTCCAAAGGTGCGCCTCCCCATCAATAAGCTCAGTCACTTTACAATCAAGTGGCAAAGAACCAGCTGGAGAAATTATTTTAGCAGTAGGGATTTTTGGCAGCCACATATCTTTTCTAATACATACTGAATTACCATTGCCAATTCTCCAGCACAGCCCCAAGTTGATCACGTGTCTAGCTTGAATAATACTTTTCCATGCATAAGAGCCTTTAGTGAAGCTATTGCAATCCAAGACTGAACAGTTTGGAAAAAATTTCGGTTTAAATACCTTATACAGCAAAGTATTCTCACATGTCGCTAGTCTCCAAATCTGCTTTGCCAGAAGAGAATCATTAAACTTACTCAACTCTCTAAAGCCCATTCCTCCTTCATTCTTTGGGAGACACAATTTCTCCCAACTTATCCAGTGAATTTTCTTTTGCTCGCCTCTGTATCCCCACCAAAACTTGCGAACCAATGATTCGATCTTATTTATAAGTCATTTTGGGAGCTTGAAACATGACATGGAGTAAGTTGGAATCGCCTGAATTACTGCCTTAATTAGAATCTCCCTCCCTACTTGTGACAACAACTTTTCCTTCCAACCTTTCAACTTCTTCCAAATTCTTTCTTTGATCAAGCTAAAAGATTGCCTTTTTCTTCGACCAACTAACGAAGGGAGTCCCAAATATTGTTCATATCTCTGTATAACTGGGACCCCTAGGAAGTCAGAAATGGCTGCTCGAGTCCTATAAGGAGTGTTGGAGCTGAAAAAAATATTTGTTTTGCCCCTATTAATATTTTGGCCGGATGCTTGCTCATACAAATTGAGGAGGACTTGAATCTGTACGCATTCAGGTATGGTCGCTCTACAAAAAACCAAACTGTCATCAGCAAACAAGAGGTGGGAAATCTTTGGACCAGCAGCACAAATTGATACCCCCGTAAAGCCCCATCCAATTCTGCATTGGCAAACAATGCATGTAGGCCCTCAGTAACCAACAAAAAAAGGTACGAGGATAACGGATCGCCTTGGTGAAGCCCTCGCTCAGGCGTTAGAAGACCATGGGGCTAACCATTCAACAAAATAGAGTAAGTGACAGAACGTATACATCCTGAAATGAGAGAAACCCATCTTTGGCTGAACCCCATTCTCAACATAATCTTCTCTAGGAACACCCACTCAACTCGATCATACGCTTTACTCATGTCCAACTTCAATGCCATATACCCTAACTTTCCAGTCCTTTTCGATTTCAAATAATGGAGTGTTTCATGAGCAATTAAGATGTTATCTGTAATCAACCGCTCAGACATAAATGCACTCTGCTTATCTAAAATCAACTAAGGGAGCAAAGGCTTTAGATGATTCACCAATACTTTAGCAATAAGTTTATACAGGACATTACTCAAACTTATTGGTCTAAAGTCAGTGACCCTTCTCGGGCTATGAACTTTTGGCATGAGGCACAGAAAAGTGTGGTTAAGGTTTGTAGGAACAATACCTGAGTTTAGCACATCTAGAACAGCTTCTGAAACCTTATGCCCAACCTTGTTCCAGAATTGCTTGAAAAACAGGGGAGGAAAGCCATCCGGACCAGGGGCAGTGTCAGACCTCATTTGCTCAAGGGCCTTCTACACTTCACTAGCTTCAAAAGGTCGAAGCAGTTCATCATTCATGGTCGCAAAGATCCTCGGCTCAACTCCATTTACTACTGGATCAAAATTAGTAGGATTTGACGATGTAAAGAGATTTGAATAAAACCTTATCAGCAGCTCCCCAATTTGGTTTTCTTCCTCAACCAATTCACCTATTTCATTCTCCAAGCCACCAATGAAATTACGTTTATTTATCTCGCTAGCTCTGCAGTGGAAGTATTTAGTGCTTCAATCACCATATCAAAGCCAATCCGTTTTAGACCTTTGACTCCACAAGCATTCCTCTAAGTCCATAAGCTTATGTATTTCATCATTCAACACCTTCACCTTCATGTGGCCACTCTCAGACATAGAAGCCTCCTCTGCCTCAGCCAAAAACTTCCTCTTCTTTGCCAGAGCTTTACAAACATTCCCAAAAATGTCTCTATCCCACAAAATAAGTTGGTCTTAACAATGAACGACCTTTGACTGCACCTTACCCATTGGGTCACCATCGGAGACCATATCCCAAACAGAGTGTACCACTCCCTCGCAGCGCTCATCCTGGAGCCACGTCGACTCAAAACAGAAAGGGCATTGGGCTCTATAGAATCTGCTATTAACATCATCAGAACAGACCCAAATTGGTTTATGATTAGAGGAGTAGCCTGACAAGTGATGAACTCGAACTGAAGGAAATCGCAGCATCCATTCCGCGGAAGCTACAGCTCGATCAAGCCGAACCCAAACCACCTGACCCTCATAACGTCTATTACACCATGTGAAAGGAAGCCCAGTAAATCCAAGGTCCTTCAAACCACAGAAATCCAAACAATCTCTGAACAATTGCATCTGCCTCTCTGATCGGATTGGCCCACCTGATTTCTCTGCCAATCGTGTGATTTCATTAAAATCTCCAAGGCAAATCCATGGCATTTCGAACTGAGAAGCTAAATGTCTCAACACAGCCTAAGAGTCTTCCCGGTTGGCAACTTCAAGAGCTCCGTAGAACCCTGTAAAGCGCCAAGCGTCATCAGCTCTTGGGTTTACGACCGCGTCAATGTGGTAGGGAGAGAAAGTCCGAATGTGTAAATCCAATTCATCTAACCAAAGCAAAGCTAAACCCCCACTCAAGTGACGCCGTGGAACAATGAACATATTCCCAAACTTCATCTATATTCCCAAACTTCATCTAATTCTTTCTAAACTAGCAATATTGGGATATGACAACAAAGAGAGGTCTATCACAATCAATTACTCAAGGCACATTTGCCGAGGAATTGAGTACATAAGCTCCAAAGAGCAACATTAAGCTTGTTAAAGTACATATCTATTCCTTTTTATAAGAGTTACCTATTTATCTTTAATCCTAACTTTTAGCTACTTACTACCCATTCTAAAGGGTTCACAATTCTTGAGTTGATAGATAGATAATATTGGCATAATTAAAAGGAGTATTAGGAAAGCTATGGTTTTGATTTTTTTTTCCTAAAAATTTTATATAAGGAAGATGGGGTTTAAATCACCAGGATTGAAAATGGAAACAACCGTGCGGAGAGACGAAGAAATCCAGGCAGGTATTGTTTAATTTTTGTGTACTTGTTTGTTCAATTCGTTTGTGTCACACAGTTGAATTACCCCTCAAAATTTAGAAGCAATTATTTATCTTTAAATTGGCAGTGAACTTGAAATAGGATGTTAAATGTGTAGTTGATTATGCTGTTAATATAGATGCATCCACGTTTTTTTCTTTTTGGTGTGTTGTTGTTGTTTTATTTGTGACAGTTATCAAGTTATATTTAATCCTAAAATGTAGTGTTTTAATCTTAAAATTTATCTATATACTACAACAAAAAGTTTAAAAAAAAAAGAAGCTTATATTTAAAATTTGGCAATTATCATTTTTTTCCTTTTACTATAAAAGACTCAAATTTTTGTTGTTTTAGTTTTTTTTTTTTTTTTTTGTTCTTTTATATTTATTTATGACAGTTATCAAGTTGAATTTAATCCTAAAATGTAGTGTTTTAATCCTAAAATTTAGTGATGCAGTATACATCCATAATAAAAAGTTAAAAAGGGTTTATATTTAAAATTCAGCAACTACCACCACCATTCTCCCTTTGTGCGGTGGTCACTCTACAAGTACAAATACTTGTGGGGTGTGGAGAGCAAGGGTCGGGGTTGAAGTCTCCAAAAGAGAATTTCACACACATATACACTTAAGGTACGTTTGATAAGCTGTAATAGCTCTTGTAATGGAATATTTATTCATGTGTAATTTCAATTCAGCCATTTAGTTGCATTTTTATTACATGGATTAGTTATTATATTGGAATAACTACTCTTTAAGAATATATATTTTTCTTTAAAATGGATGTAATAGCTATTCCTTAGTGCATATAATAGGTTTTAAAATTAATATATTTCCAAAAATATAAAGTTTCTTTATATATCATCTTTTACAAGCTTTCCATATGTAACAACCAAACTTGTGAATAGTATAAAATTAATATATTTTCAAAAATATAAAGTTTCCTTATATATCATCTTTTACAAGCTTTCCATATGTAACAACCAAACTTATGAATAGTAATAATTATTCCATTACAATGTCTTCTATTTCCAGTAATAAATATTACTATTCCTAGTGTAATCTGCATTCAGTATACCAAACGTACTCTTAGATTAGGCTAGAATGAAAATTCTATCTTGTATAAAAAAAATAAAAATAAAAAATCAGCAACTACCTTTTTTTTTTTTCTTTTACGATAAAAGGCTCACAGTTTTTTTGTTTATTTATTTATTTATTTTTCTTGTATTAAAGGAAAGGCTCATAGTTATCAATTTTTGTTTAATTCAAAATTTTAATTTTTTAGTCCTAAAATTTAGCCACTTACTACAGATCCATAACAAAAGTTAAAAGAGCTTAAATTTAAAATTTATCAACAACCTTTAAATCAAAGAAAAAGTATGTAATTTTTTTGATAGAGTAGTACATTAATAATTATTAAAAAAATGTAAATTGAATTTTACATAGAATTATACAAATGATATTTATAGTTTCTATTACAATAAAAAAAATTACAAAAATTTCTTAAATAACAACTACTTCATGTGAGGTTTGAATCTCACCTAAACTTATTTAATATTCCATTCTAATGCAATCTAATAATTTTGTGCATATGTCAACCTAAGACAGATAAAAGAGATAAGGTTAAACATAAGGTTATCATTATTTTAAATAAACCAAGTATATTAAATTTTTTTAAAAAAAAAGAGTAAACTTTAATCAATAATGGCTTTGAATGACTCTTTTTGTCCACAAACAATTTGAATGACACTTCGAATTACACTTTGACTTTGAATGGCTTCAGGTAAATAAAACGTTTTTGTGATTTTTTGTTAAACGAAGGAAAACAAAGAAAAAGCCTTTATCCAGTTCCTATAAAAAATTCCTTTAAAAAATATATATAAAATAAATTTCCTATTAAAAAAAAAAAAAGCAGTTTGTGTCCTAAGGGATTACAAACTCAAAACATGTTCCAGTTCTACAACTTACACGCTAAACAAAGTTAAATTAAAAAAAAATAAAATCACTTTAAAAGAAAACAAAGTTAAATTAAAAACACACCCCAGCAAACTATGTCTCCAAAACCAAGAACCCCTCATTCTATTTTAAGAAGTAAGGTGAAACACCACGGACAAAAGTGCCCACAAATATGAGAATCAAGCACCATATTTTCACCAATACCAATATACTACCAAGTCGCGAAATCCCCTAAAAAAACATATAAAAGAAAATTTATATTAAAAAAAAAGTTTGTGTTTGATTCTACACCAAAATAAATAGAAAGAGCCCTTATCAATATACTTTCTCAAGCAAAGCAACCAGTTCAAGCACAAAAGGGTAATAAGCAACCGTCAAACACCCTTAAATACAATGTCGCCATGGCAGGTAAGAACTAAAAGAAAGTCAGTAATAAACAAAACAAAAGAAAAGAAACAGAAACGGAAACTTGCAAAAAATAAAACTTGAAAAGCCATTGGAGCCATTAACAAAATCTGTTTAAATTGTTTAGAAACCAAATCTAAAAGTAGAAGAAGAAGAAGAAAGAAGATGATGTAGAGCTAAACTTGAGTTTGTGGATCTTAAAGTATAAGAGTTTTAATTTATATATTTATCCCTGTTAGTTAAAAACTTATAAGTGGGTATGATGAGAGTATTTTAGGTATCAAAATTGAAAAATCTAAACAGGAGAAGTCCCTTAAATAGTAGTATAAATAAGTAGAAAGATGTATTATATTTGGGGAAATTGACAATGCAATTTTATTCTTTCAACTACATGTGGGATTCCAATTTCGTCTTTATATCCATTGTTTCATTTTTGTTTTTGTTTTTGTTTTTTTTTTTTTTTTTAGCAAATTCTTTGATTCAATTTAATCATTGAAGTTTTAAAATTATCTCAATGTAATTCTT
This sequence comes from Castanea mollissima, assembly GCA_014183005.1. Lineage (NCBI taxonomy): Eukaryota > Viridiplantae > Streptophyta > Magnoliopsida > Fagales > Fagaceae > Castanea > Castanea mollissima. The sequence continues at coordinate 4,317,218 of JACAVU010000012.1, read as the reverse complement.
TTCTCTTTTTTTTTTTTTTTTTTTTTTTTTTTGAGGGGGCAATGTAATTCTTATCTTAACTTATTATTATTATCATAACGGTAAAAAATTTCGATATATAAATAGTGGAAGAGGGTGGATGAGGTTTGAACCATAGGCATAGACACCATAAAGGATGCCCAATGGTAATTGAGATTCTTTTTCTTTTTTTTTTTCTTTTTTTTTACATGTCCTTATAATGTTGAAGTGGTACATTTAAACACAGTAATTCTGATCTCAAAATCAAAATATATGGAAATACAGTAAATTTGATATCTTAGACAAAGAAAAGAAGCGTTTACCACATAAGTAACTTCTGTTTACATAGTAACCCTAAGACAAGGTAAGAATTACATTGAGACCTTGAGACTATTCTAAAGTTTCATATACTTCCTTGACGAAAATGAAATCTAACACATGGTTTAGGGACCAGAACTATTAACTAAATATCTTGATTCTTGACCCATGTTGAAACTGACCTTAGAAAAAACTAAGCACAAAGTATTACCTTTTTTTTTACACGCAGCCACACACAAGCGCACACACATATACATAGTTGCTCTTTAATATTGGATTAGTACATCAATTGATTTTTTGTGTAGGTAAAGTTTGACTTTGAACCACACATCTCATATTCAAATATAAGAGACTTTATAAAAAGTGGTAATAGTTACACACTTGTGTTTTCCTTGGTCTCTGATGCTTCTTCTGGGCCTTCAAATTACCATGAAGCTGATGAAGATAACAATGGGTGTTCTTTTAATTCTTCTTCAGCTTCTAAGTTGGCTGGTAAAAGCAAGAACAAAAAGAAGGTCAAAGAGCAAAGCAGACATGGACAAGGACGACAATCGAATCTTGATGACACTATGTGAGGGTCCCTTTTTGGACGGTGTCCAAACCAAGTAGAAGTAAGGACCCTGGGCCTTTTAGTTGTTGTTTTAAGGGACTGAGCTTGGTTCACCGCAGCTAAATGGGCTGATTACAAACCAAGTGGTGCACAGAGCAAGAACCCTACAATACATACATACTAACAAGCAAGAAATATATATGCATGGAACAGCAAGAAACAGTAAAGGAACAATGTGATAAACAAAAGACACAAAATAAATGTTAAGGATCCTTAAAACAATGTGAGATATTCCATTACTTTTCTTAATTGTGTATTACAATATGCTCACTAAGACGTATTACAAGGTCCAAATAAGCTCAAAAATCACAAACTTAGTTGCTCTCCAAGCCTTTAAGACTTATAAAGTTTGAATCAAAGTATGTTCTATAGTGGCTATTTAAGGATATCGGGCGGTATTTTCCTTTCTTTTGTTGCTTCCTTTGGTTTTTTTTTTTTTTTTTTACAGATTTTTCTCAATGATTATATTCTAATTCACAGTTGCTGAATGCCCCCTCACTGTTGGCTACTTCCCCTTTTTATAGTGTCATCTTAGGGTTCCGGAGTACCACTGATTCCCCTTCTTTGCTCCCCTGGGTACCAGAGCCAATGTTGTGTTATCAACTTTGGTGGCTAGTCCCTTCCTTTTTTCTCATAATTTTCTTCTTTTTGTGCTTTTTTTTTCAAAAGTCTCTTGCTGACTTTCTATTCTGGGGTGTCTTTAGAGAGCTGACCTCTAATCTCTCTTCCTTCAATGCTTCTAAACCTCAGCTTTTCAGACTCAGCTTTTTGGCTGCCTTTCCTTTTGTCATTTTTCCAGAGAGGGCTGATTCCATCCTGCCAGGTTGAAAGTTTTCCCAGCTACTTCACTTCATGGTTCTTCTTTCTGGGTTCCCCGAGGTACCAACCCTTTGTTCACGAATTGTTAGTCTCCAAGCTTTCTGAATCCTTTCTGCATCGTTGGGTGGTTGATAAGGACGTATCTGTTCTTCGTTCCTTGTGTTTCTTGGCACTCCTTTTAAGCTGTCTTAATCTCATCCTAGCTTTGCTGCACGTCCAGAGGACCCCGAGCATCTGGCAATCCCTAGGTATCCCGGCCCAGTTCTTACCATTAGACTCCCTAGTAATTTTTTGATCTTGGTGGGCTGAGCTTTTTCTTTCTTCCCTTCATTTCATGGGCCCAAAAGCCTATTCATTCGTGGGTCTTGGGCTTAAATCTTTTTCCGTATTGTGAGCTCAAGCCTTTTATTATTATTTTTTTCATGGAGTTTAACTCACTGTGCCATTTTGGGCCTTGGTGCAACATTGTAACTTTTTAGACCTCAACACACTGCTGGCTTCCCTGCATACGAAACACATAACTTCATGAAGTGTGTACAACAATAATTAGTGCTTTACAAATGTACACTAAAAGAAAAAAGACTTAATACAACGAAAAAAGTCATTGCAATTACAACTAATGTCATTGTAATAGGTATTATAGCAACGACAAAAAAGTCAATACAAGCCATTGTAATAAATTCTAAGGCAATAGTTTTATACAACACTAGATTTTCGTTGCAATAAACTCTATACATTGCAACGATTTACTTTGAAAATCTCGTTGCAATAGGTTGATTCTTTTATTAAAAATAAATAAATCATTTTTTAAAATTATAATTTCTTCATTAACATGTTTTACAATTCAAAAACCATATCTAGGAGCTATACTAACAAATTAAATATATGCATAAAGGATGAAAAATTCAAAATACTTCATTTCAATACATATGTCAAAAAACACAAATATATACACAACTTGCTGAGTTTATATTCAAACACATAGTTTCAAAAAGTATGCAAAAATCAATACAACATGAAAGAAAAGTTTCTTCACGAAGGTATTATCCAGGCATGCTTCACGACCATTGCATTGACTTACCACTTGTTTTGGAAAAAAAAAAGTATAAAGTTGAAAAACATCGAATATATACAACACAATGGCACCAATATACACCATTATTGATTCTTAAAAAAAAACACATACAAAAAATACTACTTGAAGACTGTGCAATTAAACAAAGACAAATCAAATTAAAATTTATAGAGACCAAAAGATTACCTAAAAGTTAGAGAGAAAATCTTCAAACCGAGAAAGAGTCTCTCCAAGGAGACTATGAATTAAGAGAGGCTGAAATTTGAGAGAGAAAACTTAGAGTTAGTAGATATGAGAGTGAGATGGATATTTTGAGAGATAAGTTTTGTAGTTAGTAGATAAATCTGATTTTTGAAATGCACTTAAGAAAGAGGGAAAGTGAAATGAGAAAAAGAAAAAAGAAAAACAAAAAGAGAGGCATGGGGAGAGAGAGAAAAAAAAAATTGAGATGAGAAAAACATGGAGATAAATGTGGGTGAGAGAAAGAGGGAAACTAAGATGAAAAAAGAAAAAGAAAAAAGAGGTAGGTGTGTGTGTGTGTGGTGTGTGTGTGTGTGTGTGTGTGTGTGTGTGTGTGTGCGCGCGCGCGCGCGTGAGAGAGAGAGAGAGAGAGAGAGAGAGAATTTGAGACTTAAAAAAAAAAAAAAAAAAAAAGAGGAGATAGAGATGAGTGAGATAAAGAGGGAAACTAAGATTAAAAGAGAGAGAGAGAGAGAGAGAGAGAGAGAGAGAGGCGTGGGTGTGAGTTAAATTTGAGAGGAGAAAAAATAGGAAGATAGATGAGGTGAGAGAAAGTGGAAAATTGAAATGAGAAAAAAAAAAAAAAGAATAGACATGGGTGAGAGAGGAAATTAATGAAAAAAAGTAGCACCAATTCTCAAATTTTCCCACTACTCAATTACTCACCTTTATTACATCAACAAAATTTGATGTAAAACAAAGATTCAACATATTACAACAAATAGTTCAATGTGAAACAAAATATTAACTATTGCAACAACATATCTCAATTTTAAGTAAGAGTTACTTATTACAAAAACATATTTTAATGTAACATAATAATTATTGCTACAATCTCATATTAATGTAATAAATTTAAGTTATTATGTCAACAAAAAACAAGCTAGAGATGGAATAGTATATATATTACATAAATTATATTTTTTTTGTTGCAATAATACTTGTCGTATTATGTCTTTTTTTTTTCTTGCAGTGGTATTAAATTTAGTGGGATACTAATGTAGTTCAACCTTTTATAGGTGGAATAGCAATTTCGTAGCACAGGGATCAGCTAGGCATTATTTAAGTTACATTACCGGTTACCACGACTGTTACACCAATTGCTATTGTTTCTTCCCTTATCATCACCACTGTTAGCCTTTCTCTCTCTCACACACACACGGCACACCCACCCACCTAGCCAACTGGCAATTTTGATACATGCACATATAGATAAAATAAGAAGGCGAAAGGATAGAGCAAAGGACAAACGTAGTCTAGGAATTGAGTGTGATTCGTTTGGTTTTTTATGCCTCTCTTTTCTTCTCTCTTCTTCTGCTTATATAGACAACACCACCACCCACTCACATAGCCACACACACATATAGAGAGTCTGAGAGGTTCACTTGAAACTTGTGAGTTCATTTTTCAAAACTGAGAATAATGAATATCTCAGCTTCACAATGGAGTAGTAGTGGGTGTGAGTCTGGTTGGACTCAGTACTTAGACCATTCATCTCTTCCAGAATATCAGTTAAACAGAGTTGGTGGTATTGATGATTATGGAGGAAAAGGAGCAAGAATTCATGAGCAGGAAGAGGAGGACTTGTCCTTGGTCTCTGATGCTTCTTCTGGGCCTTCATATTACCATGAAGATGATGAAGATGACAATGGGTGTTCTTTTAATTCTTCTTCAGCTTCTAAGTTGGCTGGAAAAAGCAAGAACAAAAAGAAGGCCAAAGAGCATATCAGACATGGACGGGGACAACAATCGAATCTTGACGACACTGCTAGCTCCCCTGCATTGAGCTATCCCAAGGCAAGTAGATTGTTATATATAGTATATACTATACTAGTGTTATATACTAATATGTGTGTCTTGCATTTCACTTGCAACAAGCTTCAGGGAGTGACTTCTTGATAATTCTGTAGGATGATACAGCTCGCTTTAGGAATGAAGATTCAATGGACAATTTAATGAACTTCTCTCAGGGTTTCTCTGCAACACAGTTTGAGGTATCTTCACTTCCTGATTAGTTTTCTCCATTCTAATTATGTGGTACTATCTTCCACTTGTGTATATTTGCAGGGAAAATCTGCATTCAAGAAGCATTTTGGTTTTTTCAAATCCTCCTTTGGTGAAAAACCAGCTTCAAAAGAACCAGGTGGCTCAATATGTGTTTTGGATTTTGAGTTTCTCTCTATATAGAAATATGTAGAAGCTTCAAGAATGTACTGCTGACTTTTGTAGGAATGTTGTTTTTACTCTTGGCAGGTGGTTTTCATGGAAGAAATAGAAAATGACACATCTTTTGTCTCTGCTGCTGCAGTTGCTTTAGATAGAGAGAGAATGAGATCAGAGGGCTGTAAGAGATAGCATTAGATCTCCATAGGATATTGTTCCTCCTTTTTTATTTTCTTTTTTCTCTTTCTTTTCTTTTTTTTTTTTTTTTTTTTTTTTTGGGTGGGGAGGGGGGGGGGGTTCAACTCTACCACTTCTTATCTGTTATTGTCAATGCAGTGATAAACAACCTGAAAACACAAAAATTAAACAAATTTCCTTGGTTCTATTTTCTTTTGACATCAATGGTTGTCACACCTTTAAACAGTCTTCTATTCTTTGCATTCTTGCCATGCACAATGTCTCCTTTAAATGGCTCCATCTTCTAATACAAAAAAAGGATTAGATCTTTATAAATTACCTAGAACGAAATATGAATATGCTTCATAGTGGACATCAATAAGCCTTTAATCCACCAACCAAAGTGAAACACTTCATAATTGGTAGAAATATAATACACATCTGTTTTACAGTTAACCATGTTGGGAAGTACTCAATTCACCTAGAGCTCTTGCTAACGAGAGCAAACAAAAAAAAGCTCATCATTAAAGAGATGTGGTCCATTGAAGAGGAGAGTCCTGAATTCCAACTGATACGATGGACAACCATTTGCTCACACTCACATACACACAAATAGAAGAGAGGCAGAGAGAGAGAGAGACAGATAGGCCATGAATAATGATCATTGAAGATACTAAGGCCCAAGGCCAGCCAATGCCTCACTTTTTCCTACTTCAGCTATTGCCAGCTTAGCTAACAACAAACTTTGGGTGGGTAAAATTTGCAAAAATGAAACTATGTAAAGCTCATTATAGACTCAAAAACAGACAATTTGTGTGATGGAAGAAACCAAAAGCTGAGTTTCATTTTCCACCTAAAGGGACCGAAAGCAGTGCCCACCACCCTTGATAGGTACCCACTATGAATATGATCCATACGTGTAAAAAACACTGGTGCAATAATTGAATTTCTTTTGGCGGTTTTTCCTTTGAAAATCTATAATTCTATATAGAAGAGGTTGCCACCCTCAGAATTAGCACCCATATCTTGGAAAAGGACTTTGGATTTCAAGAAACGGACAAGACCTCAACCTCCGTGTCCTGTCAATCTTCCTTTCTGGTACTTTTTTAACTTTTGAAAATTAAATAACAGCGATTCTTATAGTAGAATTTGAAGTGAATGTGATATTTATATGAATTGAGTAGACGCATAAGTTAACTATGATGATTGGTACACATGGCACATAGTATAGAGGAAGAAGATATGAGAACGATATTTAGGACCATGTTCCGCGCAACTTTGCACCAGTATACCTTTCTATACCAATAATTCTAGACAATCAACCTGATCTAATTTGTACCATATTATGTCAAAAAAAGAAACAAAAGGTTTAAAATCAATACCACATCTAGCAAATTACACTGATTTGTGTTTTTTCATTTAGCTTATGATATACTTCATTCCTGCTTGTTTTGGTGCTTTGCCATGAACTCAAAACCTCATTCCACCATTATGAGATATTGGCACGGCAATCTCTTCCATAGACGACAAACCATTGTTATTGATTCCGTTCCGTTCCGGCCGGAACGGCCGGAATTTTCCGTTTCGGTATGCAAACCGGTACCAGAATACCTCATGTTCCACCTCAGGTCAGATTTCGGGTCATTCCGGACAATTTCGGCCGAGATGCAAATTCCGGCCGGTACAAGATTTGGCCTGTTATGAAAAAAAAAAAAAAAAAAAAACAGAAGGGTCCAAAGTTTAAAGAAAAAAAACTAAAGCCTCAAAAACTAATCCTAGATTCTTATTTATTTACAATAATGCCACAAGTAAAAAGTTAAAAAATATTCACATAAATTTTTTATCAATTTTACTTCATTTGCTTTTAAGGGGGAAGAGTATACATTGTACATTTATTAACTTGTTTTACAATTATGAATTTTATTTGTAGAAAATTATAAATATTTAAATATTTTTTAACCCCACTTTATTTAATATTTAAAAAAAATTAAATTCATTATTTTATATAATAGTAATAATATATATTTTTAAAAAAACAAAAAAAAAACCCAAAACATCTTGAAACGGTACGTCAAAATAAACCGGTACCGAAATATTCCATTTCACTGGACAATACAAAACGGGTCCGAAACAAAATTAATAACAATGCGACAAACAACTACAGCATTTACAGTGCCTAAATTGAGGAAAAAGATGAAATGTTGAAAACAGAAAACCCCAAAACTCCATTATTGGATATATGAAAAGTTTTCCAGTGAAAACTCGTAGGCAACGTAAGAAAACAATGTGCAACCAGAAATTTGGAGGCCGTTTGGTATGGCAATTTAAGCAAAATTTTTCAATTTTTAAATAACATTACATTTATTTCTATACACTTTTTCACCAACATGTATTTTAAAAAAATAAGTATGGCAATTTAAGCAACACTTTTCAATTTTTAAATAACATTACATTCATTTCTATACACTTTTTCACCCACACGTCTTTTAAAAAAATACAAATAATGTTACTAGAACAACATTATCAAATAGTCCCTCCTTGTAAATTATAAGGTCGAGTGGCTCCTACAGGTCCACAGCTGCAGGTTTGGATGCCAGAAAAAAAAAAAAGACAAAAAACACAGTTTCCCAAGCAGGGATCACAAATGGATACTTGCAGAGAACACCCCCAAAAAATACGAAGGAGATGGTGGGGGCTGCAAAAACAAGGCCTCGTTGGCAAACACGCAGCTCACAGGTACTAAAGTGCATAATTCTTATCCATAACAAGCTCAGGTGAAATAAACATTGCATCGTAGTGAAATGAACATTCAAAGATCATTACAAGGGTTAACTTACAATCAACTATGAACCACAAAAGAGAAAAAGTTCTTTTTTTTTTTTGGTATCAATGTAAGTGAGAATAACAGCCTTCAATGCTGAAAATAAACATACAAATCAATGACAAGAAGGATCTAGTAAATGAAAATGAATTACTGAGACTAAAAATTACTACTTTAACAGGTTAATAAGAATTATTCAAGGCATACAATACAAAACCTGCTTTAGACCCCCAACACCAAGGAGAAAAGCAGCGGTTGCCACATTTGAATCCCCCCTCAAAGGACGTAAACAAAACTCTTTTGAAAAGCAAATTATGTCCCAAATACATGTCTGTGAACAGGTGCAGCATCCAATGTTTTAACCACTTCCATCCATGATTTGTCTAGGATCAACAGGGAGTTTTTCGAAAGGTGTCCAATAAATAAAACAGGATTTCTGAAAGAAAAAAACTCAAAATTTTTTCTACTGTTGAGTTTGGTCTCTGTCTGACCATCTCTGAATATACGTTTCAGTCTCCCTTTGATAGGAGTATTCTGTAAATTCCTCAATGCTGTATCCTGACCATTTACCAACTCAATTTCATCTTCTCGCTCTACTGGCTTCCCAAAGTCAATCAAGCACATAGCCCTAAAGCATAAACAAAACTTCAACGTAAGGCATATCACTAAAAATGAGAGCATCAAAATTGTAGACTGTTGAATAGTGTCCTACACAATGCCAGTTACAAGGACAAACAGGTCTTTTTCAAGGTATGATGATGATCTCAAAATCCTAAACAAACTGCTTTTACCAGAAAAACAGGTGTCGCCAATTCCCAAATGTAACATCAGGAAGGAAAATTTCCTCGCCTAACCACCAAATTTCAGCATCAATGTGCTGAAGCTGGTTTGCACAATCTCCTATGTATCTTAACAAAAGCCTTCTATATATCTTAAATAAAACAATACAATAGCTTCCATCAGAATAATTATGCTGTCCCTGCCTAGCACAATCTCCTACAAAGTGAAAATTGAACCTACCAGTAAAAGACCTATGATTGTCAAGTCTGCTTGTTAAATAAATGCTAGCATGTTTTAATCATTTTGAGGCGTAGTATTCCAACCAAGTAGAAAATCAAGACATCCATCATTACATGATCTTATCAGGTAAACAGTTTACAGATGCAACCAAAATATTGCATGTTTTTTCAAGCAATTCCATAAACATATCATTGCAATATCAATAAAAACCTCATAGAATAAATTATTTTAAATTATTTGCCACACTACGAGGGGTAACTTGCATTTTCTCACTCCTAAGTATAGGGTCATTTGCAATGTCCCTTATCAACTTTAAATTTGAGTGATTAACCCCTAAACTATGTGATCAGTTGCAATTACCCCATTATTATTATCCAAAAAAAAAGAAAAGAAAAACAAAGACCCCGATGTTAAAATTTCCCTAATTTCCATTACATGTAAACAAATTTTTTAAATGCTAATCACATGATCACAAATGACAATAATAATATAAGTATGATTTTTTATAAGTAATAATAAAAATAATAATACACATGCATGATCATGTAATAATGTGAGAAGCACATGAATTATATAATGATAGGGAGACATTAAAAGTGACACCATATTTTCATCCAGTAATTCCCTAAATTAAAAGTTTAGGAGGGAGATTGCAATTGAACTTTTAGCACAAGGGTGGGAAAACATATGGTAAATATAGGCTTTGCCAATTTGTGAAAAGCACGGTATATGTAAAACTTATCAAAAAATAGATTCTAATGTATTAACACACTATAAATGTGCAGTCAAAACATTCATTCTCAAGGAAGATTAGATAAGCAAATTCACAATTGTCAATACACAAATCCTATTGCATATTTTAGGACAATTTGGGAATATTGAACCAAATGAGGTGTCATTCTCAATGCACACAGCAAACATCTGACCTTAAAGCAGTATCTTACTAGATTCTGGAGTCTCCCGGAAAAATCAGAAAGAGTATTGCAGCATCTTAGGATAATCAACCTTAATTATATTTCTGGGTATTACTTTTAGAAATGCAAAAGAAGTGCTAGTTTGTATACCATTATAGGAAATAAATATAGCATAAAGTCTTTTTCTTTTTTGACAACATAGGGAACCTTTCCAAAGAACTAAGCAGTTTATGCTGAACCTTTCCAAAGAGCTAAGCAGTTTATGCTGAACCCTTCCAAAGAGCTAAGCAGTTTATGCTGAACCTTTCCAAAGAGCTAAGCAGTTAACGCTCATGCCCAGGAGCACCATAAATTTATTTTCAATCAGGGCATAAGTCAAATTTTATATTGACCAATATATATTCAAGTGTTTAGTTACTTCAATTTTGCCAAGTTGAGTTCTCGTTGTCTTCTTTGGTCATTTTAGCATTTTCGCATGTTTTAAGCCCCTAATAAAACCACATCTCAGGCAAATATACAAGAAGAGAGGAGCACCTGGCACTGTAAACGATAACAGATGTCGAATTCGATGAGGGCAAGAAAGAAAGCCCTATGACTTCCCCAGGAAATTCCTGATATCTCTTTGGCAGAACAAATGTATGTTGTATCGACCATTCTCCTAATTGCCTGGCCTCTACGTCAAATGCATACACCTGATTTGAAGAGGTTGTAAGAATAAGCACATTGTTGCTCCTTGGAGGAAAACCACCAGCTGTAACAGCGGCACCATCCAATCTTGAAATGAACCAGTGCTGCCTGTTCCACAGAACCAAAAGGAGTTCATAACAAAGAAAGATCAAGGTATAAAGGTGACCTAGAGGACCATAGTCTGATTAAATAATGATTAATTTGTGATTCAGCAAAATCAGAACTTCAATACTACACCACCTTGGGCCCAATTATACAGGATCCTCCCCACAAGCATTCAGCCATGGCCATATCCATCAAGATAATGATGGATTCATAATACCAATTAGAGTCCCACCATTAACATATGAAGCAAAAGTAATCTTTACTTGCACTCAGCAAACAAAATCATAATCAGTACATTCTCAGACAATTTATCGATGGATCTGAGGATCTCCCTAGATGCCTAAATCTCATGAATAGGTACAAGAAAAAGTAACATAAGTAAATGCTTGACATTGTGTGGTTCCAAACCTTAAAATCTCCAGATTAAATATATACACATCTCCAAAGCAGTTAACAGCAGCTAGCCACTGTCCATCAGAACTTGTAAACATTCTTGTGATAGGAGGCTCACTAGGTGGTAATTGCTCATCACGCAATTCACGGCATGGTGTGAAGGTATGGACTAACTGTGAGCTGCCAACATCCACAACCTGTAGTATCCAGAAGGAAAAAGGTCAAGAAACATAAACTAAATAGTGGTAGATAAATCAAACTAAATTTTCCATCCATCTGCAATAATGCTTGGCTAATAAAGACTTGACAGAAACTACATGCACATGCTAAGGTTTGGCCAGATGTTCCACAATCCAATTAGTGCACTTCATTGCAAGCATGTCTCAGAGCCATATGCATCTTAGTCATTCTTGTGAGGTTTAAAACTTCCCACCGGTTTATCCACATGGTGATCAAATGCATTGAAAAGTTAATCCTAGGGGATTTGTGTCAGACTACATGTAAGAGCTTACTCTTAAGTAGGTCTTAGGGTGTACCGTTTTTCTCATTAGAGAAAGAAATGGGTCTTAAGGTATATCTCATAAAGCCATAAAATAAAATATAAAAAAATAGTGATAGTGTGACAAAAGCCATGTATACATCACATGATTAAATCTGTTAGCCTTAACAGAAAATACTGACAGAAGGTTTGTGTGTCACATACCCAATGTCTAGAGACTTAATCGTTCAAATTGAAAGTCCAAGTACCAATTTGACTTTCACATCACAGTCCAGGGGGAATATTTGTAAAAACCCCTAAATTAACAATGGAAAGCTCTGTTCAAAAGTTAGTAAAACATGATAAAAGACAGTTGACACATAAACCCTCAGAAATTATGAATGATAATTTTACCATAAATGTCCATATTGAAAGCTTAAAATCTAAATTCAGTACGAGTGCTTGACATAGGCGTAAGACAAGCCACAAGCCCTGAGGTACAATCTCAGTGAACCTCACACAAGTCACTGAAAATATTTCAGCCTAGTTTAAACTAAAACCCTAAGGAGTCCAACCACAAGGATCATTCCTTCTGAAATACAAACTACGAAAAAACTACACAAATTTAAAAAGTGATAATATTAAAATCAAAACAATATAGATGGACAGCTTACATATATCCTTCTATCATGACCGGCTATCATCAAACGAGAGGAATCAAAACTAAAAACCATTGAATGGCCAAACGGTATTCCTGGAGGAAGTTGCTTTTTTTTAACAGTCCATGTACTTTTTCCAACTTCATGCATCTTCAATTCAAATAGGCTGGGTCTCACATGATCGGAATATGCAAAAAAAGCCCCTGAATTAGAAATAGAACTGCAAATGATCTTCCGAGATGCCTTTGTTTTAACTCGAGCAAGCAGATCTGTCATAGCAAGGCCCCCAGAAGGTCCACAAGCCATGTCAGGAAAGGCAACACATTTTGTGCGTACACAGGAAATATCTAACCAATGGGAATTCTGGACCAGAAGCAGCGGTTTTTTATTGAAAACCGTATTATGCACCAGCTGAATGGGTACCCTCTGAGGTGCAGGGCAGATATCATGAGGAGAGAAGTTGGTGAACTCATTCACTGAGTATGCAAAAAGCTTTGTATCATCACCAGCTGAGATAAGCATAGGAACTCCCAAGTGGGCCCACTTATGGTAACTAAATTCAATTGGCTTCTCACTATGACGAATTCTTTTTATCTTTTCATCCGGCAATGGATCTGCCAATTAGAATAATGTAATTAAAAAATGAGAAACAGCCCAAAAGTATGACAAGAACTATAAATAACTAAAGGCTATACTCATCCATGCACATACATGCACCTAGAATGTGTATGCATGAATGAGAAAAGTAAATATATAACAAATAAAAACAATATCAATGTTAAATCCCTCATAGACAGACCTTCCCTGCAGATTGGAACAGCTACAGTCAAAGCCCTAACATCATGTGTATGAGCTCTTACATAACCAATGTAGTTCCATTTCTTCATCACTACAGAGGAAGCCTTGTCATCACTAGGTCCAACTTTCTGGCTGGAGAGCTTATACATAATAACCTACAAACAAACAAACAAACAACATTAGTAAAGGGCAGCTTTTTTTATTTTATAATTCAACTGTTACAACAAGTGGGGAGGGGGGATTTGAACCTTGGTTCTCCATATAAATGAGAAGAAGCAATGCCACTAAGAAGGCAGCTCATATAAAGAAAATAAAAATCATTAATACAAATTTTCTAGGGAATAATAAGATAATGAAACTGGTTCAGAAACCAGCACAGAATCTGTCACATACTCATAAATAAAAATAGGGATAATAAGAGAACACAAACAATATAACATATACACACACATATATATACATATCAATAGTTCCAATGGGGAGGGGGGGAACTGAACCCTAGATGTCATAAACACACCAGGAGGTGCCAACTAGTTGCAATAAAAGGCTCTTGATGAGAAATATAATAGGGAAACAATTAGGGATGTCTCATTATGTTTGAAATTTGTAGAATTCCTATTACATAACAGAAGATTGTCAAAGGGGAGACCTCCACTTTGATTAGTTTCTATGGAGATCTTAATCCCCAAAAGCTTGCAACAAAATCAAGGAAGAGAAGTAATATGGGAGCAAGGAAGATGGTGGATTTAAAAAAAACCAAAACAGCATTTTTTTTAATACATCTAAAATTGTCTAAAATTGGGGGTGGGAGGATTTGAACCTTAGATGTCTCTATTGGAAACACTAGGAGATGCTAACCAATTGAATAACAAGGCTCTTGGCATTTTTACCATTAATAAGCTGGGAAAATATTTCTTTATTTGTTCATAATTGGGAAGAAGGTTAACAGCCTTCTTATTTCCCACAGAAGAAACAATAAATGGAATGGAGCAAACCGAGCTAGTTTACCAATCCATTATTCAAGTTCTGGGTTAAAGTACTCCTAGAGAGCTAGCAAGAAGTTCTGGATCATGAACATCACCTAGTTTAGAAAGATCCCAGTACATTCAACTTCCCACCATAACCTAAAATCACCATAGAGCTTAGGCTGACCAGAAACCAAGCCCCTATTATTACTTTTTCATTTATATAATCTAACAAGTAATAGGTAATAGAACTAAAGTTTTAGACTACCAGAATAGAGTACCAATATTGTTGGGTCAACAAGGCTTAGCAAAGCTTGAGCCTTTCTAACAAACCAGATAAATGTAAGCGAAGCTCAATATAGCCAAATAGAAATAATGTTGCACAAAAAGTAAAATTTGAAAGCTCCGAACTGTCTCATAAAATTTTCTCTAAATGTTTCCCTGTCTAGCTTTTTCCCAACCATCTTCACTTTTTCATATTCTAGCAACAATTATATAACTCGCATCAATATTTGGCGCAACATCACTGCCAGTGTCAGTGTAAGACAACCTTGCCAACGGGCCTCTCTCATCATGCAAATCAGTCACTAAAATGCTTTCATTTTTATATTCTTGCAGTCACACAATCCAGTCCCTACTAACACCAAAAAAACTAAAATATTTGGTCTGAATTTTCAAAAATTGACATTTAAGTGAAACTAGCCACAAAAATTTGTAGAGAAATATCGCATAACACTATAATGCTGAATACTGTTTGCCTACCTGACAAACAATTTTATTCACTAATACCTTCAAATAGAAGATGATGATTTAGAAAGTAAGAGCTGATACCACAGTCAAGTTGATTGCAGAAAAAACTAGAAAATTTATAGTTGACATCTTTAAATTGGACCAGCATCCTGTTGTATACCTGACCATCAGAACCAGCAGAAAACACCCTGTTATGGCTGGGAGCCGCTGCCAGAGCATTCGCATCACCGTTGTGAAGAGAATGTGCCTGCAAAAGCGTCCCATGCTGACTGTCCCAAAACTGGACGCTACCAGTACTATCTGCACTAACAAGGGTCCCACACCTAAAACGAACAATTGCTCAATATCAGCAATGTATGGCAGTGCCTTAGCAACAAACAAAATGAAGCAAACCCTCATAAACCACACACAACCACAAGCTAGTGAGATAAAAAAAAATGCATCTGCGCTATACCTCAATGACAGTAATGACCATACACACAGTTCTGGGCCACTACCTGAACCTCCAAGTCCAACTGTAATCCTGTAGATCTCACGACCATACTTGGCATCCCAGCATCTTACAAACCTGAGAAATGGAGGAAGAGACTTTGTTGCATGATTTATTATTTCAATCACAATAACTGCAGTAATCAAAGATTTATCCAAGTTCAGTGAAATTGCAAGCATGATAGGTGAAGCGTGTTCAGGAACTTTAGTTAGTCAGACATGCAAAAGCTCACATACATACCCGTCACTACTCCCTGAATATATCATTTTTGCATCAGGACTCCACGTCACGCTTAGAACCCGTCCTGGAGAATAATAATAATACAACATTATGATCTCTACTATTAGAATTCAAAACAAATGGAATCTATAAGATAGCAAGCATATACGATGTGAGGAGAAGGTATCTCACCACTGACCCTAGGCAATGATTTAGTGTATACCAATTCATCCGAATCAGAGATACTGTATATTCGCACAGAACCATCATCACAAGCAATTGCTAGACGAGGAAGCTCAATGACAGGCTGCTCTTGAAGCTCATCCGAGTCAGAATCATCCTCACTATCACTGGTTTCATCACCATCATCATCCCCCTTGTCATTTAAAAACCCATTTACCAAATGCTCAGGCTTGGGCTTTGTATCAACTACACCCTCAATATAGGGCGCCACCGCCATCTGCCATATCGAGACCCCAATTGAACCTAATACAGTCTGCAAACAAAAGCAAATGTGAGTTTATAATGATAACAAAACCGAGTGCAATGACTATCTATTTTACACAACCACTATAGAGTATGTCACTATATTTTCATGGATCAAAGCTATAGTTCAAAAATGTAATTTACAAATCAAGCCAATGTATACCTTCTGCTTTAAGTCGAAAAGATCCCACTCGGAAACCGAACCATCGATACTAGACGAGAACAACCGACCACAAGGCAAGCCTTTAGAACCAGCTTGACACCACACAAGCGAAGAAATCCTCGAGTTAGGGTCTCCATGAATCGTCTGAGCAATAAATCATATCAAAAAAAAAAAAAAAAAACCACAATTTTATGAATATGATATTAACCAGAGAGGAAAATCAAAGAGGGGTGAGAGATTTGAAGGTACCAGCTGACAGTGCCAGCCGACTGAGCCGGGAGAGACGAGCCAAATCTCGAGGGAGCCGTCATCGCGAGCTGCGGCGACTTGGGAGTCGTCGGCGCTGGTGGCTAGGGCTACTACAGGAGATGGCTTCCAATCGATTGAGCTGTTCTTGTACGCTTCTAGCATTTTCTTTTTTTGATTTTGTGGATTTTTTCAAACCCAAACCCTTCGAAAGAAATCGACGCTATATTGGTTGTGGTTGTCGTTGTTGTTTATGCGTCTGTGTGTGAGTGAAGTGAGGGGAAAGAGAGACCAACGAAATAGAACATGACAGAGAATTTAGGTTTTGAGCTTGAGGGTTTAAGGTCATCATACTCATGCGTATTATATGACCCGGATGTTTGTGGGCCGGGTTTGGAAGATCCATTTTATTCATGTGGGCCTAACTTTGAATTTTGAATAAATATAAAGTCCGAACGATCCATTTTATTCATTTGGACCGGACTTTGAATTTTGAATATATATTAAGTCCGGTTAATGGTGGTACTAGGCCTATAATTGGTTTTTACTTTTTAGTGCTTGCGATAAATTTAGGGGTGTGCAGTTGGGTCGGGTTGAGGGGATTTTTTGACCCAACTCATCACGGTGGGTCAAAAAAAACTCAATCCAACCCAACCCAACCCACATGGGTCGAGTTGAACCCATGGGTTGAATAATTTTTATTATTATTATTATTATTATTATTATATTGAGTATAAAAAAATATAAATATAAATATATTTAAAAAAATCCAAAGATTAGTATCAATATAATTCTTTAAAGACAAACAACACTAATGACTAAACAACACTAATGACTAAACAACAATAGTAATTTACTAGGATTTGTGTGAACTAATTGGCTTTTATATAGGATATGAAGAGTTAATTATTTTAAAAATTTTATTAATTATATAATATTATATATATATATATATATAAATATATGGGTGGGTCGGGTTGGGTTTGGCGGGTTTGAAATTTTATGACCCAAACCCAACCCAACCCACTATCAAAAAAAATTTTGTAACCCAACCCAACCCACTAAGGCCTAAAAACCGACCCAACCCGATGGGTTGGGTTGGATTGGGTCAGTTTTGGCAGGTTGGCTTCACACCCCTAGCGATAATAAAACTCTAAGGGTCTGTTTGGATTGAGGAGGGAGAAAGAGGGAGTAGAGGAGAGTAGAACATAAATCCAAACAGACCATAAATCTCTTATTCGACTACAATAAACTTTACTAGTTAAGTTAATTGTAACCCATAACCATCGAGTATACCTAATTAATATAATAGTCTTATCAAATTTCCTCTCTATCTTAATATGTATTATACTATGACACAACACTCCTAATATACTTTTTCACTTCATCCACTATGCTTCTATCCCATGATTCACATCATCTTAAATCTCTTAATTTTTATGAATTATTAATCAAATATATTGAAAACTTTCACTTCATAGTATCTCGTAACTATCGAGTCTTACTACCCCCCTTGGTCTTTGTATCTGCTTTTATTAAATTTATATTTCGCTTACTATGTTTTAGTCCTACTTAATCAAAAGTTTTTAGATTTTAGAGTGTCTCGCCAACTTTCTAACTTGTCATTAACTTCATTCACTATAATTATATCATCTGCAAAAAGTATACTTCAAGTATCTTGTCACTATTATTAGGTTTTTGAGCTAAGGGTTTAAGGTGTATAACACCCAAATGTTCACAGGTCAGGTTTGGACTTGTCTTTAACAGTAGGAATTTGGGATAATCCATCTTATTCATGTGGACCTATACTTTGAATTTTGAATAAATATATATATATATATATATATATATATATATATATATATATATATATATATTTGTTGGTTCAATTAAAGGTGGTCTTATAGTATCTGTTAATTAGTCATTTTATGAAAGTTTTGATACAATTTTTAAAAGAAACTAGCCTCATCACATGCGCTTCGCGAATGCGATGAGGTTTTTTTTTTTTTTTAGTGTTATAATTTTTCACTCATTTTAATTTGAGATTTACATTTTTTTTTCTACAGAAATTGTGCATTTAAGACTACTAATATAGCTAGAAGGGTCATAAAGTTAGCTACAAAAAATAAACAAATCCACACATGAACATATGATTTCAATGTTATTTCAATATTCATTTTTTGTAGCTAATCTTATGACCCTTCTAGCTATATTAGTAGTCTTAAATGCACAATTTCTATGGGAGAAAAATGTAAGTCTCAAATTATAATGAGTGAAAAATTCAAAAAAAAAAACCTCATTGCACGCTCGAAGCGCGTGTGATAAGGCTAGTATATTGAAAGGTAGTCTCCATTTGATTAAACATCTTCTATATAATTTTTTTTGTCTAAATTCAACACCTTCTATATAAATTTCTATCTCTAATTTAATTCACGTGTTTCTTACTTCTTATCAAACAAAAATATGCACATTTGCAATTAACTTCCATATCATGAAGCAAGGGATAATTTTGCCTTAGTAGACAACATGTACATGCATCTTGAAGAGCAACATACTTATTCACTACTCACTGTACACTCGCAAAATTAAAATATTATTCCATGCCTCAAATCCTTTTAGCCGAACCTGTGTACAATGTCCTCCATCTCCCATGAATCTCCCTCACCAATCATCACCATAATACTAGGAAAAAAAACCACAATCAGATATAGAATTTCTTGAGGGGAAAATAAATCAAATATAACATTAGGATAATGAATTATTATAATGAATAAATTCACGATAAATTCTTTTGTAGACACCCCCTATAAGTAAGTTAATCCCTACAAAACGTGTACAGCCTTAGATGTCTTCACAAAAAAAAAAAAAAGAATAAAAAAAAAAAATGTATAGCCTTAGGTGAAGGATCCTTACGCTACAAGTTAATATGACTGCAGTGAATTAGTAATTTCATATTAATTTTGTAATGTTTTCTAATTAAAGAAAAAAAAACTTGTTGCCAAGTGAAAATTCAACAAAATTTGGCCATTCAAGTCAAAAGGTTAATTGGGCATATAAAAAATATAAATGAAAATTACATAAAATCGTGGTACAAATTTTTAATAAAAATTGTAATATTTACGAAAGCGTTTCTCAAAATAGATTTGTGGTCTATAGATTAAGATGGTTTCAACAGCTTATTGAATTTGGTTCAAAAAATAAGAAATTTTAACCAAATATTTCAACATCTAAAATTACATCCAATTAACACCGGTGCTAAACTACTAATAGCATAGTACAACTTTCTATATTTGATTAACACTCCCTTGAAGACAAAAAAAAAAAGGGGGGGGGGGTGGGGCAAAAGAATTCATCAAGAAAATTGGGCATTACTCACATAGGTTTCAACCTCCATTCTTGAGCAACTTTTTATTGCTACACTTGTTAAGAGCTTCCACTACAAACAACTGCTCCATTTGCTGATTTTTTTTTTTTTTGTTTTGCTTTGGTTCGGGCAACACAATCACTAAATTGAAATGTGAAAATAGTTATGGAAACAGGCTTTTGCTTAAGAGACTCATGGTAGTTGGAAACATTTAGATGTGGTGTGATAACTGATAAGCGATAAGCATAACCAATTGATGAGGTCCAAAATGTCACAATACTATACCAAAGTCCAATATTAAATAAAGTTAAAATTCAATAACCATTTGGGCTTTCAAGGAAGGAGTAAGGCCTAAACCCACCAACTAATGACAATTTAAAATGAGTGGGAAAGTGCCCAAGCCAATGAATAAGTAAGCTTTGGGCCTTATGAAACAAAGAAAAAAGAAAGCTCCGTTCGATCTTTAAAAGGCAAAATTGTTGAAAAACTTAGGAAGAAAGCTGAATTAGGACACCTGGGAATTCCCAGAAGTCTGGGATCCTCGGGATATGCAGCAGGAGACCAACTGAGATCGAGACAGCTCAAGGGAGCATGCCCATGAACACGAAGAACAATAATGGATGTGTCCCATCAGCCGCCCAATGATGCAAAAAAAGACAGACGACTTGGGAACCAACACTTCATGAAAAGAAGTCTGGTACTTTGGGGAGCGTAGGGAGATGTACCATGAAGGAAAGTGGTTGCGGATCTTTCAGCCTGATGAAAAAGGAATCTGTTCATTTGGAGAAAAAGACAAAAAATGAAGCAGCCAAAAGTGGGTCTGAAAAGTAGTGTCTAGAAGTTTTGAGAAAATAAGCATTGAAGGATAGCCCTTAGGACCTCCCCAAAAGAGGAAGGCCAACTAGAGACTTTTGGGGGGGATCCTCAAAATGGGGAAATAGTGAGAAAATAAGGAATGGACCAGCCACTAATGTTGCTGACATAACATTAGTTCTAGTACCTAGGGCAGCAAATGAAAGGAATCTGTGGTACACCAAAAATCCTAGGAAGATGCTGTAAAAGAGGGTGAAGCCACCAGCAAAAGTCATTCAACAATAGTGAATAAGAGAGAAAAAGATCCTTTAAAAAACTTCTTTAGAATTCAAAAAGAAAGAAAATAGAAAAAACCTTGTCTGGGATCCTAACACAGGCATTAAAGGATACACTTAGATTCAAAATGATTCAAACCTCGCAAGTCTTAGAAGCCTAAAGTAGCTATCTAAGTCTGTGATTTTTGAACTTATTTGGACCTTGTAACGCATAATAGTGCAAGAGAGACACATTGTATTGGAAATTCAAGAAGATAATGAGGTATTATTTATTATACTGGGGACCCCCTAATGTTTCTTATTATTTTTCTTTTACTTCTATCACTCTTTATTATTTCTTATCGTGCAATACGTATATATTTTGTGTATTATAGGACCCATGTTTTGTGCACAACTTAGTTCGCAATCAGCCCGATTTAGCTACGGTGAACCAAGCCAAATCCACCAAATAACAAGTATAAGGCCGAGGATCTTATTTTTTACTTGGGCCGGGGTACCATTCAAAAAAAAGAGAACCCACACCAATTAAGAGTAGTAGGAACTTATGTTAGAGGGAGGTTTTTGTTTTGGAGTGGGAGACTAATTAAATGTGTTTGTGTGGTTGTTTTTTTTTTTTTTTTTTTTAAATGAAAAATACTATCAAACGTGGGTTGCCATTTGCTAATATGGATAATAATGCGTTTTGAATTTCACAACAGATTTGCGTGACCTATTTTCAAGGGTAAGAAACAGAGCAATTAACTGGGGAGCCTTGAGGATTTTTTTTTTTTTTTTGGATAAACTTGAGGATTTTTTTTAAAAAATTTTGTTTTGAAGATAAACATGAGGATGATTTTTTTTTTAAGGAAAAAAAAAACAAACGTGGGTTTTTTTTATATTATAAAAACATTGGTTTTTTTTTTTATAGAAACATGGGTTTTTTTTTTCATTAGGTTTTTTGTTTTTAATTTTTAAAAAGAAGTTAAAATAGTTAAAATAATTTGTAATATATATATATATATATATATATATATAAACATGGGTTTTTTTAATAGAAACATGGGTTTTTTTTTGGATAAAGTTGAGGATGTTTAAAAAAAAAAAAAATTTGATTTGAAGATAATGTGAGGATGATTTTTTTTTAAAAGGAAAAAAAAAAAACAAAAAACATATAATTGTTTTGAAAAAGTAGGTTAGTAAGAAAGTGATCCTATATTGTAGGAAATATTTTAGGTGAGAGTTAAAGATATATTTTTATTGTGTTATTCTCATATTTTGCCTCTACTTAAACGTAGGCTGAAGGGGTATTTTGGAACAAAAAAAATCCGGTCCAAATAAGGGAAGCTTCTTAAATAGTAGTATAGATAGATAAATTTAAAAACGTGTCAAAAAATTAGTTTTTTTTTTTTTTATTTCCCATAAAAAAATTTAGAAAACATTTCCTAAATCAATGTCCTTATGACATTCGTTAATTTTTTCCATATATATTCTCATACTAATTCATCATGATCAAACAATTTTAAGCCTTCTCATATTTTTCATTAATAAAAAGCTATCTCCATTTCAAGGCAAATTTTCACATTTCGAATCTTATCTTGTATATTTCCACTTATACATCTTAGCATTCTCATTTCAGTTATACTAGTTTTATGAAAAAAGTTATATTCTATGAGGATGTGGTGCAAGAGTAATTATTGAATATTCCCGGAGTACCCTAAATGCATACTCCTCTCTTTCAAGTTTTACATTTTCCAATCCTAACGTGCCACATTATCTTATAACATATTAGATAATAAACACAATCACACTTAATCATTATAATACCTATTTGTAAAATCTACCAAATTGAGGGTTTATTGAAAAGTTATTAGGTGTAGTCGGATATATTGAGTTTTACGTAAAAAACTAATGTGAAAGTCTTTTATTGGATGGAGTAAAACATGAGTTTTAACATCCATTCCTTGCCAAATTTAGACTTTTTTATGAATTCGTTTATTCATAACATCCCAACCTTCGAGCATACTTTTTTTTTTAGAGGGAGAGTTTCAACTTATGACATATGCTTATAATAATTGTCATTTTTTATCATCAAACTAAAACACTAATTGAATTTTTGAATAGGCGGAAATAGAACCACATATCTCTTATTCGACGACAATAAACTTTACCGGTTGAGTTAAATTGGAACTCACAACCATCGAGCATACCTGATTGTATAATAGTCTTGGCACCAACATTTAAAATTTTAGATGGGATACGTGGCATGGAATTATAATCTAATTTGAAATCTAATTGAATTTTATCAACTTTGGATGTGTATATATACTAACATGTAACTCATGCAAACACATGGATGCATTTAAAATTATACACAATTTTTATTATAAAAATATAAATAATTAGTCAAATTATTAAAAAACAAATAGCATGTAACACATACATACATATAGATACATTTAAAATTAAACACAATTTTTATCATAAGAATATAAATAATTAGTCAATTTTTTTTAAAAAGTAAACATAATTAGTCACATATTAAAATTCTTACCTAAATTTAATACTACTTGTGATCATTTTTTTTCCTAATTTTTAATAAAGATAGAATGTGTGGTAATCTTTGTTGTATCACTTGGCACAAAAAAAGAAGTAAAGTGGACACATGACACGAACTTAAGTGAATAATTCTTTCTATAAAAAAAAAGTGGATAATTCTAGTATGGTCACCACATAAATTAAGACATATGACACAAAATTGGATTTTATTTACAAATTATAATTGAACTTTCTCTGAACTTTACCTATATATGTTTGTGTGTGTGAGGGGGGGGGGTCAAGAACTAACTAAAGATAAAACACTAAGTTTATAGTTTATCGTCACATTTAATTTGTAATTAATGGGAATTAGATAATCCGCAATGGGAGACTTCAAAAAAAGTATAAACTAAATAACATTGGGGTTATATTGAAAAAAAAAAAACTATGTAAATCTGTTTTTGCCGAGGATACATACACCTAAAGACAAATTCAAAAACTCTCAACTTTCTTCTCTCTCTATGATCCACCTTCTTGTGGGCATGAGGGCTCTATATATAGGTTGAGGCCTTCTTCTTAGTTATGAGCTGTCTAGACAGGGGTGTAGCCAAAAAATTTTACATGGGGGGCCAACCTATTAAAACCTGTTGAAATGAATGCATTTGATCCGAGACGACCTATTGGATTCTTACCAAAAAGGTAGCAAGGTAGACAATATTGCATCCATTAAAGGTGAGTATTCCAACCAATCCCTATGTGATTCAAACTATGAAACTTGAAATCGACGACGATGAGTATCATTGTTGTATGGATAGTCTATATTTTTAAGTTGATATGGACCTTCTTTGAGATAAGCTCGTCAGATTTCATCTTGTTTGTTGATAGGAAATTCACATATTTGTTTACGTGATCTTGGATCACGACCTATCTCTTCGGATTGAATTCTTGAACATTTGGAGGGGTGTTCATCAGGTATTGAAGTATTAACATTTGTTTCTACAGCCATAGATGCCCTAATTTCTGAATTGCTAACATATTTTTTCTTAAACAATGCATCAATTGTTTTTCGTTTGCTCTTAATTCTTTTAGCTTTAAGAATGACTCAAAAATCAACTTGAAAAGAACTTAAAAAAAAAATTTATAAATTTGTACTTAATTATATGGATGTTATTCATACTCAAGAAAAAACAAAATTCCACTATAATTTAAACAGTCAACCCATCATCATTCCTATTATTAATTTTTTTTTTGTATTTTAATTTCTTTTAATTAAGAATAACCCCTCAAACAAAAGCAAAAATTAAACTAACAAAAGCAAAAATTAAACACACAAGTACACCACATAAACCAAACAATTTAACAACACCCACTGCCACATGATATCTAACTAATAAAAATATGTAATAAATTAAAACAATTTTACCTTAGAAACTTTATCTTCACAAAATGCAAACTTTATCTTCCCTTCAAGACTCATCAGTTATCACAAACAACCTCCTCATACCCATGCCTTCGACCATATATTTCTCTAAAAATCTATGAAAAATTAAAGAGCATGTGAATATTAAAGTGTAGATAGTTGAGAAAAAAAAAACACTAAAAAGAGATGAAGTGGAAATTGAAAACTCACCCTCTAGCTATGGCCCTACTCTGAATGATTTATTTTAAGAAAGCAAGAAGAAAGAAAATAATGGTCAGTTATTTTTTTGGGATCTTGAGGACTGAGTTTGAGAGGAGAGCTGAGCTGAGCTGAGGGTTTTGTTGTTTTTTTTTTTTGAGGGCCGCTGGAACCAATGGAGTGGGCTGTGGCGTCTGGCGTGTACAGAGGACAATAGACAAGAAGAGAGTAAAAAGAGAAATAAAAGAAAGGGTTCTGAAGCTTCTGATTTTGAGTTGGAAAATGGGTGATAAAGTGTTGTTTTGTTGGGTAGTGCTTTCGGTATTTAAATATAAGTGGGTTGTGAGCCATGTTTTGTTTTATTAGAGGATAAAAAGGCCTACAATTGTAACTAGGAGGTGGTCCTGGGAGTGAATTGAAGTATTGAACAGAAATGGGAGGGGGCTGGATGTACATCATTGGGGGCCCAATTAAAATTTGTTTATAAGCTGGTGGACTTTCTTTTTCTTTTTTTTTTTTTTTTTTTTTTTTTTTTTTTTTTTTCTAGGCAGGGGCCACGGCCCCCCAAGTGGCAACGTGGCTCTACCCCTGTGTCTAGATAAAGGTCAAAAGATACTTGTTCTATTAGGTATTTTTTCTCTCATTTTCATAATGATAATGAAAATGGATTTTTAGGGTACGAAGCACTATTTAGGCTGATCATACAGCAATAGATGCAGCAAAAGACAGAGGGGAGCACCTAATTAATGTGGAGGTGGCTATATATTGATTCAAGAGCCATCTTCTCAGGTTGCTTGGATGCTCCCCACGGGATCGTGGTAGTCATCGGCTACTTTGTCGGTATTGGTTCCTTGGCCATGTTTGTCCAAGGAGCAATGTATAATTATGTAGTTGATTCGAGGATGTGGACCGTTTCTTGCAAATGGACCTCAGTTTATTTAATGGGCCCAGGCTTTCTCTCTCATTGGGTATGGTCCGAGTTCATTTCCTCAATCGGGTCTACTCTTCAATGGGCTTTGGGTGTACGGCCCATTGTCCACAAGGCTTTTAATAAAAATGTTTAGTTAATTGCACAGTAAATTGATGGAAACAACTGAAATGGAAGATCTTCATTATTTTAGTTAATTGCTTTCTTTTTTTTCAATTTAAAAATGTATAAAATACAATTAAATTGTATTTTTTGGCAGAATTTAAACGTGTCTTTGTGTTCAACACCTCAAGTCTTCAACAATTCCATTTGTTTTGAATCTTTTAGTGTTTTCTTACACGAATATAACAACAATTCCATTTTTTTAAAAATTTTTTTTCCAATTTATTTAATGACTTTACTTATTGCAGTCTCTTTTATTTTAATTAATTATTGCGATCTCAACTTCATTATCACGCTTCCCACGGGGCGCAAATACAAAATTGGGCCTCTCCGAACCCCAGGCCCAGCGTCACTCTGCTTGAATGTAACGTCCGAGCTCTCTCAAACCCAGGCTTGCGAAACTGATCCGTTTTCCTTTTCTAGATCTTTGACGCATCAACCATGCACTGAAAACTGGGCACAACAAATTGATAAAATAACCTGAAGAAGCCACAAGGCACAGGTTTCTGTGGCTTGGAAGTTCTGAACAAAAAGCTGTTCTTTTCCGATCCAAAAGCTCTCCATTTCTCAATGGAAGACGCCTACGCCAGATCTGTCACTGAGGTAATTCAATGGAGTCCTTAAGTTGGATTTGAAATTCTATTACTCCAATTGTTTGAATGTTGAATTGTGACTTAACTCTTAACATTTGATAGCTTGCTTGCCGCAAATTCCAGTAGTTCTCAGAGACTGTTGTTCTAATGCTTCTGTTTCTGTTTTGTTGGGTCAGGTATTGGATTTCTTCAGGGTGGACCCACGGAAAGGTCTCAGTGATGATCAGGTACGCTTATATTTGATTCTTTTTGACAATTACTTGATGTTCGTTTATTTCAATTTGAAATTTAAGATCAGTGATTGTAGCTTGAGCTCTAGTTTGAATTTGACTAAAACTATTTCTGTTGTTTGAAGGTTGTGCGGCATGCTCGAGTTTTTGGTAAAAACGGTACGTGTTCTGTTCGTAACATACATTCTGACATTAGTGGGATGTGTTATAGAATTTGATTAATATTCAATGTATTAGGTTCTATGTGTTATGTATAATATTCACAAATTGATTGGGAACATGATTGGGGCACCGTTGAGCTCGGTGTAGTAGTTTCTTCTTACTTAATGTGTACTAATTCTGCTTGTTTAGTTGTTTTATCAACCAGGTTGAGTGTAAATTTTTTTTTTCTTCTTCTAATGTATATAATTTTTTTCTTTGGTTGCATGATTTGCATATGGTCTGCAGTGCTGCCTGAAGAGAAAAGTAAGTACACTGTGCATATCCTTCTTTCACACTCCCAGTTCCCACTTATTTTTAGATTTACGTGAAGCAAGTCTGTTTGTTGTTGTTGTTGTTGTTTTTACTGCCGAGCCTCTTGGCTTTGAGCGGTACCTTTGTCTCCTCATCGTGGAGAGAATGTGGGTTTGAATCCCAGGTGTTGTAGTGTAGCAAACAAAGAAAGAAAAAAAACGAAAGTCTGTTTTGTTGTTTCTCTATTGCTGTACTATTTCTTTCATGCGTAGAATTTCTTGAATTGTCAGTTGCTATAGATATAAAACATTGGATATGCATCCTACTTCCCTAACTCTTGTTATCCTCGATTTTTATCTAAGTTGCTAATCACTATTGATCTGTTTGCTTTAAAAAAAAATTGAAACCATGAAAATTCAAAATATTGTAAGTAGGTTGAAGTGAGAGAGTAAAAGTAAGATCATTGATAACCTAACTTGATTTCGTCAATGGGCAAACAGGCCAAGTAGAAGACACCCTTGCGTTACCAAACATTGAAAGCCAATTTTACTATGAGAGGGGATGTGTCTCCCTTTCCATTTTAACTGTTATTATTTGAACATGGAAATTCTTGTAATGAGCTAGAGTATTATGTTTCACACATGCAGGGACTCCCTTCTGGAAGTTGGTTTTGAAACAGTTTGATGACTTGCTTGTTAAGATACTGATTGCTGCTGCGATTGTTTCATTCATTTTGGCTCTGATTAATGGAGAGACAGGTTTAACAGCATTCTTGGAGCCTTCTGTAAGATACATTATCCTTCTACTTTGGCTAGCTGTTTCTTATATATAGTTTAGCAGTGCTCATTTAGCTTATAAAAAGAAAAGAAAAGAAAAGTTTAACAGTGCGCACTTAATTAATTTAGAATTTTTTGAGTTAAAAAAGATTTTATATGAAATCTTACAATATCCGTTGTCTATATTTTAAGTGAAAGTTTATTTTGCTTGACAAAAATATCTTATTGATATTAAAGGTGAGACTTTGTTTGTACCTTGTGCTATATCACAAGGTATGAATACGATTGTGTTTATTCACCAGATTCTTTACATGTAAAATTAGATTACATATATTCACCAGACTTCGTTGCATGAGCAGGTTATCCTGATGATATTGGCTGCGAATGCTGCGGTGGGAGTGATAACAGAAACAAATGCTGAAAAGGCCCTTGAGGTTAGTCATGGAGTAGTGAATTTAGAACACTCACATTAATGCTTGGAAACATCTTGACAAGGCTACCTACTCTTCTCTACTTGTACTAAACATAAATTGAAGCTTAGTTTTATAAGTTGCCATCGTTGCCAGATTAAGCTATAGAGATTTCTTGCCACTTGTCGATCAGGACTTGAATAAGCTGTCTTAACTTTTGGTGAAGTTTAGCAGTATATTAGAAATTTATATGTAAGTCATCACCCTTGTTTATTGTCACCCCATTTTGGTCACTCTCACAGATCTGCCTCTACTGTTTAATGCAGAAGTTTTAGAGGTGGCACGATTGTTGTCTATTGGCCTCAAGTTTTCTAATTGCTAACTTATACTGGATCACTAGGTGATGGTTTGGTGAACGGGTGCAAGTTGTATTTTATGAGTAAAATAAAGGACCTGAACTTGATAACCTAAATGTGTTAATTTTTTTTTTTTTTTTTTTTAAGCGTGGGAATGCCTGTGTGTGTGTGAGTCAAGAGGTTTTTCTACCCAAAAAAAAAAGGCTCCCAATACCATCAAATCTTAGTCCTGTTTGTACTATATACTAATCAAGAGAAGGCATTAAACATACTGAAAGTGTATAATGTAACGTCCTAATCATGTTATCAAACAGTCTTTGTTGAGATATTTGCATGGATGCATGTCAACCTTGGGTAGCATACTGCATACCCTCATGTCTCTTCTTGATTTTTTTTTAATACATGTTGAATATGAGATTGTAATTCTTTAGTAGCGGTTTGCTACACTTCTGTGTAAGTGAACTATCCTCTCTTATGAATAAAATTGTTTTTAACAGGGAGCACTTAAAGAGTCTTTGACAAGGTAAATTCCCAGCCACTAAAAAGTCATGAATTTTGGGTTTTTATGCATTTCTACTGAGTTGCTGAATGTGGGGGCTGAAGGATTGATGGAAAATGTCTTGTCATTAAATTTTTTTAAGGACGATGGGGGTGATGTAGGATGGTTAATGTGATTTTGTCTTTGTATAGTTTTTTTTTTTTAGGTGGAGAAATAAAAGAAATTGAACTTTAAATAGTGTTTATCTCACTAGTTACAAATTCTTTCCTTTAGCTCTCTTGTTCTAGATATTATATTGCATGCAGCGTAAGCTCAATTTGATACCTCTGATTATTTCTTTTATTGTAGGAGCTACGTGCCTACCAAGCTGATGTTGCAACTGTACTACGAAATGGTAAAGCAAACAGATGAAGAAACAACACTGTTAATGTTAATGCTAGTAATGCTTTGATAAATATGACTTGCTTGATGAATATGATATATAGGATTTTTTGGTATCTTTGACTTTTTATATAAGGACGTGAAATTCATATTACAGAAGCATGTGGTAGTAGACCTTTTTCTATTGTGATTCATTGGAAATTTTACAGTGTGGTTATATGGTTGTGATATTGATACCTTTCTCTTTTTGGTTTTGTTTTTGTTTTTGGATTGGCTTTGCATTTGGGAGGGTTATATGGAGTTTTATTTTTGGGGTGTGTGTGACAAAATCTATTGGAAGCGTTGTTTGGCAACAGGTGTCGTAGAGCCTTTAGGGGCCCTGAACATTATTATTTTTTTGGATAGGTAATATTAATTGAATTAAAAAAGAGACTACTTCATACAAAAAAGGCATGAAGTAGCCTAAAGAATTCAAAAAATACAAAAGACTATGTACCCTAAACATTCTTTATAAAGGATTTTAGAAAATCTCAGTTTTGAAGGTTTTTCCTAAACAATTCTCTTGCAACTTTTTTCATGAAACTCTGAAATGATGGAAATGCCTATGGGAATTTTCAGGACACCTGATGACCCCTTCTCTATTACCTCTGTCTTTAGGGCGCCACTGTCGTAAAGTTATTCTGATGATAGAAGGATGGCCGGGGCTTACTAACATCGTGGGCCTTTTAGTTTTGGGGATGGGGGAACTTGGATAATGGGCTTTGGCTGATGGTAGTTTGGTTTGGGCTGGTGGTGGTGTTGAATGGTTTATGGGGTCTTTTTATTTTATTTTAATGGTGTGATGGCACTGTGAAATTGATGACTTTAGGTCACAACTGAAGTCAATAGAGCAAAACATAAAGCCTGTATTTTTACACTATTATAATCGTTTTTGATTACTGAGTTGTTGTTTAAAAACTCTCTGTTACAGGTTGTTTCTCCATACTTCCAGCAACGGAGCTTGTTCCAGGGGACATTGTAGAAGTTAGTGGTAAGTCAGCCATATTCTATAAACTCACAAAAGTTTTATATGTGTGGCATAATTTAGCAATACCTTTAAGGAATTCACTTTTATTTTGTATTTTGTAAATGGAATAGTGGGATGCAAAGTTCCAGCCGATATGAGAATGATTGAGATGCTAAGCAATCAATTGCGTGTTGATCAGGCAATTCTTACAGGTATTTATACTTTATATATCAAATTTTGTTTATTGATCAATTTTCATTACGAATGTATCATTATATTATGTTCATCTGCAAAGCAAAGGATCAATTGAAGTCAACACGCCTCTATACCGCAATATGGAAAATATACCTTTTGAAGTAGTACTTAGAATCAAGGTTACTTTGTAGAATCGTTAATGGGAAATTGTAGCTTATTCACTTCCTCCTCCCCCCCCCCCCCCTCCCCTTGGCACTCCAACCGTGGGATTTTCAATATAAGAATAAAATCGAGGAAGAGTTACACCAAGTATTGTTGTTGTATTACATATTTTCCACTCCTCTGTAGTAATTTGTAACCACCATGAAAGACACTTGTGTTACTTTCTAATAAATGTTTGGAAAATTTGTAGCCTCATCCTGTTAATTACTTCGTTTTTTTTAATAAAATATTGAGATTTCTGGAAATAAATCAGAGAGTTGAATAAAATAAAAGTTCTTTCTATTTTGGAGGCTCTTTAAAAGCTTTGCAGTATCTGTAACATAAAGGGATATCTTTTTTAGTATGAAATATACATTTGGGAACGTGAATGTTGCTTTTAGATTCATTTATTACTTCCTGTCATAACTAAATAAATTTTCCCAATTTTGCTTGTCCCATCTCCCAGGATTTGTCCAGGTCAAAAAATTAAGAGTTAAAAACGTTTTACTTTCACTTTTGTTCTTATTTTGAAGTTTGTGTTGCGTATAAAAGATTCAAAACACTAACGCTAAAATTGCAATTTGGGGAGAACATACAAAGTTTTGAATTGTTGAGGCATTCAATAACAAAATTCCTAAATGCAAATTAGGATAGTTTATTCAGTTCCAACGATTCTCATAGCAAGATAAATCCTAATGGGAATTTGCAGTCCATATGACAGCTGACATCCTAATAGATTTCTCTTTTTGAGTAAGAAATATTTGTCATTGTAGGTCTTACCAGTGGGTGGGGTTAGTTGGCCATAGGATTTACTAGCTAGAGGTGAGTCCAAAGGGCTCTTTTTTAGAAAGATTCCCTATGTTATTAAAAAAAAAAAGGTTCTCACAATTTTCAATCTGTGGAGTTATGTTGTGTTTGCATGCATGGCAATATTTAGAGTGGCTTTCAATGATAGATACCTAGCAAGTTGGAAATTATTTGGGTCCATTGTAGGTGAAAAGCATACCTCTATTGACTTTATGCTACTTGGACGCAGTTGATGAGATTATCAATAAAGCTGGGCATTCTTCATTTTGTTTGTAAGAATTTGTTCCCATGCTTAAATCACCTTCACGTTCTATTGATGGTGTTTTCAAAATGATAATTGCGCGTATTAAGAACGTGCATGGTTCATTTGTGCTTGCAAGAGGGTAGAACTCTCACTTCATTGCATGTAAAACTTTCACGTTTGGAATATGAGTTAATCATGTATTTTTGGGCTATTTTACCTATATCATATTTCTGGTGTGAACTTACACATATATGACCATATAAATGGAGAAATTATTCATTCATTTCATTGTTAAAAAACAAAAAGCATTTGTGCTTATTGCACTGGGCTCCTGCTGCTGCAGGATTTGCGTACATGCGTTTTCTTGTAAAAAAAAGGCTTTATGTTTGTCTCAAAATATTGGCATATGTTTAATTGTCTCCTTATTTAGGAGATTGATATTGGATGCCAAATTGGGTTTGATAAAATGATTCCATACTCATTACCGCACTGCACATGTTTCTGGAAACAGGCAGAGATTGACTTTGTTAATCTCTCTCTCTCTCTCTCTCTCTTGGTGCTCATTACCAGATATTAGTAAGTTGCATCTAGGTGGGGTGTGGTTGGACAAGATCTAGGTTTTACAAGAAGTTGCACTTTTTTAGTGTTGTTCTGATGACCTTTAAAGTGCTGGAAACTTTTTCTTGTGTGGCCAAAGTTTATGAGGTTGACATGAATGTTCATTAATACTATATATAGTATTAGTAGTCAGTTTCATGTGTACTTCAATTTTTTATGCTCTGCATGTACTTGAGGCTAGTTACACTATGCTCTGGAAATTTAGAAATTGTGTTTTAAATGGCCATGTGTTTTAAGTTGCAATTATAAAGGTTCAGCATGTACTTACTAAGACTAACAATGCGTGCCAGGCTTTGCCTCTTGTTATATATATATATATATATATGTACATGTGACCAAAATAATGCTATATAGTCCAATTTGTCTGAAATGTTTGTTTAATGGTGACAGGTGAGAGCTGCTCTGTGGAAAAAGAGCTCGAGTCCACGAGAGCAACAAATGCTGTATACCAAGACAAGACAAATACGCTTTTCTCGGTAAAGTTATAAAGCATCGTTTCACTCTGAAACCGATATCAATTGACTTGTCATAGATTCACAGTTATTTGTTTGATGTTTACTGTGGTATCAATGTAAATTTTAGGTGTATGATGGTATGAGATGTTGTCACTTTATAAGTTGGCATTAAAAAATACTACATAAAAGTTTTAGAATTTAAGGTTTCATTACTGTACTTGGGTTTCTGGTTGATTTGAGATATAGTCATATCTTATATAAAAGAAAGTGAACAGATTGGAGATTGATCCACTCAGGGGAGAGGCAAGTGGTTCATTAGTTGAGTACTTAGGTTCAACTGATTGACATTTCAAAGCATTCATTGTCAAATCAAAGATTGGTGGAGGTTAGATTTTGGGTGTTCTGGTTTATTCGGCCAGTATACAGTATATAAAATGGTGGTCTGACGTCTTGTATTGCTTCCACATATTAATTGTATCAATAAAGCTAGGGACATAACGAAAATTCACAACATTCCTTAATTAGTCTACCACCCACACATGGGCTCACCACAATCTACAAATTAAATATGGTTTTTGCCATCCATGTGTGTAAGGTGGTAGGTTAATTTGGGAATGTTGTGAAATTGTTGTAAATTTTTGTTGTGTCCCTAGATGGACTTTGATTATATATGAATAAAACCAGTGCCTGTGAACCTTTAGTGGAAGAGTAAAAATAGTATCTCTTGTAAAAGGGGACAAATAGAATCAAGCCCAATGCTTAGTAGGGGACTTCTAGGTAGCCTGATAAATTGTTCCCCATAATTCTTCTGTAAGCTATTGTTTCCTTACCCCAGCACGCTGTGTCATTGGTAAGAGCATTATAAATTTAGGTGTTTTACTTTCTTAATCCTTTATTTAGAATTTTTTTTTAAAAGTATTTTAACAAGAAACATTATGGATAAAACATATAATTAATAGTTTTTTTTTTTAATTTTTTTTTTATAATAACAATTGATAAATACACATGTAGATCCTTTCTTATAATATTTAATACTTGGTTCTTGTTCAGCATGATAAAGGGTTGAAAAAGATTACCAATAATGTGTTAAACGGTACCAAAATATATGTAAAGGGCAAGTTTGGCATTCACCATTTATAGTTTGTTAGTTCTTAATTTTTGGTTTGGAACCTCAAGGCGTAGCACAATTGGCTAGGGCTCCTGGAGGTCACTAGTTTGAATCTTCACCTCCCTCTCTCTTTGGGGCAAAGCTTATTTATCAAAAAAGGAGAAATTATAGGTTAATTTATCTGGAGTTTGTAGTCTGCCTGACCTGGTTGCACGAACTGTTCAAATTTTATCCAGGTTTTGTAGGTCCCGCATCCATCTGAATAAACACACAGTTAGAGGTTTTTTTTTGTCACCTTAGATCTTTGAGGGTTTGAAGTGGTTATATGCTTGATTTTCCAGCTGTATATGTGGTTTCACGTGATCCTTAATCTGTGTGTGTCAATGAGGTGGTGCACTTACCTTACTGTTGACAACTTAAAGATGGAAGCTCTTCAAGTTTATCACTTGGTGCTTAAAAGCTTATTATATAAACTTGCTTCAGTTTAAAATTTCAATTCTGCACTCCTATATGGCTTTTGCTTTGAAGCATTCAATGATTTTGTACCATATTCCCCCTTGTTGTAATTTGTGCAAGTCTTTACATTTTTTTTTTTTCCTAATTATTGCCTTCATTGGTACTTGGTTATGTGCCTAAAGTTGAGGACATGATTGTGCAAAATATTCAATTGGTTTGCTTAAATCTAATAACATAGAGAGAATTCAAGGATTTTCTTTTCCTTTTCGTAGGGTTCTCTCAACTGACACTTATGTTGTTTCTAATAACACGTCTAGGGTTCTAATCCCCCCTCCTCTGCTGTTATAATTATTAGAAACTTTTTTTTTCTGCTGTTGCTGTAATAATAATTTATTAGCAATAAACAAGTTCCAGCATATTTTGATTGCCAGGGTACAGTAGTTGTTGCTGGTAGAGCAAGAGCTGTTGTGGTGGGAGTTGGTTCCAACACTGCGATGGGTAGCATTCGTGATTCGATGTTGCAAACAGAAGATGTAAGCATTGTGTATCTTCAGCTTTGGACTGTAATTTGTATCTGGAGAGATGTCCGTTGCCCATGTCTTTTGTGTGCGCATTGATTAATTATTCTTTTTAGTTCTTATGTAATGTTGCATGCTGAGAAATGTCAATTGCCAATAGCAATCTAGTTGCCATTTATTTATTGCCAATTTACCGCAGAGGTGTGAAGTTGTGACCCTTGTAGATATGGCTGTCAGCAATTTCCCAGTCAGTAAATTGGTACTGTACAAATTAAGGCCAAAAACAGAAAACTTCCAGCAAATTAATTTAATGTGGACACTGACAAAATTCTGCTGTCTGGCCAATGAGCTTTGGCTCAAATAACACCTCTTCCTCCCCCAAGAACGGGTGGAGGGTGAGAATGCGAGTTCAATACCTACTGGTGTGTGTAACGATCAATCGAAAAATTCTAAAAAAAAAAAAAAAGCATCTGTATTGGGATAGATATGAGCTATCTCTATTTGTGGCTTTTTGGACATGTGAATTGTGACCCGACCTCTAGTCAGGATGGTAGCTCCCCCCACATGGGTCAGGTTGGGTTCTACTCCCTGTGGGCACTAGTCCTACCTTTGTTATATATACAAAACAAAAACAAAAACAAAAAAGGAAATGTGAATTGTGAAGTAGCCATTGACATTTGAATTGGTACCTTGGTCAGTTGGGAGACCTTGTCATATTGGCCTTAGGTTGATAATAATTTTTGTGCATTCCATTTGATTTTCCTATTGTTCTGTGGGTAATGATATTACTGCATTCTAACCAGGAAGATAATATAATTGTAGTTTTTACATGTTAATGTGCAGTATTTACATTCTAGTTGTTGATATCTATAATTGTTTGCAGGAAGCGACACCATTGAAAAAGAAGCTGGACGAATTTGGTACCTTTTTGGCCAAGGTGATTGCAAATCGTCTTCAGTCTTCATTTACTTGGGCATAAATATGTAGTTGTCTTATGTTTGTTAGCATTTGTTTGTGGTTAAGGCTTTGTTGTCGTTTTTGTTGATTAATCACAGGTAATTGGTAAACTTAATTTCTTGGAGAAATGAAAATGTTTTTTGCTAATTTTTTACACTGTCAGAGTTCCTTTAAAAAAAAAAAAAAGACTTTTCTGTCAGAGGGGATGAGTTAGTTGTGGAAAGAATGGTTCTGTTTAAAAGCTGGGTCCTGGTTGAGTCCGGATTAATGAACTGTAAAATGCTTCTTGCATCTTTCATCTGAAATTGTTTTAACCAGTTATACCTTCTTGGACCTGCATCAGGTTTTTACTCTATTTATGTTTCTAAGTAGCCATGTTTGTTGGTGGTCCCTGGGGATAGAATTTCTTCTGTGATTAATGAATCATGCTGTTTTTACCACAGGATTGTTTTCTTTCTTACCACTATCATGTGTTTTGCATTTTTAAATATATGAAAAGAAGTTTTGTCCCGACTTTCTAACAATTTTCAATCTCACGTATTTTCAATCTCACAATTTTGTCCCGACTTTCAAACAATTTTTAATCTTTAGTTTCTGTTTGATGAAATCTTAACAATGGTTATGTTATTAGGTTATTGCAGGGATTTGTGTTCTAGTATGGATTGTAAATATTGGTCACTTTCGTGACCCTGCTCATGGTGGGTTCTTGCGTGGTGCAATTCATTACTTTAAGGTAATTCTTTTCATAATATTTCAGCTTGGTGTGAAAGGTTTTGTTCATGAAATATATATAGGTGTTTTGATGGCTGTCAAATATCCTTCATTTTTCTTAGGATTGCCCAAAAAAGATTCTAAGGATTTGGACTGTTTCTCTGCAATTTCAATAAGAAACTGAGTATCTTATTGGAATGGGCCAATGTGTTGGAAGGATCCACAACTAAATAAAATATCTGACACTGTAAAAATCTCTTGCAGACTAAAATCGTGGTTTTTTTTAATTGAGCAAGGTTGATGAAAATAGGGTCCCAAGGGTCTATTGCATGTTGTTCCTTGGTCACTTGAGTGAAATCAGTGCATGTTAAAGAAAATCCTGTCTTTGATACAAGAATGCATGGACAGTTCCAAGATCTTAATTTGGATATTCAGGAGCTAGAGAAATAATTCTAATAGATTTCTCTGTTCAATGATCAATCACATGGTGAAAATTATACTTATGTGATGAGAATTAGATATTGTGATCTGGTTACTTCATGCAATGTCATGTTATGAAAGTAAGGGATCTGGTTATTGCAAGCAAGTTGATTTTGCTAGATGGGTTCTTGAGCTGATGGGATGATGGTTCCACATAGTTATACCATTATACTGTTTGGTTTCTATTTCCTATAATTTTTTTTTTTTATTTAGTAGAAAAGTGTTGCTTTGAAACATGCTAATCAAAAGAGTTTAGTTGATGTGAATGTTCAAGTAAGTAGATTAATATAAAAAAAGAAGAGGAAGAATGTTTAGGTAGGTAGATGGATAGGTTAAAATACAGGAAAAAATATAATAAAACAATAAGATATTTGTAGAATGATGTGGGTGGTGTTCATGGAGGATAAGATACGAGGGAAGTCCTTATGATGGTTTGCTCATCTGTAATGAAGGCTAAAGATCAGCATGGTGAATAAATGATTTGATTTGAGTTGGGGGACCAAAAAATATAGAGGAAACCAAAATTAACTTGAGCCAAGTAGTTGGAAAATCATGATTGCCAAATATTAAATTGAAAATATGGGCTTACATATGATTAAATGAACATTCAATTCATGTATCCAACCCCTACAAATTGGGGTTAGAGCTTCATTGAGTTGAGTTGCAGGCAAACTTTTACAGCTGTATATAATAGTTGCGTTAAAGCAAGACTACAGTCCATTAAATTTTTGTGTAAATGTGTTCAAATCCTGTGGAATAATGTGATAATAATGTCTCTGATACTCCTTATACACATTTTCAGGAACCCTTTTGTTAGGGCTTCTGTGATTTTGTTTATGCAATGGATGCTGACTTTCGTATGTTTGTGGTTTGGTGTTTAAGAACCTGGTTATCATAGTCAAGTCATCTTTGTTATGTTTATCTACTGTTCTGTTGTTTTATTTGGTAATTTGGTTGTGCTGAGTTTCTTTTAAATGGCAACGTTGATTTTTTTTTTCCTTTTCCATGTTTTTCTCCATACAAAAATGGATGCCTGCCTAGATTGCAGTTGCGCTTGCAGTTGCAGCGATTCCCGAAGGGCTTCCTGCTGTTGTTACAACGTGAGTGCTTTCCCTTTTACTTGGTTTGCATAATAGGTCATTAAACAGTTGTCGATTCTGCTGAGTTTAATTCTATGTGAAAAAGACACATATTTCCCTCTTCCCTCCCTGATGTTGATTCTACTTCTACATTTTACATTTTTTTAAATATGAGTAAGTCTCCATTTAGTAATAGACATACCTTGACTTGAAGAATGAGATATGATATTATTTTCAAATATGTTATCTTGTGGCTGTTTTGAGTTTATTTTGTTGACTGACCTAGCTTGCATCTTATCTATTAAGATGATTTTGTATTCCCATTTCTGCTTCATGGTCTTTTTTTCAACTCTTCTTGTAGATGTTTGGCTCTTGGGACAAAGCGAATGGCTCGATTGAATGCTATTGTACGGTCCTTGCCGTCTGTTGAGACCTTAGGCTGCACTACGGTAATTTGCAGTGACAAGACTGGAACTCTGACTACCAATATGATGTCTGTCTCAAAGGTAATTTTCCCCAGACTTTTTTAATTTTTTTTTTTCTTCCCTAATCTATGCACCTTCCAAGCTTGCTATAAGGCTGAGTGATTTCTCAATCCTTCAAGGGTTTGCCTCTGCCCCTTGCACCTTGTTCTTGTTTTTTTGTTTGTTTGTTTTGATGTTTAAATAATTTAATCATCAAAGGTTTTAGACTTAATTTGTTTACATTGCTGTAATTTAGAAAAAATATCTGCTATGCTTTACTCTTTTTTTTTGAAGTTTTATTTTGATAAGTTGTAGAAATTATTTATTATCTAACAAAAAAGTAATATGTTTTTCAAAAGTTATTTTCCCACCATTTTGTTTGCTAGATACAGAAAACCTTTAATTCATGATTTGTTATCAGTATGTGTATCTTTGGTGTAATTATATTGTTTTGTCAAATGAAAATTTTGCTCCGCTATTCCGTCTGGCCAGGTATGTGTGGTTCATTCTGTAGGGCATGGTTCTGTGATTTCTGAATACAGTGTCAGTGGGACAACATATGCACCAGAAGGCGTTATCTTTGACGGCACTGGGATGCTGGTAACTTTTTTTTGTATATTATTTTTCTCTGGAGACTTGACTCCATACTTGTTAGAATTACATGTTATTTATTTACATTAAAGATGGATATGATTCAGGAGAAGTGGAAAAGTTTTGAATGATCATTTATGTGAATTCTTTTCCTGATCATTTTATGTCAAATTTGGTTCACCAAATGGCACCTGTTGGACTCTATTTTTTTTATTTTTTATTTCCTACATGACAGAATCTTAGGTTTTACTTGGAGTGTATAGTGAATATTCACTTAAAGTGACCAACCCTGTGAAGGACTTTTAAATCTGATGCCACCCATACTTATAAAAAAAAGATGCCACCCACTTGATATGCAAATGATTTTGACTCCCAAGTTCCCTCAATTCAGCTTATATAGCTGTCAGTTGAATTCCATCATTATAGGATATGATTGTAACCTGGTAGATGAGATACTTAGGCATTTGAGTGAAATTTTAGGGTTTTTAAAATGCTTTAAAGTATGTTTCATTAAGAATAGTAAAGATTGTGCAAATAGGATGCTTAGGTTCATTGGCTTGTGCCATTCTCTCTCTCTCTCTCTCTCTCTATATATATATATGGTCGTTATTATGATATTATCATTGTCATTATCATCATCTTCATCAAACTTGAACTTAGAATTGAAACCTAACAAACTGTATGAGGTTTACACTTTGCGTGAGTCCAGCAGCTTTAGCTCTTTGAATGGACAAGCTTTATGCCTTGGAAATACCTAGAATCTGTTAGATAATTATCTTTCATTTTGTTATGAATCAGGGTTTTGACAATGTTCATGTATAAAAATGCTTGCCATAATTGCAATAGAAACTACAATAGTAGATAGAGGTACAACCATCTTATAAAGGAAATATTGTGAACCATTCTATTAAGTCATATGTGTTATCATTAAATCTAATACTCTTCTTACTAAAATTTCCAAGTAAACAAAAAAAAAAAAAAAAAAAAACAATCACGCAAACAAAAATTGAAAAAAAAAAAAAAGCATCTAAACTATCCTTAAGGTGCTGCTAGACAACACAACATCACTCAAAACCCGAAGTCTTAAATTGTTAACTTTGGATTCCAAACATCTAACAAGCAAACTTTAATGCCAAACACGTACGGGTCAACCTGTCAAGTGACCATTTTTACCATTTAGATTTGTTAGGCCAAATTTCAATTAGAATTGCTAGTTTCTCAATTGTGATGTGTGTGTGTATACTGTATATCAACACGTGTGTGTGTGTATCAAAAATCCCAAAATGGTATACCAGTGTTAGCCAATACTGAAATATTTTCCCTTACAAAATTGAAATAGCTTTAGATAAGAGTATTGTACTTTTTCTTCTTTAAACATCATGCCATTTTTTAACCCATTTTAGTAGAAAGTAATGCATATAATATTTGCAATGACTTTTTAGAACTGACTCTAGAGATAGGTAGTTTATGTCTTCATTCAGAATCTCCCATTCAGGACTACATTGATTTGATGTTGGGCTGTTTTGCAGCTTGAATTTCCATCTGAATTACCTTGTCTTCTGCACATAGCAATATGTTCAGCCCTTTGCAACGAGTCTGTTTTACAATATAATCCTGACAAGGGGAACTATGAAAAAATTGGCGAGTCAACTGAAGTAGCCCTCAGAGTCTTGGCAGAAAAGGTTTGATCCTATCCCTGCTTTAGTGTGTGTTTGGCTCCCGATTAAAAAGTCAGCTTATTTTACTATTCAGCTTATTTTTGGTACTATTTATAGGTTCTACTACATTTTTTGGTACTATTCATAGGTCTCATTGTACTATTTCAGCTAACTTTTACCTTTATCTACAATACTTTCAGCAAAAAAGTTTTAGTTTTTGCAAAATAAGTGGATCCTAAAAGGACCCTTAATAAAATTATCCAGCTCACCTAATTACTGTTGTTGTTGCTTATTCTTATTTTTCACCCAGTCCCTATGATACCTTTTTGTCATGCACTTGTTTATTTTACGTTGCAAACTTG
The DNA here is from genome assembly GCA_014183005.1 of Castanea mollissima. Classification (NCBI taxonomy): domain Eukaryota; kingdom Viridiplantae; phylum Streptophyta; class Magnoliopsida; order Fagales; family Fagaceae; genus Castanea; species Castanea mollissima. The sequence continues at coordinate 4,275,343 of JACAVU010000012.1, read as the reverse complement.
CTTTTGTTGCTTTCTGTTATCAGGTTGGACTTCCTGGTTATGACTCTATGCCTTCTGCTCTGAATATGCTGAGCAGTCATGAGCGTGCATCCTACTGTAATCACTATTGGGAGAGCCAATTTAAAAAGGTTTATTTTGTAATTGATTCCTACATTTTGTATGAATTTATGCATATACCTGTATATATATGTATATGTATACAAAATTGACCAAGTTGAACTTAAATGTTTGTGGATATGGTTGAATTTAATGTTGATTCATGTTGCTGGACTGCCCAAGATGATTCAGTTTTGGGAAGGAAAAAACTCAATAATATCCCTCATAAACAATGGGAAAAATGTTCATAGTTATAAATATTTTGATATTTCTGAACTTATGATATTCAGAATTTAATTCTCATGTTGGAAAGGTGTGAACATAGGATCTGATTTAGCCTTTCTTCAGCAACTCATTTTTGAATATCTTTATGGGAAGAGCAGTCAGCAGTGATAAAATATTATTATTATTGATAAAGTAAAGAGGAGTGATAGGTTTTTAGGATCAAAAACTTTTTTTGGATCATAATATTTTATCTTTTATTATCTTCCCTTGATTCTCTTGTGAGTTAGATGTTCCTTTTTCCTTTTTGGTGGAAGGGAGAGGGCATGGTCATGCTTGGCCAGGAAAGAGTCAGACCTTGTACATGTTAATTCTAAGTGTTTATTGCCCATAGTTTCATTCATGGTACTTCTAGTTTGTGTAAGACTGCTGTTAGTATAAAGCTTGATGTTGTAAGTAGAATGGATAATTTGGTGGGAAAGGACAAGTACTCAGTGTGGTTTCGGGAAAAATTCAGTGGCTTTGATGATTTTCTTGGGACATCCCTCAAAGGTTTGGAAGAACCAGCTACCAAATTCCTGTTGGCTGTTGAAGCTGAATTACAACAAAGGGATTTTAAGGTTCTTTCTGATAAAGCTTTGAAGAGCTCAGGGAGGAAAGGGATTAGGGAATTGAGGGGTTTGTTTAGCTCTGTCAATTATGGTCCAGCCTCTTATAGGCGCAGTGATAATGGTAAGGACAGGGCTCTTTTTATTTCTCAATGAATTTGAAGATTATATCTTGGAATGTTAGAGGTCTGAATGGTAAGGAAAAACGGCTCAAGGTTCGTAATCTTTTACGCTCTTGGAAGGCTGACATAGTTTGTTTGCAAGAGACCAAATTGGAATGGATTACAAGAGGCCTTGTTAGAAGTATCTGGAGTTGTCCTTTCATAGATTGGCTTTACTTGGGTTCTGAGGGAGCTTCCGGTGGTATTTTGCTCTTGTGGGACAGAAGGGTGGTTGAAAAAATTGAAGAAGCAGTGGGGTGTTTCTCAATTTCGTGTAGGTTTAAAAACGTTAGTGACCACTTTGAGTGGGCCTTCACAGGTATCTATGGCCCTAATTTTTATAGAGAGCGTCAATATTTGTGGGAGGAATTGGCTGGCTTGATTAGTTGGTGGAATTTACCTTGGTGTTTGGGTGGGGATTTCAATGTCATCCGCTTTCCTTCGGAGAGGTTAGGGGCGGGAAGATTCACCCGTTGCATGAATGATTTTTCAGATTTTATTTCTCTTCATGGGCTTATGGATATCCCTTTGGAGGGAGGCCTTTTCACTTGGTCTAACTCTACCTCGGCCTCTAGAATTGATAGGTTCCTCTTTTCTCCGGCTTGGGCAGATCACTTCTCTCATTTCTCTCAAAAAAGGCTTCCTAGAGTGTTATCCGATCATTTCCCTATTTTGTTGGAGAGTGGGAATCTTCGTAGAGGGCGAACCCCCTTTCGCTTTGAGAATATGTGGTTGAAGGCGGAAGGGTTTCTCGATAAGGTGCAGTCTTGGTGGGATAATTACCATTTTCAAGGGACCCCTAGTTTCATTCTTGCCAAGAAATTGACTGCCCTAAAATCTGACCTAAAGCAATGGAATGAATCAGATTTTGGCAATATCTCAGTTAAGAAACAGTTGTTATGGAGCAAGTTGAATGCTCTTGATGTCAAAGCGGACTCTCAACCTCTTTCTGATCAAGAAATGTTGGAAAAAGCTTCCCTTCGTGTCGATCTTGAGAAGGCAGCCCTGTTAGAGGAGATTAGCTGGAGGCAAAAGTCCAAAGTGTTGTTTTTAAAAGAGGGAGATTCCAATACGAGGTTTTTTCATAGGATGGCGAATTCTAATAGAAGAAGTAATTGTATTGAAAACCTCAAGATCGATGGGGTTTTGTCTTCCAACCAGGATAGAATTGCTGACCATATTGAACAATTCTACTTGAACCTTTACTCGGAGCGTCATGAGCAGCACCCTTTCCCAGATGTTTTGGATTTTCCTACGATCTCTAGGGATAATGTGGATTGGTTAGAGAGACCTTTCGAGGATTCTGAGATTTTTGATGTCATCATGGAGTTTAATGGGGATAAATCTCCTGGGCCTGACGGTTTTTCGATGGCTTTCTTTCAGTCTTGCTGGGGGATTCTCAAAGCAGACATCATGGCAGTGTTCCACCACTTCCATGTTACTAGCCAATTCGAAAAAAGCTTGAATACTACTTTCATTGCTCTCATTCCTAAAAAAGTTGCAGCAGTGGAAGTTAAGGACTTCCGTCCCATTAGCCTTGTTGGGGGGATTTATAAAATTCTTGCCAAAGCCTTGGCTAATCGTCTTCGCATGGTTTTAGGAGAGATCATCTCCGCTCCTCAGAATGCCTTTGTTCTGAATAGGCAGATCCTTGATTCTGTTCTTATTGCCAATGAATGTCTTGATAGTAGATTAAAGTCTGGTCAGCCTGGGTTGTTATGTAAATTGGACATAGAAAAAGCCTTCGATCATGTGAACTGGAGATTCCTTAATTACATGCTTGGGCGGTGCGGTTTTTCAGATAAGTGGAGACGTTGGATTTCCTTCTGTGTTTCAACTGTTCGTTTCTCTATCCTTATTAATGGTACTCCTCATGGGTTTTTTGGAAGCTCTAGGGGGTTGCGGCAAGGTGATCCTTTGTCCCCCTTGTTATTTGTTCTGGTTATGGAAGCCATTAGTAGAATGTTGGATAAGGCTGCCCTCGAAGGCCGTTTATCTGGCTTTAGAGTTGGTGTTTCTGATGGCAGCCCTTTGATGGTTTCCCATCTCCTTTTCGCTGATGATACTCTTATTTTTTGTGATGCTAACATTGATCAGCTGCTAACCCTCCGTATGGTGCTCATTTGGTTCGAAGCTGTGTCGGGTCTGAAGGTTAATTTGGGTAAATCTGAGCTGGTGGCAGTGGGGTCAGTGCAAGATATGGATCTTTTAGTGGCTGTCTTAGGTTGCAATCATGGGTCCCTCCCTATGAAATACTTGGGTCTTCCTTTGGGGGCTAAATTTAAGGACAAGTCTATTTGGATTCCTATTCTTGAAAGGATGGAAAGAAAATTAGCAGGTTGGAAAAAATTATATTTATCCAAGGGAGGTAGAGTCACTTTAATTAAAAGCACTCTCTCCAATCTCCCTACTTATTTCCTTTCCTTATTCCCTATTCCTGCTTCTGTGGCCAACCGAATTGCTAGACTTCAACGTGACTTTCTTTGGGGTGGTCTAGGAGATGAGCCCAAATTTCATCTGGTTGATTGGCCTTCGGTGTGTTCTCCTCTCTCTTCCGGTGGGTTGGGGATCAGGAACCTGAGAACCTTCAATATTGCCTTATTAGGGAAGTGGTTATGGAGATTTGGGCAAGAAAGGGATGCTCTTTGGCGTCAAGTTATCGAGGTGAAGTATGGTTGTGATTGGGGTGGCTGGTGTTCTTCCTCTTTCTCTGGGCCTTATGGTGTCAGTTTGTGGAAAAACATTAGACGGGGGTGGCATTCCTTATCTCGTTTTATTATGTATGATATTGGAGATGGATCAAAGGTGCTGTTCTGGTTAGATCATTGGTGTGGTTCTTCTTCTCTTGCCGTTCGCTATCCGGAATTATTTAGGATTTGTCGTAGAAAAGAGGCTACTGTGGCGGATCTTTTGAGGTTCACCAATGGAGTCATCCATTGGGAGTTTCAGTTTTGTAGGGATGTGCATAATCGTGAATTGGAAGCTTTCAGGAGCTTCATCAATTCCATTTACAGCACTCCTGTTAGGGGGATTGGGGAGGACAAGTCCTGTTGGCTGCCCTGCAAGAGTAAGGGGTTCACGGTTAGTTCTTTCTACCATCTTCTTGTTGGCCATAAGGAGCATATTTTCCCTTGGAAAAGCATTTGGAAGCAGAAGATCCCCTCTAGGGTTGCTTTCCTTGTCTGGACCGCAGCTTTGGGGAAATGTCTGACTGTAGACAATCTAAGAAAAAGAAAGATTTGCATCCTGGATTGGTGTTATATGTGCAAGTGCAATTGTGAAAGTGTTGACCATCTCTTCCTTCACTGCCCGGTTGCCATGGAATTGTGGGACATGGTTTTCGGTTTATTTGGTGTTTACTGGGTCATGCCAAGGTCTGTTGTGGGGCTTTTGGCTTGCTGGCAAGGTCGTTTTGGTCGCCATCGTAATGGAGATATTTGGAAGGCCGTTCCTCATTGCTTGTTGTGGTGTATTTGGAAGGAGAGAAATAGTAGATGTTTTGAAGACATCGAGAGTTCCTTGCCTGTGCTTAAATCTCTTTTTTTCCGAACCTTACTAGATTGGTTCTCCGTGAGGAGAAGCCTTCCTTTTCTTTCTATTTTGGATTTTCTTGATTGTTGTAATGTTCGTCTTTGATTTGTCTTCTCTTGTATACGTCCTGTGTACTTGGGTGACTTTCTTTTTTCAATAAACTTCTTTATTACTTATCAAAAAAAAAAGTAGAATGAAATTCCTTAAATAGGAGAATTAATCTTTAAAAAAAAAAGAAGCTTTTGCAATATAGAATATTTTGTAGCAAAAAATTTTCTGTTTGTTTTGATATTTTGCTATTTTCTTGTTGATGTAAGCTTAAGGTTATGGTATTTGCAGATTTCTGTTTTGGATTTTTCTCGTGATCGTAAAATGATGAGTGTCCTTTGTAGCCGAAAGCAGAAGCAGATTATGTTTTCTAAAGGTGCTCCAGAAAGTATCATTTCTAGATGCACAAATATTCTGTGTAATAGTGATGGTTCCACTGTTCCCCTGACAGCTGATATTCGAGCCGAGCTGGAATCGAGGTTTCACAGGTTTGATTCATTTTGTGCTCCACCCTTTCACTGCCTTTCTCTTTTCCCTGATTGTTCATGTTGTAATTATTTATATATTTTATGTGTGAGCACTTGTCTTTCTTATATTAATAATGCACCAAGTTTTTTTTTTTTTTTTGGGGTGGGGGGGGGGGGGGGGGTTTGGGGGATGACTACAATCATCTCATGAACTTATGCTCCTTAAAATGAAAAAATGTCTTTAAATATATCTTTGGATGTTACGTATACCTAATCTTGTCAATTTTGTTTCAATACTTTCCGTAAGGAAACATAATGAAGGTTCAAATACTATTGTTGATTCATGCAATCCAAATGGGATTTAGAGAAACCTTTTGCTACATTGCAAGGAGGGACATCAGTTATGGAGCTTTGTTTTTAGATCTTTTGGGATCTACTGGGTTTTGTTAGAGAGAGTGATTGATCTTTTGTTTGGGTGGAGGAATTGGATGGGAAAACATTCCTTGGATATTTGAAATTTGTTTCTATTATGTTTGATGTGGATTATTTGGAGGTAGCACAATATGTGTATCATGTATGTTTGAGGATATGGAGAGTATGGGGGATCAGCTTGTAGCCTTATGTGTAGGCACTTTGTTTGATTGGTCTTGTGCTAGGGGCTTTATAAGTAGTGAATCTTTCCCAGCATTTATAGAGTCCTTATCTTTCTGTACATATAATTATTTTGGCTACTTTGTGCCCCTTTTTGTATGAAGTAGTCTTCTTTCAATAAAATTATTCTTAATTAAAAAAACAAAAAGGATTTAGAGAATAAAACAATTTAGTAAGGGAAATAAGAGAGCTAGTTTAAGATATCAAATTAATGAGAACACCCACACTCAATCCTCTAGAGAAAGGGGGAGAAAACGCCACAAACCTTGTGTAAAATTTCAGCCAATCATTATCCAAAAAAGCATTTGTTATAACTCTGGCAAATCCATAAATTAGATAGAGGATATTTCCCTAGCGAAAACATGATCACAACTGCTAATCCAGATGAAATCTAATGATTCTAAATCTGTCCTTGAATGGTCGCATGAGTAATTAAAAGGTCACATGACTTATTAAAGAAAAAATTTAAAAGACTGACTTAGCAAACATATTAAGTTTTAAGACACTCAAAAAAAAAAAAAAAAAAAAAATCCAAGATGGATTCCACAATCTATCTTGCATATATCAGGCTTCCTTTAAGTGTGATGCTCAACTCTTTGTTAGTCCTCTTCAACATGCCATTGATGCTGAAAGTTGATGTTCATGTGTGTTATTTCCATATTTTTTACAACTATGGCTAATATTTCGAAGATCAAGTGTAAATTAATTTCTGCATAATCTTTACTACTTTAATTTTTGGTTGTTGGTAGTATGAACACAAATTTATCGGTCAGTTTTGCAGGAAAAGAGACATTGAGATGCCTGGCTCTTGCCTTGAAATCAATGCCTATGGGTCAGCATACTCTTTCTTTTGATGATGAGAAGGATCTTACATTTATTGGGTTGGTATGCTTTCTTTGCCTAACAAAATGTTATGTTTATTTGGTGTTTATATCAGATTCTTGCACTAAGCCGCCTAGAACACAGATTGTAGTAGTATGCGGAAATGGAAAGTAAATTTCATATGCCATTTGACATAGAATCTCTTAATAGGGGTGAGCTTACATACAACTTACATAGACTGTTTCATTATAAGTTAGAATGTGATATGATAGTTTAAGTTAAAATATTTATCATTTTAGCCTGGTTTTGCCCCAAAACCTTGTATAAATGGAGAAAACGTAAATCTTTTGGTTTAGACACCAGATGCAAGCCATCAAATACATGGTTGGACAATAGAGGTCCACTACCCTTTGAACTCAAGTGTGATTAATTTATTAGATCCTAATGGAATTTTTCATAGTTAATGTGATTGATTGGATTTGATTTTGATTGAGGATTTTGTGGGATTCATTTATCTCATAATTACGGCCTTATTTTTCCTTTCTTATGGATGTAACCCTGGAAGTCCTTCTAAAAGAAGGCTGCCATAATGTTGATGTTATGATGAATTTGATGAATAATAATGAATTGATATTTTCCTCTCTAGCTTAGTAGTGATTCTAAGCAGCCCTAGGTGGTGAAGCCTAGTGTTTGTTTTTTTGATAAGTAATAAAGATGTATATTCAAAAAACTACCTCATGCATGACGGCATAAGGCATATCAAAGATTACAAAAAGAGAAAAGAAAAAACAAAGAGAAAACTAATTACAAAAGTGAGAACTTAGAAACATGGGGAGAGAATCATGAGAGGTGAGTCCCCAAGCCCTAGACCAGTCGAAAAGGGAGCCACTAAAAGAGGTGAGCAGCTGGTCATCAGTTCTTCTTTTTTTATTTTTATTTTTATTTTTTTCCGATAAGTTTAGTGTTTGTTTTGTTCTTGCTAAATACCTATGAACATTTCTTGACAAACCTCGTACTGCATCATTTTTTAATAGTAAAAAATAGTGTATTGGAATTAAAGTGAACTACGTTTGGATCAAGTCATCTCAGAAACTCATTTTTCTAGGATAATAGTGAATTATAGTAACTCTGTAATGGACATTATGCTGAATGTAGTCTTGTTTGCGTACTTTTTTGATTTGCTATTCGGGGTTTTATTCTGGTTGATTGTCTGTATTGCCGGTAGGCATAGTCTCCACCTCTTTTGTAAAGCTTTAGTGATAATTTATCAATCACAAGCTGAGATAGAATTGGTCCCATTTTTTATACTAAATTTGCATGTAACTATTGCAATTATTATAGACCTTTGTATTGTTCAATAAATCCACGCACAATATTGTCACATTTTTCATGTCAACCCCCCCCCCCCCTTCCTTTTTCCCTTTTCACTTGTATCCATGTTTGATGAATGAATAATAGTTGGACTATCTGTGTATTTGAATGTGGGAGGCCTTACCTAGATCCTAGATCAATATAGTATATGATTATTTACCCTTTGGAACAGTAGTTGATACACAATTACTACACAATAGAATATGAAAATTAATGTAAAAGAAGGAATAGTTATGGATTAGCAATGTGTTGAATTTTCATTTTTATTCTTTTTTTTGTTATTATTATTATTTTGACATGAAAGTTAGAAATTTTATTAATATTTGACATGAAAGTTAGAAATTTTATTAATATTTGACATGAAAGTTAGAAATTTTATTAATATTTGACATGAAAGTTAGAAATTTTATTAATATCAAAGCCAAATATATGTTTGTAGAACATTTTACATTCCAGCGCATCACCATTTGCATGGAATTCCCACATTTCTCATTGAATGACATGGATTGAAAATTAATGGCCCCTATACAATTTGTGTATTGTGGGATGCCAGTATAGAATAAATGGAGTTCTCCGGATGAAAGAGTTGTCTGGTAGCATCTGTTTTCGCTTGCTTGGTGGTGTGGGATGGGGATCTGACAGTTAGCCCTATAATTTGGGAACCATCTCTTTTGGGATAATGGTGAAAGGTGGATGGGCTGTAGACATTTTCAGTTCAACTATCTAATTTGGGTGCTATGTTTTTCCAGAGATGGATGTTTAGGGCATTATCAGAAAAGTTATTGTCCTTTCACAGAAGTTAGGTATTCAATCTTTGTATAGACTAATGTGGTCACCATTTTCATCAACTGTTTTATGATTCATGAGGAGCAGAAAAATCTTTATACTTCTGTGGAGAGGAACTTCTTTCTGTGTGGCAGAGAATTAAGTACTGAGTCTATGTATGTTTGATGAGATAACTTTCTGGTAAACTTGTAGGTGTAGTCACTTCGGGATGTTGGAATTTTTTTTGAATCCTTTCTAGGAACAGAAAAAGAATATGTGAAATACTCTAATTGTTGACATTCTTCTTCTTCTACTTCTTCTACTTCTTCCTGAGGTTTATTGATTTATTTTACATGCGCACTTGATGGGTCTTGAACCTTTGACGTCACCCTCCACCTAGTACTTATAAGGGGAAGAGGTGCTGGTTGGGCTAGAGCTTATTGGCACTTCTTGAGGTTTATAGATAGTTTATTTCTATATTTTCTTTAGTTTATCAGATCTTTTAGTAGCAGTTTAATTCCTGTTGAACCGTCTGATTAAGATTTGGGTTATCCTTCAAAACCTTGACTCGGAAAATATATAAGCATACTTTTTTTTATTGGTCTTGCATGATTTTTCCTCTCTGTCTCCCTTTTAAAGGTTGGAATGCAAGATCCACCCAGAGAGGAAGTGAGAAATGCTATGCTTTCATGTATGACTGCTGGCATACGTGTTATAGTTGTCACTGGGGATAACAAGGTAACTTAAAATTGGTGAAACTCCCTCCCCCTTTCTTTTGTTTTTTCTTTGGCGAATAGGGTATTTGTTTTCATATTTATGCTGGCCTCATTAATTTGAGACACAATTTCAGTCTACTGCCGAATCACTTTGCCACAAGATAGGTGCTTTTGATCATCTGGTAGATTTTTCTGGACACTCTTTCACTGCTACAGAGTTTGAGGAACTTCCAGCATTGCAGCGAACACTGGCATTGCAACGGATGGCGCTTTTCACCAGGTAAACCATGTCTTGTCTATGTTTAGTCAGTTCCAATGGGAGATATGATAGATCATATTAAATATGTATCTTCCTTCTGATTTTTCAGGGTTGAACCTTCTCATAAAAGGATGCTGGTTGAGGCCCTACAGCACCAAAATGAAGTGGTATATCCATCACAGAATGCTTGTGTGATTAGGAACATGTGATATCTTGTTCATTGTTAGGTTTGGGATGCAGTTTATTGCTTGCTTTCAGTATCTGAGTATTTTGTTTACTTGAGAGTGTCGAAAGAAAAGGAAGGTGGACCATGTTCATCAGACTTTTAAAAATTGACTAAACTAACAATAGCTAGAAGTTTTATATATATATTTCTTTCTTTCTTTCTTGCTTTCTTTATTTATCCTTATCCTTGAAGATAGGTGTTATTGTGGAGTGTTTAAGTTGAGAAGACAATTTGCAAGAGAGATCTAAGGAGGGGAGGGAAAGATATTGTACATTACTTACACATATTTGGCATTGGCTTTGATATGTTAAAATATCTTTAAGAAGATGAATATGACTGGTTGAATTGGATTCTTTTAAACAGCACCAAATTATTTGGATAAGGTTTACTTGAAGTTAATTGTTATATCTCTTAGCTCTTTGTATCAATATTTATTAATTTATGTTGCATTGTATTTGATCCTATTTGTTTTACTTTCACTTCCCCTAAAATTTTGAACACAATTCCTTGAATCTGTTAGGTTGCAATGACTGGTGATGGTGTCAATGATGCTCCTGCACTGAAAAAAGCAGATATAGGAATTGCAATGGGTTCAGGAACAGCCGTTGCCAAGGTATTTATAGGAAGTTTGCGCGCGTGTGTGTGTGTTCAAAGCAATAGAAAAACCCCAAACATTCACTGGAGGAGCACCATCCAGCCACTGGGATTAATTTTCTCTAGTTTGAAGTTTTTCAAACATTAGTCTCTCATGAGCTATCCTATTCCTTCTGGCCAAAGGGCATTTAGTTGGTGGGCTTCTATCTAAGACCCCTTTACAAAAGTGCATATCAAGGACAATAAACAAGTTGAGTGCCATAATAAGTGTGTGACTTATAATACCTACATATTTATATAAAGGCAACATTACATAATTTTGATATTGACCTAATGTTTGCTTGGTCCTTGTTATATTGAGGGGCAATCTAAACTAAGATTCACTGTCTTCAGTCATGTTATGCAAAATTCAATCCACATAATTTTGATCCTAAATTTTTTAACAGTTATAGTACTAATACGTTATACTAGTTTTTCAAAATCTTGCTTGATTTGCAAAGTACTCCTAAGATTGGTATACCTGCCTGATTTACCAAAGTTATTTCTATTTTCATTTTCCTCATTATCTTTATTGTTGGCCTTTTCAGAGTGCTGCAGATATGGTTTTGGCTGATGACAATTTTGCTACAATTGTTGCGGTATGCCAGTCTCTCAATCCTTATCAGTAGGGTTTCCATAGTCTTCTCTTTAGCTGTTTTCTTCCCATGATTTTTTTCTCTCATGAAAATTTATTCTCTTGATCTTGTTAATTGACAAAGGAGAAATCTTTTTCAATATTTCATTGCTTATTATGGGCAGGCTGTCGCAGAGGGAAGAGCCATACATGTTAACACTAATTGTTTAATTATGGGCAGGCTGTTGCAGAGGGAAGGGCCATATACAATAATACAAAGCAGTTCATCAGATACATGATCTCTTCAAATATTGGTGAAGTAGTTTGCATATTTGTGGCAGCTGTACTTGGAATTCCTGATACCCTTGCCCCTGTAAGTTTATTAGTGTACATATTTTGATCTTTCAGTCAACTCAGTTTATGTCAAAAAACTAAAGAGCTACTCTATTTTAACAAAGATTTTGTCATTGTAATGCTTTCTATTAAAAAACGCATATAGATGTTATTATTGTAGGATCCATGCATGGTATCTTCATTACTACCTGTTGTTGAGAAATAGTTTGTATTTACATTAAGATTGTAAAATAATGTTAATTACCTTGTTGGTAGCAATCACTTGAAATTATGAATCCCTTTGCATTTTCCTGTTTCTATATTTTGTTCAAAAGTAAGGAGTTAAGGTTTAGAAATATGACTAACACCCCCCCGGCCCCTTCTTCTTTTCCCTGGGCTCGAAATCCAGGTCCAGCTGCTCTGGGTTAATCTGGTTACTGATGGACTGCCTGCCACTGCTATTGGTTTTAATAAGCAAGACTCTGATGTGATGAAGGCTAAACCTCGTAAGGTATTTCTTTCTTAATGTATTAAATTGTGTGTGAGGCCAATGAGCTATAGCTCAACTGTTCCTTCTCCCATAATAATGGGATGGAGGGTAAGGTCGTGGGTTGAAGACCCACTGGGTGCGTAACACATGTGGGTCTGTTCCTTCTCCCATAATAATGGGATGGAGGGTAAAGTCGAGTTCAAGACCCACTGGGATGCATAACACATTTTGGCGGTGTAACACATAAATAAAGTTTGTGGGCTTTTCTTTGGGGGGTGTTGGTAAAGTCTTTGTTCTTGAAAATAGATTATACAACACATTTGGGTAATATTTTTCTAAACAGACCTTTTCCTCTGACCATGTTATTTAATTATGAATCTTAAAATATATTAAGTTGTTTTCTTATATGATCAGAACTAGCGTTTCTTCTCATGTTTTGGCACTTTTCTCAAGATATATCACTGCCCATTCAAAATGGATGTGCAGGTGAATGAAGCTGTTGTCACTGGATGGTTGTTCTTCCGCTATTTGGTAATTGGAGGTATCCATAAACGCCATACTTTGTTTTGTTTATATGAAACACCCTCCCACATTGCGGTATAATGTTGGATTCAGCATGATCAACCTCGGGTTGGGTGGTTGGGTATTATATCACACGCACAAATGAGTTTTTTATATTATTGGTCTTGCTCTTTATGATCAAGTTTCCTTTCTTTTTTATTTATTTATTTATTTTTTACCCTCTTCCAGTTAACTTGATACAGGAGAAAATCAAAACTGATGCAATACTAGAACTAAAGAACAGAAAAATAAAATAAACTAGGAATCAACATTTAGGTGTGCTTGGAATTGGCACCAAGCATGGTGGTAAACCTAGGAATAACCTAGGGTTGGTTGCAATTAGCATTGAACCATCACGAAAATTTCAAATGAAAATTTTAATCATTTAAATTGTAAAAATATTGAACTTGGGTTCCCTATTTGAGTTCCAAAATATTATCCTAGTGGGAAGATAAAATAATTCTACTCACTCATAAAATAAAATGAATAAATAATTCTACTTACCTGGTATGAAAATGAATTAAATTGCTAAACCATATAGACAAAGAAAATAACCAATTACATAAATAAAGTGAATCCTAGACATTAATTAATTAGGCCTTAGGCCCAACAAATAGCTGGCTCCATCCCAAAGGCCACTGGTTGGGCTGTCTTCTTTTTGCGTTTGCATCCATAAGTCAGCGTAATGGGGGGGTCTATATCTTGTGTCCACACAAAGACTTGATTTTTCCCCCCTGTATCTAATTTTGGGCTGACTGAGAATTGCTTGGTTAAATTTATCTATTTTTCTGATCTTATTCATTTCTTGGATAAATTGATCCCTATAAAAATTGTCATGGTTCACTGTCTTAGTTCACAGTATTGTTTATTTCAGTCTATAACAAATGCCCAAAATTAGGTAAGGAATAAACATTTATAATTTATTGAATATTTTCTCCATGGAAATTTCTCAAAATTAATCCTGTAATCGCTGCTTTTGGGCCCAAAAACGATTGGCGTATTGTGTAACAATTGTGAGATAGAGGTTGGTGATTAGTATACATTTAAAACTAATTCTGTTAGATATATGATTTAGTGTTTGAGCATTCTTAATACTTGGTTTCTTCAGAAAACCGTGTTGCTTGATTCAGGGGTACAGTATATTTATGTGTTGTTTATTTTGCTTATGTGAGTCCTATTGAAGGCGTATAAAGAGTAATTTGGTTGATGCAGCTTATGTTGGTCTTGCCACTATTGCGGGGTTCATATGGTGGTTTGTTTATGCTGATAGCGGTCCCAGACTTCCATACAGAGAATTGGTAAGAATTCATTATATGTTAGGATTATTGTTGTTGGTTAGCTTATTGGAATGAGAATATTTCTTTGACTTGTGGCTTCCTTTATTTAGTTGGTGCAAGCTATATTGAAAATTTTGGATTTTTAAATCTCTTTAATTTTGTGTTTAACTGTAATATGTTGGATGGAGCCCGCGTAAATGCATCCTCCAAATCCATATTGGAGCCAAGGTAACAAAAATAAATAAATTAAAGATTCTGTGGTATTTGATAAGGTTCAGTATGGGGACGATAGGCTATGGGTATGGGGATAAAAATTGAAACCAAAATGACTGGGTATGTATCTTTTAGAAGTATCTAATATGATACTGGTACGATACTTATCGGATACTGTTATATGAGCAAAAACGGAGTAGCTGTGAATCCTACTAGTAGTCAATGGAGGGCTTTAGGCTCCTTTGTGTTCATTTGTACATGAAGTAGTCTTATTCCAATAAAATACTTATTTACTTATAAAAAAATAGTAGTAAATGAAGGATTTTCTTAATGTTTTGTTGACTCATGCTTCCTATGATACACTGTAACTTATGTAAATAATTAAAAAAAGTTTCTTTTTAGAGAATTGCTTCCAGTATTAAGTACCATTGGCATTGCCCTTTTGAAACTCTGATATCTGTGATTGCAGATGAATTTTGACACTTGTGCAACAAGGGAGACTACTTTTCCTTGCAGTATATTTAATGATCGACATCCATCTACTGTGTCCATGACTGTGCTTGTTGTTGTTGAGATGTTCAATGCTTTGAATAATCTTAGTGAAAATCAATCTCTTCTGTGAGTATTTGATTTGTTTTATAATCTTCATTTCTTTTGTGTTTTCCCCCTTTTCACCCCAGGTCATTTATTTTGAATGCTGAAAAATGTATTATTTAATAAAATTCAGTAGCGAAAAGAACTTTCCAACCTTTTATGTAATTTAGTTCTTTCCTATAAGGTAGCATTTGAAGTCAAAGGAAAATTTATGAACAATTAAACATCACCATGTTTTTGTCCTTTTTATCTGGTTGGTCTGGAATTGTGCATATTTTTTTAGATTTGATTCTGTGACATAGCATACACTATAAATCAGCTGGCTGCACCTTTGAAGTGGGGAGTGCCATACTGTTCTTACAGATTTTACTAGATGGATTAAATCAGAGAAGCCATGTTGATTAATATCTTTATGTTCTTCTTAACCATAGTCTCACATGTTTTTAAATTTCTGTCCTTATTCTAAGCGATTGGAGACAGTATTGAGAAGGAACCAATTTTTGTTATTTTTATTTTTATAATTCAGTTTCTCTTTCTGTAGTTTCATCCAAAACTAACTTAGGTAGTTCTGAGAACATGATCATCAAAGATGTATTACTGGTAAGGTTGGGACTGGTACTATGTTGGGGGCCTGTTTGAGCATTTAGGTCCAATCAAATTTGACCAGTTTTTATTAAATTTAGATTTTAAAATCTTAATTATGTTGGAGTGTTCAAAATGGAAAGAAAATATGGTTTTATTGAGTCTCTATAATTAGAGTTGGCAACCCAAAACTTAGATATCAGTGAAGAAATCTCTCTCTCTCTCTCCATGGCCATCTTATACAGTTTTAAGGTACTAGTCACTTGTGTTAAGTTGCTTTTATGCATGCAAACAAAAAGTGACCTTTGTGCTCTTCTTTTGATGTTCTCTACCAAAAGAAAAAAGCATTAGAACTGACTTTTTTTTTTAACTGTGCTTAATCTCAGTGTTATCCCTCCCTGGAGTAATTTATGGCTTGTTGCTTCAATCATCCTAACTATGATCTTTCACGTACTAATTTTGTATGTGCGTCCACTTTCAGTTCTCTTCTCTGTAAGTTGTCCTTTATTTATGATACATTTATGTTTTTCCTAAAGTGATTGCCTTTCATAAATGAATTTAATGAGCCGCAATATATTTTGTTGCAGGTAACACCGTTATCTTGGGCTGAGTGGAGGCTTGTCCTATATCTTCATTTCCTGTATGTTACGTATTTTCTTGTTCTCGGTTTGTTGGCTATTTTACCCAAATGATTGGCTTAGCACCTATCCTTGAACTATTATTTTAGTGCACTAGCTGCTTTCAAACTGTATAAATATTATATTTGCAGCAAAAATACTGTCTACTTAAGTGGTTTGGGTTTCCTTTGATGGTCAAAACAATTGGCTGCTGCAAGGTTACTTTGTTTTGGTCCCTAACTAAGATTTGGAGGTCTTAGAGGTGCAGAAATAACCTTATTTGACATTTAAATTTGTGTAGATGGGCCTTCCTGATTAAATATGTCAAACTGACAATTCTTTGCTAGTTAATCCTAAAAGAAAAAAACAATTCTTTGAGACAACCCAAAAATGAATATATTATGCTCCATCAAGCAAGTTAGTTCAAGCCTGTATTCAATTGATTTATGGGGTTAACCTGAGAATATTATTATAGATTGCTTGATTTTTTTTTTTTTTTTTTTATATAATATTTTTGACCCAAAGGTTTTGGGATTACAGGCTTGGTTGTTGTTCTAACGAGAATTTTGTGCTGAATATGAATTTAAGATTTTGAAAGGTCAAAATTCATTAAACATTATATGAAATGGGGTTTATCGTGAAAGCTTCTAGACTGGTGGGACATAAAATCATATTTTTCATTTGCTGCAGGTAATAGTTATTCATAAAATGTGAAAAAGTGCACAAACTTCATTAGATAGGGTAATTAAAGGATGAGGACCACTATAAAATTGAAAAAAATAAAAATACATTTAGGTTGCAAAAACAAATTATTAGTTGATTAATTAATTGTTTTATTTAAAATAAATAATAAATTATCATTTAAATGCTTTACTGTGTGAAGCATGCACTCTGTGACTGGCACTTCTGAATGCATCTGTTATTTTGTCAAAATGCATTTTTGCCACTTATTTCAAAGCTTCACTATCAATGTTGTGTAGGTTATTATCATTGATGAGGTGCTGAAGTTCTTCTCAAGAAATACCAACGGTAATATTTCTTCTTTTGTCTGGCATTTACTATTTTTATCTAGACCAATGCACTAGTTTCTGTGTCTTTCTTAGTTGTAGTCTTATGGTTAATGCTAGGAACATTATTTGCATTGTCCACTTGGATTTTACTGTCTTTTGTTGTATTTATAATCAGCTTTGAACAAGATGGTTTAGTGGTTATTAATGAAGGATGTTGTAGGAATATTTGGTGACAAAATTGATGATGAAATTAACTGTGAGTCTCTTCATTAGTAGTAGAGGTTAGATGTGGGTTCTAGTTAATTCAACTAGAGAAGTCTCTCGATGTCAAATAAAGGACCTATGATCAAATCCCACCTACACAAAGGAAATTCATTGGTGTCTTGGTTTGATGGTAAAGGACAATCATTATGAAGTGAATGCCATAGGTTCAAATCCTATCGTACTATCAAAAAAGTAGAGGTCAGCTTATAAAAGCATCAGCAATTGTGGTCTGGATTAAAGCTTTTCAAAGTAGCATTCATGTCAAGCTTTGTATATTGCATGCTCATACACAGATATATATCAAATTTTCTTCATGGCTGTCCCTCTTGTTGTAGGTATAAGGTTCAAGTTCAGATTTAGAAGGCCTGATATGCTTCCAAAAAGGGAATCTCGTGATAAGTAAATTTGACCCAAATTTTGCACACATTCCTGATTACAAAGAAAATGAATCATTTTCACGCCAATACTGCATCATCCTTGAAATGGACATGAAGCATTCTTCATTCATTATGATCTCTATTCACACTTCAAAGATAAAGTCACAAAGTGAGAGGTACCCCACACAATTCCAGAATATCATTGTCTTTCTGTAATTTGTGAGCAATCTTATCCACAAGATGCCATAATATGTTGTACCATATGACAAATAGGAGGGCCATCGATCTTGGGCCTTTTACACAAATTATTTACTAGTTTACATGCAATATTTAATATAGGTTTCACAGTCCAGGGTTTTAGGAGCTACTCAATTAAGTATTATGTTGTTATCCATATTGCCTGATCTGATCTACCAAAATTTAAGTTATTATTTTCTTTTCCTTAGTTCTTAGAGGTTTATTGCTAAATCAGAAGTTCCACTGGTTTTCATCAAAAAAGAAAAAAGAAAAAAAGTTCCACTGGTTGCGTCATGTATGCCTTATCATTCAAGGCATGATTCTATAACTGCCTTTTTGGTGAAGAAAGGGCTGTGTTTTAAGAAACTAATATGTTAACATTATTAAGAATATCAACTTGTCATGGTCCACACCGTTTGATCATTATGATAAACAAAATAGAAGGATCGTCTTTTCTTTTCTATTTTTTTCCCCTCTCCCACTAAGACACTCAACATGCAATTAAACTGAGAGAGAGAGAGAGAGAGAGAGAGGAAGAAGAAGAAGAAGAAGAAGAAGAATCTTTAGGCAGTTGCATGGTCAATTATCAGTATTTGATTATTTTCAGATTTTCAGTTGGTCTCTCAGATTGAGCTTGCTATCTTACTCTCAAAACTCCCCTGTATATCCTCACAGAGCTTTTATGGGAAGTTTTAGATTGCTGCTAAAAGATAAGTTGCTCTTTTGATGATCTCCTGTCCTCTCACCTCCTATGCCTCTCTCCTCCACTGCATTTTTTTTTAAAAAAATTTTATTTGAGGATATTCCACATAATTTGGCAAACATATAAAGGTCATGAGTCACACACGAATGTTATGATAAAGTTGATTTTACTGAGAAACGCATTTCAAATGGCTTGTCCTTCTCTACACCTTACTGGGATGGCAAGTGAGATTTTTCATTTGAGTACATATGTAACTTTATCCCAAATAGAAAGTTCAAATATAAAAATTTAAAGAATGAATAATAAAATAATTACGCCAGCGAAGAGCCAAGAAAGAAATTAGTAACCAACTCATTATTAATTGACAGTGTCATGGAGATGTCTAAGTTGAATTGTTTTTCTTAAAACCAATGTATATAACATGGTTTAAGTAATGAACCAACTCTTCTACATTTACAATGGTTCATGTGATGTCCACCTTTTGAACATTGTGAAACATTCTTTAGGCTTGTACTCAGGTGCAGTGTGCCCTCCACCCTGAATATAAAACCGGACAACAAAACAG
The DNA here is from genome assembly GCA_014183005.1 of Castanea mollissima. Classification (NCBI taxonomy): domain Eukaryota; kingdom Viridiplantae; phylum Streptophyta; class Magnoliopsida; order Fagales; family Fagaceae; genus Castanea; species Castanea mollissima. The sequence continues at coordinate 4,256,370 of JACAVU010000012.1, read as the reverse complement.
AAGAAAAGAAATCATTATTAAATTACATTACCAAATACCAAGAAAGCCTAATGGCAATAGAAATGATCGAGTTTTTCTTGCCTTCACGGTAGCAAATGTCATCTTGTTCGAATAAGTCCTTGTGTATCTGAAACGTGATCGTTCAAAACTTGTATAACACTTTTTTAGATATAACTAAAAGATCAAAATAGAGAACAAAATATTTAAAGTCAAGGGTTCACCCTGCAACTTGGCCCTGGACTTTCCATGATCTCCAGTCATCGACAATGGAATAGTTTAAAGATCTAATCCATGCTTGAGTCCCCAGGAATGGCACCGTAATATCATGATCTCCACTATAATTTTTTTTGAGGAAAAAAATAGTTAACCTCTATTAATGGAAAAGTGAAAGAAAATTGTGTAAATATGTTTTACATTCAATAGAACAATACTATGATAATTTTTGAGAGTAAAATATTTTGGTCTCTAAACTTTGCTAAAAGTTTGCTTTTAGTTCTTCAACTTTAAAAAGTTCTTTTTTATCTTTAAACTTTGTAAATAGTTTTATTTTTTTGACAAACAAGGATATTTAGACTTCTTTAAGTATTTGATTATTCTCTTAGGAGTATGCAATTCTTCCGTCCTACAAACATCAGGTTATTACAAAGAGAAATTCCTTGCGAGTAGTTCCAAGAAGAGGTTTTGAATTCAGGATCTTATAGATATTATGAGGCCTTAAGAATTATGGCCAACCAATTGGGGTTGTAAAATGATTTTTTAATATTTTAAAGACAAAAACAAGGATGGAAAAAAGAATTTTATAAAGTTTAGGCACAAAAACAATCTTTTACCCTAATTTCAATAATGTATCAATTACCTGTATATTAAAGAACGGTAGCCTTTAGTACTGAGGTTAACGTGATACACAAAACTGCTTGCAGCATTGGGTGTGTAATACAATCCAAATTTGCAACGCTGCCATTGCCCTATGCTTCCCTGTGAAACCGAGATCTTTATTATTATTATATTAATTCGTTGTCCAATGGATACCTCAATTTATTTTGAGTCAAATTTTGTACCTGTCGTATGTGAAGAGCTTTGCGGACATCATCATCGTTAGCCCAATAACGTGAAAGCAAATATCCGTAACTCTACAAGCACAGAAAATGAGTCATTTAATTGAAAAGTATGGAGAGATTAACTAATAGTAATAATGAAATTGTTGTCTTTTCAATGTATAAGTTGAGGAGTTCAAGGTAAATGAACTTACATTTGATTTAGGTTAGTCTCTATATTTTACTATCATCTCAAAAAGTGCTGCCAAGAGTCTTATAAATCAATTTTTAGCGACATTATTCATTTCTTCTATAAAGAGAGTTTGGGTTTGAATCATCTTTCTCCACTTATCAAAGAAAAAAAAAAGGGTCTGTTTTGGTTGATACATTAAAGATCATTGGATTCATGATTTTTAGTTTTATAAGCTAACATTAATATGGTAGAATAAAATAACTGTGTTATTTTATTTTTAAAAATGTCGAATTTTTCTAGGCTTTCTTGGTCACAAAAGATTAAGAATAACATATCTTATCCTATCCTTATGGCATATTTCAAAATTTAAAAGAGCAATGTTTATTGCACACAGTGTGTCACAGTTCAAGATAACTGAAATCATGATTTAAAATGTCTAGATGTAGTGCTCAAGTGATTAGTAAAAAGAGGATGTGGAGTTACACGACAGCCTAATTGAGGATCTGATGAGTCCGAGTTGAAAAATGCTTTCAGGTTTTCATAAAGAGATCTTCTCTTATCAAACATAACGTGTGGCTTAGGAGAAGCAAAATTGCATAAAGGTTCCAAAATTTGTGCAGTATTAATTCCTGAAAGACACTGAGAATCAAATTTATAATACAAATATTAGTTTCACATAGATATATACTAAATGATAATAGTTGATGTGTTCACAAATATAATGTAACGTTTTCTTACCTCATAGAATTCCTGAACATATTGCATACACTCTGCATTTTCTGGATTTATACTTACAAATTCTCCTCCACAAGTTTTCTTCAATGACTAAAAAAAGGTGGCCTTATTAGATTCGTTATCATTGTGCCTAATGACTTGGGCTATTGGAGAATTATGAGCTTTGAGAGATTGAATCACCTCATAGAGTTCATCAGAAATGAGTCCCAGTCCATGAGCGTAAGGGATTGCTGAATTTCCATCTGAACTTTGGTCTGTTACAGGATTTCCTAGTAAGTATCCCTGAAAGCATTGAAATACAACTTGATTAGCAACTTTGAGGAAGCTCTAGACTTTTTCATCAATTAATAATTTGTACACTGTTTGGTAGCATTTGGAAATTGGAACTAAGGGTGGCAATATTTGATTCAATAAATGCTATCACATGCTCATTAATATACACTCTGAACATATTACGTCCACAAATTCACTTGATAGAGAGAAACTAGTTTTTAAAGCTTAAACAAATAAGAAATGATGAATTTAATTAGTTAATCAATAGTGTAACAATAATGACCAACAACCTAGCTAGTTTTTCTTCTTCTTCCCTAAGAGAGAGAGAGAGAGAGAGAGAGAGAGAGAGAGAGAGATAACCTGGAGATTTATCAATGGTTCAATACCTCCTTCATTTCCTGCAAGGCCATTGTATTTTAAAATGAACCAAAGAGGACAATAATGAAGAGAAGTGCTGTACAAGTATAAAGGTTATGGATTACTGTAAGTAAAGCAAATGCTTAACATGTTTGCTCCTTTAGTGCTTAAAATACAAGAAAGACTTGCAGATGAATCTTTCACATATATAAATCCACTTCATATTCTCATACCAGTTGAGATTTGTTGAACAAGGATTGGAACGGGAATGCCAGAGTATGAATCCCCAGCAATGTAGATCGGGTTCGCGACAAATTCTGGATGGTCAATCAGCCACTACAAAATGCATCTCAATTACTAACAACAACAATAATTAATAATAACTAGTCACATACCCGCGTAATGTGCGCCAAAAAAAAAAAAATATGATTTTATTTTTAAAGTGAAAAATGAAAATAGTAAAAGAGATTTATAAGCATTAGTCCTAAACCATTTTTGAAATGATATGATTATTTTCTAACAAAATACAGTTGATATAGCATATTAGATTTTCTGCATTAAACTATCTATATTTGTTATTATAAATTGTTTTAAATTTAGAATTTTTTTTTTAAGGAATCATAATCCATTTTACATTCAATTATTATATAAGACGAGAAATTTTGTAAATAATATAATGTGGTTAGAATTTGTTTCTAATACTTATTACAAATGGTTCATTTCTCTATATGTCTTGACTAACCTAAATAGGAAGTAGATATAGAAAAAAAAAAAATACAAGACTTTAATAATATAAGAAAAATGTAATTTTATCAAGAACCTAGCAACATTACATTGAAGATGTGACATAATTGTCAATGAAACAACTCTTCTTTCTACATAAACCTTTTTTCCCCAAAACACTATGAAAGTGGATTTAATGGACTGAAGTGGATTGAGTGGACCAAATAGATGAAAATGGACTGAATTAGACCAAAGTGAACCGAACCGCTACACTAATATGACTTAACAGGAACGTGCTAAATAAATAAATTTTATGTTTCAATTTTTAGATATTATATAAATATATATAAGAATAAGCTCTATATAAATAAAGGTACGTTGAAAACATGTTAGATATATTATTGAATATTATTATTGTTGTTATTATTATTATTAATTCCAATTAGAGAGGAACAAGAAATTGACCAAAGTGGACCAAATTGCAATGTTAATGTGGCAAATGTTATGTTTTAGTTTTTAGATATTATATAGATAAGAATAAGATATATATATATATATAAAGTTAGGCCAAAAACAAGTTGAATATATTATTATTATTGATTCCAATTAGAGAGGAACAAGGACAAATGGAAGCTTCATGAAATGTAATCCCCCTAGAACTAGTGAACTTGTACTTGGGGATGGCAATTTTGCCTTGCCCCTCCCTCCTTTGTCTCGCGAGAGTTTCTCACCCTACATAAGTGGTGGGCAGGGATGAGGTGAGATTTTAACCCCTACCATGGGGCGGGAATGGGTTTAGACGTTTTAACCTCACACTGGTGTTAATAAGTGCTATAATTTTAAATTTTTATACACTAAATCCCTACTATTTAAACAAATAAATCAATAATACCTTATTTAAATGTATGGATATTACGATTTTTTATTTATTATGATCTTGTCTTATTAAACATTTAGATAATGTTATTCACTTCTTGCTAAAAATTAGTTTGATTTTATGGGATAAATTTAATTGTAATTTTAAGTATATTTGTATTAATGAAACAAATCTTATTAAAAAAAATTGTAATAGTTATGATGCAAAATACTACGAAGTAGAATTTTATAGGGTGAGATGAGGCCCCAAGGGGCATGGATGAGGTAAGGTAAATTTTCTTGTCATATGGGGTGAGGTGGGAATGAAATAAGATAAAACCATGTGAGAGGAAGGTAAAGATCCCATCATTTGGTCCCGCCCCTCCCCTCCCCATTGCCATCCCTATTTGTAACCAATGTCATATGGAAAATTATTCAATACTTTGAAAGTAATGCTTTCTCTTCTCACATAAAAGATGAATTTCGTTGTGAAATTTATGAACAGGACTCATTATAATGTGAGAGAAAGGAATATTACTTTCAAAGTAGTTAATCATTACTTTTTCTTTAATCACCAAGTAGTGAATAATTAATCGCCAACTTCACGAATCACCTTATACACCTTGATATGACACGTTATGTTTGGCAATAATTATATGGTATATGTAGGGATGATAGGCCCAGTAGTATATGTTGGGCCGGGGGCCTGGTCCGAGGACGCCTAGTTTTCCGAGGACGGGTAAACATTATTATAGAGGTTGGCATTGATGAATAAAGAAAGGGGTCTGGTTATGATGATCCGAGAAGGGGGTCCGAGGAGGAATGTTTTCTTGGCTGAGCGAAGCAAAGGTCAGAAGGTACAGTCTGCCATCCAGAAGCAATGTTCTAGGAGATTCTATTGATAAGGATATACATTATGAGAGCACAGGACAAAGGAAAATTATAAAATATCTAAGAGAAAGCTGCTACCACCGCATTGAATACTCTGTAGCCAACTCTCTAGCCACATTAATAAAGAAGTGATACCTGAACAGTAGTTTTCAGCCTTACAGCTACTCCTAAAAACTTTTAGAAGATGCTGATGGAATAAGGATTAATAATAGCAATCTGATTTACACGTGGAGAGTAGAGATAAAAGAAGGAAGATAGTATAAAATAGAAAGGAGGCCTTGAGGGGAGGGGATCGGAGAATGGAGAGGAAAACACTGTAAAATCAAGAATAATATTTGTTATCTGCCCCAAAAGAAATAGATACAAGAACCAACTTCCTCGGATTGTGTTCGAGGACAATTTTTCTTAGATAAAATCAGTTTATCTTTATTCTATTGTCATTTTACCCACTATGATTGTTGTCTAAATTCATTAGAACCTAGTTTTTTAATCCACTCTCTACAAATTCATTGTATTGGGCTCTTTGGGCCTACTTCTTTTTTTCCTTTGAATTTAGGGGTTAAACTATGACCCTACAGTATATAACAGGGACACTCCCAAGCAGGAATTTGAAGCTGCATACCCTAATCAGAAATTGGTGGAGCTGGTCTACTTGTTTGAAGTCATCTGACTGAGCAGCAATCCAATTTTTTGCATAGGAAAATCCGGTGCCAACGGGCGAGTCTACAAATATTATGCTAGATACCTGTCGTTTCAATCATCACCGTCCAAATGTACATCATACATTGAAAACAGTGGGAAATTTGGAAAGAAAGAAACAAAATTAGAAGTACAGGTAAAATATTTTCACCTTTGTCCAAGAGTATGGATTTATGACCAACTTTGGCAGGCTCCCATTGTATTCCTCTACCTTAAAATTCAATGGACCTACAAAATTTATATATCAATAACTTTTAGTTCTATTCATGGTGCTTATAATCTGTGTAACTGATTTATTTATTTTTTGATAAACTTTATTTATTTTTATTTAGTTGCTCTCTTCAATTACTCTGTTATTGTGCAAGTTTCCTTTTCTTCTTACATGAATATATGTGAGTTTTATATGCAAGACCTACATGTATGACCCATTTATATATAAGAGGAAGTGCAATCCACTTGGTGCAACAGATAATTTCGCCTAATTACCAGCTACCAACTTTCTTTTATCTTTTCTTTTTAATCAAAACAGGGGGTTTTTTTCCCTCTCAATCAGTCAATCTTTCTTTTGCTCACCAACCACCTTTTAGAAAAAATCTTCTCAAAAGAAAAAAAAAACTTTTAGAAAAAAGAAGTTAAAATGAACTTTAAACCTTTCAAATTTGGGGTTGCTTCTAAAAATGATGTCATCTTTTCAATTATGCTAGTTTAGAATCTAGATTGGCTTTTCTGCTAGTTTATAATTGAGTTTAATAAGAATTAAGAAATTGTAGCAACTAGCAACAACAATTACTAATAACATATCTAAACAATTAAAAATTAATATCTTTCGTTTGAATGATTTGTTTTTTTATTTTATTTTTTTAGAAGAAAGAAACAAAATAGAAAGTACATATTTACACACATAGTATGTAGATGACAATCACGTACATATATGGTATTATAATTTCGTTATTGACATTTTAATAAATAAATAAAATAAAATAAAATTTGAATATATGTAGCCCTCAATCAATCTTCACCATAATTGCTTAAGTTAACTAGAATCCTTTCAATGAAGTAACAGATTTGAGATGCATAAACCATAATTAAAAAGTAGTGTTGCATGTAGCTCCCAAGTTTGGATCTAAATCCCGTGCAAACTCATGGATGGTCAGGATGAAAAGTTAAAAAAAAAAATCATCTCAACCATAAAATCAGAGAAAAAAAAGTTTCAATTTTTTTTTAAAACTTTTTTTTATCTTGTCCAATCAAATGATTGAGATAATAAGATATTGCATCCAATGCAATAACCTAGATGCAAACCCATGGATGGTTAAGATGAAAAGTTAAAAAAATATCATCTCAACCATAAAATCAGGGAAAAAAAGTTTTAATTTTTTTTAAAACTTTTTTTTATCTTGTCCTATCAAATGATTGTGATGATAAGATATTGCATCCAGTGCAATAACCTAGATGCTTCAAAGGACTTTGGTCCCTCAAGTCTCACCTATTTCAAAGACAAGCCCTGACCAGGCAGAGCAACCGGGGCCACCGGTTAACCACAGCACGAGAGGGTCCTCTTTAGGATTGCTTTCGGACTTGACAAAGTAGTAGAAGAGTTGCACTTCCTCTGATTCACCAACTCCCACATACCTATAACATTATTACTTAGTAGTGTAACGTTACACAACGTTATATATTTATTTTGCTTCAAAGAAAATTAAGAACATTTAAACATATGACACTATTGAAATTCAGAAACTACCTAAAGTACTTCCAAACAATTTGGAACTAAGGTAGTCGACTATCCTAAAGCATGTGTACTAACCCGGTTTCGAGCTCAAAGGGAAGAGGGCCCTGGAACCCAGGAAGAAACTTAACTATTGAGCCAGAAAATGCAATCTGCGGGCAATCTTGTAGAAGAAGAAGAAGAAGAACCAACATGTGTAATAAGTAAAGACTGAAAATTGAGCCTAGTCTTGCCATTATTGCATTTGGTCTTGGTATTTCTTTTCTCAAGGTTGGGTTTTTCTTTGATTAATTTGTGGATATATAGGAAGAAACTGGGATAAGAGTTACGGAAATATGGGGCTAAACGGGTGGTTCATGGTGGAGACGTAACAGTGTAGAATTTCTACGTAGAGAAAGCCAAGGATGGAAGCTAGGGGTCCATTTTATATACTTGTCTTTGGTTCTGTGGGCCATCATGGCAATCTTCTTGTTAAGAGGTTAATAATTAACACTGGTGCTTGCATATGATGAATAAGAGTACAAAATAGGTCTGGACTAGTAGTTGTGCAAGTTGTTTGAGAAACTGAAATTAATGAGGTGTGTTAGCTGAGCTCCCGTGAAAGCTGTTGCCTGTTGGCACGGTCTGGAGGAGAGGGACATCGCTCTTCTTATTCAAGGACATCCACTCAAATTCACACCATATATAATAGATGGAGAATGTTAACCAGCACCGCTTGGTGCTGGTTAAGAGCAGAAAAGACAAAAAAAATTGCCAAGAAAAGTCAAAAAAATCTCAAATAGTACCTATAAAGCTGAAAAAATAACATAAATTGCAAAAAAAAAAAAAAAAATTGTGTAAAAAAAATGTAAAATTTTTTGTAGTTAATGGGCACCTTGTGGTGCCCGTTAACACAACCCATAATAGATTAGGCATGTGAGAGAATCCCATTTTACAAAACAAAACAAAATAAAAATGTTGCAATATTCAATCACATTTAAAAAAAGAACATACTTGCTAAAGAGCATTATAACTCAACTGATTATGACTTTTATTTTTTCAATAGAGATATCGAGTGTTCAAATCTCTCACCATAGATATCAAAATATCAAAAAATAGAATACATTTATATAGCACGAAATAGTAGAGACTAGGGAGACATTTATTGGTAATGAGATGTGCAAATCTTGTCATAACCTTTTTTTTTTTATACAAATTTATTTTAGTTTGATTCAAATTCTTATTTGTTAATCTTGTTAGATCTATAATCTATAATGCTTTTGTCTTCAATTTGATCTGATGTTTAGTCTGTTTACTTAGGCTTCAATAAGTCTTTTGTGCACCATTGATATGTCATGTTTGCAATCAAATTTAGTGTGAACATGGATAATTTAACTTCTTGGAACTCAATGGCACTTGATCTTGCTTAGAGATTAGTCCTAGTACTTGATAACTTAAAATTTAACTTGCTCTCCATACTTTATTGTTACTTGCATTTCCTGGATTGAGCATAAAAATTCCTCTTAATTAAGGCAATACCGAACCACATTCACTTAAATGCAAAGTCAAATTCCTTTTGTTTTTTTTTTATTTTTTAAAATAAAGTCAAATAATCCACTCAAGTCTAAACCCAGATCAAAACTTGAAACAATGTATCGAACCACCTGTAATCAATTCAAGTAAATTAAATTAAAATCCACTCAAATAAAAACATTAAAGTTTAAGGACTAAAATAACAAAAATAAACTTTTAAGCACAAGAATTACATTTTTTTTTATCAATTTCAAATTTAAGCACAAGAATGTCATAAATTTCAAATTCTATCAAGAATTTTTATGTATTATTAGTTTTATCATCTCTCATAGAGATGAAACTTTTAACTCACATTTTGAAGCAAAATAACAAATACATATATAACTATGCATAAGCATGTGAGAGAGAGAGAGAGAGAATTTTATACAATTACATTTTAGTGCTAGATGTGGGGCCTCCACAAACAAATTTTTAGCTATGCCTTCCTCTTGGAAAAAGTATCTTGTGAGACAGTCTCATGAGACACCTCTCTCACACCATATGTGGGTCATCACATGTTGTAAATTAGTGAAATGATAAAACAATCTCGTAAGATACATTTTCCTTGAGCTTCATAATCTCCACTCTAATTGAGATTTTATATTGCTAATCATGTGCCAATTGGTGAAGAACTTGCATTTGAGCCCTTGTTGCTAGATATCGAATTTGAAATTATGGATTGCATCCAAAAGCTAGTTTAGGCCCATGCTTAATAGTATGGCATTATGTATTAAATTTTATTTGAAATTTTTAGGGTACATGAGATCTTTAAGATTAATAATAAGGTGCTCGAAAACTCTGGACACCCATGTTAACAAAGAATAATAATAATAACATAATAGTGCTAGTTACTGCTTAAATGATTAGACATGTCAATCAATATTATTTATTAATAAAGGGTTTGAATTCAAATTTCACCTATATAATAAAAAAATACCTATTAGTGTTTTGACCTAATGGTAAAAGGCAATATCATAGATGCGGAATATATGTATATAATCTTGTAGCTTTCTCTTTTTGGTGCCAATTAGTGGCGGTTTTCCGTTCAAAGAAAAAGATGATAATAACTTGTTGTAGGTCAAAAGTTTCACAGTGCAATAATGACCGGCAACAAATATTGGTCCTTTTTTTTCCCTCTTATAATAAGTAGAGGATGATGATTTTAACTCAGGTTCTCTTTAATAGTTACAAGACTCTTGACAAGAAAACTGATCCCCCAACATTACATCTCATTTTACTAAAAAAAAAATCAATCAAAACAACAAATTATAGTCACAATGGAACAATTCCCTAATATCACACTCATCTGAAGACAAGAACTACATACGTTGTATCATATGCTGAAAAGAATGAAAGATTAGCATCAACAAGGAGTAGGAAGCAGTGGAAGCTACAACACTAATGGAGTCATTTAGCCCCTCAACAACTACATCTTATGTGGCTGCAGACACCAATATGCAGCTAAACCTGCAAAAACAATGTTTATATTCGAAAACAGGATTTTAGATTCCGCAGAGGAAGCTGGCAATGACCCAGATGGCAGAAAGGCAGAATCAGGGCCTGGTGCACTCAACTCCTCTGGATTTGGAGGGCTTGGACTTGAAGTAATGGTGGCTATGGATGATCCAGTTGGAGCAGGCACTGCACCACCAGGATAAGGCAAAAGTGGAGCAATGTCTGGGGATATTTCTTGGAAAGAAGATAGAGATAGGGGAGAGTTTGTCAAGAATGATGGTATAGCTGAGATAGTGGAAGCATCAGAATTAAGTTGAGGAGATAAACAAAGCAAAGGTGAGGCCATGAAAGCCATGATGATGAGTGTTCCTAAATGAAACCAAAAGGAGGCCATTATAATCATGAAGAAATCAATTTCACCTTATTGGAGAATGTAATATACTTAAGAAATGAATATTTTACTAAGGAAAAGAAGAGGGAGTCTGGTATGTATGTGGGCTTTGGTGGAAGTCATGATTTGGGTCCTTCAAAAGGTATGACTGGAAGCTCTAGGTGGGGTCAAGTTCCAAATGGCTAGTGATTAGAGGATGGCAATGAGAAAAAACAGGTTGGCATGTACGGGAAATAGTCAAAGATTAGTAGACTTTTGTTCTGATTTTGTTTGGTAGCAGAGGATTTCCCTTTTGCCTTTCAGCCCGTGATGTTGGAACTCCCTAAATTTATGATAATTGGAACCCCTAGACCTAATCCATCTAGTTGATTACAAAAATGACAAAATCCTAAACCAAAATAAAGTAAATGTCAACCACCCTTCTTCTATTGCAGTTCATTGGAGATGCTAACAAAGCATTACTGTTAGGAACAACTCGGTGGAATTCACAGTAAAATTACAAATAGAAGTCAGCAAACAATATTCTAAGCTGTATTAGATTTTCCACAATAAATGTTGGAATTGAGCTACAAACTTCGAAGTGTTCAGAATGTATTTGGAGTTGTTTGTGTTTGATCTCAGATGTATTTAGTTAATTCCTTGGTAAGAAAAAATAGACAAACTAAAATATTTTTTGCAATTATGCACAGAACATTAACTAATTGGAGGCTGAAAGTTTCTATGAAGTAAATGAATATTTTATTCACATCAAACTGGAATCATCAGTAGTGCTACTGAAAATATTTGCAGACAACGGGACCTTACAACGCCTATAAATCTGAAAAAAGTTAACCCTCCCCTCGCCCCAAAATCACCCGGTTTCACCAAATTGGTCATCATTTAGCAGCTATAGCTGCCAAAGGATGTCTCTCCTCAAGTTCATAAAATGAAATTGAAATCAGCTATAGCTGCCAAAGGAAGTCTCTTCAATGAAATTGAAACCAATGATATGTGCAAATGCTGAAACATGTAGTGGGTGCTGATGGTATGCATGGACAGCGACTTGAGACTCTTACAGGTTATACCTACAACAGGAAAAGAAAATACTTGAGGATAAATATTCTTGAAAAAAAAAAAAAAATCTAACTGCAGTAAGATAAATGTTTCCATTGCCTTCTTATCCAATGGAACTGAGCATATTTAATTCCAAAAAATAATTTTTTGTGTTCAGGCACTAGCAAACAAGAAGTAATCAACAAATTGAGAAACCTTAAATTTTATGTAACAAATATACTACCTTGAGGTCATCAAACGCACCGAGGCAGCCGCTGCAGCTCCAATGCCACAAGCAAAGCAGCATTGGCTAAAGCAGATACACCTGAACTTTTCAATTCAGACACAAAAGCTTCAATCCTTGAAATCTCAGGTATAGATATCGATAATATCATTGCTTGTGATAGAAATTGCCTACAAGAATAGCCAAGAGCATGCAGCACCCGCAGCACAATTAAGTGTGAGACACCCCTGCTTGAGGACTCAAGAATTGCACTAACCTTTGGGAGATTAGTTAGAAGACCAGTGGTGGCTTCCCTCGGAGCTGCCTTAAGCAACAATACCACAGATTCAGAAGCTATATCTGCAACATTTGCTTCATGGGACCCACATAACTCCAACAGTACACCTACATTGCTACCAAAGTCCATTATGTCTCTTATGCATTGCTGCTGATCAACTGCACTGCTTGCCTCGGCAGAACCATCACTTAAGAGAGATGGTTCTTTTGTGTAGATGAATCCTTTTCTGCTGCTGATTGATCGTAGAAGAAAAGCCCTACACAGGCCAAGAGTTGGTTCAAGAAAATCCTCCATATCCTTTGCATAAACAAATTCCAAGAGGTTTCCAATCCTCCTGACTACTTTTAGTTGGGAAAGTAATTTGGGTTCCATTTCAGGAGCAGATGTGAGAGCCAGACACAAGTTGACATTGTTTACAGTTGCACTAGAGAGATCACCGAGCAAAAACTCAAAGCATTGTGAGATTATCTTCAGATGCAGAATGTCTGAAATTCTAATGTATTTAAACTCAATAAACATCACAAGAAGCTTCTGCGCATACATTGGAATGGGATCTTCATCTTCAATCAAGGTGGGGTAGAGAGGGAGGAAATGCGTATTAGATATGGTCTTCAAATCTACTGATCTTTGTTCATCATCAGATGGTTCGTTAAGAAAAATGACCATTACATCAAACAAAATTTTCAGGCACAAAAATCTGGCATCACCATCCTTGTTTCCCTTATACAGAACAGCCAAGCTGGGGAGAATTTCTTTAATGAAAATGACGGGGTTTTCAAGAATTGCAGGGGACTCTTCTGTCACAGATTCAAGAACTCGAAGAAGGGTTATTTGGAAGTCATCCCTGCCCTGCAAATCAAATAATAAAGACAATTTGCATATTAACAGATCAATGTCAACCGCATCATCTTGTTTCTTTCACGCAAATGGATTCAAAACCACTTTGTCAAGGTTAGAAGTTCACCACATAGCCAAGATAATTGTGTGAAACTCATTTTCCAAATAATTTTGTCAAAGATATCCACCTAAGGAACTTATTTCCCGTTTTATTAGTGACTAATTTAGCAAAAAGTTGTTCACTAAATATGGCAGACTTGCGCAGGCATTTTACCAACCACATCCACATTATTTCACCCTACAAAGGCAAAGTATTCAAGGTGATAACAAGTTTCACATTTTCCAAGTTTTTAGACATTGACTGTTGGAAGATCTAGCCAACCATACAGATTTTAGCAAAAGTACTCCTTTAAACCTTAACAGATTCGCAACTCAACTCAGTTGATTAAATGAGGCTATCTTGTCAAAATGCAAAAACTAGACATAACTAAAAATGAACAATGCTCAGATGCAGCCACCTACCTGAAATGGGGTCTCAACAAGTTTGATTAAATTTGCCAACTGCTGCAGGACATGATGGCTGACCACCTTGTGCTTAAAAGATGAGCTCCCGAGTAGATGAAGAACAACAGGAAACATATGAACATTAGTCTTTGAAGCAGTTCGACTGCTAAGGGCGGAGATATGACCGTGCCGCCTTCCTCCCATCATTTGCTGAATATCTCCGGCTATGGTATCCAGTAAAGCTGGTATAGTGGATGCCACAACATTCACAAATGCATCTAAACACTGTTTCACAAAGTTGTCCTTATCTTTTGCTAGCCTGTCCACAGCAGAAAGAAATCTAGCATTGCACAAAAAGTGTGGCAGCCATCTCCTACCATTCTTACAAAGGAGAGCCACAAATATGAGTGCCTTTCCCTTCAAAACTTCACTTCCCTGCTCAATGAGAGACACAAGACTTGGGACAAGATTTTTATCCTCTGCCAGAGGTAGAAGATACCGACCAGTACTGGTGAACATATGGCTTCCAAGCATAGCCATGTTTAAAAGGTTCAAGCTAATTTGCTGCTCACGTGGACTGCCCTTGACAAGGGCAGATGCTAATTCCTTGAAGGAAAGTTTATCTATAACTGATTGAATGCTGGGAGGATTGAAACGAACCAGGCGGACCAAACATGATCCTGCTGTGAGTCTCATGCTCTCCTGTTTCCCTGCAGCCCTATATATATAGCTCACATTACTAATCACATCCTGGCTGGTGAAACGAGCTGCCCAGTACCCTCCTTGACTGCAGATATTCTCAATTGTCCTCAATGCATAAAGTTGAGTCATATCATCCTCACCTTTTCGTAAAATTGATGACACCAATGAAAGCAACGAATTGTTAACCTGCCCCAAGGAATTTGAAGCATCTATAAAGAACAGGAAGAGTGCATACAGGACTCAGTGACATTCGATAAAGTAAAAGTTCTCCCAATAAATCCTTCATGAGACTTCAATTGATAGGTAGATATGTTACAATTTTTTATAAGTAACAAATTAGTTGAATAATAGAGGCATGAAGGATGTGTTGAAATTTTTACTTGTAGTAAAATCATATTTAGATCAACTGATCTTCTCCCTATCCATAGGAGTTTTTTCCTCCAAAAAAAAAAAAAAGATCAACTGATCTCCAAAAAAATTGACACACAAACACCACAGTTAAGGCAATAAAGTAGGAAGCTAACCTGCCAGCCAGATGTGGACTTAAGGTCCTTCGATGGAGATTCAGGTGGATTGTTATCTCTAGTATGATCATTTTGAGTTGATATATAGAATAGCAACTCACCTAAAGCAGCCATAGAAAACCTCCTCACTTTATCCTGCTTGTCCCTAAGGCCATCAGAAAGTGAACCTAAAATACCAGAATTTGCTAAATCATCTTCAATAAAAGTCGAATGCCGTATCAGCAAGCCAATCAGTGATGCAAGTTGAACGCGCAAAGCAGAGGCCTTGGATTGTCGGAGCATTTTAACAAGCATGAGCATTATTGGCCCATTGGTCAAGATATTGGCTGCTTCAACGTTAGTGCTCAACATCTCAAGGTATTTGATCACATTCTGCTTCTCCCCAATGCTAGTGTTCCCACTAAAAATGGCTATAATCCTATTGTTCAGGGCATCCAACTGGTCTTTAGGCATCTTCACATATTCAGATGCTTGCAGGGCCTCAAAGGGAAGTGAAGGAATCACCTCCAATAGTTTATCAGCTTTTCTGCTAGGCATTACAGGCCTGACTGAGAGATCAGATGGATGCCAAAAAACCTGGGAAATGTTATTAGACGATTTTGAAGAATCAGAGTCAAGGACTGATCCTGAACCATCTTTAATTCTCTGATTTTTAAGCTGAGGACTGACACTGGGAGGGGTAGCAGCCACTTCAATATGCTCTGAAGATGAATCCTGGTCCAGTGGTTTTGATTCATCTGAGGGAGGCATATCAAACTGATGTGTATTGTTTTCAATATCTTCTACTTTCCCCTGTTGCTGATCTTGACTTGACATCTTGTCTTCAGGAGTACAAGTTGCATTATCAGATTCATCCTGTGCCTCATCTTCAGTGTTCTCATTAAAATCAAGTTCCATATCAGTGTTCTCAATTTTGACTTCAGCATCATTCTCGGAGCCATTAGGCAAGGGCCTCCTGTAGTTTTCCTTCTCATTCTCCCTCTGTAAGTTTGTCTTTGCTATTCTTGAAAGTCTTAAAAGATTCACGCCTCTAGTGGCACTTGGACGATCTTTATGCTTCTCCTCAACCACTGTACCAGAAGCCTTGGTTTGAGTTTTGCGGCCACTTGGTGTACCCTTGACTGGTGTCTCATAGCCTCTCAATCCTAAAATAGAATTATCATCTTGCTTCAGAGCCCCTTTTACATCTTTTTCACGATACTTAGGAGGGGTCTTGTTTTGGAGAGATTTATCACCTTTATGTTCTGAAAGACATGGTTTAGCATATTGTTCTATCATATTAGTGAAAGCAGGCTGAGGAGGTAAAGGCACTGGAGTGAATTTGGTTCTCCAAAAAGCGTGTCCACAAAGCTCAGGCCATTGAATTCTTTCGGCTGGATCTTTTACCAATAAAGAATCAATTAGGTTGACAAAAGTGCGGCTTGGATTACCAGGGAGAGGTGGAGTTGGATCTGAAAGGATGGATTTTACTAGTTGAGTAAATTCTCCTCCCATGAAGGGAGGTCTCCCTGCATAACACTCATATAGCACACAACCAAGGGCCCAGAAATCAGATGCATAAGAATGGACACCCCCATCTTCAAACAGCTCAGGAGCCATGTAAAATGGTGTTCCACGTTTAGCTTGTGGCAACTAAACAAGTTCATAAGAATCAATGTACATTAGCAAGTAGTTTATTAAGAGGGAAAATAAGTAAAATGATTATCAAGTCAATTATAAACTCAGTATATAACATCAACTGTTGCAAAAGTTGGTAAAAGCATACCAAGGAAGAAGGAGTTTTTGATATATCACTCAATTTTCTAGCCAACCCAAAATCACATAGCTGCATGGCATAATGATACAGTAATAATTATTCATTTATAGATCATAACCACTGGCAATAGCCTGAGCATACAAGAAAAATGAAATGCAGAGGCACCTTTGTACGTCCATTTTCATCCAAAAGAATGTTCGAGGGCTTCAAATCACAATATATAATTCCCTTGGAATGCAAATACCTGACAAGATTGATCGTTCCTGAACATAGCTCAAGAATAAAACATGTACTAACTATACAAAGATAAAGGAAAATCAAGGTGATGAACATACTGCAAAGCTTTGACAAGGTCACGTGCAAGATCATGAATTGAACCTTCTGGTAGTTTTTTATCCTGAATCTCAGCCACAAAAATTTTAGTTATGTGAATCATGTCATTCTAAGCACGCTTTACATTCAGATTTTACATACACAGATCGCATGTCCTCATTTCTATATTAACCAAGCAAACCTAGTATAATGAAATTGTCAAAACAATAGTATGACAAGGTCTAAAAAGTATGCAAATCAAAGTCTTTTGCCACAACATTAGTATAATTTCCCCATGCTTTACAACCAAAGATTAATGATATATCTGACCTCTGAATAAACTCAAAGGGGACAAATTCAAAGAAAGACGAAACAATGAAGCTGGGGAAATGGTGCAACAGTTAAATCACTTCAAAATGGTAAGCTTAAAAAAAAATTATAATAAAGCTATATTGCATTTTGCAAGAAATGTGTTACACATCCATTCCTTTTCCCTTTCAAATGTTCTATTGATTTATGAACCATAGAAAACACTACTCAGCTTTATTTTCAGTCAATCTGATATGTACCTATTAAATCTTTAAAGATAATAAGTTGATAACCATTATTGACTAATTGAAAGGAGTTTGATATAACAAGGGTCATGATCCAAAAGGACTAGATACAACTCTAGGACACAATAATTTTCCTTTTATACACAAACACTAGTGTAACAAGGACACTCATAATTTCACTGAATAAGCTCATTAACAGCACCTACATCCAGAGTCCACAGCCATAGTTAAATCACAATTTGAGGATGTTGTATTCAATAACTCATATCCGCATTTGGTTGACACCAAGGGTGTATCCTTGTACAAGGAGTTGGATTACCCACAGCAGCATCGATAAAATTAAAATACCAAAAAGCCTTTCAAAGAAATGCATTACCTCCTTCAACAAGGTCATGAGATCTCCACCGACACAGTACTCCAAAACTAACCACAAGTGAGCAGATGTTTCATACCTGAGAGAACAAATTAATTCAAATATTAACTGCAAAATGAAGAACAAAACTGAAATTTCAGAAGCAGTCAGCAAGCAACTGTACTAACAACAGTAAATTCTGTGTTTCTGCATTCGAATAACACCTTACCAGGAACAAAATTTGAGTACATTTGCGTGATCTAGAGAGTGGAGAACCCTAACCTGCACGCAGATACACCGCAAAAGCAAGGCAATAAAAAAACAACTCATAACATATAAACACAAACACAACACTCTGCATATATAAAAAATGCGAAACTGGCTGTGTTTAAATGAGCTTATTTTCAACAGTTTCTTTTGTTTATTGTGTAGAAATTTAAGTAAAGTCGTACATTCTCTTATGATGTGAAAATAAACTCGTTGAAACCAAGCTTAGACCATTATTGAACTAGCAGCTCATTCAACATACTTGTTTGGCATCAAAGTAAAACTAATAATATATGTGATTCAAAGAAATCCACAATTAGTAACAGTCACTATTTGTGATTCAACTAGTTTTGAAATTTAAAACAGTGCTTGCATTTTCAGATTTGCCTTAGATCAACAATTTTACACAAATTTAAGGAAAACACCAAATCGATTCAGGAAAAATAAAATAAAGACTATAGCTTACTTCTTGAAGAACCTTGTTCTTCTGCGATTTATCGACGCTCTTAATCGCAAAGTACTCGATTGTCTTCTTCTTCCTGCCTTTATACACAGTCTACGAATCCAAAATTGGAAACAAATAAACCAAAAGAGAAACTAATTAATAAAGTAAAGAAAATCAAACTTGGACAAGTTAACCATATTTAGAAATTTGAAAATCGGAACTAGTTTTGAGCAAAATGGAGGTGTTACCGAGCATTTGCCTCTGCCAATGGCTTGGTAGATGTGGTAGTGGTTCATTGAGCTTCGCTAGGGTTTCGATTTGGGAGAATCAGAGAGATCACCAAAGAGAACACAGAGAGAGAGATTGAAAATGTGAGAGATGGAGAGAGGGACTGTGTGAATGAGCGGGAACATATATAGAAATGAATGAAATAATCAAATCTCAGAATTGGACAGGAACGTAAGGGTGATAAGGTAGGCCGTGTAACCAAACGGGAAGGATAGTAATTAGTCCGTTGAAATTTGAAAATGCGGGGAGAATCATGGGAGATTGTGTTGTGCATGCTGGTGCACCGTACGGGTGAACTCGGGAGCCAATAAAAGTGACAAACTCGACCTCAATTCAATTGTGGACCAAATTGAGTATTAAAAGTTTAAAATTATTTATTCTATTTTGATTAAGTTGAGCTTAAGCTTATTACAAAATTAGATATTTAAGATTAGTAATTATTTTGTTAAACAAATTCGAGCTTATTCATAAACAACTTGATTGACTTTTATTTTTCTTTTCTTTTACTTTAAATACTTTGACAAAATATTTATTTTTTCACATATCTATTCTAAGAATTAATAATTAACTTATAGTTAAGATTATATAATTTTATTTAATAAAATGAAATGATTTTCATTTACGAACTTACAAAAATTAAATTCACTAACATTGTATTGTTTCACAAACTAACTATTTATATTATTAAATAAATTATTATTAATAATTTGGAATCTTATAAATTTATTTACACAAGTTACACAATCCAATGAATAATAGAGTAATTTGATGTCCAATAATTTATAAAGTTACACCATACAAAGTTTAAAAGAAAAGGCATTACACCAATGCAATTTTTATTTAGTTAAAATTTCTCTTACCCGAATTTAATATCTATTTATAATTTTATTTTTTTAATGCTTGGGATCCACAACTTTTACCAAATGAAGTAATAGTGGCATCAAACAAAAGTGTGAAGTTTTTATTGCAGAATAATTTTGTCATTTTATGTGTGCGTTTGGGTTAGGATTAAAAATTAAAATTATTTTACTATTTAGCTTATTTTTGCTATTATTCATGGGTTCCACTGCACTTTTTGACACTATTTATGAATCTCACTATACTATTTCAACTAATTTTTACCTTTATCTATAATACTTTTAGAAATAATTTTTCAATTACAGCAAAATAAGCGGTATCCAAACACATTCTATATATGATTTTATATATTCTCTTCTCCAATCTCTCACATTTCTCATGCTTCCTATCCTAATATATATCCTCGTTCTTGTTTTTGAATACGTAAACAAATTCCCTAGCCCATGTATTTCACAATCATTTTCTTCAAGTTCTTATGGGTAATTATATATTGCACCTAAAAACAGTATTGTTGTTATTTGTTATATATTAGTTGATGCGTGGCAGCTGATAGATACAATGTGCTGTTACACTAGCCATCCTAGATACAATGGCGAATTGGGAACTGTACACTTCGTCTTGTACCAACTATATATCTCCTCATTTTTAGGGAAATTTCTGTTACTCGGCTACTACTTACCCCAATTACTAAATATTATTCCTTTCTGTTCTCCTTTTTTTTTTTTTTCTTTTTAACTTTACTCATAATTCTAATCCATGAAAACCTCTATTCATTTCTTCTACGTACCTTCTTTGTTTTGCAAAAGAGTTAAAGAGCCACTTGAAAGCTTAAATGATGTCAAAATCCCAATTTACATTATATTTGATCATTTTGATACAAGCCCCTCAAGTCAAGGGTAAGATTGTAAGAGAGTAACCGTACATGCATTTTATATATAATTTCTATCTTCCATGAACGCCCCTAGTTTGTTTGGCAACAAACTTGCAAGCAGGAAGCCAAGCCCATTCTTGCTCACAATGCAAAGGGGCATTTTGGCACTAGAAAATTATCCAAACGTTTATAAATATCACGTTTCCATTTTATTCTTTCCATTAGCATTATCATTTTTATCTCACATTGCTTAGACATTTGAATCTTCAACTTCAAGGACTAATTAAGGTGCGACTCATTTTCCCATTTTGTTCTCTGTACTTGTGCGCCCTTCTTGTCATACTCTAAATTCTCAGGATCCATATATATGGAAAAACAGTCTGTGTTTTCATCTTAGTGCGTAGTTTTAATTATGGTAATGTAGTATTCAACTATTGGAATTTTTACTAGTAAAATTAGCATTTACATGTGTGTTTCATCTTTGATGTTAACTTGTGTTTAAGTAATTGAATGACCTGCATGTACTACTTGTGTTTGAATAATTGTGTTTAATTGTACATTTATATCTATTCCCACAATGGTTTATCTCGGAGAGGTAGAGAGTGAGTGAGAAAAAATGTTTTGGAAACCTCTTTTCATTTTTCCTTCATGCATGCTCTTCTTTCCTTGTATGAAAATTTCAAGTTACATGTAGTGTTACACTACTCAATAATATTATAATATTAGATTAATATTTTGAAATTTTCACCATTAGATTATATGATCTCAACATTCTTAACATGTATTCTAAATATCGTGTCAATTGAATTTTTTTCATTATTTAATCTATAAACTCACGTTTCATGTTTAGTTTTAGAATTTACATTTGATAGATAAGAGTGTCTTGAAATTTTACTATATATGAAGGCTATAAGAAGGGGGAAAAAAAAATTGGCTCATGCATGAAGGGTTTGAGATTATCCTCATTTTGATTTTTCTGAAATTTCACTATATTGTATATCCAATAGTTTTTTACAGCTATCGGAAATGAATTTCGATCCGGTATTGGAGGTCAAGTTCCCAGATTTATTCTCTGAAGACTCTGGTGTAAGGGACCGTGCTTTTGGTACTGTAGTACGACAGATTCATTTCGCTAGACGAAACGTTCAATCTATGATGCCCCTGCTCGAATTTGTTTGGAGTGATAGAGGACAAAACGCTCCACTTGACACTGCCAAAAAAGTTATCGAAATCCTCAAATTGCTTGCGGTATATAGCATAGACACATCGTTTTTTGCTTACAACTCGGCATCGAAAATTGTCTTGGACATCCTTGCTCAGCATGGGATTCACGAGCTACACGATGCTATTGAGGACTTGTTCCTCAAATTCTCACAAGCCATCAACTTGTACAAGCAATTGGGTGACAACAGGATCAAGTGTTTCATGGAAGAGAACTTGATATGGGTTTCTACAGCAACTCTAAAGAAGTTCATTCCTGCTGATGACAAAAGCTTATTTAACGAAGGTCAAGCACTTTGCTTTAAGGCTATTGTGGGAACTTTATTATGGAGCTTTAGCTCTGAGAGCATTAAGGAAAGTGTGGTGTACTGGGTTGGTAAAGTTCTCGAACAAGGACAAGGTGAATTGATTCATGTCAATTTGTTATACAAGGTACTTGACTGTACCAACTCTCAGACACATACAAGAATTTATGTCAGAATTCTTACGGGTATTGTGAAGGTTTTAGAAAAGGCTAAATATAAAAGGGATGTTCCACTCTGCATGCGTGCTTGTGCATTGCTGTCTAACCTTTTGACTAACCCATTTCTCATGGAATACCATGACAATCTTCTTATTCAACGCCCATTTCGTGTTGTTCGACTTTTCAGCACCCCAGATTCTGAGCTTTCTGTTCCTGGTGATAAAATGATGAAAGAAAATGTGAAGGTGTACATGTCAACTCTTCAGAAGCTTCGGTCAATTCTTGAAGAGTGCAACTTCGACCCCAGCACAGAATTTTTCAATAGTGTCTCTGAGGCCTTATTAGCACTCGAGTTCACTCATTGTCATGGACTTGTGAAGTCTGTATTTGATATATATACTCTTAATTTATGTCCATGAAAACCTCTATTCATTTCTTCTACCTTCTTTGTTTTTGTGTTTTGGACAAATTACGAAGTGCATTGTTTTTGCAAAAAGAGTTAAAGAACCACTTGAACCGTGGCTTAAATCAAAATCCCGATTAACATTATATTTGATACAAGCCCCTCAAGGGTAAAGATTGTAATTAAGAGAGTAACCGTGCATGGTGACACCACCTTAATTTCTATCTTCCACGAATGCCACTAGTTTGTTTGGCAACAAATTTGCAATAGAAGTGCTTAAGCCAAGCCATTCTTAGCTTACTCTCCCATGCAAAGGGGCCTTTTGGTACTAGAAAATTATCCAAACATTTATAAATATCATGTTTCCATTCTATTCCTTTGCCTTCTAAAGTGTTTATTTGATAATCAAGGATAGATATGGGTTGCGAAGCAGGTTTGGTGTTTAGACTATAGAGTATATAGTTTATAGACTACTATTACGTACTGTTTTGGTTTTTTTTTTTTTTTTTTGTTTATTAGAAAGAAAGTGAGGTATAAAAATAAAAGTTGGGATGGACTTGTGGTTATATCGCTTTGTTATTATTGAAAAACAAAAGAGACACTAATTGATGTTGAAGAATATTGCATAATGATTATTATTGATGATTAAGTTTATAGACATAAACCCAAAAGCTGGTACCAGCTATAACAAGCTTAACTAACTAACAGTAATGTTAACATAAAACAGATTAGCCTACTAACACAAGAAGCATGTGACAATTACTTAAGTAGACTATAACAAAAACTACTTGTAACTTGTGTTCTACTTATTACATAAAGACAAAACGACTTGTAGCTTTAGCAGCTTTAATTTTGCAATAACTAGCATCTCAGCGGTTATGTTATGTTTTTAGCTGCTTATATTTTATTTGGTTCAATCTCTTGAAATTTTGTAGAAATTTTTTATGCGTATATAGATCTAGAAATTATAAAGAAAACGTAGAAACTGTGGAAAGTTTTAAAGAAATTGGAAAATTGTTGATATAAGTATAAAATTATCTAATTAGGAAAAAAAAGTTTTTTTTTTTTTGTTTGAACATAAACCTTATTATATCAACACAGCACTTGAAATTTTAAGGTAGATCATTATTATTTAATGGAAATAAAAAAGATCCTTCTCCAGTATATAATTTCATCAATTAACATAATTATTCTTTAGTAAGAATTTAAGCCTTATATTAGAGCCTATTCTTATATTAAAGCCTATTCTAAAAAGGAAAAGTATTGCACCAATTATTATTTAGTTATAATTTCTTTTACCCGAATTTAATATCTATTTACAATTATTTTTTAAAGCTTGGTATCCATAACAGTGGAACGAAGCATGAAACGTGGCAGATGATAGCTAGACACAGTGTGCTGTAACTGCTGTTTCACTAGCCATCCTAGCTCACAGCCACTCTCTCTCTCTCTCTCTCTCTCTCTCTGTACTTCGGCTTGTACCAACTATCTCCAAATTTTTAGGGAAATTTCTGTTACCAACTCACTTCAGCTAAATGGTTCTGCACCTCCTGAAGGGTAAGATTGTAAGAGAGTTATAACCGCGCGTGCATGGTGACGTGACACCTTAATTTCTATCTTCCATGAATGCCCCTAGTTTGTTTGGGCAACAAATTTGCACTGGAACTATGGAAGTGCATGAGCCAAGCCCATTCTTGCTTGCCTTGCAACGGGGCATTTTGGTACTAGAAAATTATCCAAACGTTTATAAATATCACGTTTCCATGCCTTCCCTTTTGCCTCATTCTCATTTTTCTCATTTATACCGTTTCAATTAGCATCATTTTTTTCTCACATTGCTTATTAGACTCTTGAATCTTCAAGGACTAAGGTGCGACCCATTTTCTCATTTATGCTCTGTTGTGTTAATAGTACGTAATTTTATATGGTAATAGTACGTATTTAACTATTGGAATTTTGGAACTATTCCTGGTAAAATTAATGTTTATATGCGTTTCATCTTTGATATTGTTAAGTGCTTGTATGGCCTGTATTACTTGTTTCCTCTCTGTATTATTCTGTATACCCTGCTGCATTCTATAAATAAACAACCAATACTTGTCAGGATATGTGCTTGGAAAGTAGTAGTAGTAGTATTTAATTGTACAGTTATATCTCAGTGAGGTAGAGATCGAGTGAGAGAGAGAAAATATTTTGGAAGCTTCTTTTCATTTTTCCTTCATGCATGCTTTTCTTTCTTTGTATGAAATTTTTATTGGGAGGGAGAGAGAGATGGGTTGAAATTATATGTAGTGTTACACGACTCATACTAATTCTTCATTAGATTAATATTTTAAAAATCTCATCATTAGTTTTCTATGTTCTTAATAAGTATTTTAAATTTCGTGTTAATCGAATATTTATGATTATTTAATTCATAAACTCATTTTATATGAACAGTTTTGAAACTTACATTTGATAAATTATTGTGAAATTTTACTATGCATGAAAGGTATAAGAAGAAAAAAAAGATTCATGCATGGAGGGCTTGATATTTTCCTTATTCTCATTGTGAAATTTTACTATGCATGAAAGGTATAAGAAGAAAAAAAGATTCACTATATTGTATACCTAATGGTTTTTTTTATAGCTATCAGAAATGAATTTCGACCCAGTGTTGGAGGCCAAGTTCCCAGAACTATTCTCTGAAGACTTTGGTGTAAGAGACAGTGCTTTCGGTACTGTAGTGCGACAGATTTATTTCACGAGACGGAATGCTCCATCAACGATGTCTTTGTTTGAATTCATTTGGAGAATCAAAGGACAAAACGTTTCACTTGACACTGCCAAAAAAGTTATCGAAATTCTCAAATTGCTTGCGGTATATAGCATAGACCCATCGTTTTTCGCTAAAACTTCGGCATCGAAAATTGTCTTGGACATCCTTGCTCAACATGGGATTCATGAGCTACATGATGCTATTGAGGACTTGTTTCTCAAATTCTCGCAAGCCACCTACTTGTACATGCAATTGGGTGACAATAGGATCAAATGTTTCATGGAAGAGAACATGAAATGTGTTTCCGTAGTAACTCTAAACATGTTCAATCCTTTTGATGACAAGAGCTTATTGAGTGAAGGTGAAGCACTTTGCTTAAATGCTATTGTGGGAACTTTATTGTGGAGCTTTAGCTCTGAGAGCATTAAGGAAAGTGTGGTGGACTGGGTTGGTCAAGTTCTCGAACAAGGACAAGGTGAATTGATTCATGTCAATTTGTTATACAAGGTACTTGACTGTTCCAACTCTCAGACCCATACAAGAATTTATGTGATAATTCTTACGGGTCTTGTGAAGGTTTTAGAAAAGGCTAAAGATACAAGGGATGTTCCACTCTGCATGGATGCTTGTGCATTGCTGTCTTACCTTTTGACTAACCCATTTCTCATGGAATACCATCACAGTCTTCTTGTTGAGAGCCCATATCGTGTTATTCGAATTTTCGGCACCGCAGATTCTGAGCTTTCTGTTCCTAGTGATAAAATTATGAAAGAAAATGTGAAGGTATCCATGTCAGCTCTTCAGAAGCTTCGGAAAATTGTTCAACAGTGCGACTTCGACCCCAGCCTAGAATTCTTCAATAGTGTCTCTGAGGCCTTATTAGCACTCGATTTCACTCAAGTTGATGAACTTGTGAAGACTGTATATGATATATTTACTCTTAATTTATTGCCTTAAAAACCTCTATTCTTACTCACCCATGCAAAGGGGCATTTTGGTACTACAAAATTATCCATTCCATTCCTTTAGCCTTCTGAATTGTGCAATTGATAATCAAGGATAGATGGGTAGCGAGTTAGGTTTGGTGTTTATACTATAGACTAGTATAGAGTCTATAGACTAGCAGTACTACTACCTACTGTTTTGGTTTTTTTTTATTGTTTATAAGAAACAAAGAAGAAACTAATTGAAGTTAAAGAATGCATAACGATTATTATTGATGATTATTATTGATGAGATTAAGTTTATATACATAAACCCAAAAGCTGGTACCAGCTGTAACAAACTTAACTAACAGTAATGCTAACAGAAAACATATTAGCTTACTAACACAGGAAGCACGTGCAGCACGTGACAATTACTTAAGTAGACTATAACAAAAGCTACTTGTAGCTTGTGAGCTACTTATTACATAATTAAGACAAATGACTTGTAGCTTTAGCAGCTTTAATTCTGCAGTAACTAGCATTAATTTCAGCAGCAACTTGTAATTCTTCTTTCTTCTCAACAGTTATATTATGTTTTTAGCTGCTTATATTTTATTTGGTTCAATTTCTTGAAATTTTGTAGAAATTATTTATGCGTAGATCTAGAATTATAAAGCAAACGTAGAAACTGTGGGAAGTTTTAAGGAAATTGGAAAACTGTTGATATAAGTATAAAATTATCTAATTAAGGGGGAAAAAAAAAGCTTTTTTTTTTTTGTTTGAACATAAATCTTATTATATCAACACAGCGCTTGAAATTTGATGATAGTATATTATTATTTAATGGGAAAAAATGCCTTCTTGAGTATAATTTCATTTAACATAATTATTTTTTAGTAAGAATTTAATCCTTATATTTAAGTTGGACTATCAATATGTGAGTAATGTCCAAAACTTGTTATGCTGTCAAATTTAACGACACTCCCAATGTCGGCCATGCCAGGTTAAGCTGCACATAGTAAGATCCACTATACCAAGCCCACAAAAGGAGCCTCACGCTATTAGCATACAACATTGGACATGTGTGATATAAACCATTTGCTGCTGGCTTGGGCAATGTGCTTACATGTGTACCTATATTCTTTATGTCAAAACTCTTTTAAGTTTAAGACCTTACCTTAGCAGTTAGTAACATGAGTCTAATTATTATAGTATGAATTTTTATGATCAAATATTAACAAAAACAACATAATCTTAAATTTTCGTTGATAGTTATCTAATTAATCAAAATCTTTAATTTTCAGTAAATGGAAATTCAATTTGAAAAAACAAATCATAATTCAACTTATTCATGCGAAAGAAAAGCCCTTAATAGATAAATGCAATGTTCTATTTTTTGTGGGCTTTCTTACTTTAAACTATTACTTAGTTGTTAGCATTTCAAATAAATTATTAAATTTAAAAAAAAAAAAATCAATCTCAACTATTATATATATTGGTGCGCTTAAATGTGTGTATCATACATATTAATTTTTGTCTTCTCTTAAGTCAAATCTTGGCTCCGACACTGCTTGTATTAAGCCCAAATTCATAAAGGAAAAGTATTACACCAATTTTTATTTAGTTATAATTTCTTTTACCCGAATTAATATCTATTTACAATTATTTTTTAAAGCTTGGTTTCCATAACAATGGAATCACACGAAGCATGAACTTCTTCTGGGGATTAATTTTGCCATTCCATGATTTTAATTTAAAATCACATTTCTCACGCTTTCTACAATCCTCGTTCCCTCCGCAAGTAAATTCGCTAGCTCAAGTCGACGCTCATTTTCTTCAAGTTCAGTATTGTTTTTACTTCTTTTTTTTTTTTTTTTTGATAATCTGCCATTAGCTAAGAATAACAACAGGAGGTACAACAATCTTGCCTACATGCTTGCAAGATAGGGGTAGGCAAATCACAGTTATTACACAAGAAACCTGCTTTAAGAGTAATAGCATATTTAGCAGCTGAGTGAGCTGCTGAGTTTAGAGATCTCTTAACCCAGCAAAACTCACAATTATCAAAGAATGCACTCAAGTCAGCAGCATCATGAATGATGGAGGAGATGGACTAATCAGATGGATCTTCTGCTTTGGATAAGGCATCAAGACATATTTTTGAATCCCCCTCCACAATGATATTGCACCAATTTTCAGCGACAGCCAAGCTTTGAGCTACATAATTGCAGCTGCTTTAGCTTGAGTAGGAGTGCATAAATCATGAATTTTTGCCCATACCTTTAAAGCCTCACCAAACTCATTTCTTGCAACCACAGCTAAGGAGGTGAAAGCCTATGAGACAGCAGCATCCACATTTAGTTTTATATAGTTTTTAGGAGGGAAAATCCATGAAGTCAATTCCTCACTCCTATCTTTGTCCTGCTCATGATCCAAAGCATTGAGCAATTCCTTTACTCTGTTTTCTGCATTACAAATGGTAGAAATGATGTTCACCTCACTACCATTATGCTAGACCTGATTCCTGAGATGCCAAATAGCCTCCATAGTGATTGCCATTTAGAGTGTACTCAGCTCATCCAAGTTTAAGACCACTTTGACGATGTCTTCGTTTGATGCAATATTCATTTTGTCAGTTCTAATACCCTAACTATAGTCAAACCAGATGACCCTTGTTACTTGGCAATGAAAGAATAGATGAGTTGTTGTTTCATATTCTCTGCCACAAAACACACAATTTGGGTCAGATGTCCCTATTCTTATTGCCAAGTTATTTTTAATTGGTAACACATTAGGCCCAATTGTCCATAGTAACATTTTGATTATGTCATGAGCTTTGATCTTCCATATTTTTTGCCACTGCAGCATGAAACTTCCCCCAGGAGGGTCTTGGTTAGCCTTACACTGTACAGTATTGCTTTTACTTATTACTTGAATACTTGTTACCCATCTTAACTTCATATCGCAACAGAACGTTGAAACGTGGCAGATGATAGCTAGATATATACAGTGTGCTGTAACTGCTGTTGCACTAGCCATCCTAGCTCACAGTCTCTCTCTCTCCTCTCTCTCTCTCTCTCTCTCTCTCTCTTTACTTCGGCTTGTACCAACTATCTCCTCATTTTTAGGGAAATTTCTGTTACCAACTCACTTCAGCTAAATGGTTCTGCAGTCTGCACCACCTTAAGGGTAAGATTGTAAGAGAGTTATTACAGCGCGTGCATGGTGCACCACCTTAATTAATTTCTATCTTCCATGAATGCCCCTAGTTTCTTTGGGCAACAAATTTGCAATGGAACCATGGAAGTGCGTGAGCCAAGCTCATTCTTGCTCACCATGCAAAGGGGCATTTTGGTACTAGAAAATTATCCAAACGTTTATAGATATCACGTTTCCATTCCTTTTTGCCTCATTCTCATTTTTCTCATATATACCGTTTCCATTAGCATCATTTTTTTTTTCTTTCTCACATTGCTTATTAGACTGTTGAATCTTCGAGGACTAAGGTGCGACTCATTTTCCCATTTTTGCTCTCTGTTGTGTTAATTCCCTTCTTGTCATACTCTAAATACTCAATATGGTAAATCAGTATGTGTTGCATCTTAGTACGTAATTTTATATGGTAATAGTATACGTATTTAACTATTGGAATTTTTCCTGGTAAAATTAATATTTATGTGTTTTATCTTTGATGTTAAGTACTTGCATGGCCTGTACTACTTGTTTGTTTCCTGTGTGTTATTCTATGCTGCATTCTATATAAACAACCATTTATCAGGATTTGTGCTTTGAAAGTAGTAGCAGTAGTATAATTAATTGTACAGTTATATCTGTTCCCACAATGGTTTATCTTGGAGAGGTAGTTAGAGAGTTAGAGAGAGAAAATGTTTTGAAAACTTATTTTCATTTTTCCTTCGTCCATGCTCTTCTTTCCTTATATGAAATTATTAGAGAGAGATAGAGATGAGTTCAAGTTATATAGAGGGTTGCACTTCTCAATACTAATTTTTTATTAAATTAATATTTTAATAATTTTATCATTAAATTATATGTTCTTTGTGTTAAAACACGTATTTTAAATGTTATATCAATTAGATATTTTTTGTTGTTCAATTTATAAACTCATTTTTTATACATAGTTTTAAAATTCACCATTAATAAGATAATCCTGATATTTTACTATGCAGCAGGAGGGTTTGAGGTTATCCTTATTCTCATTGTCTTGAAAATTTTCACTATATTATTGTATTCTCAACAGGTTTTTTTTTTTTTTTAAACAGCTATATTGGAAATGAATTTCGACCCGGTGTTGGAGGCCAAGTTCCCAGATTTATTCTCTGAAGACTCTGGTGTAAGGGACCGTGCTTTCGGTACCGTAATGCGACAGATTCATTTCGCAAGACACAATACTTCATTCATGATGCCTTTGCTCGAATTAATTTGGAGAAACAAAGGACAAAAAGTTCCACTTGATACTGCCAAAAAAGTTATCGAAATTCTCAAATTGCTTGCGGTGTATGGCATAGACCCATCGTTTTTCGCTCACACTTCAGCATCGAAAATTGTCTTGGACATCCTTGCTCAACATGGGATTCACGAGCTACACGATGCTATTGAGGATTTGTTCCTCAAATTCTCACAAGCCATCTACTTGAACATGCAATTGGGTGACAACAGGATCAAGTGTTTCATGGAAGAGAACTTGATATCTGTTTCTATAGCAACTCTAAACAACTTCATTCCTGTTGATGACAAGAGCTTATTGAGTGAAGGTCAAGCACTTTGCTTTAAGGCTATAGTGGGAACTTCATTGTGGAGCTTTAGCCCTGAGAGCATTAAGGAAAGTGTTGTGTATTGGGTTGGTCAAGTTCTCGAACAAGGTCAAGGTGAATTGATTCATGTCAATTTTTTAAAAAGGTACTTGAATGTACCAACTCTCAGACCCATACAAGAATTTATGTGATAATGCTTACGGGTATTGTGAAGGTTTTAGAAAAGGCTAAAAATACAAGGGATGTACCACTCTGCATGCATGCTTGTGAATTTTTAACCAACCTTTTGACCAACCGATTTCTTATGGATTACCATCATAATCTTCTTGTTCAAAACCCATTTCGTGTTGCTCGACTTTTCATCACCCCAGATTCTGAACTTGTTGTTCCTGGTGATAAAATGATGAAAGAAAATGTGAAGGTGTCCTTGTCAGCTCTTCAGAAGCTTCGGGAAATTCTTGAAGAGTGCCACTTCGGACCCAGCCCTGAATTTTTCGATAGTGTCTCTGATGCCTTGTTAGTAGTCGAGTCAACTCAATGTGATGAACTTGTGAAGTGTGCATTTAATAATCACGGATAGATGAGTTGCGAGGCAGGTTTGGTGTTTAGGCTATTAGAGTACAGAGTCTATAGACTAGTACTACTACGTACTGTTTTGGTTTTTTTTCTTGTTTATTAGAAAGTAGCTGAGGTGGAAAAATAAGAGCTGGGATTGCTGGACTCATGGTTGTATCATTTTGTTATGTTCTGTTTTCAGCTGCTTATATATGTTACGTTGAAAAACGAAGTGTATGCACTATTTTCATTCTCTCTCTCTCTCTCTCTCTCACATGTAAGTCAGAAACGTGAAATTAGTATTTGCTCCACAAAAGAGAACGTGAAGTGGAACCTCAAGCATAAAATTGAAAGCCCAATCTCATTTCTGCAGGCTGGGATTGTTTATGTATTTAGCTAATATTTCACAAATTACATAAGCAGCCAAAATTATAAAATTTAATGACACGTCCAACTAAAACTTTTTTTTTTTTTTTTGAGAATCAACTAAAACTATTGTTAAAACAAGATTAAGATTCTTTCACGGGCCCAATAAGAAATGGAATAACTTGAGAAGATGACTTTCAATAAGAATATCAATTTCCAAAAACTAAGAGATTATAGTTTTTTAAGGAAATAAAATTAGGATTCCCTTCCAATTAGGGATGTCAAAGACATTAGGTCATATTATTAGTTTCTCGTCCTCTCTTCAGAACAAGAGCTGAGTAAACTGAGACCCGATAAGGCGGGGCAAATGCATTTTGCAATCCTTTGATGTAATTTGGCTCAACTTATCTAATTTTTTACTGAAAATTAATTAAAATATAATTGTATCAAAAGAAGTGAGATTTTAAAAAGTTATACACAAGTAAATAAGGCTGCGTTTGGTTGGACAATAAATGAGTTCCAAAAAATATTTTACTCATTTGTGAGTATTTGGCAATAACTGAAAATTTGCTCTAACTGAAAATCACTTCCCCTTGACCGTAAAATACCCCTTCCCAGACTGAAAATCACTTTCGTTTCTATTTTACCTTCAAATAGAATTTTTCGTTGGAAAACAGAGAAGGAAAGAGAGAGAGCAACGACCCACACCAAAAGAGAGAGAGAGAGAGAGAGAGAGAGAGAGCTAGAGGGAGATCGCCAAATCGGTCAGATCACGCCGATGAAGCCAAGATCGTCGTCCTCAACCCAAAGCCCCGCCGTCGAGCTCATACAGGGCGAGATCAAGGCGCGGTCTAGAGCCGTCGAGCTCGCGCTGGGCGAGATCGACGCACGTGATCGCGCCGGCGAGATCGGTGACCCACCGATCTCTCTCTTCCTCCTCCCTGTCTCACCTCCCTCTCTCAGTTTGACCGAATAATTTGGCCATGGTGTTATTTTGATTTTTGTTTGTTTAGAAGTTGATGGATTGTAATTTTCTATTATAAAATTTGTTTGGAATGTGAGAAAATGACTGAGAAAATGTGAGAAATCAATAAAAAAAATTTGCATTTTCAGAATGTTACCAAACACCTGAAAATATTTTCCAAAGTATTTTTTAAAATGCCACCAAACACCAAAAAATATTTTTCTTTCTCAAAAATATTTTCACCTGAAATTATTTTACACTGGAAAAATATTTTACACCCAACCAAATGTAGCCTAAGTTTAAAACCTAAACATAAAAAGCCAATGGCAAACAAAAACTAACTTTTAGATGTTAGTAATATGTGAAAACGGATGTTATCTGTCGTGCCTAGTCTCATCCCACCCTGCTCCCAAATGAACATTGACCTACCCTCCAGCGATTGTTGCCCAATTTCAGGGTGAACAAGGCTGGACATGCACGAGTTCAAATCTTCTGTCCCACTTTTTCTACTCCACTCTATACTCCACCAATAAAAACTTGTCACGTGTTCACCTAATTAATTAAATACTACTATTAATTAATAAAGGTAGCATTAATAAGTCAATAATAATAGTATTTAATTAATTAGGTGAACACGTGACAAGTTTTTATTGGTAGAGTATAGAGTGGAGCAAGAAAAGTGAGACAGAAAATTTGGACTCGACATGCACTAACATAGACTCTTCATTGGAATCCATGCTTTTCAACCAAAAAACAAAAACAAGATAAGAGAAGAGGATAGCGATTTGGCTAAAACTAAAACTACAAAGTTTATGTCAGATGAGGATCATAGTGACAATGATTTTAAAGTCTTTAAGGACAAAATTTTCCAAATTAACAACAGATATAAACCTGGATTAACTAAATTTGTATTGTTGCTCAATGATTTTTGAATATTTTCTTTCCTGTGCCTGTAATTACAATTGCGGCTCTATAGTTTCTCGTACATTATACATCACATGCTTCGTGAAAAAGTCTTTCCAACCACCATCAGGAGTGGGCAGAACTATCAGCAACTTTTTCCATTTTCATTCCCACGACCTCTTCATCTGTTTTATCTTCCTCTGCTTTCTCAACCTTCAATTTCTGCCAGTATAAACATGAAACAGTCACAACAGATATTGTGATAATCCATAACACTAACTTCAGTGATCATAACCAGCATATTCCGTGAAAGTAACATATAAAGAAAATTTTCAAATGAAAAATTCGTAACCATTTTTTAAATTAATTATTTCTCCAGGACCAAAGATACTCCATTCTTTATGCAACCCATAACATACAAATGGAAAAGTAAATAAGTTAAATCCAAATGGCCAAGGGGTTGTGACCCCTTGTTTGCATACTAAGATATCCCTATGAAATTCTGATTGGCTTCCATTCATGTCAGTATATGAGGCAATCCTTTTTTCCCCTTTTAATCCACAAAATCATTTGTGAGGTTTCTAGGATAAATCATTTCAAGGTCACATATTACGTTGAGAAGATGCCTAGTGACCAGATTGAAATTTGATTGATTCCAGTGATCCAGATTGTTGCTAAATTGATGCAAAGCTATTATGAAATTCGATTGCTAGTCTAATTATAATTTTATAAGTTAATTTTACTTTCTTATTTGATGCAACTTAGAACTCTATTTATAGGTCCTAGAGGAAACATTACTGGTATGTTTATTATTTCTATTGGAGATCTAAGATATCACAAAGTTTGGCGGTGTGCCAGGAAACTCTAGCTTTAGGGTTCAGGCTGCTCTTGGTGCTGAAATCTAAGGTTGTTCTGTTTTCTTTATAATGCACACAAGCTCTTTTTGCAACTTTGTCCTGCATCAATGTCTTTTAGATGATTCCTTTAAAGAGGACAGATACATGCCTCAAGTTCTACCAGGAAAATATATACAGACATTATTTTCACTAAATTCCCATCACACCTATGGCCATCTGCACACAATAGTGTGATTCAAGAGGTAATATACATCATGTGGTTCACCTTTCACCATCTAAAAAGCACTTTAGCTGCAGATTTCTTTCCTAAGTTTTTTTACTTTATCAGTGTACCATCATGCCAAAGTATTTAAACTTGTAAAAAATGCAAAACATGAATGTTTGATGATTCTTAAAAAGATAAATCATGGGAAAAAATACATATATTTCTTGGCATGATATTTACAGTAGCAATTAAGGTGGAGGTGGTAATGAAGATTACTGGAATTTATGGTACCTGAAAATATGGCAGTAACAAAGGAAGATAGGTAAGGATGGTAACAATAGTGCATGGGAGGGTAAGGTGGTGGTGCTTGCATTGTAATGATGTTGACATGGTTCACAGTAGCAATCACTATGATGAAGATTTTTATGGTAGTTAAGTAACAATCACTATGTGGATATGCTTTAAAAGTGCCCTAAGCAGTGAATCTGGTGATGTGAGTGTAGCGGTTATGGTAATGCGTTGGTGACTGTTAAGAATCATGCATAGCCATTTACAACTGTGAAAAACAAGTTCCATCATCAAATGTATCTATTTGCCACCTAAGTTTCTTGCTTCCAGAAGAAAGCTACTTCCAGACGCAAGCCAAAACTTGCATAATATTTTCCAACTTTTTGATCATTATAAGCTAATAAAATAAGAGAAACATTACTCACCTTCGTAGCCGTGGGTGTGTCCCTTGTCTTATGTGCAAACATGTTCATGTATAGCTTTGACTCTCTCTTGTCACTCTCAGCTTGAAGTTGCTTCAAATTCTTCTGAATCAACTTCACCTCCCTGGAGATAGAACCATACCATGTTCAACAGAGTGCCATAATATTAAGACTTTTAATCGCATGTTAAGCAGATTAATACACCTTCAGTTACCTGTTATGAGGATCAGCCTCAAGAGCTTTCTTGATGTCTAATTCAGCAGAGACCAGATCTTCAGTTTCCATATAGGCTTGCGCCCGCCTGTACAAAGCTTTCACACTGTGGAACTCTATGTCTAGCACCTGATGGAGATCAGAATTTATAAAATGAGATACATCTTTCCTGTCATTCCACCTCTCTATACAAAGAAACTGCTTATACTGTTGAAAGCTCCACTATGTTCATTTTTTTATGGTTGCTGTATTTGCCAATCTGTCACCAGTAGTAATGTCCACATCTAGGTACTGATATATACTGCCATCATTTAATATTTTTTTTGGGGGTGGGGGAGGGTGGGGGTGAGGGAGGGAAAAGAGCATTAATAATTTCAATTAATCCCTTCTCCATAAAATTATGGAATTGCCTGTGAAATCATGTGGCATGCCATGAAAGAGTTGGGATTACAGCAGTTGCGAAAGCAATAATTTCAGAAGAACTAGACCCAAGCCCCATAATAAAGCCCACAAGGTGAAAAAGTAGTCAGATTAGCAAACTTTTGATCACCACCATATTGTTTGAGATGAAAATTAGTTGGAATTTCATGAAGTCAGAGAGCTCAACATTGGATCCTAATGGCTGCGTTTTGACACCAACAGCAATGGCAGGGACCAGACTGTGTTGCTTTGCTCAATTTTTATGTTATGCATAATCTCTATTATAAATTTGCTTTTATTGTCAATCCTTCCACTAGTAAATATGCCCAGTTTTCTCTATCTGGAAAAAATTTTTCAAGTGACACAATGCTCTACTCCAGATAAATATCAGTTGCTTTTCTTTTATTCTTTTTTTAAGAATCTACCTCCGAACATAACTTGATTGCTCCCTGAAAGTCATGTAGTTTGAGGCTACATGCTGCACCATTCAACCAGCAAGATACTCTTAATTGTTCAGCAAGCTTTTGCTCATCATCCTCAAAGGATCCATCTTCATTAACAAAGTCTGCAGCCTGGGAGAATACAATAAAGCAACTCTCAAATTTGAATCTAATCAAATGAACATTTAATTTAGGCATCACACATGCAAAAATTGAGTTACCTTGTCATATTTTTTCCTTGCTCGTTGATATTTCCCAGTTTTAAATAGTAGATTGCCTTCTTCTTTCTTCATTCTAGCTGCCTCAATCTTCTCATTGTTACTCATTTCCCATGGTGCTTTTTCCTTTTTACCATAGAGAAATAAAAACTAATAAGTAGGCAACAACATAAATTAGACAAATATATTATAGAAAGGATCCAGACATTCAATCTAGCAGCATATACTGGGGATAATACATGAGATTACAATTATAAAAAATAAAAAATAAAAACATTGAAAAACATCAAAACCTTGTTTTTAGGAAGAAAAAAAAAAGTGTCCAAAACTGTACATGTACAAAAAAAAATTGTTCAAATTGGAGCATCTCATCTGTAATGAGATGAGATTTCTCTAATAAATATAATTAAATTATCCCACAATGTAATGAGAATTTTATGAAAATTTCAGAAAGCAAAGAACATCTTATCTGTATGTCTATAATTTGATCACAACAATTATTACCTTAGTAAAATCTATCATTTCAACTTCATAAACTACATTTGAAGATGGTGGAATTACAGCAAGATCCTGCCTTACTTCACTGCTTCCAAATCCAAAATCAGGATGTATGGTCAATATTGCCCGCTCTCCCTTCTTCATTGTTGCCACTGCTTGGTCTAGACCCGCAATCACTTGCTCTACAGACAGCAGAAGGCAAAGTCCAGTCAAAGCTTATTTTACGTTTTCTTCATGATAATTTGATAAACACAAAGTATAACATAGTCAAGATGTCAAGAAGAGTTTTAGGAATAAAACTGACCTTCATCAGTGATAAATTCCAAAGGCTGCTCTCCATCAATTCCTTTTTTCTCAAATATGGTGCCATCTTCTAGCTGTGCCATATAGCTAACTGAAAAGGTTGTAAGTAAGAATAACAGTTTCATATATAAAATCACATGACCTTTCTTTACAGTCCCATAATGTATTTCAAAACATATGAACCCACTTAAATTTACTTTTACCAGATACAGGATTTTGTTTTTCCCCTGAAAATTTTTATTGATGCTCTTCATTGTGCATCATACCATAATGTTTTTACCTTTTTTTTTTTTTTTAATCCGCGGTTGCTCACTCTGGATTATACTAGAACCTTATTTCATACATTCTTCTTCTTGTTCTTACTTTCTAATTAAGAGAGTTCCACATGAAAGTAAAGAGATCCACCAGATTCATAATAAAAATAAAAACATATTTTTTTGATATGATTGGAAGATTCATAAACAATACATATTCAGGACTTTTCCAAGTTAGATACTAAGCTTTGAGTACCAGCCTTAATTATAAGGGAAAAGTAAGAATCTTTCTGCACACCAGGTGCATATGAAATGACTTTAAGTAGTTATCTACGTGTTAGATATTTCATTACTTCTTTGCAAGAACAAAAGAACGATTTGTATAAAGAACATCGAATTATCTGAGTATGACTGCATATGTTAAAATTTACCAAATAACATTTCATATTGTATTTATAGACCCTTGAAATTCTAAGTCTAGTTGAGATTGAAGTAAATTCCATCATTCATAACTTTCCAGTCCAAGTCAATTTTGACTACATTGCTCAAGTTAATGACATATGCATCACTATACTTACTAGTAACAGTTGCACCTTCATTGGGAATGACAGCCCCTTCACCTTCTCTTAAAATTTTCTTAAGTACCTTGGAATCACCAGTAATATCAATAACAGGCTTGAAAGACAGCAACTCCACATCAATGTTGAGTATAGAACCCGGGGGGATTGAATTAACCCCATTACTTGCATCCCTCCCCTCCTCTCCAAAGGCATCTACAATCATTTTCAAGAATTAGAGTTTAAAAGTTAAAGTCGGACAAGACCTTGAAATCTTCAAACTTATGAACAAGAAAAGTTGAAAATATTTTATCAAAATATTTGGCTGCCTTGTGAATGAAAAGAGAATAAAAAACAATTGATTAGCTAATACCTAGCCCAAAAATATCAATAAGAAAGGATCATTGATCGTAAGGATCACAGAACTCAACCTCACAAAAAGTGCACATATGTTTGGAGCATGTGATTACTCTCTCACTCCACTATATATGGTATGAACTATGAAGCACTTGTCATGACCTACAAGACTACACTCAAACATACTAGTCATAATTTCCGAATATTTTGTTACATTGAGGTGGTGGGATTGTGATAAACAATTTGGGTTCACACTCCAACTATTGAAGTGAATATTGGGTAACAGGTCGGTATCAAAACACCTCGAAACTCAACCCTAAGAACAGCAGAAAATTTAAATCCAAATAGCAACAAAAGTCTAGACACTCATTAGTTATCTATCTCACCATTGTTATTACAATCTCTATCACATCTCAGTACAATTACTACACTCGAGAACACCCCTTGTCTCCGTCTATCTTAAAGAGAATTCCATAAGTTCTAACATAGCTTGTTAATAACAAGGAACAAAGACATACACTGAGGTTGAACAACTAATTTGGCCTTCTCTCCCCTTTTCATGGTCATTATTGCTTTTTGCAATGCTGGACAAAGATGACCTGAAAGAAACAAAAGGTTAATTCTAATCACCATGAATTGGCATACAATTTATTATGCGAAAAGTATTACCATCTTCCACATAAAATTCAACTCCTTCTTCCAAAGTTTCTGCAACAATAGTACCATCATCCAGCGCAACGCGATACTTCACTGCAGTGCAATGCATTACCAACAAAAACCACTTTAGCATCTCCAAACAAAGCAAACAAAGCTTGACATTGACACAATCCACACATTTCTAACAAAATTATACCACAAAATAACTAAGCAGTTAAGAGTACCAAGAACTTGGTCCAAATCACCGGGTTGTTCATTGCTCTCTCCCTTGACCATTATTTTCTTGATAATTCCACCGTCTCTGCTAACATCCACCACAGTTATCCACGAGACGAGTTCCACTTCAAACTGAACAACAGAATTAGGCGGAACAACGCCATGGCGGCCCGCGACGCCATAGCCTAATTCAGGAGGCAATGTGAACAAAGCAGTCTCTCCTTTCTTCATTGTAACTATAGCATGTTCCAATCCACTAACCACTTCACCTATCATTAATCAACCCCTATTAACTTTAGCAATAAGCAAAATTACGCTAAATGCTAAATTTAAACAGCAAACAGAATTCAAAATTATCAGAAAGAATCACCGTGACCGAGCTTTATAGTCAATGGCTTATCATAATCTCTATCTCTTGTGGAATCGAACTTTGTTCCGTCAAGCAAAGTACCAACATAATGAACTGCGTTTTAATTCGAAATTTCAATCAATGATTTCTAAGAAGAGAAACTACGAGAGGGATCGGCGAGTTGTACAGTACCAGTGGCTTCGTCACCGAGCTCAGGGGTTTCCCAGCCATGGCCGAGCTTGAGGAGCTTTTTCTTGAGGCCGGAGATACTGAGCTCGCGCTCTTCGCCGACCTTGAGAGGGGGAGCTGATTCGATCACTTCCCCGGGTTCTTCGTCATCCTCGTCGTCCTCGATTTCCGAAACGTTCGTCGCTTTTTCTGTCACCATGCTGGCCTGGTAGTACAGAGCGGTGTGGTTTTTTCTCCGGTGAGGTTAGTAGATCACTATGGGAGTTTGGGAATTACTCTAGGATGTCTGAGAATCACCGTGCTCGTTATTTCGAAGTCGTACAAGGGTGTCTTGGTAATTTCAACTTCTTCTTTTTTTTTCTTTTTTCTTTTTTCTTTTTTATGGAAGATAGAATTATACCTTATCTTAATCTAACCGTAAATATGCGTGAAACTCTCTCTTAAAGACTTAAATTTCAGTATCAGTGAATTTCAGTTAGCTCAACTAGTAAAGTCTTTGATGGTTGTCTAAGAGATCTGGAGTTCAATCTCCGCCTATACCAAAAATTGATTGGTGTCTTGGTCTGATGATAAAGAGCTATTATCAGGAACGAACGCCATAGGTTGGAACTCTCTAAAAAAAAAATCTCCGCCCTTACCCCTTACACCTCATAAGTATTTATATTTGTAGAGTGACCACCACATCAAGGATATACGGTGGTAGTAATTTCAGTATTTTTGAATGACTGAGAGGTTGCATACTCGATGTGATTAGTGACAGCTCATTAGTGGGATTAAAATTGGGTTTGGATCGAATGTCCAAGAGTCAAGTAAATTTGATTAGCAACCCTTTAAAAAATGAGAGTGAAATTAGATTTTTTTTTTTTTTTTAATACCTAAATTAGGAGAGTGATATAGGACTGTGAGATATTCATTGAGTATACATATATAAATATATATATATATATATATATTCTTCGACTATCAATAATACCTTTTTTTGTATAATTTTAAGTAATATTGCTTCATTTAACAATTTGTTATTAAATTAATATTTTGAAAATCTCACTATTTTATTACATGTATAACTTGAACTTATATATATACAATTCATATAATTAATACCATGTCATATGTAAATAACTAAATTTTCATGTCATTTTATTTTCATTAATGTTTGAAAAAGAAGAAAACACTATGGTGGCTTTGTCAAACCCTACCATAGTGTTTTGGTCAACTAATAAAGTCTCTGATGGTTGTATAAGAGATCTGGAGTTCAATCTCCGCCTATACCAAAAATTGATTGGTGTCTTGGTCTGATGATAAAGAGCTATTATCAGGAACGAACGCCATAGGTTGGAACTCTCTAAAAAAAAAATCTCCGCCCTTACCCCTTACACCTCATAAGTATTTATATTTGTAGAGTGACCACCACATCAAGGGTATACAGTGGTAGTAATTTCAGTATTTTTGAATGACTGAGAGGCTGTATAATCGATGTGATTAGTGACAGCTCATTAGTGAGATTAAAATTGGGTTTGGATCGAGTGTCCAAGAGTCAAGTAAATTTGATTAGCAGCCCTTTAAAAATGAGAGTGAAATTGGATTTTTTTTTTTTTTTTTAATATCTAAATTAGGAGAGTGATATAGGACTGTGAGATATTCATTGAGTATACATATATATATTCTTCGACTATCAATAATACCTTTTTTTTTGTATAATTTTAAGTAATATTGCTTCATTTAACAATTTGTTATTAAATTAATATTTTGAAAATCTCACTATTTCATTACATGTATAACTTGAACTTATATATATACAATTCATATAATTAATACCATGTTGTATGTAAATAACTAAATTTTCGTGTCATTTTATTTTTCATTAATGTTTGAAAAAGAAGAAAACACTATGGTGGCTTTGTCAAACCCTACCGTCAATAACCTATTGAACAAACATCAATATCAATTGGTGTAGACTATAACCAACAACTGACTACTACTTAATCTGAAAGTGAACTGTGCATGGAATTGTCACTTTTTGTATTTTAAGAAAGTCATATACCATATAGTTGTTAAATTGCTGAAGTAATAGAGAATTTACAACTTTTTAAAATATTATATTTATTAAAGCACAATTATATTTTTACCTAATAAACAGAATAAGCAGTGAGAAAATAAACTCAGTCAAACTTACATGCATACATTTGTTTGTAAAGTTATTATAGTAAAATTAGTGGCCTACTATTAGTATAGTAGCACCAGATGGTTATAAGATTGAAACAATTTGAGGAAGAATTCCCTTTTAGTAAATCTTTCAATTTCCTCATATTCTTATATAGATACGGTTTTAAAAATCAGAACGATCAGATAACTGAAAATTAATTTGACTCTTAGTTTTTAGTTTTTTATCCATGTTGACCGATTTTACTGGATTAGTTTCCACTTTATCTGGTTTTTTAAACAATATGCAAGATACGTGGTAATTTAAACTTTCAATAGTCTCAAAACATCGGGGTAAACCACAAAAAATCAAATAAACACTACTTGTTTTGCATCAAACTAAAAATTGGGAGAATAGAACATTGAACTAAAAATCCTATAGAATAGGAGAATGTGAGGTAATATTATCTCAGATTATTTGAACTCTTGTGAATTTAAATCAGTTCAATTAGTAAATCTCTAATAATTGAATAAGAGATTTAGTTTTTAATTTTCGTCTATATCAAAAATTAATTAGTATTTTGATTTGACGAACAAAATTAAAATTATCATCGTAATGCTGTAAGATGGAACTTTCTTAGGAAAAATAAACTACTAAAACTCTTAAAAACCAAAATTATTCCCTATAAGGCAGCCATCGGTGGGTAGGGATTGAAGGTTGCAACTGGTAAGACTTCTCTTTATTTGTCGGTTAGTCGGTGCAGTAGAGATTTGAATAGATATGTGAACACACAAAGTCTAGTCCTTCCTTTTTATTACCTAACGCTGAGGATAACATCGTTGTTCCAATCTTGGTTTAACTTTAGGGAAGGGATGGTT
The DNA here is from genome assembly GCA_014183005.1 of Castanea mollissima. Taxonomy (NCBI): domain Eukaryota; kingdom Viridiplantae; phylum Streptophyta; class Magnoliopsida; order Fagales; family Fagaceae; genus Castanea; species Castanea mollissima. The sequence goes on along the minus strand of JACAVU010000012.1, from coordinate 4,212,866 downwards.
AGCAAAAAAAACTTCAGGGAAGGGCTTCAAATTCAGAGTGCACCATGCCACCATCCATCCTCCATCAATGTTTTTGCTTTTAGGACACAAGAAGAAAAATGGAAGCAGGATTTGAATTATCATAATTGATCACGAATTGTCCAAAAACAACAAAACAACCAAATACCAAACGAAAATGCATTTGAATTAAATCGCCTTATGTGCTAACTTTTCAAAAAGCCTAGGAAGAAATTAACCAAAACACAGAGAGATAGAGTGAGTAAAATTATCACACCTCTCATAAAAAAAATAAAAAAAAACAAGATTGAAAATTACTGTAGGCTTTTCATCAATTGGCAATCAATTTTCAGATCATAACACTTCTCTTTGTGATAGCATAGCTCCTGCTTCTTGGATACAACAAATCAGCCTTCACACCAACACCAACACCAACACCAAAATCATCACAAGGTCCATCTTCGTCAATCTTGCCCATCCCAACGCTAGCACTCTTGGGCAAATCCTTGGATGAAGAAGAATTCATCACCTTTTGCTGCTGCCGCTTTAGGATCATATCCATGTCAATCCTATCAATCAGAGTCCTAGCCGAGGCAGCTCTAATCAGCTCCCTGTAATCATCATTGTCATTTGACCTCGCCGAGCTACCACTGAAACTCTTAGGCAACATCACAGGGTACCCAGTTGGGTTGCTATGACCAACTCTTGGGGCACATCCGGTTATGCTACGTACGTAAAAGTCTCTTGCTTTTGATAAAGCCCTTATGGGTAGTGAAATGATCCGCACGAACTTGTTGTGCTGTGCCTTGTTCCTCATGTTTTGTTGGGGTTGTTTAAGGTAAAGAAAGAACACAATTTTAAGGCTTTAGGCTCAGCAATAAATGATTGAAGAATATTGCAAAATAGGCATTTGGGAAGTGACCCCAAAAAGTTCTATATAAAGTTCAGGTTTGGGAGTAATGCCTTTAATGGGTTACTATAGGAAATTTGAGATTAAGGGAGGCAGAGGTGGTTGATGGACTAGCGGTGATGAAAGAACATGGTTTTTGTAGAGACAAACCATGAGCGAAAAGTAGTGTGATGGAAAAAAAGTTAGGTATGAACAGAAGATGGTGCGATTAGACGGATAACTAAAGCACGCCTGAGTGGAAAATAAAAGATAAGAACGATCTGACCAATGACTAGGCAAAGGCTATGGTGGTGACAGATATTGATAAATAAAAAGGTGGGCTAACTTGTTGATTGATGGGATTTTAGAGGCATTTCAGCATTTGACTTTCTTTAATTACATTTTTGTTTATAAAAAAAAAATTAACAGAACTACTTTTAGAAACTTTTTTTTGTGGATAAAAAAGAAAATAGCTTATATTTTGACAATTTTTATATTTATCCTACAAATGGTGTCTGTCTCGTAAAAACTATGTCAAAATTTTCTTAAAGTAATCATTTTCTTTTCCTTTTTTAATGGGATCACTACACTATTATTCTTTTATGAGTCCTTATCTCGGTTAATTTCTCTCCCAAAAAAATATAGTACCACAAATTATTACACAGTTTCTTTGTTATAGCGGTAAAGTGCCAGAGTGTGAATAATGAAAAATAATGGTAATTCTATATATTAATAATAGAAAATTGCTCATACTTTACCATTTCAGAATTATCATTTGTCACTAATAAAAGATTTGTGACTTGATATGATAATGAGGAGGCGTCATTAACAGAACTACTTTTAGAAACTTTTGTGGATAACAAAAAAAATAACTTATATTTTTGACAGTTATTATATTTATCGTAAAAATGGTGTCATTTTCGTAAAAATTATGTCAAAACTTTTTTAAAGTAATCCTTTTCTTTTCCTTTTTTAATGGCATCACTACATCATCATTCTTTATGAGTCCTTATCTTTGGCTAATCCTCACAAAAAAAAAAAAAAAACTAGTACCACAAATTATTACACAACTTATTTGTTACAACTGTGGTGTGACAAAATATAAATGATAAAAAATAACGGTGATTCTATATATAAATAATAGTAACTACTCATAATTTACCACGTTCAGAATTATCATTTATTATTGAATAAAAGATTTGTGGCTTGATCTCCATCTACAATAAAAACCTCTAATATCTTGGTCTAATAATGAGCTGGTGTTATAAATTAAAACTCTATTTCATTAAATTTATAATATAAAAAATTATGACAAAAAATGTACGAAATATTGTGCTACTATACCACTCACCACTCCCCCCCCCCCCCCCCCCTCCTCCCAAAAAGGGGATTTTCATTATTTGTTGTGACCAAACAACAAGTGATCCACTTTCCATGAAATTTACTCAACTGGAAAAATAACAACAGATTAATTGTTTCCTAAAAGAAAAAACACAGATTAATTGGTTGTTTGGTCCCGACCTCTTAGTCCTGAGTCCTGACTCAATGAGATATATAAAGGGCAAATATATACTTTACATGTTACATGGCAATTACGTGGCCCATTCTTGACAAAGTGTATTTGAATTAGTTTCGTCAAACCGAAGTACCAAACGAATGAATAATTGTTGATTATCTACTTATTACACGTCCATTTCTATTTTTTCCTTCTTTTTTTTTTTTTGCTAACCTATTACATATTCATCAGAAAATTATTAAGTACTCTCAGAGTACTATAAATGCATACTCCCTCCTCTCACATAAATGGTGGGTCTCACTATGAATTTAATTAGTGAGACCCATCATTCATGTGAAAGGAAAGAGTACACGTTTATGATACTCTGGAACTAAAAGTACACAATAATTTTTCTCCCTCCATTTCAGTATGTGCTTGTGTCAAGCAGATTAATAAATCAATGAACAAATAAGGCATTTGTATCATCATTTAATTAAAAAGACCACCTTCTAAGAGTTGAAGCCTTATCTGTCCTCTTTTTTACCATACCAAAAGAAGTATGGGCCTTAAACTTCTTTAGCCTACGGCAATAAAATAGTGTCAGAAAACTTTGTGTTTCTTATTTTTTTTTTTTATATACAAGATAGAATTCTACTCTAATCTAATCTAATTATAAATGTGTGTGAAACTCCCTCTTAGAGACTTGAACCATGACTCTTGTCCCCCACATCTCACAAGTTTTTATACTTGTGGAGTGACTACCACACCAAGAGTGCGCGGTAATTTGTATTTCTTATTTTTAAATAGGTAGATAGTAGAAAATGGGAAAGCGAAGTTTAAAGTTTGAACCACATAAATAACACCATAAATAACATCGTTAATCATTATTACTAAACTATCATTTGAATTCCAAAGAGAGGAATGAGAAGTTAAGAGAACCATATTTGTCATGATAAATTTGACTTAACTAAATTTTGTGGACAGCAAAATTAGCATCCCTCTCCAAGTCTTAACAATAGAGATGGATGTGGGTTTCGGTTAAAAGAACCATATTTGTTAGGATAAATTTTACTTAACTAAATTTTGTGGACAGCAAAATTAGCATCCCTCCCCAAGTCTTAACAATGGAGATGAATGTGGATTTTACTTAGTTCAATTGGTAAAGTCTCTAATGATTGAATAAGAGATATGAAATTTAATTATCATCTACACCAAAAACTGATTAATGTCTTAATTTGATAGTAAAGAGTATACTTATCAAAAACATAAGTTTTAGGTTAAAACTCTATCATAAAAAATAAAACAATGGAGATGGATCAACATTTTAAACTATATATCAATGGGTAAACATAATCAATGATAGCGCATGGTCCAGATCGGCAAGTTAGAAAAGGTCATCAAGGGTAGTAAAACATTGGTTGTCCCCTTCTCTTTTTGACTGAAAAAGGTAGAGGTTGTGTCCCCTTCTAAAATGACATTCACAATATTAAGTTTGGATAAGCATTGAGAAGAAAAAAAAAAAACACAATAAACTGTAGAGCCAGTATGAATTCTAAAGAAATATACATGTATGCTCAAATTTCTTGTGTTTATATATTTATCTAAATAATAAAAGAACTACCACTAAATTTGAATGATACTTTTCAATTTGATTTTTCGTAATAAAGTGTCTTTATATTTTGCTTACAAAAATAAAAATAAAAAATAATAGCCAAGAATCTTCTAGTCTAATGGTACCTATCATTCCCATGTCTTCTGTGTCGTGGATTCCTCCTCTCTTACTTTTCCTTACCCCCAAAAAAATCTCAAAGAAAAATAAAATAATGGTCGAATTTATTTTTGAAACTTATTTTTAAATTGGTTCAAATAAATAACACTGTGACAGTGATTTTCCTCGATAATTATTAATTTAATTCTAATGAAGGGCCCATAGTGATGGGCTTGACACATCATGTACACGTTACCCAACTTTAATAATTGATATTTTCTGTCGGACGCCCACACCTGATTGACTGATTCTATTCACAAAGTCACTATGGATAATGTAAAGGAGAATTTAAAAAAATAAATAAATAAAGCTGTTGTGAAACTGAAACATACCTTAATCAAAACAAATAAGGTTTGGTTAATGTATGTAAGCATTAATCATCAATTTTAGAAAAAAATTGTGAAAAATTAAAAAAATTGTCAAAAAAAGTTAATACTTTTTCATTTTTTTCAAATATAATTTTTTAAAAAAGTGTTTACTAATATATACAAGCATACATTAAATGCATACATTAGTCATCTATTTTTTCTAAAAAAATTATGAAAAATTAAAAATATTTTCAAAAAAAGTTAGTCACTTTTCATTTTTTTCATAAAAAATTTCTAATTTTTTTTTTACTAATATATGCCTTTAGTAAAACCCAAACAATGATATGTTGCTACTATTACACAAATTATTTTACAATAAATTTCATAACAAGTTTTTTTAACAACAAATCTTACAATTTTTTCACATCAAGTTTAGGTGTCAACCCACTATATATCAAAATAAAATTTTATCCAAGTTCACCACAGCTCAAAATAAGTGTGTTGTGAAAATATAAAATTTTGTTGTGTCTTTAAAGTTTCTCTTTCACAATTGTTGAAGTGGTTAACTGTGAGTAGTGAAAAAAAGTGATGGGTTCATGAGTATCGATTGTGTTCACCACCAAGTCCACCACTTACAATCAAATACTTTAACAATTGTAAAATTAGTTATGAACAAAATTGGATTTGTAATATTATGACGACAAAAAATAATGCATAATGTAGCTGATTCAATTTCCTTAAAACTTTTTGTTTAGTGTTTTTTTTCTCTAAATAAGCATCACTCTCCTTAATTGTATTTGTGTATCACATTTAGCCTATGTTGATATGCATAATTGATTATAAAAGCTCGATATTAAAATCAAATAATAACTGTCTTTCTCTATCTCTACTTCTCTTTTTCTTTTTAGTCCCTTTATTTTATTATGTGGCCTTCACTAGATTTCTACTAGCTCACCGCTAATTATTGCTTCACTTAAATCATCGATCGCCATAAGCTATTAAGCTGTCGTAGTTCAACCACTTACCACAGTAGTTTTTCTATAAAGAATTTGAATTTCCCACTTCATTGTTTGCATGGATTTCAATTTTGATGTTTGTTTTCTAGTTGTGGCTCACAACTCCCATGTCACATGACAGGACACAATCCTCATTATTTTTGGTTCAATCTTTGTAAAATCAACGAACTTACTCGCATGCTTTTATCATGATGTCATTCTTTGCCAATATTTATTTGGCCACCAATGTAGTCGTTCTCCAACGATTACAACTAGTCTTTGGTCATTGGTGTAGTCGAGGCGGTATATCCAGCACCCGGCATATATGCCGGGTGTCTCACACAGGGGCGGGCCCCACACACTGTGGGGCCCGCCTCTGTGTCTCACACCCGGTATATATGTTGGGTGCAAGATATATTTTTCGGGTGTAGTTAGTCTCAGGCCTTTGTATTGTAGCCATCTTTCAACACACATCCATTGTCGATGTCCACCGTCTTCGCTAGCATTTTGAACAATTCATTGCACATTACTTGACTCACTCTACATCCAATATTGTCATTGGTGGTCATCTCCAAGGTATCTTCATGTGCTAACATTTCAAACTCAAGGCATCATTATCTTTCTACCTTAAGTTTAAGAGAAGTATTAGTGTATCATGCATATCACATCACATTCCGTACAAGTTGATTGGTTGATATTCTTTTTTTCTTTTTTTTTTGAAAATATTAGTGAGTTGATATTCTTAATTGATTAAAATCAAGGAATGCTAATTTTCCTTGATTTTAGATTTATTCCAATTAAAGACTTCTCCTAAGTCAAATTTAATTTCAATAAAAGCCCTACTCATAGGCGTTCATTCTAAGGTTACGTTTGGGATTAGAGTTTAAAATCATTTTATTTTATTATTTAACTTATTTTTACTACTATTTAATTTATTTTTGTTACTTTTTTTTTTATACAAGATAGAATTTCTACTCTAGCGTAATCAAAGTGTATATGTGTGTGAAATTCCTTTTTGAAAACTTGAACCCCGGTCCTTACCCCTCATATCCCATAAGCACTTATACTTGTGGAATGACCATCACATCAAGGGTGTGTGGTGCTAGTTTATTTTTGTTACTATTTATGGATCTTGTTGTACTTTTTGGTAATATTTATGAATCTGTTTTACTATTTCAATAGCTTTTACCTTTATCTACAATACTTTCAGCAAAAAAATTTCAGTTTCAGCTAAATAAATTGTTTCAAAATAGATCCTAAAATAACAATTCATCACAGTAAAGATATAGTTACTTAAGCTTTTTTCCGTGAACGTAAGTCGTTGGGTTAAACTACGTTATTCTCTCTTACTTCCATTTCTTTCTACAATCTATTCAATCTTATTTGTTCTCTCGTTTAGATTTTAACATTGCATACAAGTACAATCGCCTAACAAAATAATATTAATTAGGTCATTTCCTTAAGTTTTGGTTTTGCTTTATTTGCTAGTCGACGCAATTTTGGGTGTTTTCGTTGGGTTTTCTGGCATCTGAAAACGTCCTATTTATTTTGCATATATTTGACTCGCATGCAATTATTCTCAAATTTTGACACTGCCATTGAAATTTCTAAGGTTATTTCAAATTGAACTTCATCATAAAATTAAGTTCTCCCATTTCCTATATACACCAACAATAAGACCTTTTTTTTTTTTTTGTGCTGAATTCCCACAAGAAGACTTTCATGACCATAAATAAGTTAAGACTTTAAAATTTTTCATTCTGCAATGTGCTTATTTTTAATGACATGTATTTTTTATCTTATTATTATGTGTTCCTACAACTTTTAGATGGTATATAGCTGTAGGGCGGTGGTTGTTCATCAAATACCTATTCCATCCCCCCTTTGGGCAGTATCAGGTGAGATATAGGTTGTTCGGGTACTATTCAGGCATCGCCTCTCTCATAAATGCAACTATCCTGATTGGTACGATACATTTAATGTGGAGGTAATAGGTATTTCCTTAACATGTCTTGCTCCTCTTTTCATTCCCCTCCCCTTTAGTCCCCTATCCTGGTCTGAACTCCTTGGTAGGGGCGTAGGCTGTCTCTTCTTTGTCAGGGGCATAGGGGTTCCAACTCGGCCTCCTTCCCTTGGTTAGGTTGTCCCATTTGTTTATTAGGCCCATACAATCCTTGGGGAAGGCCCAGCAACAGTGTTATCCTCAGATCCCTCCCACATAAATCTTATGTCAATTTTCTTTAACTTTAGTCGTATATAATTATGCATAAAAAGAGTTAGCTCGTAACCATTGCATATGCATAGATACATTGTACTTCTTAACGGTATTTAATTATTATGATGCAATCAATTTTATTTTTATTTTTGCAAATAATATATGAAAATTTGATTATTATGAAAACATACTAAATGGACATAAAGTTTTTTTTTCTTGGATAAACAAAATGGACTTAAATTAGAATAGGCTAGAAGGTAGAAGGGACAATTGGTCAAAATTGAAGCATGAAAATTCTAATTGAAATGATACTTGACAAAAAATTAGAGTTTAATCAAACTCTAATTTGAATCCTTTACAGATTTTCCACTTTAAAAAAAAAAAAATATATATATATATATATAGACTAGCTACGGGTGCATTTGAAAATTTACAAAATTAAATAAATATTAAATTTTCATTTATATCTAATTTAATATTAACATCAAATAAATATTAAAATTAACATACCCTAAGATTTTGTTGTGTCTCTAGAGTTTTTCTTTCACAATTGTTGAAGTGTTAAACACTATGAGTAGTAGAAAAAAAAGGTGCAGAGTTCATGAGTATCAGTTATGTTCACCACCACTTACAATCAATTGCTTTAACAGTTATAAAATTAGTGATGAGCAAAATTAAATTTGTAATATTCTGATGACAAAAAATAATGCATATATGTAGCTGATTCAATTTCCTTTAAAAAAAATTTGTTTAGTGTTTTTTTCTCTGAATAAGTATCACTCTCCTTAATTGTATTTGTGTATCATGTATATCACATTTAGCCCATGTTGATATGCATAACTGATTAAAATCAAATAATAACTGTCTTTCTCTATCTCTACTTTTTTTTCTTATTAATCCCTTTTTATTTTAATACAGTATCGTACCCACTTATTGTTTCACTTAAATCATTGATCGCCATAAGCTGTCGTAGTTCAACCACTTACGACAATAGTTTTTCTATAAAGAATTTGAATTTCCCACTTCATTGTTTGCATGGATTTCAATTTTGATGTTTGTTTTCTATTTGTGGCTACCAACTCCCATGTCCCATGACATGACACAATCCTCATTATTTTTTGGTTCAATCTCTGTAAAATCAACGAACTTTCGCATGTTTTTATCATGATGCCATCCTTTGCCAATATTAATTTGGCCACCATTGTAGTCGTCCTCAAACCATAACAACTAGTCTTTGGTCATTGATGTAGTCAGTCTTAGGCCCTTGTATTTTAGCCATCTTTCAACACTTATTCATTGTGGATGTCCACGTCTTCGCTAGCATTTTTCACAAGTCATTGCACGTTACTTGACTCATTCTACATCCAATCTTGTCATTGGTGGTCATCTTCAAGGTATCTTCTTCATGTGCTTGCATTTCAAACTCATAAAGGCATCGTTATGTTTCTACCTTGAGTTTGAAGGAGATATTATTGTTGATGCGTGAAGGAGAGATATTATTGTTGATGCGTGAAGGAGATATTATTGTATCATGCATATCAGTGATATCACATCACATTCAGCACAAGTTGATATTCTTAATTTGACTAAAATCAAGGAACACTAATTTTACTAATTTTTCTTGATTTTAGATTTATTCCAACCACAGACTTCTTCTAAGTCAAATTTAATTTTAATAAATACCCTACTTAGGGGTTCGCTCTAAAATAACAAGTCATCACAATAAAGATATAGTTATTTAAACTATTTCCTATGAACATAGGTCGTTGGATTAAACCACGTTAATCTCTCCTAATTCCATTTCTTTCTGAGATCTATTCAATATTATTTGTTCTTTCGTTTAGATTTTAGCATTGCATACAGTCGCCTAACGAAATAATATTAATTAGGCCATTTCCTGCAAGTTTTGGTGTTGCTTTATTTGCTAGCTAGTCAATGCAATTTTGGTGTTTTCGTTCGGTTTTTTGGCATCTAAAAGTGTGTCCTATTTATTTTGCATATATTTGAATCGCATGCAATTATTCTCAAATTTTAACACTGCCATTGAAATTTCTAAGGTTATTTCAAATTGAACTACATCATAAAAGTTCTCCCATTTCCTACGCCAATGCTAAAAAAACAATAAGACTTTCATGACCATATATTAAAAAAAGACTTTTGAAATTTTCATTCTGCAATGTGCTCATTTTTATTGACATGTATTTTATCTTATTATATGTGTTCCTACAGCTTTTAGATGGTATATATATGCACGGCGGCTATTTGTTTGACTCATTATTATTTATTTCTACATTATTCATGAATATGCTTGATAGAGTAAATTAGTAGTTATACCTTTGTATGTATCAAAATGATTGTTGTAAGGATCAGACTGTGGTCATTGGACCCTTGTTTGAGTTGCATTCATGCTGTTAAATGTCTTTGGTTTTTTTTTTTTTTAGTATAACTTACAATATGTTGTTAATTTCGCAGTTTAAATCATTTTCTTATAAATTTCATGCACTTTGTGCATTTATATTATCAAACTGTCAATAATGATTTTTGTGAATTCTAGTATAAAACTATCTATAGATGACTACCCTAGAATTTATTTCACAAATGGTAAATTTGAAATTAGAACAGATAAGAAACGTTTAAGTCATAAGTTAAAAGTGCAGGCAATCATAGGTGACAAGGGATTTTGAAGTGGGAACGCTACTCTTACTGTGTAGCCCAATAGCAAATAAATAAACAAAATGATAAATAATCTCGAGAATTGTTGTTATTTATATTGTAAGCAATAACAATTTTTATCGTGAACAAATAACTTGGAACATCACTGCCTTTTAAGGGAAGTTATTGGAATACTCTTTGGAATGGCATCTTGTTAAGTTGGTAATTATTGCCAAGAAATTTGTAGCTCCTTACATTAGTTGATTTTCATTATGAGGAGAATCAAAGTTGGAACATCTCTCTCACATTAATTGTAATAATTTAATTATCAAAACAATTGGTGAATTATTATGCTTTTTGAATAAAAATTCATTTTAATATATATGTTGAAAGGAAATTGTGCAAACGGTTTTTGGATCTCCTGAGGACCCAAAGGACGGGCTTGGGCCTAGGGGGCAAAGCTCACTTCAATTAATTTGTTTAGAGATGGGTATGGTAGACCAATTCGTGGATTCCTGAGACTAACATTAGAAGGCCCAACAACAGTGCTGTCCTCGATTCCTCTCCCACAAAAATCTTACTTTAAATTTCTTTAACTTTAGTAGTATATAACTATGCGTTAAACTAGTTAACTTGAAACCATTGTATATGCATAGATTCATTGTACTTCTTAACGGATTTTTATTATTATGATGCAATCAATTTTATTTTTATTTTTGAAAATAATTTATGAAAATTTGATTAATATGAAAATATACTAAAATGGAATAGCCAATTTTTTAGAACATGAGAAAGTATTTCATTGAATTTTATATTTGAATTTATAATAAGTTTAGTAAGAATATTTAAACTAATTTTAAATGAGTTGAAAATAATTTAAAATGGACTTAAAGGTTTTTTTGTTGAGTCTCATCAAAAAAAAAAAAAAAAGCTTTTTTCTTTAGCAACAAGATGGACTTAAAGTAGAATAGGCTAGAAGGTAGAAGTAATTTAAGATGGAAGGACAATTGGCACAAAATTGGAGCATGAAAATTCTAATTGAAACGATACTTGATAAAAAAAATTAGAGTTTAATCAAACTATAATTTGAATCCTTTACTGATGTTTCACTTAAAAAATAAATAAATAAATTGTATAGACTAGCTACGAGTGCATTTAAAAATATATATTAAATAAATTAAATAAATATTAAATTTTCATTTATATCTAATTTCATACCATCCATGTTTGGTTTTAAACTAGTATACACATGTTAAGCATGATTACTTTTCATAAAAGTTTGACGGTAATACTTCACCAAAAAAAAAATTAACGATTTTTTTTATTGTTATTTACCAAAATGCATTATACTTATACTAATATAAATTCTAACAGTAGAATTACCAAAACATAACTTAACAATGTTTACTAATAATTTGCAAAAGAAAATATATAGGGGTAAAATTTTTTTTTTTTTTTTGAGAAACAATGTAAAGTTTCTGAAATGGAATATATTATTAGATTCTATTTTTTTTAATATGGGAAGGTACAAAACGACGACGTTTCCATTATGAATTAACGAAAGTCGAAAGGCATTGTCCACCACACGTTGCACTTGCACCTTGCAATCCCATAAAGCGTAAAAATCCAGAATCAAAATCCATTGAAATAGTTTCTCCGTGTCTCTTAGTTATACATGATGGGCATGAAATTGGCACTGATGATTTCAACGGCCATGATGTTGTACACGTGTCAAGCAAGCAGCAACCTCCACCCTCTGATTCTAATACCCGGGAATGGTGGGAACCAGCTAGAAGCCAAGCTAACCAGTGACTACAAGCCCTCGAGCCTGTACTGCCACAAGTGGAACCCAGTTCGGAAAGACAAGGAGGGTTGGTTCAGACTATGGTTCGACCCAAGTGTGCTCTTGGCTCCGTTTACAAAGTGCTTTGCTGAGCGAATGACGCTTTACTATCACCCTGATTTGGATGATTTCCGAAACGCACCTGGGGTCCAAACTAGGGTCCCTCACTTTGGTTCCACTCAGTCTCTTCTCTACCTTGACCCTTATCTCAAGTAAGCTCAACTTGTCCTCTCTTTCTTCATACTAAGCTACTTTGATTTGGTCGTAGAGATAAAAGTTTTTGAATCATGACAACTTTTTTCACAATTCACCGCATCAAAGTAAAGTGTAAAGTGAGAGGTAGAGATATACGCCCACATGCAATCATTACTTTTATTTTTTTTCATGCGGCAAAAATTGTGTGATTACTTGTGTTTCTAGCATTTTCTGGTCAAAATAATGCTAAAAAAATCTAGTGTCACGAAAAAAAAAATGCACAAATAATGCATAGAGATTGTAGTTCTGCTTAGGATAATATCTTATCTTATCTTATCGAATCTTATCACTTATCTCTCTTTTTCTTGGTCTTTTGACTCTTTTTGAGAGTCAAAATAAGCTGTTTTAAGCCTGAGTTTGCTGTATTTCATGAAAGGCTAGGCCTACAATCGCTATGGTTGTCTCGACATTTTAAATGAGAGAGAACTCGTCAACCACATGTGTCTGGTACCATATGGGCTTTGAGATATTAGCCAAGCCCACATTGTAAAATGCTGGCAGTTTGACTATGTGCTTACTATTTCAAAGCAATGTTATCCATGAGGCCTTACTGCTTGCTTGCTAGCTAATCGTTTTGACTTGCATAAGCCCGCTAGCGTGTGAAACGATTATAAATTTTTTAGCATTGTGTATTGAAAGACGCAAATATTTTATAAAAAATATATAAGGTTTATTTAATATAAATTGAACATAGTCAACAAATGATAATTTAATCATTACTTATATAATAATTTATAAAAAAAAAACTAAAATCAAATTAAAATATGTGTAACATTGACATTCAAATTGGTTAAACTTAAAAGTAATAATGCATAATATATAAGCTAAATCATAACTTTTTTTTTTCAATCTTATTAATCATCTTGCCTACTCAACTCATCTCTCTATGGTCCAAGTCATTGTTATCATCTTTTGCATCATCTTGCAAAATCATTTCTTCATTGTTTCTAACTATGATAAGATTAGCCTTTTTATACTTTTCATTTTGCAATATAATAAGTGTATGGTGACACTTTTAAGTATAATTCTTTAAAGTGATGTACTATAGGGTTCCCAATTAAATTAAATTATTTCTCTCAAAAAAAAATAATAAATTGAATTATGTGGTTACATTCTTAAAAAGCAACTTGGTCCAATTTTTTGTACTCTGTTTGTATTGCATTGATTAATACAGTTACATGATTGAATTTAATTGAGGAATCTAATTAAGGTACAACATCTAAGTTAGAACTGTGGTTAAGCTTTGTACAAATAAGCAAACCATGTCAAATGATAGTGGCTAACAATATGCAAGTGCAAATCTTCCAACCTCAAGAATGTTGACATCTTTGTTGTTAGTTCAAATGTCAACTATTTGGAGTTTGCAATATGGTTATTCATAGTGGCTATTGGTTGGCTATTTGATATGCCAATTAACTTCAAAGTCAATGTTATCTCATTTTGAAAGGAAGCTACCTGTGATGAAATCTGTGGAAGGGGAGTATTCTCATTGTGTAGCTACTATTGCTGATTGATTCATTAAATGTGTGGTTAACAAGGCTATCATCCATCTGGATCAAAAACAAAATTATAATCTAATCATTATTTTGCTGTAGTACTTGCAAAAATTTATTTCTTATTCCTCTTTACTTTTTTCACTCTTCTACCTGTTTCTGATATAAGAAATAAAATAGTGTAGAAATTGAATTATCAGACTAAATAGAGGAGTAAACAATTTGCGTGGCAGCCCAGTTTTTAACAAATCAGTGTCATATTTACAGGCACATTACAGCATACATGGCACCCCTAGTGGAATCTCTTGAAGAAATTGGCTATGTCAATGGCAAGACCCTCTTTGGAGCTCCATATGATTTTAGATATGGTTTAGCTGCAGAAGGTCACCCATCCCATGTGGGTTCCAAGTTCCTACAAGACCTAAAGGATTTGATAGAAAAGGCAAGCACTTCTAATGGAGGAAAGCCAGTCATACTTCTCTCCCACAGCTTAGGAGGCCTGTTTGCCCTCCAACTTCTCAACCGAAACCCGTCCACTTGGCGTCAAAAATATATCAAACACTTCATTGCACTCTCGGCACCCTGGGGTGGCACTGTGGAGGAAATGCTAACCTTTGCTTCTGGGAATTCGCTTGAAGTGCCACTAGTGGAACCATTACAAGTACGAGAAGAGCAAAGGAGCTCTGAGAGCAACCTATGGCTCATGCCTAATCCCAAACTATTTGGCAGTCAAAAACCACTTGTGATCACTCCAAATGCAACTTACTCGGCCTATGATGTCGCGCAATTTCTCAGTGACATTGGATTCCCACAAGGGGTTTATCCTTACGAGTCTCGCATTTTGCCATTGACAGAAAAATTAGTAGCACCTGGGGTGCCTGTTACATGTATAATTGGTAGTGGTGTAAGTACACCAGAGACTTTGTTCTATGGGGAAAATGGTTTTGATGAGCAACCAGAGATTGTTTATGGGGATGGAGATGGGACAGTGAACATGCTGAGCTTGTTAGCACTTGAATCACTATGGTCCAACGAGAAAAACCAAACCCTTAAGGTGATCAAAATTCGTGGGGTTTCTCATACATTAATACTGAAAAATGATGCTGCACTTGAGGAAATAATAGGAGAAATTTCAGGTATCAATTCAATTGCTGAGTATTATGTTGGGTACAGAATTAAATAGAGTTGTGATGCATAATGTAATTGGGCAACACCAGGGCGCTTCAAGAGTTGTTGATTCATTCTTTGTTTGATATAACTTGTTACCCAAAGGAAGGGAGAAAAACCAAAATAAAAGAAGAAACAGGGTGATGAAGATTGTATTGAATCAACTCTCACGAAATTATCAAAACAATTTTTTTATAAATATTTAATGATATGTTTTTATTTTATATTCAAGTTATATTTCGAATAGTTGTATGATATGTTACATTATCAACCATTGAATTATTTATTTCCTTATACCTTCATACAATTGTACTTATAAAATACCAAAAGGGCAAATTACAACTTATTACCTGCTTATAGTTTGGCCAAAATTTAAGTTGTCTGCCTATAGTTTCAAATTTGATATTTTACCCATTTGAGATTAGCTTAATTAGATTTTCATAATCAATTTCTATTAAAAACAGAATTAAATATGTAATTTTGCTTAACTTTTATGTCTCTCTCCTCCAAAAAAAAAAAAAAAAAAAAAAAACATAAAAATACAATATCAAATAAGAAAAAAAAGACTTCAACGAAACAATTGCATCATGAGTTTCAAACTACAAATAGGTAACTTAAATTTCAATTAAGCCACAAGTGGATAAGTTGTAATTTGCCCATATCAAAATGATAAGAGGTAGGAGGTACATAATTATCTCAAATTTAAGTATTTTAAAAAAATCATATTCAAAACATAAATTTATAATCTTTTAAAATAGGGTAAGTTCCATTAATATACCATAATACCTTGAGAATTTGGCTAATGCCAACCAAATTGAAAACTTTTCAAAACTAATCAATTTGGTTTCTATAACCAACTTGGTCTCTAAGACAATTGAGGAAAATAACTAATATACTTAACAATGCTTAAGGATTAAGATGGTTATAAGGACCAAAATAATCAGATCTGAAAAGTATAGGAATGAATTTTACCCTACAAAAAACTAGACGTGGCAAACAGGTAGATCGGGTTTGGGTTAGGTTGGGACAGTTTGATTTGTATTTTTCATAAAAATTTATTTTTTAGGAAAACAACATTTATTTCCATTTAAAAAGTCACGCAACAAATTATTTAATGTAAAATGCATTACTTTGAATTCCCTACTTATATATAAAAAAATGAGCTTAGCCAAACAAATGAATAGTTGTTTAATAATTTCAAATTATACAAATCTCAACATTACTGACCAAAACAAAATAGCAAAAAGGATAAGTAAAACAAATACACAAGTTTCATTTTTACACCATATCAACATCCCAAAACATAAACAAAATTACAAATGCCTTATTGGATAATTAATTTGACAAAAAATAAAAACATGTAAGAAATTTATAATTTTGAAAACTAATTTTATAATCAGTTATCAATTGTAGTTGGTAATTTCTTTCAATTTAAGAATATACATTAAAGTTTGATTGTTTATTTATTTATATATGGTGTCTTTTATAAATATCATGTTATTGTTAAGCAACACACTAACACACACTCTAAGAAATATTATAATTTATTTTGAAAAACTGTTTATTTTGGAAATGAATTGTTAAAAAAAATTAAGTCTAAGCATTCATAATTTATATTAATTTCATTAATACTTTGGCTTCACACTTATAAATGTTTTTTATACGTATCTATAATTTTAAATAAACATTTTTAATTCTACTGTAATCAGATTATCTTGACATGTACTCTGTTATTTAATATTTAAAAATATTTACTCATTACAGAATGTCTTAACTATTCATTTTTCAATTCATTTACATGTAGTTTTGTAAAAGTTTCTATTATTTCCTTAAAATTCATAACAAACAAATAAACTAATATTGTTTTAATTTTTTTATCAAAAAAGAGTTTTAAAAAATGATTCGAGTCGCGGATCAAGTCAAATTGTCATACAAAAAATGAGTCGTATCACGGGTAAATCTGTTTTAGTTCGAATCAAACAATTTTAGTTCGATTAGGGTTGGGTAAAGAAATTCTGACCCGATGTTCCATGTAAAAAAGAAAAAAAAAAAAAAAAAATTGGAATGAATGACTTTTCTGATTCACAATTTGTTTAATAATTCTCCTCGGGGAATTGGAAAATAATTATTAGTACACAAAAATAGAAAAAGAGTATAGTAGTAGCATAAAGAAGAAGAAGAAAGTGGAAGAGACAGGAAGCCCGTGGGGTGGGGTCCATGTACAGCATTGCCTTTCATAAAATGCCAGTTCATCATCTTTGACTGGTATTTGGGGTTTTATACTTTATTAGAATATTAAACTTGCACGTACGCCTCGTTTTGCCTTTTCCGGTCTCCGGTTTGTTTGACCACCTTGATCCCCTCTATTCTCTAATCTAATAATCTCTATATTATAAATCTCATCTCATCGCGAACAGCAAATATGAAATGGCTTGCTTTTTTGTGCTGCTGGCTATCAACACTTTTACACGTGTCATTGGGACCCCCTGCGCCCTTTCCCACTTTTGATTCGCCTTCTATGTCTTGACTCTTGACTATCATTTCATTCAAGGGGACATTTTGGCTAAAGTTTTTGTATAGCGTTTTCCTAAAGGAGACGTACAATATTCAAAGTCCAAATAATTTAGTACCATATACTTTACTATAATTGCTATAATTATCCTCTGTGTCATACTGTGAGTACTAGAGCCAAAAAAAAAAAGAGAAAAATGATTTTTTTAAAAAAATAGAAAAAAATGATAGATTTATTTGATAATAACAAATAATCAATTATAGTCTATCACATAAAACAGTTGTAGCAAAATGTGTGGTACTATAATTATGCTTCAAGTTTGCTGACTCATTTGTAATTAATCAGAATGTCATATTTCATTTGTATTATGAAATATGAAGAAAATGGGAGAATGAAGCCAGAAAATGGAGGAGGTATTTAGTATTTACTACACGAAAGTAGTGTGGGAGAATGAAGCCAGAAAATGGAGGAGGTATTTAGAGTTCTTAACTGATGGTACACTACTCCTTCGCTTCAAAGCTTATAAGGCAGAAAGTGGAGGAAGTTCTCTTCGATGTGGGACAAAAGGTGTCAAGCCAGTATGACTACAAGGTCAGCTCTTGGTTCGAGGTGAAAATCCTGAGTACCCACAAGTAGTATATAGAGTTTTTAAAACAGATTTATAATATATTGCATGATTAGAGTACCACTACAAAATGGTCTAACCTTTATAATAGTAGACTGGTGTTATAAAAACCGAAACTTTAACATGGTTTTGTGGGATAAACATTCTTTTTTTTATTATTTAGAAAACATAATACTTATTAGAATACACCAATATAAAAGTAATATATAATTTTTTTTTAAAGAGTAATATTACTCTCACTTATGGAGTTTGGGATTTGTTGTTAGTCATGGGTAAGATACTTCTGTCTCTTGGAATAAAAGTAGTATGCGTGCTGGACACAAGCTTGATTGGGTATAATTATTTTTATTTATTTATTTTACTTAAAAAAAAGGGTGAAAGGCATCGTTTATACAGGCATCACCATAGTCATATAACAAATATTAATATTTATGCTGAAATGTACTTTACAATATTTAAGTTTGAAGTTGCTTTTAAATTGATAAACTCTTGACTTTCAAAAGTTTTAACACCTTTGAATATTACAATGATGTTAATGTACTTAAAATGAATTTTCTTTTACATATATTCTATTCAAAGTGACTTCACTTTTGGTGGATTAATAGCAAGATTTTAACGGATATTGTTCGCTTTCGGTGGATTAATAGCATGATTCTGACGGATATTGATGGAATTGATATATTGACATTGTTGTAATTCAGAAGATCCTATTCTAAAAAATTCCAATCTAAAATTTCAGTTTAGTTGATTTAAATGCATGTTCTTGATAGAATATTGTGTTAGATCTAGATATTAAATAAAAGTGACACATATAATTATAATTATAATCTACTATCATAGAAAAACCCTAATTGTTGTCACCTTTTCTCTCCTTACCATCCTTAGCTTTTTCATTGTCACATAACACGATTCTCTCCAATTTATGGCTTAACATTTTATTTCCAATTATAAAATGTTTATAGATAAATTTTATTAAGGCTTAAATTCCTAGAAAAAATAATGCTAGAACTTATCATCAAATTTATAACCCTACAGATTGTCATGTCATTTTGTAGTTGTAATATCTAGAGAAAATGGGATTTTGCCTCTTTTTTTTTTTTTTTTTTAAATCTAGCATTTTGCCCTATTTCTAGAACTATTTAAGGAAATACTCCAATTTTAAATTTTGATTTTCTAAAAATCGAGTTTCAATTTAAAATTCGATTTTTGGACAATTAAATTATAGCGAACTAAAATATATATAAATATATATATATATATATATATAATATATATATATATATATATATGGAACTTGAGTTTCTTGAAAAATTCAAGTAGAACTCGAGTACTTTATATGGAACTTGAGTTCTAGAAAAAAGAAAAAAAAAATTAAGTCTACGTTCACTACAACTTGATGTTCCAAAAATCGAGTTATACATTTAAAACTCAATTTTTAGAAAATCGAGTTTTAAAATAGAGGCATTTTCTTAAATAGCTTCAAAAATAGGACAAAATGTTGGAAAGTTTGTGAGAAATGGGTAAAAGCCTATTTTGGCCTGCAATATCTTTTTAAATTATAAAATTGATAAATTTCAAATAAAGACGTTTGTCACTATATAGAAAATTGTCTATCATCACTTAAGTACACAAAGAGGAGGTATATATCAAAATTTGTTAAATTATTTGTGAAAACATATATATATATATATATATATATATATATATATATATGTATGTATGTATGTATGTATGTGTGTGCGCGCGGCATAATTTTAGGATTGCATGAAGTATCCTTGATAACTCATTGGACTGAAATTTATAAAATATACTACCTATTAGAAACAAAAGAAAAATGAAAAAAAGATATCACTATGAACCTTGATTACACCCTATAAAGATGTCATGTGGGTAGCCAAATCCAAAACATATCCATTGTACGTGCTGTGCCTGTATGTAATAGTGTATTAATGTGTATGTATGTATGTATGTATGTATGTATTCTCTAATAGAAAGTTGGAAACATCATTTTCTCTTTTGACCATCTGTTCCAAGCCAGAGGTTGCGTCTCCTCTATCCAAATGCCTCACGAGGGGCAGGGCAGGGGCTTCAATTCCCAGAAAGAAATAATACTTTTAACTTTTCTTAAAGTTTTATTCCCATAAATTTTTATAAGCATAGGATGAACTAGTATTAAAATGTATGACTTCAGCAAAAAAAAAAAAAAAAAAAGTGTTAAGGAAGAAATAAATTTTTTTTTGTTACAATTTATTCATCTTTTTAAGAGTTATATATCCGATTGAGATCTGGTGAAATAGTCAAGAACAAGCTAAGGTTATTACATTATACAATAGGGTTGAGATTAAAAGTATGTTTGACCTTAATTCTTAGATAAATTATTTTTTGAACTTTTTTAAACTTCATTTCTCACATCAAATGTGCTATTTTAGGGTGCAATCCAAATCAAATCCAACTCTTTGTATAACATTATGTTAAAAGGGTATTTTTTTTAATTAGTTTTTTTTATTTATAAATTTAGCCAGTTCCTTTTTACTAATTGTAATTGAACACAATTAACATATTCCATTTTATAGAACGAGTAAATTTAAATACAGTACATTATGCTTTATAATTGAATTTAAAAACACTTGGCTAAATTGAATTGATATTTTTTAAAACATTATTTTTATTTAATTAATCAGTACAACAAATTGTTTGAATTCAATTGAGTTACACAATATAGCAAAGTTAATTAAGTCTTACCATACCATTACACTCTTGGTACGATTGTTATTTCATAAGTATAAGTATTTGTGGGGTATGGGGGGAAAATGCTATAATTCAAATCTCCAGAAGTAAAATTTCTATATTGTATCATAAAATTTATAATTAAAAAAATCTGGCTCTACATAAAAAGAAGAATAAGTCTAGCGCCACAAATTTTTCACAACTTTACTACATAGCAACTCGTGAGTGGTAGAAAATAGAAATAAAATAGCGAGGGTATAATTTCACCATACATAAATCATCATGCAGAAAAATGGATTGTCCAACCTAACTCGGAACCCGACCAACCTGAGCAGCCCGCCCGAACCCGAATGGAAACCGCCCGAACTGACCACTCCTTCAGTCGGTGGCGGGTCACCGCCCACAGAAATCGACGCCTTTGGGTTGGTTGGCGGGTTTTCTCTCCCAAAACCCGGGCAACTTGACCCAAGCATAGAACCAAAAACTTCCAGCGATATTCGAAGGTTTTTCGATGAAAACATAAAAAGACTGGCGATGTTTGGAGTTCTCCGACAAAAATATTCTTGAAACCCATTAGATCGGACGACATACGACAAGATCTTGTCGAGATCTAATCTAGATCCGACAAGATCCGGCAAGATCTCATCGAGATCTAGTCCAGATCTGATGAGATCCGGCTAGATCTCAACGGATACAACCAAAATGAATTCACCGACGATAAAACCCGAACCTGATCAGTACAACTCGAAACCTGACACAACCTGAACTGGTCAATCTGACTAGCATTTCGAGTTAGTTTCGAGCTCTGTTTTCTCCCACCCGACAGCTTCAGGTCAGGTTTGGGTCGGCCACAAACCCAATCCGCCCAACCCATGGACATCTCTAAGCAAAATTGTAGTAAAATTAAAAAAAAAATTCGTGACACTAAATTTAGTATAAAAAGAATAATAATGAAACAAAAACTGAATATTACAATGACGACGCACGTGTGGTGCACTGTCACCCAGGGTCGAAAGTTGAAATCACCGGGTATTACCGGTCACACCAAGTAATACTTTACTTTCCCCAAGAAAATTATGAAAGTATGGAGCGTAGTAAAAAACAAAAGAAAAAGAAAAAAAAAACCAATTTTTTTATACGGTTCTCCCTAGTCACGACCTGCTCCAAAAGAAGACTAAAAACAGTGGAGTAGACTGTGCACAAGGGTAGCTTTTTTCTTTTTTTCTTCGGCTTTCTTCTCTTGCTCTGCTCTGACACTGTGAGTTGGGTGTGTTTATGAGTTTTCCCATTCTTTCATTTTCATATCCTCACACTGTTCCAAATCTTTTTACGAATTGTGTTGTACTAGTATTTGGCTATACGGAACTGTTCATATAATGAGTGATTTGTAGTCTTTGTATTATTATTATTATTATTTTTTGGGTTTTTATTTGTTGCACCTCAATTATCACCACTTGTGAGTTGTGAAAGTGTCTTTTTCATTGATCTGGTGCTTGATGATTTCACACTTTTGTTTTGAGCTTGAAGAGGAAGTGAGTGAGTGAGTGAGAGAAAGAGAGCTTTGGTATTAGGGAAGAAGATTACTTACTCACAACTCTCTCTCTCTCTCTCTCTCTCTCTCACACCCATCATTTCGTTGTTGATGATGACCATGATAATGGTGGTGAGGAAGAATGTGACCCTTTTGACCAGATAAAGAGGAAAAAAGGAAAGGAAGAAAGCGAAGTATGGAGAAAAGATGTCCCATTTGACGGACATTGTTTGTGGATTGTCAATGAGAACAACGTAGATAGGGAAAAAGAGACAAAAGTGTGAAGAGAAGAAAACACCACTCTCCCTCTTTCCTCCTCTTTTCTTTCTTTCTCTCTTTCACTTTCTCTTTCTCTTTCCCACACGCTTCTCGTACTCTTTCTTGGACGTGATAGGACTCTTGGAATTTTAAGGGGTGGTATCTTTCTCTTTCTCTTTCTCACTCTCTCTCTCTCTCTCTCTCTCTCTTTATCTCTCAGCAATAACAATTATTTCTGTCAAATTTTCTTTGAGCCAAAAGGGTGTTCGATAGAATTCATAAAAAATGCGGATGTACCAAGCTTCTAAGGTGGGTGGTGGTGGGCAAGTGTTGGATCTGGAAACCGCAGTGAAAGATGGCATCTTGGGCGGTGGATGTGGCGCTTTGTTCGGTGGAGTTGTGGCTGAGAAATTGGATCTGAAGAAAATGGTGGTAGAGCTGGAATCTGTGGATGTTCCTTCGGTTTTTATTTGTCCAATCTCACTGGAACCGATGCAAGACCCTGTGACACTTTGCACGGGTCAGACATACGAGAGATCCAACATTCTAAAATGGTTCTCTTTGGGCCATTTCACTTGCCCAACTACGATGCAGGAGCTTTGGGACGATTCAGTCACTCCAAATAAGACACTTCAGCAGCTGATTTATAGTTGGTTCTCGCAGAAGTACTTGGCTATGAAGAAGAGGTCAGAGGATGTGCAAGGCAGGGTTTTGGAGGTTTTGGAGTCTTTGAAAAAGGTTAAGGGTCAAGCTAGAGTTCAAGCGCTTAAAGAGTTGAGACAACTTGTGGTTACTCATGGTTCGGTTAAGAAGACAGTGGTGGACAATAATGGGGTTGCTTTGGTTTGTTCTTTGTTGGGTCATTTCACTTCACACGCTGTTGGGTCTGAGGCAATTGGGATTCTTGTGAATTTGGAGCTCGATTTGGAGTCCATGGAGATTCTGATGCAACCAGCGAAGATGTCGTTGATGGTGGACATGTTGAATGAGGGGTCCATTGAGACAAAGATCAATTGTACGAAGTTGATCGAAATGTTAATGGTTGGAAAGGATATTGGGTCTGAAATTGTGTCAAGTTTGAGTCTTTTGGTTGGATTGTTGAGGTTGGTGAGGGATAAGAGATACCCAAATGGTGTTTTTGCTGGTCTCAGTTTGCTCAAGACGGTTTGTTCACATGAACCGGTTAGGAGCTCTGTTGTGAGCATTGGGACTATTCCCCAATTAGTTGAGGTCCTACCCAGATTGAATAATGAGTGTTTGGAGTTAGCCCTGTATGTACTAGAGGTATTGTCCACTCTTCCTGAAGGAAGATTGGCTTTGAAGAATTGCCCCAACACTATCCCCAATGTGGTGAGGTTGATGATGAAGGTTTCAGAGAGTTGTACACAGTTTGCATTGTCAATCTTGTGGGCTGTTTGCAAGCTTGCCCCAGAAGAATGTGCCTCACATGCAGTGGAGGCAGGTTTGGCAGCCAAGTTGTTGCTTGTAATTCAGAGCGGTTGCAGTCCTGTTATGAAGCAGCGGTCTGCTGAGCTTTTAAAATTGTGTAGTCTAAATTACACAACTACTATCTTCATTTCCAAGTGTAAGCTTACAAGAACGATACAATGAAAAGGATAATGACAAGTTGTTGATATAAGTCTCATATTTTTTTTCCCAATTGGCCTAAGGAGCCAAGGAACCAAAGAGCTTGTGGGATGCAGCAGAATTCAAAATGGAGTTCATTGGTTTCTGAGGTACCCTTTTCCTCTCTTGTGTATACTAAGAAATTAGATTCCATCAATTAGGTCCAATTGAAAGAAGAAACATAAATTGTGGAATGAGCTCTATATATTGCATAGTTATAATTCTATGGTCTATAAGCAGGCTGTTTTCAGTGAATTTTTCCAATAAGTCCCAGAGTCTTCATTCGGATTGGGATATTTTGTTTGTGAACACTAGTGCTAATCTTGTTGCTGATTGTTCCAATCCACAATTGAGCAGTGTACAATAGGTCTCTTTGATGGATATGAGGTGGGTTTAGGGTGTGAGAAAAACAGGAAAGAATGGGAAGGGAATTCTCATTAGCATAAGTTTCAATTGTAATTGTAGTTATTTTTCTTTCTTGGGTGAATTGTAATTGTAGTTAAGTTTACACGGATGCCCAATCCTAAACTTTTGTCCCTTTTTGTGAAAATTATTGTTTTTTGGGGTGGGGGTATCACTGAGTCTCACCATTGTAGAGTTGGCTTGTTATGCTTCAAACACAAAAACCATGTAAACCCAATTGTATTTTCTCTTTTTATTTAAATGATTCAACTAATTGAATTGCTTATTTTGCTCAAGCTTGGATCTTTTTTATTTATTCAGTTAGAATAAACGACTTGAATTTTGCAATTCAAATACGTATATTTGCAAGTTATTTCGGCTACAAGACATATGATCAAAATTGAGAGAGATGGAGAGAAAGGAAATGGAAGTGTGTGACTAGACTACCATGTTTTTACTTTTGTTGAAAGAGATGAGATGAGACAACTCTGTCATCTCATATGTCAAATTTTTTTGTTTTGTTCATACTATCATACAAGAATAGAATAGTAAGAAAGAAAGAATGTAGCAAAACAGAGCTCACTACAAGTTTGAATTGTAATGGAGAGAGTAATAACTGCTCCAACGTAGTCCCCTCCTATCACTGTTATATGCCGCATTGAATGGACTGATTTTGACAACATGGACTACCAGCCCAAACCTAACCATTTAACGCGGGTCGACTCAGACTTAACCTGCCAATAGGCTGGCAGAAAAATAAATATGGAAATTATTTTACAGCACAATTTAAATAGAGTCCTGTCTTTTTACTAAAAAAATAAATGTTTAAATAGAGTGAAATATTTTTATATACAGGTTTTATTGATTTATTTTATTTTAAAAATAAGTTGGATTCAATTATTTATATATGGAAAAAAGTGGGATTTATTATTAGTATTATTTTTTTAGGATAGAATTTAAATTAATAACATTGTTTTTTATTATATGCCCAAGACACCATCTGCTTTTTTTTATTTATTTATAAACACGATAAAATATCAACTTATAACATATCTTAAATATTTTATTCAATTATAAGAGACTTTACCAATTAAACTTATTAAAACCCAAGAGAGAAGTGCAATTTTGAATCTATTAATGTTGGTTAAGACTTAAGTGTACATATATATTTTTAATAATTTGACAACAACCGGGGGATTCTAATCTTTACAAAAGAGAGCAAGTTGTCATTGTTCTTATCACTAAAATTCATTGTTCTTGGCAAGTGTACGATGCATTTAACTTTATATGATCATTGAGGTATTAGAAGTTTAGAATTGAGTCGCTCAACCAATGATACATCTTCATGTCACTCTCAAGGATTACTCTCTGAAATTATCACAAGATGATAGTGGGGGGGAGATGAAGTCCTCGAAAATTATGTTTGATAGTGTTGGAGACATCTCACCCATTGTTCTTTTCCTTTCTCTTTCAAACGAGGGAAAATAAAAATAAAATTAAAAAAGCCACCAGGGAAAAGGAAAACCCAATAACCTATATTAGATTGCAAAGAATTTTCTTGGGCTTGTGGGAAAGGGATTAATATTCAAAGCATATCTTGTGTTTATCCATAGCTGAAAGGGCCCTGGTTGCCACTTTTGTCGTCAATAATGTGTGCACACGGACATCTCACACTTACTTGACCAAGGAAAAGGAAAAGGAACTTCAAATCTTGTCCACCTGAAAAGAAGTGAGAGCAAGAAAACTTTGGTAGCATTGGCAATGTATAGCATCTTTGAATAAGCCCAAATAATCCAAATTTCTATCATAGCTTTAAGAAAATCTAATCCAAACTTTGTTGCAAATTGGAACCACGAATTGCATCGTTATCCATCTCAAAATTTATAGTCAGAAACTAGGAGTGGTTGATAGTTGAAACTTTATTAAATGTAGACCAACTTCAATAATCAATTTTGATTTTAGGATCACCAAACTATAACGAGTCCAACTATAATTAAGTGCTTTTACTGGTTTTGCAAACCTACCTACCCAAACTAAAACAGTGATGATTGACTACAAATGGCAACTCGACGTGACGAAATAAGTAGGTGCTGGTGTCTATGTGTCAAGAAGCATGATCTACTGGTACTACTGCAAAGAGTTAATATTTTTCTGGTTGGTCCACTTTTGGATTAGGTACACACCTTCAATATCTCCCATTATGTTTTCCTCAAAAAAAAAAAAAAAAAAAACCTTCCCATTATGTATTACTAGATACACTTAGGGTCCGTTTGGATATAACTTATTGTTGAAAACTGAAAACACTGTAGCAAAATAATTTTTAAATGGCTAAAAAATACTGTTCATGCCAAAAGTTACTGTTCATGACCAATAAACAGTAACAAGCACGTGTAAAAAAAAAAAAAAAAAAATTGGACGTGGACGCGCGTTTTGGCTATCCAAACGCTCTCTTAGTGTCTGTTTGTTTTGCGCGTCTGGCATGCACGTTTTTTGTGTCTGGCGTTTTTTTATTTATTTTATTTTAACCAACGCTTATTGCATTGTTCATGCATGTGCACAATATTTTCCTTGTAAACAGTAATCCGAAAAAATTTGTATTCTAAGTTTGCTAGCTTAGTTGTATTCAAGAGACTTAATTATCAAGATATTCATCACTTCTCAAAAAATCAAGATACAACCTCAGGCTTGATAAAGTCCCACGTTGGGTCCTTGTTTTTTAAGTGCAGTTGGAGTCATAAATCACGACTCTTCTTGGTCAACAGTATCATTTGGCTTCCCATTAAAATAAATAAAAAAACAGTATCATTTGGCTTTGTATAAATAGAAGTTGAACAAAAGAAAAGAAAAAAAAGAAGGTGAACCGAAAATAGGAACACAAGTGGAGAATAAAATGCTTGAATATATATATATATATATATATGAAAAAGTTAACAGATGTTTTAAGGATATTAATTTTAAGAAAAAGAAGTAACTAATTTTTTTTGACAGTTTATTTATATATATAAAAATGTTTTAAAAATTATAGAGTACATTTTAAAGAATAGAAAAGGAAGAGTTTTTAGGTTCTGAGAATTGGAATTTGATGGAATGTCACAATCAAAATGTGATGACATCTTAATTCATTTGGTAATTAATTAAAATGCAATTAATGGATTAAACTTGTAAAATCTACTTAAAGTGACTACAAAAATATCTAAAGAAGCTTAAATAACTTTCAAATGTAACAAAGAACACAATTTTAATGATACACTCGTTTAATAACCATTCATAATAAAAATTATTAACATAGTAGTTATATATTTATAATCAAAATAACATGAACAAATTGGGGTCAAGTTCATGTGAAACATTTTATCATATATCTCACATGGCTCTGTTTTGGAGATAACACATCCTACTTTGACAATGACCTTTGGGAATTAAATAACTCCTAATTCAATAAAGCTTGTGATTTCTCTTTATCATTTGAATCTTATCATGTGCAAAGGCTAATATGGCATAAAATTGGGGGAAAAAAATAAGTGAATGGGGGATACTTTCAAAGCCCATAAAATGGCACACACTGAATGTTTATTTGTTTTTGTTTTTTTAGAACAACCCAACTTGGTTTTTGGTAAGTGAAAGTTGAAAGAATCCTTCATTTGCTTGAAGAATCCTTTTGAGATGGCTATTCGTGGCTACACACATTATATTATGAAAAAATTAATAGATACTTTAAAAATATTGGTTTACAAATATTTTTTGAAAATATCTTATGACAAAAAAAAACTAATTTTTTTTTCATAATTTTTTATATTTTCTATAAAAATGATATTAAAAACTTTTTAAAAATTGTCCATTAAAGCATTAACCAATACCTGAAGGCATCAATCAATTAACAAAGCCGTTGTATTATTACGAAACCAATAAAATTTTCTGTAACAACAATGAAGATTGGTTGTTAAGTGTTGGTACACCAATGTATAACCAATCCCTTCCCATAATTAAGTGAGTAGCACTCAGCAATCCTATGTTTTAATTGAGTTTTTTTTTTTTTGGACAGATTTTCAATGTATAACATTCGCTCTTAATGATAGTTCTTTATTATTTGGGCAAAACACTAATTAGTTTTTAGTGTAAGTTTTTTTTTTTTGTCATTAAGCTAAGATACTAATTAATTTTTGATATAAGAATTTCTTTATTAATTAAGTTAACTGGAACCGTTACTTTTTTTGAGATACAATATAATTAGAAGGAAAAAACAAACGGCGGGACAATTTTTAAAAGAAATTAATATTATTATTATTGGGCTAATATGAGTGCTGGCCCATCATCTACAAGAATTTCCCACGCATATTGCACCTCCCATTTCATTTGTAGTTTTATTTTTTGGATAAGATTTCTCTTTATTGTTTTATTTGCTTCACCTTCAATTATTTTGGACATGAGCTTAGTTCTTTAATTAAACTCATAATGTCCTTTTAACCCGAGCTGATCTTTTCCCATCAATCACTTTCTTTTTCTCCTCCCCCAAAATCCAAAAAAAAATTTAAAATTCAAAAGGACAAAAAAGACAAAAAAAAAAAAAAATTAGGGGAAAAAAAAAGAAAAAGAAATGTCATGGTTGGCTCGGTCTCTGGCCAACTCACTCCGGATCGACGATGACGATGACGATACCGATGCCAACGATGAAGATGAAGAAAACGACGTCGTATCCGAATACCCTAATGACTCTGACCCATCACCATCTTCAACCACCAAGCTTTCACACCAAGACAACAATGGTGGTTTGGAATCAGAAGAGGCCCAATCTCGAGGCGTGAAAGAGGACCTCTCCGAACTCAAGCTAACCCTAACTCGCCAACTCTGGGGCGTGGCTTCGTTCCTAGCTCCTCCTCCTCCTCCTTCTTCTTCTTCGCAATCGCAACCCTCCAGTCCCTCCGCTCATTCTGATCTCCGCCGACTCCGGTTCGACGATAGGGCGGAGATTTCGAAGAAGATGAACGCCGACTCGTTCGGATCGGAGATGGAATCGGAATCGGATTTGGAGGAGCGTGGTTTTGGTGGCGTTGGGATCACCGATGAGGTTCTGGCTTTCGCGAGGAATATCGGGATGCATCCAGAGACGTGGTTGGATTTTCCGATTGATGAAGAAGAAGACTTGGACGGTATGTGCGTTTCTTTTTTTCTTTTTCTTTTTCTCTTCTTCTTTGGATTCAAATCAGCAACCAAAAAGTCAATGCTTATCTTTTGTAAATTTCAAAGCCTTTTAGTTTTATGATATAGATTAAAGCATGTAATGTAGTTCATATATTTGATAGTATGTAGGTTCATGCTTGGTTATCAACTGTTTATGCAAATTGTTTAATGTAATTGAAGAATTGAAAGCTCATAGTTGTAGTTTTTGACTAAGAGATCTATATAGTGAATGGTTTGTTTGATACATATGAATGTTTGGGAGTTAAAGATCATTCAATCTTCCTTGACGATGTCGGGTTGCTAAACGATACATGAATTCACTGAGCTCATGTTGCATTAGGTCAATAAGATTCCTCTTACAGCAGTGAGTTAGATTGGCATTAACTTTTATTGATCTTCGATGTACATTAGGAGTTACGTCACTGGTATATTCATCACATTTTCAGCATATAGGCCTGTGAAGTTCTGATTTGTAACTGCATCTATCGTTTATTTTTTGGGTATCCATTGGCAAACTGTCCACCTTTCATCTCTTGACTCTTGATTTGACACCCATTTTTTATGTTCTGTAAAGACTGAAGTTTATAGAATGATGCAGATTGGGAAATAGGAAATTAGTGCTAGTGTTAAACATAACATGACAGGATGTGCTCAACTGCTCGTTAACTGAAAAAAGATTTGTGACATAATTTTTGCTTAGGGTAAAGAAAATGCAGTTGTCAGTGCTTACCATACCCAAATTTAAAACAATGTGCAGAAAAATTACTATGTTTTGTTGTAATCAGCTGTGCTGCTCTAATTCAGTTGCTCTCATGATAATTTTTTAAGTGTCTATTTTGATGATTCATGCTACATTCTTACAGCTTTCTTTTTTCCTTTCTTTTTATAGATTTTGACATGTCTAAAGCCCAACAAGAGCATGTTTTGGCTATACAATATCTTGCTCCCAGATTAGCTGCTTTGAGAATTGAACTTTGTCCTTGTCATATGAGTGAGAGTTACTTTTGGAAAGTCTACTTTGTGCTTCTGCATTCAAGATTAAATAAACATGACGCAGATATCTTGTCTACGCCCCAGGTAATTTATTCTATTTTATTCATTATTTTGACTGTGGCCCCAGTAAGTTTCCAGTTCAATTTGTTGTTGGTGTAGAACAGTCTAGTAATGCATCATTATTATGATTTTGAACACCCCATCAATTATTTCTACACTTTTTTTTCCATTTGTTTTATTTTTGTAGATTGTGTAACTAATTGTCAGCCTGGTCACTACAGAATGGGAATCAATTGATGGGATTTTATTTTAATTTGATATTCAGTTACTACATATGAAACCAGAGTATCATGTCATGTCTAACTGCAGAGTGTTTTTTTTTTTTTTCTGTACCTTTTTACATTTTGCTTCTATTGTTTATTTTATTGGGGGTTTTTTTTAAAATTTTTTTATTATAAACAATGTTAGTAAGTGTAAAGGAGGTCATATGATATGTCATCAGATGCTTAAGGGGGGCGTACTTTATAGAAACTGTAGTTTTTTTTGGGGGGGTTTTGATTTGAAAATTACACACGCACCCGATGGTCTTGAACCCATGACCTCGCCCTTTACATAACACTTATACGGGGGAAGGTGCTAGTTGAGCTAGAGCTCGTTGGCACCTAAATGTAGAGTTTTAGTCCCCTAGACTCTTAGAGTGTATTTAGTAAATTTAAAATATTTTCAAGTGATAATTTCCTGTTACTTTTAGGCTAAAACGCCTTTTGGTCTTTTGGATTGCTATCATTTTAGCCCCGCTAGCATCAAAATTTGCAATTAACACTCACCCTCAACTTTAGGATCGATATGAGTGCGGTCCTTATATCGAGATCAATTAACTCTTACTCTCTTTGTCTTTTAATACCCCAAAGCTACACCAGAGATTCAGAAGTTGAAATTTCACCTCAACCATCAATAGGTTTTGCTAGGGTTTTTGGCAGGAAAAAAATAGAGAAAAAAGAAGAAGAAAATATTATTGTTTTGGATATTTAACGGCCTACCTTTAGAAGGGCCACATTGAGAGAAATTTTAAAGTTGGGGCTGTTTTTGATAAGTAATAAAAACTTTGATAAGGCATCTCAAATACAAAGGCCTAAGCACAAAGGGAGTGTGATGAGAAAAAACAAAAAACAAGAAAAAAAACTAAGAAGCAGAAAAAGTACAACTATCAAGTAAATCAGATAAGGAAGTAAAATTATAAACACCCAAAGCATTTGTCCACCCAAGCAAAGTCTGAAAGAAAAACCAGATCAAGTCATGAATTGATTTTTTAGTTCCTTCAAAGATCCGAGAATTTCTTTCTTGCCAAGTGCTCCATATTAATCAATGAGGGTTCATATTCCAAATCACCCCATTTCTATGCTTGTTGAACTTTCCCGGCCTACAGGCTAAAAGCTCCACCACACCACTAGGAGCGTGTTTGGCATCAGCTTCACCTTTTAGCTTTTATCTTTTATGTACAACCTTTTAAAACCTCACTTTTTTCAAGGTACAAGTATATTTTAGCACACTTTCAGCAAAAAGTTTTCAACAAAAGCTAAACAAGCTGTTCCCAAACGGACATTAAGCATAACCCAAGCAACCCCGAAGAGTGAAAACACTGTGCTCCATAACTCTCTGGCAAGAGAACAGTGTAAGAATAAATGATTACTGGTCTCCCCATCCCTCTTACACATACAACACCAATCAATAGCAAAGAGCCCATGCTTCTGTAAATTATCATTAGTTAAGATCCAATCCAACACTGCCGTCCATATAAAGAAACTGACCTTTGTTGGCACTTTTGATTTCTGCACTGATTTCCAAGGAAAAGACAAATCACATATGTGAGAAGGTAGCAAGAATTTGTAGCAAGTTCAAACTTCAAGACCTTTGCTGGCACTTTTGAGGCTGTTAATTGTACTTGTTATAAAAAAAAAAAAAAAAAATGTAGTCAAGGGACCAAATTTACATTGACCTTAAAGTTAGAGGGACCAAAAAACCTTTTAGCCATACTTTATGAATAGGATTAACTTATCCCTTTTCTTCTGAGTTCTGACCTTTCTGGATGTTCTATTAATGGAAAAAGCATATGCATCCTCTGCTGAAGTTTAAATTCAAAACTCCATTTTAAGTTACAGTGGGCCTCATTACATGATTGTTAGTAAACATAGAAACAAATGATTTCCTTCCTTTTTTTTAATTGCTAAGTTGTACACATGCTGGGTTTTTTTACCCATGACCTTACCTTCACGCAATTTTGTGGGAGCAGGAAGTGTCATTTGAGCTAGAGCTTATAGGCAAGACAAAATATTTTATTTGTTTTTAAGGGACTTGATTTTCACATGTTCATGACTGTGGGTTGGTGTGTAAATGTGCATTTAACAATACATAGGTTTGATAAGGGGAGTACATACAGCTACTTTTTTCCTGATTATTAATAAAACAATTGATTTCTAAGTACAACACAAATCTCACATCAGGACGAATCATGATTACCATACAATGTTTGAGTGTGATAGTCTGATTTTGGAATATTTTTGTCTGGTTCAGCATTGGTGGGATCAGTTAACATCCATAAGAATATTGTAGTTGATACTTATGCTTGATACCTTGTATCAGTAAGGTCAATGAAAGTTCGGAATAGTTCATAGTTCAAGTAAATTGTAATATTCTGCTCTGTTGCATAGGTTTTAAAAAATAGGTACACTTATTGATCCATGTAATATATTAGTGCGCCTGATGGGTTTATCTTTTTTTTTTTTGGGGGGGGGGGGGGGGGGGGTTTGGCTGGTGGTATCTGTAATTTGGTAGTAGTGTACAAACCGGCTTCGGAAATTGCTTTTTATACTGTTGTCTTCAATTTATTAGTTTGCATGCTTGTCAAAGGAATGTGCTGGAAGTGTGAATTGCTTAGTAGAATAAAAATGTTGATTGTCCTGCAGATTAGTGACTACTTCTTGTTATAAGTTCTTTTTTTTTCTTTTTAAAATTTTATAAATAACAAATTAAATGGTTCATCTACAAGTTTAAAACACTCTGTTTTGGCTATAGTGTTGAGATGTTTGAGCAATCTTCACATCATAAGGTTTGATTCTATATGTATGACTAAATATTTTAGTTACAACCATTTAACCTATTTCTTGCAGGTGGTGGCTGCCAGATCAATGTGGATGCAGGAGCTACAAAAACAAACAAAGGAAGAGACTGGCTGGTTTTCAAGAAGCACTTCCTATGCAAAAGGCAGGGCTAATGCACTGGAGGAAGATTTTGATCCTATACCAGGGAGTACTTTTGCATCTAAACATACTAGCTCCTCCATGGCAACAGATTTTGAGACTGAGAAGTACCCAGTTGAAAGTACTGAGTTACAATTTATTGATAAATCTGTTATTGCAGAGAAGACAGTTATTAAGACTGGGAATAAGGATTCACTAGTTGGTCCATCCTCTAAGCCACCAGTTCAGAATTTTGAAGATGATGAGGATGAGTGGCCTGAGGAAGATTCTGATTTTGGTGCGTATAGTGGAACTGCTTATTGTATGGGAAATGAAGATGACATATCTTTCAGTGATCTTGAGGATGTTGATGATGGCCGTGTACCCATAAAAACCAAGATAGTAGTTTCGAAGGGTTTCAAGAAAAGTCCATAATTGCATAAGCTTTTGCTGATTAGATTAAATATAGAGCTGGAGAGTCTTCCCATATGTAACACCTGGACTAAGGACTTAAAAACGTAAACCTTCTCAGTTGTCCTATGATTGGTAATGGTGTCACTTGAGCTTTTTGTACATAATGAATGGTAATCAAAGTTTCGATAGTGCATTATATGCTTGATTGGTTGTGTGAGAAATGTAAGTTAATGTAACGAGCAAATAGGAGTGATTGAGAAAGTTTAGAAAGATATTGGCGAACCATTTTTTTGAAAGACAAAAACGTGAGGACAGAGGACTCCAGTCAGATAATCGTGGAAGCAATCAAAGTTAAGTTTCCTCCTCGTTAGACTTCTTGTCCCATATTTGTCATGATGTACAAAGAGCCTTATTTTAAGCATTAAGGCTTGCTTTTGGTGTAATTTTACCTATTTTTTTGAAACATCGTTCAAATCCAAAAAAAAAAAAAAAAAGGATTGTTACATATATATTTTTGGGTAAATTACATATTTAGTCTCTAACCTTTACGATGTTTGTCAATTTAGTTTCTAACATTTCAAATGTGTCAGTTTAGTCCCTGATCTTTTGGTATTGTGTCAAAATGGTCTATATCATTAAGTGATGAATAGAAAATGTTAACATGGCTAACGGTAAAAATATAATATAATCTTCATAACACATAGACTGCCGCATTTATTGCCACATTAGCACAAAAAAAGGACTAAACTTTGTATTGTTGCATGTCTTCGGTATATTTTTAGATTTAAAATTTTCTTTCATTTTCTTTTCCTTTGCTTTCTTAGGAACCAAACGGGGGTTAAAAAAATCCAGAGTTTAAAACTCAATTTCCTTCATTTTCTCATATTTTCCCAGCAACCAAACAAGGAAAAAATAAAACAAATTCTAAAACCCAGAGAAAGAGATGTAGAAAGGAATCACAATGAAAGACCTAATTAACTCGTATTGGGCTTCCAAGTTCACAAATGTCCGCACCGTACTTTAAAAATTTTCAAACCAATCACTGCCATAAATCAACAGCTGGGTTGGGTTTAGACTATTTAAAACTTTCGACCTTACTCTAATCCCAACTCTAACCATTCAACAATTCAAAGATTCTTCCCTCTATTCCTCTATACATTCTCGAAACTCCCAATCAGGCCAATCCCATTTTCTTCAAATGATAGATCCAATATTCCAAACAAAAAAAAATTAAAAACCCCTAAGTAAACAAAATGAGTTCTGAATCTAATCAAGCGGACCCAGCAAAAACAACAGATTATGATTATGATTTTGATTCTCTCCGCATCTCTCTCTGGGTTTTGGAATATGTTTTGTTTTTTCCTTGTTTGGTTGTTGGAATAATATGGGAAAATGAAGTAAATTGAATTTTCAATTCTGGGTTTTTTACCTTGTATGCTTCCTAAGAAAGTAAAGGGAAAAAAAATTTTAATTTGAAAAATATACTAATGAAAGGTGTTGGGCTTGTGGAGCTTAGTTATGTTTGATCTGGTTGATGACTCGACCCGACCTGAATAATGTTGCATAGTTTTTTAATGGAAGATTTTCTGAGGCTTAGTTCATAGAGCTGAGGTTTGGGCCAACAGGCCCAAACTTTTTGGCTTGTTTTGTAGCCCATTGTGAATTTTGTGCGCAGGATGTAGAACACTTAGTTTTTGTGGTTAAGGTTTCGAGTAGTCGTTTTTGTGAGAAAAAAAAAGAACTGTAGTCGCACTTTGTAATTTTCTTTGATAATAGTGAAATCCCTGCAACTCGTGGATGTAGGCAAATTGTCGAACTACGTAAATTCTATCTTGTGCGTGGAATTATTTTTCTTTGGCGTGTGTTTTCTCTATTTTTGTTTCTCACAGATTTAGGAATTCGTGGAAATTCCATACAAAAGGTGGCGGTACAAGGTTTAGTCCCTAACTTTTTTATTTATTTTTATTTTTTAGTTTGTGTTGATGTGGTAATATATGCAGCAGTCTATGTGAAATGAAAATTATATTTTATTTTTATTGTTAGTCACGTCAGTATCTTTTATCCATCACTTAACAGCAAGGACCAATCTGGCACAATATCAAAAGATTATGGACTAAGCTGACACATTTGAAACATTAAGGATCAAATTGATAAACAACATAAATGTTAAAGACCAAATATGTAGTTTACCTTTTTTTTTTGAGAAACAAAAAAGAAAAAGTATTGATATGGCAATGATTTGTAACCACATAGATTGAATTTTTGGGGTTCCTTGTGGCTAAAAAAAGTAAATTATTTTTATTTTTATAAAAAAAATATAATTACTGTTAAGTTGGCATGCTGTAATTTATGTAAAATACAGAATAGATTAGATTATTTTTAATTGAATTTAAATTTATAAGGTAAAATACATTTAATACCCCTGAAATTATTAACTCTTGAAATTTGGGCTAATGTTAGTGTAAGGCACGATTTGGATCCTAAGCCCTAAAGTTAGAAGGATTAAAGCTCAAAGAGCGTATACTAAATTTGTAGAGACTAGGTTGGAAACTAGGCTTTAATAAGTTAGACAACAATTATAATGGGTCTAGATGACAAGAAAACAAAGATAAACAGGTTTTGTTCAAAGAAAATTTTCCTCGACATAGTTCGGAGAATAGTTCTTGTATATATCTCTCCTAAACTTGATTACAATTACAGTTCTTATTGCTACAATGTTTTTTTCTCCAGATTCTCAGATGGATCCCTTTGTAATGAGGTCTTTCTTCCTTATATTCTCCTGTTTTGCTTCATCTCCACCCTCCACGTGTAGGTCAAGTTGTTTGCTTTGATCCTTGTCCCATTAGCACATTTCTAAAGTTTTTAGGGGTAACTGTAAGGTTGAATATCATTGTTCAGGTATCAGCTCCACATTAATGCGGCCAGAGAGTTAGCTGCAGAGTATTTAATGTGGTGGTAATAGTTTTTTCTTAGATATTTCTTACCTTCCCTTTATCCTATTCCCTCCTGATATTTATCTTTACTAGTAGAATTGTAAGGTTGAATTTATTCAATCATTTTGTTGGCTTTAATCTGTGCCAATTTGCTTGTAATTCAGTATTTAAAAACCCTGTATTTAGGTGGGAATCATGTAAGGGTAGTGTGTGAAGTCGCCAGACCACTCTGTTTGGGAAAAACTAACCTTTCGCATTCCAAACACACACTAATATAAATACCCCTTATACCCGCGTATTGTAGAAAGCTACCAGAGAGAATTTTGAGAGAGAAACCCTAGAGAAAAACAAGATTGACTCATACATAATCTTCATCTTTTGATTCTCCAAATTCCTCTACTCTCACCCTCTTCATTGTTACATCATTAAGAGGTACATTTAGCCAAATCATTTTCTCATCATACCCATATCTGTGAGAAGGTTATTTGGTGCTTGAAAAGCAGTTAGGAATGGACCAATTGATATTGGTTGATGCTATGGGCTATAGTGGAATTTGGTAAGTTAGAGAAGACAAAGGTTTGGCATAACCTCGTTGGAGCAAGAAGCTTGGAGGGCTTAGGTACACTGGGTATATTAGGCTTGTAGGGTCTTCTGCTGTTTATGTATCCCAACTTCATTCTCTAGTGGATTGATCGCTTGGAGGGCGGCGAAGAGGTTTCACGCCGAGGATTTCGGTTTCCTCTTCGATAACACATCGTTGTGTTGTTTTTGTGTTTGCATATCTCTTCCCTTAATCTTTACATTTTAATTGCTGTTGTGGTTGTGATTAATTTTGGTTTAGATTGTTTTACCAATTCTGATTTAGCTTATTTTCATATTCCGCACACACATTGTTTGATAATAAGCTTGTGTTCGGAGTGTTGCTCTTAATGGCAGATCAAACCTTCTGACCTCTACTATGCTTAGCCGATGAGGCATTTCTTCTCAGACTACATTCCCTAACCTTCATGCCTAGAATTCATCCATACCTTACGAATTTGTATGTTTTAGCTAATGTCTAGTTGTCATCGGAATGCTGAACATCGTCGGACAAGGCGTACGGCCCAATATACGCCCCCTGGGCCTTCCATCCCTACAGTGAGCTAGATCTAAACTTTTCAAAACATACAAACTTTGTTTCTAAACTCAACTTGGACCCTAAATTGTTACTTATCCCCCCTCCGTTCTCTCTCATGGTGATTAGGGCCAAGGTGGTCAATCTTGAAAAGTTTTGGATATGACTAGCATTAGCCCCAATTTTAGGAGTATTAACTATATTTTACCTAAAATTTTATTATAGTATTAACTATATTTTACTTAAAATTTTATTATATATTTAAACTATTAATAATTAGAATAAATAGTTCATACCGAGGATAGACATCTCATAATTTCTTTTCTATAAATAAAAGAATAAATATTTTCAGATACAAATATAATTATAATAAAATTACTATTGATAATTACCATCAATTATATTTATTAAATTGCTACATCCACAATATTTTTACAACAAATCACATGGGATAAAATAATCTCTACGAGTTGGTCTTTAACTAAAACAACAAATTTGTAGAGATGAGTTTAAAAGCTAAATTCTTAGAAAACAAGAAAGAAACTCAAAATAAAAAAACTTGGCTATCAAATGTGATGGAAAAATAATCACTACTTCTTTCTTATAAACTTTCCTTGGTCCATCTGGAGGAAGACAAATACAAGTGGATAACAACAGTACAGATGAAGCTATTACAAAGCCTTTACAATCTTTTGTCTAAAGTTAGTCTTTTTCAAATCCCCATACATAGAGTTTTTTTTTTCCTCCATTTATAGGGTGATTGTAGTCCTTTCAACTGTTTTCTTGTACAGTGGATGCTTCCTATGTGGGATACTTGTCCCATCCCCCTTCCCCTCCTTTTGAGGTTGTGATGTGTATGTAATAGGATGTCAAAACACTATTTAGGAGGATCATTCAACCAATATTGTAGTATGACTAGTTGATGAAGTGCATTTAATGTGGAGGAGAAAGTTGTTTTTTGGGATAATTACACTTTACCCACCTGTGGTTTGCCTCTAATTTGATGTGTCTACCTGTGATTTATTCCGTTTATGCTCCGTAACCCACCTCTGTCAAAAAGAAGGGTAAATATGTATTTTTGCACTATTCTTATGTCTCTCTCCTCACAAAACATAGAAAAAAAAATTCAAGAGTAAACAAAATCAAAATGTGCTATTGGTAAAAAAAATTATGCAATTTCTTAGAACTTCAACTTGTATTTGAACCTATCATCTCAACCACAAGCAAACAACTATTCAGATTTAGATCCAAATTTTTACAGATGAATTCAAGAACAAATGAAACTTAAGAACAAATGAATTCAACCCAGGTATATATTTGAAACTTAAGAACTAATGAATTCAACCCAGGCACAAATGAATCCCAAGACCCATGGCGAGTTGCTACCCACGACCCCACGAACCCAGGTCCACCCACAGCACCACGACCCCACATTGATGTCCACCGTGACAACCCAAAATCTTAGATTGATCACCACCAGAACCCAAATCGCAATCTTTACGTCACGCTCCTCAAAACCTAGACTCAAATCAGTCATGCTCCTCCTCCACAAATCAAAACCCAAACCCATAGATTCGCCAGAAGAACTTCGAGTTCCATTTGAGAGATTTGGAGCTGTCACGGACGTGTATATTCCTAACACCACCCACAGCAAGTAAACCCAACCCATTAGTAAGCAAACCCAGCACCACCCATACCCACGGCCAAAACCACCCACGTCGATTTCACAACCTACTAACCCACGCCGATTTCACAACCCACTGACTCATGTCGATTTCGCAACCAAAACCATCAACCCATCAACAAATCATAACCACCGATCAACCCAGAACAAACTAATCCTGAAACCTATTAAACCTGAACCCATCAAACCCACGAACAACCCATAACCACCGACGAGTCGGCAAAGACTAAAGATGGGTCGGCAACGAGAGAAAAAATAAAGATAATGGTGTGAGTGAAGACTGAAGTGATGAAGAGTGATGAAACCTAAAGATTGAATAGAGAGTGATGAAGAGGAAAAGAAATGAGAGAGAGATGTGGGAGACGGAGAAGTGGGAGACAGCTAGAGGAGAGAGAAAAAATTAGCAAAAAAATAAATACAAGAATAGTTCACCTGTATTCAGTTATGTTTGCTAGCTTGGATGAGCTTCTGGGCATAAGTTCTTAAGCAATAAAAAATCCTAACTTTTTGATCTGTTTTGTGTTTTGATTTTGAAAGAAAACATGTTAGAGTAACGACAGACATGGAGGTGGTTTACAGAGCATAAAGGGAATAAACCACGGGTGGAAACAGTGACAAACTTTAAACTACAGGTAGGCACATCAAATTAGAGGCAAACCACATGTGGGTAAAGTGTAATTATCCCTTGTTTTTTTTTTTATGAAACTTCCTCCACCTTTACTTAGAATTCCAATGCTCCTCCGTTAGTTAGTTTCCTATGAGTAACCTATGAGGTTCCAATTAGCTGTCCAAGTTACAAAGTGTAGGTGATATTACACAAAGTAATAATAGAAGAACAAGGTTAACAAAAGACAAACAAAAATAGATAACTTGGAGGCACAATATCGTTTTCCTTAGACAATATTTGCCCCCCACGCTAATGTTGTTAAAGGGTTATTGCAAATTTATCCTCGTGATATAACTAAGATGTTGGGTTCTACAGATAGCAATTCTGGAGAATGACCACAAGATTTCTTGCGTTTCTCTCTAACTTAGGGTCTGTTTGAATATCGCTTATTGCTGAAAATTAAAAACTAACAACTTATTGCTGAAAATACTGTAGCAAAATAATTTTTACACTATGAATAGTGCCTGTGGAACCCAATTTTAAAGTTATTGATACGTTTATCTTGGAGAGCATTGTAGTTGTGGGGCCCACTTTTTTAAACACCAAATGTAGACGTGGGGTGGAAATGTGCCTTCCAAACCCATAGGGTTATATTTTATCAAAATGCACGTATGAAGAGTTAAAATATTTCATAAAACCATTCACAAGGCTTGAAACCTCTTCAAATACATTGAACAGTCACCAAAAAATTCTATAGAAAAATCTTGATTTTTGACTTTTGATCGGTTGAAAATTACTTTCGATCGATCGAGTGCTCTTTTTAATTGTTCGAACAGGAATCCAGCAATGATCGAGTTATCCAGAAACTTCAAGATTTTTTCTTTACCATTTTGATCAATCGAGCTAAAACTTTGACCGATCGAAAATGCTTAACTTCGAATTTTCACTTTAATAACCTTATGAAACAATATTTTTCAAACTTAAACATCATCATTATTACAGCTTATTATTATATATATCTATATATACAACACAAAACCTGCCTTGCTCCTTGGCCCGGGCTCATGGGACAAGCCTTCCTCGGACGGGTCTTCTTGGAATCTTAGAGGGTGGTCTATTTTTAGGCAAGTCTTTTCTGAGCGGAATCCTTTTGCCCTTAGGCTCACTGCGTTCAGTTTAGGCTCATTTTTCTTCCACCACTATATTATTGGATCTCTTTGGGCTTATCTAGGCCCAATTGGCTTCAACCTTCCCCTTCCCCCACCTCCAACCCCCACAACAATATTTTTTTGAAATAAATCATATATTATTAAAAATTTTCGTGCATTACTTACCAGTTAAAATTGTTCATTCGTTCCGGTTTCCAAAAAAAAAAATTGGTCCAACTACCAAATCTTTATTTTCCTTCTCAAAAAAAAAAAAAAAAACAACAAACAAAAAACT
The DNA here is from genome assembly GCA_014183005.1 of Castanea mollissima. Classification (NCBI taxonomy): domain Eukaryota; kingdom Viridiplantae; phylum Streptophyta; class Magnoliopsida; order Fagales; family Fagaceae; genus Castanea; species Castanea mollissima. Next base: position 4,170,506 of record JACAVU010000012.1, on the reverse strand, counting down.
ACCAAATATTTGGCGCGAACAAATCCGTACGATCTCAGCAGTCAGCAATCAGCAGTAGAGAGAGATAGAGAGAGAGACATTCCAAGTTTTCTGGTAAAACAAAATTCCAAGGTCCAAGGCTTTGTAGCCAAATCCACAAAAAAAAAAAAGAAAAAAAAAAGGCTTTGTAGCCAATCAGTCCTTTCATTTAGAAAAAAAAAAAAATCTCAGGGTCTTGACAGACTTGCAAGGCTGACTTGTCTCTCTCTCTCTCTCGCTCTCTCCACAGGTTCGTCCTTCCTCACCAGTCTCATACTCCGCATTTAATTCTCAAAATACGAATCACTTAATTAATTAATTAATTTCCAATTTTTCTTTTAAACTATTCTTAGATTAGTTCGAATCTTGTCCATTTAATTTTTCCTTCTCATAAAAAAGAAAAAAAAAAAAAAAAATCACTCTGCAATTCAATCATTGACCGAAACCCTAGGGTTTCTACCCCTTAAGCTCTAGGGTTTGATTGGTCCTCATCGATGGATTTGGAATTGGTCAAGAAGGGTTTGAGTTTCTCTCAGAGGAGGAAAAAATGGCTGATTCTGCTCGCCGTGTTCGGCGTCTCCGGTTATGGTGTTTACAAGGTCTACAATTCGCCCTCTGTGACCAAGAAGAGGAAAAGATTGATGAAGCTCTTCGGAGCTTTGGTTTCTCTAGCTGAAACCGTCGCCGACTCCGCCGAGACGATCGGTGTTGTCTCTAAGGACTTGAAGGAGTTTCTCCAATCCGATTCCGACAAAATTCCCAATAGTTTGAAGCAGATTTCGAAAATCGCGAGGTCGGAGGAGTTTTCCGAGTCCTTGGTTAGGGTTACGGAGGCTTTGACGGTTGGGATTTTGCGGGGATATAAGGTTGATGCGAAGGTTGATGGGGATTCAGATACGGCTTCGGGGAATTCAGGCTTTTCTGATAGGGTTTTGGAGAAGCTTTTCTCTACTGCTGGGACCGGTTTTGCTTCGGTTGTGGTTGGAAGCTTTGCGAAGAACTTGGTTTTGGGATTTTACTCCAATGGTGAATCTGGGAATCGTTCTAGCGTGTCGAGTTTATCGGAGGTGCCTGGATGGGTAAATGTGGTTTGTGATGATAAATGTAAAGAACTCATAGGGAATTGCATTCAAGTTTTTGTGAGCACTGCGGTTACGGTTTATTTGGATAAAACAATGGATATCAATGTGTATGATGAGCTGTTTACTGGATTGACGAATCCCAAGTATGAAAATAAAGTGAGGGACATTTTGGCTACCATTTGTAATGGTGCTGTGGAAACACTTGTGAGAACATCTCACCAAGTATTGACGAGTTCGAACTCGAGTTCAAAATTGGGTTCACGTTCTTCTTCCCCAATTGTTGATCTGAGTGAAGGTTCGAGTGCCATGAAAGACGAGTTTTTTCAAAGAGAAGGGTCTTTGAAGCAGCCGAAGGACGAGGAGTTTTTTGATGGAATTCAGGATAGTGGCAGTGGGTGGGTTGGCAAGGTTTCATCTACATTGGCAGTGCCAAGTAATAGGAAGTTTGTGCTTGATGTGACCGGCAGGGTGACATTTGAAACAGTGAGATCGGTTGTGGAGTTTATGTTGTGGAAGCTATTGGATGGTTTGAAAAGAAGTCTTAATGTTGTTCGTGAGGAGGTTGTGGACAGAGGATTGGAAGTTATCAGATATTTTAGTGCAAAGTCTTCTGTCATTGTTACCATATGTCTTGCGTTGTATCTACATGTTTGTGGTGGTGCCAAGGTTCCCATGCTTGCTTAATTTGATGCGATTCTCCCTTCCTTACAAAGTTCTTGTCATGGAGACTCCAATGACTTTATACTGAAATGGCTTCTTCTGGATAGGTTTTTGTATTTATATGTTTGTCTTGATTAATTAAAATGCAAAATTGGGGTTCACCTATTTAGTCTTGATTGATAGATTTAGCACTGGGAAATATTATACTTCCACTTATTTCTATGTATATTTGTCTCTATTTATTAAAATGCAAAGCTGGGTTCACCTACTTCATTTTGATTGGCCACGAAGTGCTTTTAAATTAACTGGAATTTGGAATTAGTTCCATTACCATCTCCCCCCCCCCCCCCCCCCCCCCCCCCTCTCTCTTTCTTCTCCAAAAAAGAAATTGAGTAAAAAAACTTTAGGAGCAGAGCCCTGGGGCTTGATTGTTGGATTTTTTGGGGGGACATTGTAAAGTGCTTCTGAGATTTGCAATTAGGTTCAATTTTATAAATCTACCATCTATATGTATGGGCCCCTTAGAGATGAACTTATTCTCTCTGCCTCCTGATATTAGTCTACTTTATAATTTGAAAGCACTTAATGCATAATACGTGCATGTATTTATGCATATACCCTTCTATATGCATAAATATATGGGAGCTTTGAGTTTTGAGGCCTGATGCTAGTAATAAATTTTAAGGATTCATTGTCATTGGTAATTTATTAGGTTATGATGCATGTTAGCAGGCCGTGCCAATGAGTTCTGGCTCAAGTGGCACTTCCTCCCTTAAAAGGGGTGGAGGGTAGGGTTGCGAGTTCAAAACTCCCCAGGTGTGTATGCAACTTGCCAATTAAAAAGAAAAAAGAAAAGAAAAGAAAAAGAACATGTTAGTGGGCTGTGGTGCTTGTTATCCTCTAGGCCTAGGTTAGTTTTATTTTTTTATATAGCCAGTATATGCTGCATGCTAGATGTGGAGTCCTGTCTGCAAGACATTTCTTTAAGTTGATTCAGTTTTCTTGTTAGCATTTTTGTTTTTTTCGTAGATGCCAACAATGTTTCACTTTCTTTGAATTGAGTTTATGGGGGAAACTATGGAATGAAATAACCATAGTTGGTCCTCATTGTGTTGTTTCTTCTAAGCATAATTACTATGAGAATATATAGGCTTTCAATCCGTAATAATTTTGAAGCATTAAAGCAGGATGAATCTTGAGAAGTCAAAGTGGTTTCTGATTGTGCAGTGTAGGTGGAATTGGAGGATTGATGACTGGTGGATCATATCAATGCTAGTTTAAATTTGAATGTTGTTGTTCACAGTTTTCAAATGTGGAGTGTACTGTTGTCTATTGGGGAGGCAACTTTTTGGATGAGTTCAGTAATTTGGGGTTTGCCCTCTACAATCGGTTGGTGTAATTCTTTTCAATGGATCTGAAATAATAATTCTAGATGTTAAGGTGATGCATTTTAACTGTTTCAGTATTTTCAACTTTTAAATAAAGTTTATAATTGCATTTCATGGAATTCAAGGGCTGGATTTGATTACATGTCTTTTTGCTGCAAAAACTGAAAGTCTTCTGCTGCCTGAGAATTGTGGGAGAGGCCTCTGATTATCAGCAGTGTTGGGTTTTTGTTTTTTGTTTTCCCAGTTTGTTCTCAAGGAAAATACATGGTGGGATCAGATGTATAATCTGCATCAAATGAAACTTTCTTCTCCCATAAAAATGAGGAGGATGAGGTTGTGGATTCAAAACTCTTGTGTAACTTACTAATGATATATAATATCTTAATCAAATGTAGCATAATCATTTTCTAGCCCACTACCTGATACGTGTATTCATGATTCTTGTAACCTCCTATCATTTTGATTTTGACAAAAAGATTTTGTTGGCCAAAATGTCGACATCATTTTATCTTTTCTAGCTATCATATGTATTTACATTATGATGACTTTTCATTTTGGCTTTTGGTGTCAACTTACTATACAGAGACCACTAATTGAGTAATTGTACTTCGGCTGTTGGTTCTAGAGATCCCTACTTATGCCAACTATTATTTGTCTATGTTTTCTCATAGTCCACTTTTGAACTTAAATTGTTATTAGAGGTTAAACTTAGTAGGGTTGGCACTGTGGTAATTTAAGTCAAGGACTGAAGGTTTTGTGGTTATGTCTAAATTATTGCCTACTAGAAAATCTATATTGATCTATTGAAATATGATTTAGCATGATGACAAAGAATATTTAGAAAAGGTTTGCCCTGGGCTTGGCCTAATATGGAACCTCTTTTGAGATGGATTACCTGATTTAGTTTCTTAGGAGAGGTTACTTACAAGGCTGTGATTTGAGTTGGTCTTCTTCTTTTTCTTCTTTTTTTTGTTAAAGAAGAATGGGATTATTCTAAAACATTAATAATTTGTTATCATGAGAGCAGCTGAGGCATTTTGAAACACGAAAAGTGGGTTGGATTGTGCAGCTGAGTGGGAAGGTCCTGAGTCTGAATGGATTGAATGAACTACTTGAACCTGACCTACCATTACACCCACTAGTTTGTGCATGAACTGCCATAAAATATAGGTTTTCTGTTAGTGATTGTTCCTGTTCCCATTACTTGAGCTGATAAGGGAGTTTAATGATCTTTTATCAGTGCATTATACTCTGCATATATTTACAATTTATATTGCTTTATATGCGGTTCAGCAGTTGCACCTCTTGATCCTATCCACAAAGAAATGAGTAGCATATATATAAGCTCTGCTGAATCTGCTGGTAGAGTATTTATTGTGTGAGTGGTTGAAACTAAATATGAACCAAACAAATTATGTGACTAGCTATCTCCATCTCTTTTGAGTGGATGTGCTTGAACTGTGATGGTTTGGTCCCCCCATTAGAAAAATCTGCTATGCGTTTTACCACTTGAGACAGGATTGGAGAGCGTGCCAAGTAATCTTGGTCCCTGAGGCTTTAAGTTGATTCCTCTAGAATTGCAGCATCTCATAAATAAAGTCTATTCCTTATAAATTGGTAGCAGCATAGGTCTTAAATATCCTTGTCGCAAGTGGTTTTGTATTAGGAAACATCAAACATGACAAATGGCTTTCATGGGGAAGATAATATTTATAGTTGTTCTTTGGTTTGTCTGTTAACTGGTTCGTTCACTTAGGTATAAGATATTTTTAGGTTTCTGGTTTGCCTTGGGTTATCTCGTTTCTAGTAAGAGCAATTTTTGCTTGACTAACTTACCCGAATGGGTGCCTAACTTATCTAGAAAAGAGACGCACACAAAAGCTTGCTAACTTGAAAGACTGCACTACTGAGCTCGTAAATTGTTGTAACATCAGGGAGGACCAAAGTGTTTATACAATTCTTTGTAATATGTCAGGTCTATTTTCTGAGGAGATGGTGGAGAAGAAAAGACAGAATCTAGCACAGGTTCAAAGAGCAGCATAATTCGCACATCAATAATGGTCGTTAAAAATGCATATAATTAGTTGTCATTAACTCATGAAAACGACATGTTCTTTATTTCAAAGTTTTATTTTCTTGCTTACACCAAAGCAGGGGTAGGGGGATTTGAACCCAACATCTCATCCGTGAGGATGAATCGGACTACACCACTGAGCTACAAGACTCACATATTTCAAAGCTCTCGAGTAAAACCTATACGTGACGAGAAATTGTCATAGACGGCTTTGACACTTCTTTTATTTTGGCGACAAGCAGACATGGAATAATAGCCATTGGGAAAAAATTCTTTAGGATTTGAAAGAATGTGATGATGTGTTTTGGTTGAATTGAAAGGAGAGTTAGAATTTTTAGAAGTATGAAATTGTGCGGTAATTGCACAACAACCTTTTTACACCATAATGTTGATGATTACTTTCGTAGACCTGACTTGACCAAAAAAGAAGTGTATTAGTGGTGGCCTTCCCTTTCTCACTCAACCAAACTGGAATCTCATTCGCTTCTCAATGCTTAACAAACTATTCTCAAAACTTTATTTATGGCTCTAGTCAATTTTGACGTATATCTTGGGTTTTGCCTCTATGCCAATACGCAAGTTGACTCTTGCTTGGTAAACATTTGCTGGGAAAGAAATTAGGCAATGATTACGCCAAAATAGAGCTGCCCATTATTCTAGGGACAGAACTTTGAAGTTGTCGACTGTAGGTAGTGAAAAGAAAGTTGTGAATTCATATGAAAATGTTTGTGTAACACTCACAATCAGCTACTTCAATATATTGTGATCGTAAAAACCTATTATCGATTGGCTTAGCCACCTAAAGCCATCTAAAGCATTGGAACCGCTACAAGGTACATAATTTTTAGTTTCATACTTTCATCAAAACAGCTCTTAGGTATAATTAGATATTTGGATTAGAATATTACATTCAAAGCTTGATATTAAACTTGGCATAAACGTGGGTTAATAGTTAATACTGGAATTGACCTCTTTGACTCAGAAGCTCTCATCTTTAGAAGCTGGCATCTTGGTCACGTAACTTTCTATTTAGATTAAGGAAATGGTTACGTAGCTGACTTTGGGATTGAAAATTATCTTATGAAGTTGCTCAAATTCTATGACATTCAATTCAATACAAAATCCAATGCTTCAAATTTTCTTCTTGTTTACCAAAGGAACTACGGCATTGAAAAGTAAAGACACCCTTATAATGAAGCACGTATTAAAAAGCAAAGAGAATAATGAAATCAATGAAACGGCCATGTTCCCAATGAGAACGAATTCAGTTCCACAAATTTGTATTTGACTTCTTCTTTTTTGTTGGTCAAACAAAAGAACGATCAAACCTATAATATTATTATCAAAAGGCAAACGCCGGTGTTTGCAGAAATTACAAAACCCTGTATCAAAAAAAAAGAAAAAGAAAAAAGAAAGAGATTACAAAACCCAATTTTATTTATCTTGTACTGTTCGTACATGTTGGTACGAGGATATTATACATAATAATGTTTGAAATCTAGAAGAAGCAAATATAAAACTACTAAAAGATTCAGAGGAACACCAAACCAATCAAATCACACTAAACCCAATTCAGAACATGCATATAATTCAAATTATTCCCTTTATTACATTGAAAATACCAACTTATTGCAATTCAATTATACTACTTTCTTTTGATACAGAAGTTCAAGGTTTGTGCTTCTGAGTATAGATATAATCCACATGAGCCGTGAGGGTTCTTCTCATCAAGCACTCTTCTTTCCCTTCAACTCCTTCACAATTCTCATCAACTTCAACGTTTTCTGCTTCAACAACCTATATCCCAAAAATAAAAATAAATAAAGAAAAATTAGATTTTACAACAAAAAATTAATACAAAAGGTAAACAAGAGGAAAAAATTGGACGTACCCCGTTTGGTGTGGTAGTGAGAGAGTCTCCAGCCAAGGTAGGCTCGGGACGAGCAGCATAGGTTAGCACCAAGCTAAGGAGAAGGGTAACTGTGAAGAGGGTGCTAAGCTTAGACATGTTTTTCTGCTTCACAAGTAATTTTGGGTTCCTTTTTGTTTGGCTAATTAGTGCTTACTGCTGAATTTATAGTGGAGTGGCTAACCCCAAAAAGGTGATTACGCAAACACTGAAGTGGATACCATTAGGTTCATGACATGTCAGCTAATAATTTATTATTTATATTTAATTATTTATACCGGATAGAATTCTAATCTAGACTAATCTAAATATATATGTATGTGAAATTCTCCCTAAAAACTTAAACCCCGGCTCTTGCCCTCACATTTTATAATCATTTATACTTGTGAAGTGACTATCGCACTAAGGGTATGCGATAGTAATGTTAGATGTCCCCATATGAGTAAAGTTCCACATAGAATAATAGTGACAAGAGTAAGTGACTAATTTAATATAGTTGGACCAATATTCATAGATTTAAGGTTTTTGTTTAAGTAGTGTCATGTATGTTATATTAACTATTCAAGATCCTCTAAAAAAAAAAAAAAACTATTGAAGAAAATTCTACTCGAATCAAGGCAACTGGCAAATGTGGCCACTTATTTATATATATATATATATATATATATATAAAAGAATAATGTTACATAAACAATAATTTTTACAATAGATGAGTTGACAAGTACTTTTGTTGTTCTAATTGACACTATTTTAAAAAAAGACTGGACTGGCCAGTTCAATAGGTACCAATAATCGAACATGAAACCGGTTCGGTAAAAACTAAAAAAATGGGTAAAAATTGGTGAAGAACCGGAAACCGGTCTCTTTTTCAGTTCTTTAACCATTATGGTTTTTAAAATCATGACCAAGACCCTCTATTAACATCATTATTATCTACTATTAAAAGCTTGTTGCATAAATAATTGTGAAATATTGTGTAAAGTGTTGTGTTTCTAGAATTATTGATGAAGAATTAATGAGTTTGTTTTGACATTAAAATTTTCTAAAAAATTAAAAAAAATTAAAAAAGTATTTTCTAAAAAAGTATCCCGTATTCCTATGTTTGTTAGCAACCATAAAATGTGTTTTTTTTTTTTTTTTTTATTTTTTATTATAGAGAATTTCAACTTATGACGTCCGCTCCTGATGATGCTCTTTATCATCAAACCAGGACACCAATCAATTTTTGGTGTAAGTGGAGATTGAACCCTAGATCTCTTATTCAACCATCAAAGACTTTACCAATTGAGCTAACTGGAACCCACACCATAAAATGTGTTGAAAAACTATCTCTTGACTTATTATTTTTTTTAGAGAGTTTAACTTATGGCGTTCGCTCCTAATGATATCTTTTTGTCATTAGACCAAGATACCAATTAGTTTTTGGTGTAGGCGGGGATTGAACCCCAGATCTCTTATACAACAATCAGAGATTTTACCAGTTGAGCTAACTGAAACCCACATCTCTTGACTTATTTTATTTAGGACGTGAGATAAAGTTTTTTTTTTCTTCCTTATTTAGCTTCGCATGAGATAAAGTTGTTTTCTTTATTTAGCTTCACGTGAGATAGAGTTCTTTGTATAAAATTTTAGTAAAGAACAATTTTATCTCACCTCAAACTAAATAAGAGAAGTTAAAAAATAGTTTTCATTTGATCAATTTTTTTTAATTCTACCAAATATAGGAAAATATGGAAAGCTATCTTCACATTAAATTTTCCATTAAAACAAACAGAGGGGCAAACAACCTAATAATAATATGTTTTGCAATGTGTTATTATTTTTTTAGTATGCTATAGTTAGATCAATTGATAAATCCTGTTGTCATGGAATAAAAAATCCAAAGATCAATCTCCGTTTACACAAAAAATCAATTAATATATTAATTGATAAATCTTGTTGTCATGGAATAAAAAATACAGGGATCAATTCCCATTTACACAAAAAATCAATTAATATATTAGTATAATAGTAAAGAACAATCATAATAGAGCGGACGTCATAAATTTGAAACACTATTTAAAAAAAAAAAAAAACTTATTTTTCACCCTCAATTTCATTTAGAGTACACCTCTTTTCTTTTGTACAACACCAACATCTTTTTTTGTTGAGAAAGTACAACACCAACATTTGAAAAGAATCATACTCTTTGGATAATGTTTACTGAGATAGAACATATACACAATCATACACATTGTTTATTTATTTATTTATTTTTTTGTAGCTAAAAAAGGTAGGATAGTTTATTAAATTTATGACGTTTACTCCATAATGATTATTCTTTATTATTTTACTAATACACTAATTGTTTTAAATGTAAAAACATACACAATTATTATTATTATTATTATTATTTTTGAGTACAACATACACAATTCAGCCGTTGAATAATCAGCGGTTTCCATTAAACTAACTGTATCGGATACGCATTCAGCGAAAATTAGAGAAATCTAGCTCTGATTTGACACAACTTTGAGAATTTTTTTTTTGGGTAGTATTTATGGTGATACAAAAAAATTGAAATAAATATGTCTCCAACAAACAGCAAGTACATTGAATCTGAATTGAAAATTTTACACTGGGCCTAGATTCTTACCAAAACAGGTTTTCACACTATCCTGAGAGGAAGGTCTAGACTGTAGAATGTGCGACCAATCGCTTGTCTGGACTCTGGAGTCACAGTATGAAATTTGAATAATTTTGCATTTGTCGCTTTTTGTCCTTTCATTGTTTTGAATGAGAAAATTTAAGTGGCCTTTACTATTCATCAAAATTTGTTGACCAGGCTTTTTATCTATGAAGCATGGACACATCCATAATTACGGGTACAAATATAATACATAGGCATGAATTATTTTTAAAAAATTATAACATAAAACGACTAGTACAACATCAATATGACATGAGTATGATATAAATGACACAAATATAAGCATATAGTACCCTAAAAGAAGTGTTTGTGCTTCCTAACTATTTATTTGTTTCTCAAAAAAAAAAAAAAAAAAAAATCGTTTATTCACAAACGCGTATCTCTATTTGTTTAATTCATTTGTGCGTATGTATGGATATTATCACAATATCTCCACCCCGCAAAAAGTAAGTACTTATGCTTTGGTTGTTGGATTTGACAATAAATTTTATTGTAGAATGAATGATTACTAGATGAGAAGAAAGATCCTTCAATAGAACTTCATTTTTGAAATTGCTAATGTTTCTGAAACCCACAGCTGAGCATTTTATTATGTTCAGTGTTGATCAATCCATTTCAAGAGTTTCATGAATTGAATTGTTTCAAATTGGGCCGATGGACTCAAAATCTTGGCTTCATAAAGCTGCTTTGAGAATATTTATGCAAGGGGCTACAAAAATGGGTTATCTTGGAAAGAAGTCAGAGAACTGTGAAGCATCATGGGCCGGTCAATTGCACAAATTAGCGAATATCAGTTCTTTCTTTGCACCAACTCTAGTCCATGGCGTTTTAGTTCTTTTTGGGTGTACCAGTAGTAACAGAAAAGGCCCACAAACGACTGTGGTTGGGCCTTATATTCCTTTGATTGGGTTTTGGGTTGAGGCCTTTTCTACATAGGCCCAATGTTCCAAACCCCCTTGCAGAATGAGGATTTGACATCATCACATCATGATTCCCATCAATGGAAATTGAAATATTTTGAAGGAAAAAAAGAGTAATAATTGGAAGCGAGAGAGGTTCTTTTTTCAACAAATTCACTCGTGGTATCACTTTAAAAATAACATTTAATTTCTATCTAATTATTTAAAATTGACATATTAATAAGGTTCTAATGGATTTATTAGTTTTACCGACAAATAATTTGTCTTTTCATTATCTTATCCAAGATAATTAAACTTAATATCAAAATGAAATTAGATCAATTTCTCCGAAATCAAACGTCCAAATGGAGCATCAATGAATAGTTTTAAAAATACAGGCATCGATTCTTGTGTTTATCGAAATTTCAGTGAAAGACATGGAATTTGGAAAAAACATATTGAACTTTGGTAGAAGTTTGGCCACAAAACCTGGTTAAATGGAGCTTTTGAGTGTGACATATTTCATATTTGTAAGGTAAAATGTAAAAATCTTAACCAAAATTGAGACTTGGAGTCTTGGACTCGTTTTACCAGTTTAACCTTCAATTTAGCCCACTGAAATCAATCTTTGAAATTCATAAGTTATAATAGATAACATACCAGTAGCAACAAATCTGTTTTTTTTTTTTGGGTGGTAACAAGAGCAACAAATAAGCTGTAGGCGGAACATCCTTAGTTTCTTGCTACCCTAACGGCACGGCTAACATTATTACAATAATTTTAAAATAAATCATAATCAATAAATTATTATTAATTTTAATCTAAATCGATCTTTAAAATGACTTTTTTACTCAACATCAACGTTAACATCAACGTCAATATCAATAATATGTTACTGTAAAATTATTACGAAAATATTATAAACACAGCGTGCCTTTTTCTTGTTACGCATATCTCATACTCGTGCATCCATGGACAACTTTCACTGTGTAATGTTGGTCCCCTAGTTGAAGAAAATCTCTCCATCTACGTGGATTATGGAGTAGGTCTATTGGGTAGGTAATGAGATGGGGTCACCCGGTTGGGTAGGGTTAACCTATATGATGAGACCCACTTTAATGTATGGGTCTCATCATTGTCTTCCCTCATTTATTTTTTGATTTATTTTCACAGCCTAGCTTCTCCTTCCCTTCCATTCCATCACATCCATTGTTTTCACTGTATATGAGTTTGTACATGACATGATTACATGCTACCGACTATCTTTTATTTCTACTTCTTTAACAATTCTGCCATTGATGCTTATTTTTTCCGAAAAAATCATGTATTTTCTCACCAAACTCATCTCATTGAGATACACTACAAACACAAAATATATAGGCAGTTCTTTAATAAAGAGTACATGCTTAAGCAGTTTAAGCTCCACATAAGTGAGATGAGTAGATGACTATATTACCATGAATGCTAGATGATTAAATAGGTTGAATTGTAAATACCATTGGTTGAGTCTTTGGTTCAATTTCGCCAATCTTTTTATTTTTTATTTTTTTGAGTAAAAAGCGATAGATACTATATATCCCATGATTTTGAAGGTGATGAACTAATGATATGCACGGCTGAAAACATATCCCATTAATTATATTCCCTTTTTTAATGCAGAAAGAAGAAGAAGAATAGAGAAAGAAGAAGAAGAAGAAAGAGGACAATATATCATTATATCCCATTATAGCATGTCTTGGAATGAGGATTTCTACTAATTAAAAATCAAATTGCCTTTACTAGAAAGAAGACATTCCTTGACCAATTTAAAAGTTTTTCGCTAGCATGTCGTTTGTAGTTTTTGATTGATGGGCCAAACAAATGAGTTTGGGTACAAGGGGTCAAACTAAGATGAATTGCAAAACTAATAACTCTTATCAGTTCTTTAATGATTTAGGTGAATCTAGTATGGCCCTTATTTTTTTCATATATAAATAAGAGGAAAAATTTATAACATTATATGTTAAGTAAAGAAAAATATAAATTTGGTACGCAATGAAAACAAGTCAATAAAAAATTAAAATTTTATAACTAAGATTATTCTATATAAATGGATTATATTACCTTCAAATTCATACCATGGACTTAATCCTTATCGAATTTCGGTTATCTTCTCATGGACTTAATCCTTATTAAATTTCGATAATTTGATTATTAAATTTCGGTTATTTGAGAAGAGTGAAAAGTGAAGAAGAGAGTGAAGAGAAGTATAATATAAAGAAAAAGTTGAAATTAATCGGATAGATTGAAACATATGTAAAAAGGAAGAATATGAATTTTTTCTTTTTTTATAAAAATTGGGTCAAACTAACATGATTAGTCATGTTAGCAAGTTGAGTATAGGTTTACCTGTTTTTCATAGGATATAAATCCTCTCTATACTCATTTTATTCTTTGGGCTCAAGTAGGTTAGTGGATTTGTGTCTATTTTTATATTTATTTATATAATCAAATTAGATTATATTATTATATTTTCAATGTAAATGTTAACAATTCAAATCTCACATCTTCCATTGTAACTATTGAATTATCAGAATTCTCGCTCTCTCTCCATAAAATCCATTGCAATTGCTTCAAAACTGATCTAAACGCCACCTATAACCTATTTTGTAAAGGGTCTCAAACATCATCTACCAACTTCAAAATGCGATTCAATTGTTAGTGTGTTATTGTGTAAATTATACTAACTCTGACTGAAAAATTGTAGGCTTTCAGAAATAGATGTTTTATTTTCAATTTTAAACTAAAAAAATAGACTTATTTTAATTACCCATTCGTGGATTTAGGCACAGCTTTTTAGAGAATGACACATTTGACACCTAGAGATTTCTAGTGCTATATAAGTAAAAGAACCTTGTTATATAAGCATTAAAAAAAAAAAAAAAAAAGAAGAAGAAGAAGCACCGAATTATAAACATTTTCTTTGTATTCAACTCACTTTAATCCACTACACGTACAAAAGCAAAAGGGAGTGTGAAATTGATGACATTTTCTGTAAGCAAAACGAAGTAAATGGGAAGTAAGCATGATTGCCATTTTCATTTTGCCAACAATTGAGATAACTTGGGCCCATCTCCTTTGAGGGGAATATAGCTACTAGTACTGCATTCATATAATTCAATGAATCCTCCCAATAATTCAGTTTTATGATTGATAAACAACAACAATTAATTATTACAAAAATTATTTCTAGAAAAATCCCATTTCAAAATACATTAGAAAAAAAAAATCCCTTTGCTCAAATATAACATCTATATCTATAGTAGCTACCACAATTAGATTAAATAAAAACCTAACATTACAAAATGAATAGATATCATATTGTATCTTATGATTTGAAACCAGTTAAGTTGGCTCCGAGAAATTTCAAAAGGAACAAACAAAGGGTCAATCTAATCTATCCAAAAAAAAAAGAAAGAAAAAAGATCAATCTAACTATACTAAAAGTGAGTCCGGATTAATTTTTTCAGTTTATTTATTTATTTATATATAACTTTTTAAAGATCTCTTTTTTTTAAGACACAATTATATCCTTACTAATTTTCAATATATAAACAAATTAGTTTTTAGCAAAAAGTTAATCCAAACACATATTTAAGGTATTAGCTTAAGAAATAGAAAGTTTGATACCCATATTAAGCTTTTATTATACATTAATATCTTTCTGGAACCCATGCATCGCGATCTTGTGAACTCTTTGGTTGAATCAAATTACCTATAGTTAAAAAATAAACTCTTCTTGTAATTTCTCTTCAATATAATATTAAAGGAGAATATATATTCATTTTACCGTGTGATTATTTATCTTATACTAATATATTCATGGTTATTAATTTAATTTTCTAATTATGGGTTAATATGTAATTTAGTCCCTTGATTATATATCAATTATATAATTTAGTCTACCAACTTTCAAAAATCAAGTCAATTTTCTCCTTGAATCTCTAGTTTAAAATATTAACAAAAAAAAAATATTAACGAAATTAATAGATATAATTGTTGAAATCATATTTTGTTTGTTATCGATTTATATGCAAATTTTTTAGTTTGAACCCTACAAATTGCATTTGTTATCTAGACATTCAAAAAATCGTAAGAATCAAACCAACTATATGTTGGATACACCGATTTCATGATTTGAGAGCAAAATTGTAAATTAACACTCATTGACCAAATTTTTACAAAGTTTGACTAGTGGTTAAACAAACTCAAAAATTCACCCGATTGGGACAATCCATTTTTTACACCAAAGTATGTCTTTCATAACACTTTAACCACCAAGTAAATTGCTTTTCCATATCTTTGAAAATACTTTTTCCAAACATCCACAAAATATCTCTTTGAAGTTTGAGATATCAGTGTAATTTACTCAATATGTTGTAGCCAATAAAGTTAAGAAGTCACCATTATACCATAGCCCACACTATGTACGTACGTTGTGAATGGATCAATGCGTACGGCCCAATCAACCCATTAACGACAATAATGTGAATAAAATTTCCTATCACTGTCAGGAATGGCGTGGTGTTGGAATGGTAGAATTGAAAAATAAATTAGAAGCAAGATCTTCTTCCTTATATTATTACCGTACTTTTTTTAAAGAAACAGTCTTTATCATTAAATGGATGCTTTGTTTGAATTTCATATTACAGGACTATAGTTTTTTTTAATAAAAATTAATGTATTTAATTATTAACAGATAAATTACAAATTACACCTCCAAAATTCGGAGTGTTTGGATTTTGCATTCTAAAATTTCAAAATTTAAATTTTACTCTCTGAAATTTGGAAGAGTTTAATTTTACATCATGATGCTTTAGAATTTGAATTTTACCCCATAAATTATAGTGGTGTTTAGATTTTACTTCTCAAAGTTTGGAGTGTTTAAAATTTACACCTCCAATTTCAGGATGTAAAATCCAAACAACCTCAAAATTTAGAAGGTAAAATCTAAATTCTGAAACGTTTGAGTATAAAATCCAAATACTCCAAAATTTCAGGAGTAAAATTTAAATTCTAAAACTGTAGGGGTAAAATTTAAATACTTTTAAATTTTAAGGTGTAAATTGCCATTTATCTTTATTATTTTTAAACATTAAAAAAAAATCTTAAAAAATTTCAAAAAGTTTAGGGCCCACGCTTCAAGATAATACCACCATGACCATGCCGCATACATAAACAGATAACAAGAATATTATAATACAAGTTTGTAATTCCATAACTTGTCCAAGGGCATACATTAGAATTCAGCATCAAAAAAATCATTGAGAAACCTTAATAGATTAGAGGCCCCTTAAGTTGAGCTTGAAGCCTCACAACATTTCTCTTCCTGTGCCCAACAACAACTAGCTAGTCTCTTAAAACTCATGGCCGCCACCACTACCTCTACAAGCTGTTCTACCTGCTTCAATTTTCAATCCAAAACGGTTGAGCCAAGGCCCCTGACCTCGTCGTCGTCGTCGAGCCACGGCTCACCCGGATGTGGCAAGCTTGATGGGGTGGCTATGTGGTTCATCAATGGTGTCACCACCGCCTTTTTCGCGTCTTTGGAACGATGTTCTTGCATCCGTATTGCCACAAATGAGGATGATGGTGAAGAAGGCAATGACTTGCCATTGATTCTCAATGATGGAAATTTTAGGCACGATGGTGGAAGTGGCACAACTAGCAAGAGGAGGACAGGGAAAGGCAAGAAGGGAGGAGCACTTCTTGAGTACTAAAAGAAATTTATATGATAAAAAGTGAAAAAATCAAGGTTCTATTTTTTTTTTCTTGGGGGGTAAGTAATTTATGAAGAAGTTCTTGCCATCTTGGAGTTGTGGAGTTTGTTTCATATAATATGGTTTTGGAAGGAAAAACATGAAGAAAAGGAGTTATGTTTATTGCTTTTGAACCTGTGATGAATATGATCCAATCAATAACTGCATTTAAGCTATCATCTATGTTTTATAAATCTCAATACTATGTTCATTGGTGAATATTTCTTTTTCCTTGGCTTTATCAGTTTTAAAGCTTTTGAAAATAATTGCACGTTACCATTGAGTTCTTCTATAAAATGAAGTTGGTGTTTATATCTAACTACCCTGATCATATTAAATTTCATTATTGATTCAGATGTTTGTTCTTGCTAACATCGCCCAGCTCCATATACCAACATACAGATATTACCCAATTCTAAATTGTCACTAAAAAAAAAAAAAAAAATCAATCTTGTCCAATCATAGCATGAGTTATTGAATCAATTATGGTCTATCAATTTTATTTTTCATATTTTGAGCAATTGGCTAAACAGCGACAAAATTTTAGTATATGGCACGTTCTCTGAATTAAATGCAAATAAGTGAAGAAGAAACTTAGCCATTTTGGGGGCAAGTATCAGCCACTCACGGACTCACCTACACCGTTGAAAATTATCACCTCAAGTCTTTGTTATAAATATCTCGATGGGATATATTTCTAACAAAATACTTTCAATGCGATGTCTTATTTTTTATTTTTTGTTTGATTGATTAGACACCAATCCGGCAGGTCTGGAATTAAGAACTCATTGTTCAATTCTTTTTTTCTTTTCTTTTTTTGGCTAAACCCTCACTGTCACTGTTCAACTTGCTCTTGTAAAGAAAAGAATGTGTCATTTGAATTAGAACTCGCTTTTAAATGGATTTTGAAATTTAGAGAAATAATATTTTCCTGTTGTGTGTCTATATATATACATCACCTATGCCCTTGAAAATT
This sequence comes from Castanea mollissima, assembly GCA_014183005.1. Classification (NCBI taxonomy): domain Eukaryota; kingdom Viridiplantae; phylum Streptophyta; class Magnoliopsida; order Fagales; family Fagaceae; genus Castanea; species Castanea mollissima. Next base: position 4,153,013 of record JACAVU010000012.1, on the reverse strand, counting down.
AGCTCTTTGTCTTTGTGACAAATATCTCAGTGGATATATTCTAACAACATAAGTAAAACAGGTTGTTAAGGTATGACCATTTGATGTTATAGCAATGATATTTCTATTTTCTTGCTGTGTTTATTTATTTGGGACCTTTGGATGCTCCATTGAGTGAATTAGGAGTTGACACTTGACAGTTTGCTGTAACATTTTCCATCAAGGCTTTGGAACATTATTCGTACATATTAAACTGTTCAATTTCGCTATATTTTATAAGACAATTTGTAGCAAAAGTAAAAACCCCCACTCTGCTAAAGGCACTTTAGTTATTCATGAAAGCTTTTTCTCCATGATTTTGAATGATGTTGTCATTTTGGTCATCATCATGTTGTTTCCCTTGCCATTTGCCAAAGTTTCTTTTACTTTTGTTTATCTTTTTTCCTAACCATCGACAGCGGCGAATCCAAAGCTAGATATGCCTTTTCTTTTCTTTTTTTAAATCCTCTAACTTCTAATGGCTAAAAGAGACAAGGAAAACACCTATTTGCCCGTCAGAGAAGGTGAATAAAGTATATATTCTGTTCTGCCTTTTAATCTTGCTATTGAGATCTAGATATGCATATATTAGTGCCAGAATTTGTTGCCATTATTCGTGTTGTTTTATTCAAATTCCTTGAAACTTCCGATTTCATGGATTAAAAAACTCTATAATATATGTATTAGGTTCACATATTGGCGGTCTGAAACCTGCCCTTTATACCGAAAAGCTAGTTGGTACATTAATACCATACACGGCAGACAAATCAAAATTTTCGTTAGATTTATGATAAACAGTTAAACCCCAAGATATCATATCAAACCACCCAAATACATTTTGAGTGAGTTCGGTTAGCTCAACTGGTAAATCAATTTGTCGTAGAATAAGCTCAACTGGTAAATCAATTTTGTCATGGAATAAGAGATTTATAATTCAAATTCTATTTACACTAAAACTAATTTGTGTTTTGATTTGATGATAAAAAGTCATCATTATAAAGCGGACGTTATATATTGAAATTCTATTATATATATATATATATATATATATAAAATACATTTTAACTTGGAAAGGATCATGGGTTCAACTTTTTCTTAAGCTGGTTGTAGAACATAGACACATTAAATTAAAAAAAAAAATAATAATAAAGGTATTTGAGGTAGCGCCACAGGTCATGGCCTAAATGGCCATTCCATATATTAAGGGAGCTTCTTTGATTGGACCAATTGAATTCTTATAGATACCAATTACTACGTAATTTTTTGTTAGAATATTCAAGCTTTAAACACTTATTTGTTATTTATATAAGCTTAAAGAATTTGGCCTAAATGGCCATTCCATATATTAAGGGAGCTTCTTTGATTGGACCAATTGAATTCTTATAGATACCAATTACTACGCAATTTTTTGTTAGAATATTCAAGCTCTAAACACTTATTTGTTATTTATATAAGCTTAAAGAATTTTAAAATTGAGGAAGATGGTCCCGCCTTAGCTATAATGTGAGTCTGTTTTTGGTATCATTATGGTCGTAGGATGTGGAGTGAAAAACTAAAAACATGCCAAGTATCAATTGGCTTTTTTGTATACATTATTTAAATAGAGGCTATAATGATGTTTGATGTAAGATAGTTTATGTTTTTTTTTAATGCCCAACAAATATAATAACCCAAAATAAATCCCACACACTTGATTACTAAAACGTTTTATGGTTTGAATAGCTGGGATTTTGCACAATGACTTCATAATATATAAAATCTTTGTTTTAATTAGTCGTAGTAGGTTTCATGGGATATATTTATTCAATAATCATGTCACAAATGAGAGTTTGACTTACTTTCAGTACATTTAAAAAAAAAAATCTTATTTTCTTTTAATGAGAGACTGTCACACCATTTACTAATTAAATAAAAAGTGAAAATTAAAACCCACTACCACTTGCTATTATATATTTAAAACAAAAGAACATATCCAGTTAAAAAAATATTAGAAATAAGCCAAACCCCACAAACAATACTTTTCAATACATAGAGATTATTAAAAAAATGAACTCTAAATGATACATAGGTATTTATTTTTTGCAAAACTAAAACTCATTTATTTATAGATAATTCTAAATTTCTAAGCATTATGTTTATTATAGTTTCAAAAAAAATTTATTTAAAAATTATTCTAAAAATATCACATTGTATTCGTGAATTATTCATTTATTATTCAAAAAATTCAAAGAAAATCACGATATACAATAATAGTAACTATGAAATTTCATAATCCAGGTAATGCTTAACTCTAGTGCTTCAGTGCACTGAAGTCGATATAATACAAAAACATGACAAATATTGGACATGTGCCCATATCGTGTCGGCTCTAGTGCTTCTAGTACTTTAGAGCAGTGGAGCTAAGTCGTCCTTAACTAACATATTAATGAGCAAAGTAGATATTAATATAAAATAAAACAAAATAAATAGTCAGAATCCATATATTACAATTAAATATATAGCATCAATTATAGGATACGGGCAACCAGTTCTAAAATCCATTGTTTTTTTTTTTTTTTTGGTATGAGACTTGACAGCTAAAATATATGTTTTCTAATTGAAAGAAAAAGAAGTATTGACTATTGACATTATTAAAACTAGCTCGCTCCTTAACAATAAGACTTTGGATTATTGCTTCCATTTTCTCCAAGTCCCCAAGCAAAGAAAACTTAAATCTGAATGTAACACACGATTGAGATGATACATTATTTAGCTTTTCAATTATCCAATTGAGAATTCAAAAGACTCACTGACATAAGCAACAGAAAGCATGAGTCATGAACAATCAACTTCAAAAGCAATTAATCTAGTAATTAGCAACTACTATACAATGTAGTAGGGGCTTTAAGTCCACAAAATTTTTGCATCTTCAATGACCAAGTTCTGTTAAATTTAATATAAGTTCCCAAAAATATCAACCAAAAAAATAATTCAGTTGTTCATGCACATAGATATACTTACATTGATCAACTCCTCTTGAATTACTTGATGAACACGTAGCTTAATAGTAAGATTTTGAATTGTTGCTTCCATCTGCTCCGAATCTTCTCCTTTTTGCTTTAAAGACCATTGCATTCAGCCATAACTCCAAAAAAACATTAGTGTCTAAACTCGGAGGATTTTCAAGTTGAGGCACATATGTACTTAAAAACAAACGTAAAAACATATAACATTTTAGAAATACTTATATCCATCAATTTCTTACAAGCCTCTTGCAATTCATCATTACTCCTTGGCAAAAAGATTTTGATTGAGAGATTCCATTTCAGCCATAGCTAGTTCAGTTGCTTGCATCTTTTCCTTGACCTCCATAATCTTATTGCCAAGGAGTAATGATGAATTGCAGGAGGTTTGTAAGAAATTGATGGATGTAAGTATTTCTAAAATGTTATATACTTCTATGTTTGTTTTTGAGTACATATAATTCTCAACCTGAAAATCCGCCGAGTTTAGACATTAGTGTTTTTTTTGAGTTATGGCTGATGCAATGGTCTTTAAACCAAAAAGAAGAAGATTTAGAGCAGATGGAAGCAACAATTCAAAGTCTTCTGTTAAGCTGCGTGCTATTAATAATGAACTGCAAGTGGTTCAAGAGGAGTTGAATATAAGTAAATCTATGTGCATGAACAATTGACATTTTTTTTTTCTGGTTGATATTTTTGGGAACTAATATTAAATTTAACAAAACCTAGTCATTGAAGAAGCAAATTTTGTGGACTTAAGCCCCTACTACAAAGTATAGTAGTTGCTTTTGAAGTTGATTGTTGATGACTAACACACCCTTTTATCCTCTGTAAACCTCAATGCAGATTTAAAAAACCTCTCTGCTTGATCCTCTCCCATGCCCAACCTTTGTTTGGCATTGTCGAGGTTCTTTTCTAGCTCTATAATCCTAGCATGGAGATTTGTCTCTTCCCTCAGACATAAATAGCCAATCAAAGTTTCTTGTATGAGATTTATGGAATAGATATCATATACATGTTATATGCCACCATAATTTTAATGATTAAGTAAAGTCCGAGAGAAAATATCAAAAGAATGAATACTACACCACTTGATCCTCTAACAATGCACTGACAGACTTCTCCATGAATGTCGCTGCAGTTAAAAGGAATCTCACGGTCAATGAATTGCAGAACTTTTTTCAAATGATGAAATGCCAAAAAATAAGTAAAACAAAAGGTTCTTAGATAAAGGGAATCATTCCGGTTTCTCAAAAAAATCTCAGTAGGAAATAATAAATTAGGACTTGAATAAACATTTAAAAAAATTTAGCTTGACAACGTTTTTCAAATGATGAAATGCCAAAAATATAAGTACAACAGAAGGTTGTTGGATAGAGGGCTCATTTTTGTTTCTCAATAAATATTAGTGGGAAATAATAAATTAGAATTAGGATCAATATTTCGAAATTTTTGGCTTGACAAAGGTATAAGTATAAGCTTACAAACTGTTAGATCTATTAATTGGGCCCGAAATTTGTTGTAAACTCAAAGGTTATGTAAGCTTATACTTGCAAGACAAGTAACCTAATCCTAGTAAGATAAGAAATTTAGATTACGGTTAGGCAAAGTTTTTCTATGATACAGATATTTTTTTATTCTATAAAACAATTTTATGATGTGAAATATCAATTTTTTTTTTACTAATCTTAATGCAACCATATAGCTTAGTTGAGTTTCTCATTGTATGGCCAAAAGGCACAAGGAAAAACTAACGAGACGACAATTATATCCTTTTTGATATTCTTTGTTATGGTAAGTTCTCAAGAAATGAGCATAACCAAGCATAATGAAATTTCTGGCATAAAAGGAATATTGAAGATCATACAGCACTGACAATTTGAGCAAACAAATTAAGAGTCAAGAAAGAAAGAGAAATGGCAAATATTACCTTAAAAAGGCAGTCTATATGATGAGCAGCTGCTTCCTCAAGGAAAGCAAACGCAGACTTGAACAGGATTTATAAAGATGGAATAGATTTGGCTCTCGGTCGTTTCATATGGAAAGAGAGAGAGAGAGGAAGTTGAAGTGATAACAAGTTTTTGTTTTGTCTTTTCAGATTCTCAAGAAAGATTGTTTTATCAAAGAGTATCTCAAGTCTCAAAGTATCGTTTCTCAAGAAAAATAAAAAAGTGTCAACGTAACTTTTTAATTTTTAGTTTTACTATATATATATATATATATATATATATATAACCAAAACATCTGAAACTCTCACAATTTTTTACGCATAATATTTAAATAAAATTATTTTTGTTTAGTCAAAACTTAACAATGACTAAAACTTTATCCCTCTAATAAATCTAATTTAAACTCAAACTCATTATTTTTTTTTTAAACAAAATAATAATAACAAAATCAAAACATCTGAAACTCTCACAATTTTTCACAGAGCACAATATTTAAATAAAATTATCATTTTATCTAAATAAAATTATTTTTGTTTAATTCAAATTTAACAAGGAGTAAAACTCTATCTCTCTAACAAGTCCAACTTAAACTCAAACTCATATTTTTTTTAAACAAAATTATTTTTGATTAATCTAAACTTAACAAGAAGTGAAACTCTATCTTTTTAACAAATTCAACTTAAACTCAAACTCAAATGTTGATATTATTATTGTAAGTGCAAAATTGCACCTGGACCCAAAGATAGACGTGGGCTCAGGCCTAATGAGTCTTAAACAATAAGATTTATAGAGTGTGGATTTGAAATTTAGTTTGGGGGTGCTAGACACTTGATAAGCAGGCTAGAATGCCACAATCTTTGCAAATGATAAACAAATATGACAAAGGAACCTCTTCGGACGTAAGTCGATGACGATTTGTATATTGTTTCTTTTTTATGCCAAAAATTACAGTTCTTAGTTTCTTTTTGGCTAACTGACTGATCCCCCCCCCCCTTTTTTTTTTCCTTTCTCCCCTTAAATATTCTTCTTGTTCCCTCCTACATCCACGTGTCTCACCAATCTTATCCTTCGGTACCCCTCCTTCAACCACCTTCTTGAAGTCTTCAAATAGTAGCAGGAAAGTTTAATTCTACTGTTCAGGGGTTATTTCTCCATTAATGCGGCTAGGGAGGTAGGTGCAGGGTCTTTAATGTGGAGGTAGCAGCCTTTTTTCCAGATATTTCTATCACGCCGTTGCTTCTAGAGAGTACTTGGATCCCCCTTTTACCCAATAGTTCTTCCGGAACTCTACCTTTAATCTTCTTGGCAAATCCCAGGGTGTGCGCCGGGCCCATCCGAGGAGACATTCACCCTCGGACGGTTCCTCGGATGTCTGTAGTGTAGGCTGACTCATGGGCTTAGGGGCCCAATGACAAAAATAAACTGGTACCAATTGATCAAGCCCACGACCCATTTGTTCATTTTATAAATCTTACCCCCCACAATTATTATTATTATTATTATCATTATCATCATCATCATCATCATTATTATTATTATCTCTCTATTTCACTAACGTGATATTTTATGATAGGGTGCAAACTTATAATCATGAATTATTCTTTTGAATGTAACCTAATTTTTTTCTTATATTTTTCTATTTTTTAGTCGTATACATTTTGTTTTGTTTCAATAATTTCTAAGTTGTGAATCATTTGATTCTTTAATATTTTTTGGTATTTCAAAAGTTTTAATATCTTAATTTTTAAGTTATTTTTTGCAGTATTTGAAATTGTCAGACAAATTTGTTGTAAGCCATTGCACATTCAAGCAATGGCTTCTTCATCAAATTGTAACACAAATTGAAATCATATAAGAACAAATCATGTAATGATGTAGTTCTTAATTAATTTAAAATTTTATAAAATTATTTTATTTTACCTCACAAATAGATAAATTTTTGTGTATAGCACGGGTTAACAACTAGTTTTATGAAGGGTCATGCTAACGAGTGCCTTTAAGACATTGGTTAACAATCTATTTTAGAAAAGTTTTGATTCAACTTTTATGGAAAATAGAAAAAGTTTTCAAAATATTAATTACTTTTTTTTCTTTTTTTATCAAAATTTTCTTTGAATAGATTATTAACCAATATCCTAAGTACATCCGTTAGCATTTCTCTTTTATGAAAGTCTCAACGTAATGACTTGTGCATCGGTATTGTGGGGTAAGAGAATTCCGAGTAAGTTGATCATATCGCGTGTCACGCCTGGCCGAGAAGGATAGTTGCTAGGTCGAGGAGGCCACGTCATTGGATTTTATGATCATGACGTCAATACGTCATCAGAGGAGGCTTTACTGTGCAGAAAGAGCTTAGGGAAAGGAAATGGCAGTGACAAGACTAAAAGGCTAGATACTGCCATCACATTTAATGCATCCCACCAAAGTTCCTGACTGCATTTATGTGGAGAAGATCCTTGAACAGTGTTTTCTGGCCGCATTTATGTGGAGAAGACCTGTGAACAGTAAAATCTTGGGCTCTACACCTCTCAGGGATGTGAAGGAGATGCAAAAAAAGAGATTAAGAGAAGGAGATGATCTGCGCAATGAATAGGTGGAAGACCAAGATCAACTAAAAATGTCTATATAAGATGAAAGATCCCTTTAGGAAGGGGATCAGAGAAAAAGAAGGAAAAAGGAAAAACAATGTAAATTCAAGAACAACATATGTAATTCGTCTTTAGCAGAGAAAAATACAGGAATCAATCTCCTCGGATTGGATCCAATGATGAATTTCAATACTTAAACTGTTTTCTTTCCACTTCAATTGTGATATGAGCCCGTTGTTATCACTAGTTCAATTTATTAGAACTTAGATTTAAAGCCTACTCTTTACAAATTTATTGTATTGGGTTCTTTGGGCCTACGCCCATCTTGTTTTGGGCTTAGGTGCAAAATTGAGACCTGACAGGTATCCAAAGCATATTGCAAGTGAGCTTTCGTTTTGGTGGGTCTAGAATTGTATGACTATTTAAACATTCACATTTCCCCAACCTCAAAAATCTCCCATTTTATGCGTAAAATTCATCATAGCTACTGTCTAGTGTTACTGTAACCCTTATTATTTATTTACGTACTTGGACAATGAAAAAAGTTAGCTGATAAAGGTTATTGTGAAGAAATATAAACAATTAAAAAATTAAGAAAATTTGACATTTTAATAATATATAGTGTAAAATATATAATGTTATAGCTATAAGGCATTTTTAAAAATGAGTATATAAAATAGAAAAATAGATTTTTATACTAAAATAGATATAAATTTTTGCATAAACAACTATGAAGTCTAAATCCATAGAATTGATAAGGTTTTTTTTTTTTTTTAACCGACAATAGTACGTCCATAACTTTTTGAGCAACTCACTATTTATGCACCATGTTTAAAGAGTGATAATAAATCTACATGCACAAAAATTTTGAAAATTTTATTCATGCATGTTGAATTGGCAAGCTTTCACCGATTCTCATTTGGGCCAATTATTAACATCATTTTTTCACTTACCACTAACAATCTACCACATTAGCAAGTATCAAATTTTTTATATCTCTATACTTTATCATGTTTAAATCTTATGTCACATTAATAATATAATGATTAAAATTTTTAATTAACTTTTTTGTTTGTATTTGAAAGTTCAGTCATTTTCTCAGATTTATATAATAAAATTTGATAATACTCCCCTAACATCACCTAAACAAAAAAAAAAAAAAAAAACTCAACTTGCTAGGTGGTAGGTAGAGATTTGTGTGGGCCAAGGCGAGCTAAGGAGTATTAGGCCTAGATAGAAAATTGAGAAGACCCAATTGAATATTCATATGGAGTATCTAGGGTTAAATAGTTTGAGAAAGGGATTAGGCTGAAAAGTAAATTATTCCAAGGAAATAGCGAACTAAGGAGGACATAGAAATGAAAAGCCAAGCCAAGGGTTTTGGCTAAGGAAAGTAGCATTGGCCCATTAGAATAGAAGTTGGAGGTGGCTTCTTGATGAAGCCACCATCCCCTCCATATTACATGATCTACATCAACCAAACATGCCACGTTAATGGCTAAATGACACTTGAACAGTGCCTAAACAGTCTGTTACCTGCTCAACACAACCTCAAAAGAACGGGAGAAGAAAGATGAGACAAGTATTTTGCTTGAAGGATTGAAGCATTAGAGCTATAAATAGGGAAAGATTCCCCATATACAGTGGTTTAATCAAGAAGATGAGAAAAAGAAAGAGAAATTTTGTAATATTGAATATAGTTGAGTCTTATATTCCCAACTTAGAACAAACACTCCTTGGATTTTCCTAGGAAAGAAATACAATCAGGAATTGGTCTCGTAGTTCATAATTTGGACTTGTGTTTTTATCTCTTTCTTTTTATAGCACTGAATTATTGTTTTAACTCATATGTTAGTCAAAGTACCGATCTCTTAAAAATTAATTATTATGAGTAAAAGCCCAACCCATTAGCTAGGGTTCTCGGTTTTTGAACCGTACAAGATTGATACAACATCAATTTTATACATGTTCATCATTGATATCACTTTTAACATGTACTAGTGTGTAGTCTCGTGTATATGCACAAGTACAATTAAAAATAATCACAACTATACTGTTCAAATTATACATTTTTTTTAGAATAGATTCAAATTATATGTGGTATTAGCTTACACTTTTTTTTAACCATACATTTTAAAATTATATATATACATGATTTAGAATTTAATTGGTTTTAGACTTTTCGGTTTTCGCACATAATAATTCATTTACCACAAAAATTAAAAACTTAGATGGACACGTGACGAAAAATTGGACTCAAATTGAAATCCAATTTACGATTTAATTGAATTTTGACTCTTCGGTTTTTACAATCAATAATTCACTTGGAACAAAAATAAAAATTAATAAGACCCGTGGCGCAAAATTGAGAATCCAATTAAAATCTAATTGGATTTTCTTTAAACTTTGGCTATTAATATATATATATATATATATATAGAGAGAGAGAGAGAGAGAGAGAGAGAGAGAGAGAGAACAAAACCCTCGTTTTAGATGAATCAAATCAATGCTTATCTCTAAGCATTCACATCAAATATACTAAAAAATTTAGCTTGTAGCATATTAAAAATGCAAAAAGTTACTTAATCTAATTTAACAACTCACTTTATAATACACCTAACATTAAATACTCTATCATTTTACCAATTCATTTAAATATCCTTCAACCACTCAACTCTCTCTCTCTCACACATTTATTTATTTATTTATTTTGTTTACCATCTTGCTACAGTAAATTGTTAGAGATATGCTATACTTAAGTGTTAAAAAAATATAAATTTGACACCTTTGATATAATGGAATTTTAATGTTTTGGGCGCTAAAATAGCATTTTAGCACATTTGATGTGAATGCTCTGTGCGTATCAAACCTCATATTCAAATGATGAGGTTACTTTTGCATAATCATCCTTGTTTCCGTCTTAGGATCCAAGCCTTGGTGAAGTACATGTCACCTTATTGGCCCTCAAGATGTCTAGCTTCCATTTTTTCTTGTTTGTCAAGTTTGAGGAGGATTCTCAAAGTGTGATAGAAGCTTTCCAATAGCTTTATTCCTCTCATAATTTTTCCCTTTTTCATGCCTACTATTTTAGCATCTCTAAATTCTCTTGTTTGTTAGGATTTTTGTTTTGTATCAAGGGACAATTTTTTTTTTTTGGGCTCACAACCTTAATTATGCTAGCTGGGCAACTCATTGTATGTGGTATGGGCTCATAAACATCTCCTCCAATCCTCCCTTCCTATTTGGGTCTCCACTCTCTAAAAAGTTATGCTTTGTTTGGAAGTTTGGAGGGACAGGAGAATAGAGGGGAGTAGAGGGGAGGAGAGTAGAGGGGAATGTTTATCCTCTACATTTTTTGGATGTTTTTAAAATTAAGGGGGAGGGGAATAATTAATCTTTTCATAGTTTGTCATTTTGTTAATATGGTAAAGGTAAATTAGGTAATTTATTTGGTCAAACATTGCTATGCTCTACCCTCCCTTCAAATCTCTCCAACTTAGGAGAATTAAAAATGAGGGGTTAGAAGTAGTTAGAACTCCTTCAAATTTCTCCCCCTCCTCTATTAAAAAAAATTCAAATAAGGTAATTTAACTTACTCTCCCTCCCTCTACTCTACTCCTCTTTACTCCCCTCCATCCAAACAAGCTATTAGAGATGGTTTTGGGCTCTCCTTCCTTCTTTTTGTTTAATATTATCCTTACGTATCAAAGACCAGTCCCTTTTTTTTAATTTTTTTTTATTATACCAACTAAGGAAGATATAGAGTTTATCAAGATTACAAAAAAGTTGGATCAACCCAACTATGGTGTATTGTCATTTGGATTGCCAATTTTGTAGCAATATAAACAAAATCAAGAACACATTTGGGAACAACTAACAGATTACAAACAAGTCCACTTTGATACAAAAACTCCATATCAGCAATCAAGGGTCTCTCTTGCCATGCCGGATTCTTAGACTTGTTTAAAAGTTGGACTAGATTCTTGTTGTTGGTCAAAAACAGAATTCTATGAAATCCGTAGTTTTTGGTTGTGATGATTGCTTCCATTAAGGTCTCCTGTACAACCCCATTTGTCGAAACTGCATTGCTGCTAGCTACACCATACAACTTGATAACTCCTTGTAGATCCTTAGCTTCATAAGCCTAAGCACTTTCTATTAAACCTTGAGTTTCTAACCCTTGCAACCTTGATTAGCAATTGCCAGTGTCCTGCAGCTGTGTTGTATTCAACTCTTGATCTACTGCATCTTTTGTTTGAGTCATGGTGGATGGAGAAAGCTTCTTTGTATTTGCAATACAAATTTTGAGATGTAAGGACAGCATCCATGTGATTTGGTTGTTTTTCCTCATGAACCACCAAATTCCTATGAGTTCAAATGGTCCACAATGTAATGAATATGAATATGTTTTGCATATATTCCATAAAAACCTCATCATCTAGATTATGAGAAACAATCAAATCCCTTAACCATTGCTGCACATAAATACTAATATGGTTAGAAGTGTGAACAGCTAGTGGTAATCCATGGCAAAAGTGCCAACAAGCTCTGGCAAAAGTGCATAGCAGGAATAGGTGGGAAGTGGATTCCTCTTCACAATTGCATAAAGGACAAAGATCAATGTCAGTGATTACCCTGTTTCTTAGAAGTTGCCTAGTTGGAAGACTGTCATGCAACAGCTTCCAAATAAAATTACAATTTTTTTATGGTGGTTTTATCTTCCATATCAGTTTCCAAATTCTTTTTTCAGCATGAGATTGCCTATGTTGTTCATTGGAAAGTGCCAAGTAGTCCTCAAGCAGAATTCTATAAGCTATTTTTACCTCAAACTTTCCACTATTTGAATGTTTCCATAACAACTTTGCAGAATCTCATTACAAAGAGGGAAAGGATAAATATCTTGTACCAGATTAGCTCTCCAATTATGTGTTTGTTGGTTTATAAGATCTGCAATTGTACTAGAAGCTAGATTGGGATTATTTAAATTATGAGGCTGACTCCTAAACCAATCTTGATGTCTAAGAGGGATTTTATTTCCCTTGCCAACCCACCACCACCCTTCCTTAAGCTTGGGGTTATCAAACTTGATAATATTCCTCCAAACCCATGACTGGTGTTGTTTAGGAGAACAATCCTGAATGGACCCCCTAGGAAAATACTTTGCCTTGAAAGTCCTTGCAACTAAAGAGTTAGGATTTTGACTTATTCTCCAATATTGTTTGGCCAACATAGCTTGGTTCATTAGATTTAACTTTTTGAGTCCTAAACCACCCCAAGACTTAGGGCATCAAATCCTGGACCAGTCTCTTTACGATAAATAAATACACTGGAAAAGGTTCTTTCTTGAAATAAAAAATTACTTTTTGGCCTCATGGTCATGGCATTGATTTGTGGATATAAAATCCAATTACTAGGTGCGAAAGTTGTAATACCAAAAAAACTTGTTGGTATATGTGAAACCATATGTGGAAGTAAAATACAACTACTTGTACCCCCAAAAAAAGAAATCTTATTATTAGCATATCTACAGCTGTCCTTAAAATGATTAATAACACTGACAAAGAGGTATCACCAAACAAGGAGAAAAAAAAAAAAACACTAAAAAATAATCAAATTGTCTATTAACTGCATGAAGATCAAATCATCGAATGCCAACTTGTTATATTTTTGGGTCGTTCCGGGCATCAATATTGAAATCAGTGTTTGGATTTGGTGCCCCAGCCCAGCTGGCTTTAGTTTAGTACTTAGAAACAGTTTACCAGACTTGTCAAAAGAGAATGGATCAGTATGGGCCGTTAATTGGGCCTGATGACCCGGCGGTTTTGCTTGGAGAATAATAGTATAAAAGAAAGAAGTAGACGCCGTTGCCGGGGATCGAACCCGGGTCACCCGCGTGACAGGCGGGAATACTCACCACTATACTACAACGACCTTGTTGATATAACCTCTAACTAAATATTAATTATTCCTTTAAACCTACAAGAATATCTTCTTGAATAGACTGATGATATGCCGCCTCCCAGAAAAGCAAGTTCCAAATGTTTACTTATGAGTCACGACACACAGAATAATTTCCTCAGGAAGCCAACTGCAAGTCGTAATAAACGCTGTCTACTCTTCTTCGCTCTGACTCTGAGCTCTCTCTCTCGCGCGCGCGCACACATAGTTTTTGTTTTTCCCCCATAGCTTAAGACAAATATTTACAGCTATCACTTAAATCATCATAACCCCTCATTACTCGCACATGACATGATAAACTCACCAAATTCACAATCTCCCAAACTTTAAACCTCATTCATTACACTTATTAATAACAAAATTCCACTCACTACCACACAACACATATCACCCAACACAAAAAAAAAAAGAAAAAAAAAAAGACGAAAATGCTCGGACACGAAGGAGAAACCCCTTCCAGGTACTACTACTAAATTTTAATGCAATTTATTTTCCAACTATTATGTACTAGCAATTTGGAAAAAAAAAATGTTAAAGTTTATTTGTTTTTTTGGTAAATAATTTGATACATAGGTACGAATTGTTGAACATGGTGAAGAAACACTCAAACTCGTTAGGGCAAACAGTACTATTAATGGACCAACAACAACAACAACAACAAGACGGTACTCCAGACGACGTCGAATTGGATCAGCTGTTTTGGCACGATATCTTTGATTTGTATTTTGTTCGTGGCAAAGAGTCTAGGGGTCGTCAAGATGACGATCTTTTATTTTTCGTCAGAAAATTGGTAACCAAATTTTAATATATTTTTGAATTCATTGGCTATAAAAAATTTACAATCCAGTTTTTTTTTATAGAAAATTTGTTGTTGTTGTTGGTATAATAGGGGTCCGAAGGATATGGATTCAATGACAATTTGGAAGCTATTGCTCCTTACTTTGTTCGCAGGTGGGCACCTAAGGTATAAAAAAACACTTTAAAATTTTCCGATTCGAGCTTTGTGTGTCTATGCATGTGTGCTAAACTGAAATCCTTTGTGCGTATTGATGATCTAGTTCATTGCATTGTCTTTGCTAATAGCAATTGCGTATTGTTCGAAACAAAAAGTGTAGGTGCATAATAAGTTGTGATTGCTCCCAACAGGGTGTGAGCGTGTCCGTAGCATTGTTGTGAAATTTGGCACGTATAATATAAAGAAAATAGAAAATGTGGTGTTAACAACTCCCTATACATCTTTTCGATGTTGTTAGGAAATGGAAAAAGAGTTAAGGACAAAAGTGATCAATCTATGAGATATGGAGAATGGGTTCATTGTCATCATATGAATTATATAGGAAAACAGCAATACATTTATCTTGTTGTTTACTGGTCATGTAAAATAACGTTCTCTACTTTTGTCAAAACCAGTTGGATACGTTAGTCGGTGAGAGTTCTGTTGAAGTGGATTGGAGGCGATCATTTTACTTGAACTTGATTGCTCACACTACATTCACTGTGACAGTGGCTATTTGCAGGTAAATTTTCTTTTTCTTTTGATTTAAGTGATGTTTTCGTCCCTTAAGTTATGTTGACAACCTTTTGCTTTCAAGTTGCTGTTGTTTGGCTGCATAGTTTTCTCGGGCAAGTAAGGTTGTATGCATGTTTGAGCTCTTAGCACTCAATTATGATCATAATTTCTCATTCTGCTTTTGGAATTTTACCCTGATTGAGAAATGTGACTATGTCATATCAAATTGTTTATTAGGCAATATAAAATGGTTTCAGAGTACTTGCAAATAGAGTTTGTAGTTCTTGTGAATTTTCCATCTCAAGGGAAGTGGTTGGGTTTGGTTTGGAAGAGAGTTCTTGTTGTGACTACTCTATATGATGCACATTTCATTATTCAATATGTGCAAGGAATTTTATGTTTTTTGCATACAAACAATTGATATAAGATTCGGCCATCTATGACAGTTACTATCCGTCTTCTTGGAGGCGTCATTTCTAATTTTCTAGGATTATTCCTATTTTAATGAGTTTGTATTGCTAGTCAAAACCACATGCACATTTGTTATTAAGAGATTTTAAGTTGTATTTATCATAGTTTTCACTCATAGAATAAAGTTGTAGCTTCCTACCATATGGATTTCAAGTTCCATATGTTAGTTGTTTTCATACCAAAATTTATTTGTCCATTCCTTTCAGAGCACCTGACACTTTGAAAAAAAAATCCTGATATATTAGAAAGAATTGTACCAGGAATAACATATATTAGCAAGAAAGAAATGGCAATTTGTTTATAGATGTGTGTTTTAGGACCTTGCTGCTAAGGATTCTTATTTCCTTCTGCCTGCATAATAGCTTCATTATGGTAGAATCTGAAACATGTTTTTTTCCAGTCATGAGGACCTTCGGAATCATCAATCTGGGCAAGACAAACCATTGTCACCTATATATAAGGTATCCATGGCTTTAATTAATGTAACAGATATCGCTTTAGTTAGTTGTTAATAGGATATATTTTGTATCCTATTCTTATTATCTTCTTTTATATGTGGCCACCCTGTTCAGCCTGTTTTCAATATTGAGAATTCTTCTTAACCACTGAAGTGAATTTTCTCGTCAAGAGAAGTACCATCTACTTCGATTTGCCGCTGAGAAGATAAATAATGAATTTCTGTTGTTGTCATCTAAACTTGAAGTGGATAAAACTAAGATGATTATGCACTAAAGTGTCTGTATCAAGTTGATGTTCATGCTCATTTTTGCATCTGTTTTGCCTTTCATGAATTTTCCTGAGTTGGCCAATCCAGTTCCTTTTTGGACGGCGTGTGTCGTGTTTTGATTAAGATGTGCAGTGTGCATATATCTTCACATCATCAGCCCAGGGTTGGCTGGGGCCTTTAGTAAAGGTACAAATTGGGTCTGGCTTCCATGATCTAGGAATTTAACATCTCTCTCATGAAAAACCCAAAAGCTACTATGCCAAGATTATTTTTTCAAATTAAATACATATTCTTGAGATCATGGTAGCTCAACTACTATCTCTTGCAAGCTCTTAGATATTGTTTGTAGATATATATTAAAATAGTATTCTAATCATGTAGCATGGCCTGGGACATCTCTGCAGGTTGTTAAAACGGTTTATGCATCCCCAAGTCGTGTCAATTTTCATTTGGATTCCAAAAAGGCAAGTTTATATATATTCAGCAAATTTATATCTTCCTCTACTTATCAAAATAAAAGAAAAGAAAGATATCTTCCTCAGTTGTGTTCTCAATTTCCATCTGACTCTGTTGCTAACATGCATCTAGGAAGTGGAGACAACACCTGCCTATCCAGATATCTGTTTTGCAGTTGATGACTTTGATTCTACCTTTGATGCAGTGGTAATAAGTTTGTTTTATCCTATATATATTTTGCATCTAATTATATAAACTTCACTAGGCATGTTATTTTGCTTAAATAATTATTAATTAAGCAACTGAGCTTATTGCTGGCTTTGCCAAAGGATAATAATTATTAGGATATTATTACTAAATGTGTTACTCAACATTGCTTTGCCTAGCTACGTTGCTATTATTACGCTATTATATTGGTTGAATGGAAGACAGGTTGAAGTGCTTAGTTTCATAGAACATATAAACATACTCCTGCTTTGCATAATAAAGATAGTGGCTTCACTTTTGCCTTATCAACTTTTAAGTCAGGCTAGAATAATGGCATTCTTCAATGAATTTTACACACTTGATCTTCTACTGTCTTCTTCATGTCCCTTTATCAAGGAACAGGAAGACTGTAAAATATTTTACATTCTCAGATTTTTGCATGATTATCACGTTTCTTTGATATGATCTACTTTCAAGTTACTATTTTATCATGTGATATAATTTCACTTTCTATGTAGGTATTGACAGAAATAGACCATTGCTATTGTGTACTTCTTAATGCACATGGCGGGGCGGCATTCCCTAGTGATGATGCACATTGTGGGGCAGCATCTGCTAGTGAAAAGGAGTCTCAAGCTTCCAGTTCCAGTGATACTTCCTCTTTGAGAGTTGATACTAATTCTGGAAAGACAAAAAATACTAAGGTTTGTGTCAATTCTCATCACACATGAGAATGACTGATATGAGCCTATTGCCCTGCCAGAGTCTTTGATTTTGTGAGCCAATGCTTTTCATAATTATTATTTTGACTAAAGTAGACTTTTGGCCCATAAATTTTGAGATTGTTTTCATTTTGGCCCTCTACATTTTTCAAAATTTTCTTGCTCTTCATGTTTGATTCTGTTTCCATACTTGCCTTGCCATCCATTTCTATTAGTAACTTGACCATTAAATGCCCTTTACATTTTATCTTTTTCATTAAATATTAGATCTAAAATGCTGTGGAGTGCGTGAATTTCATTGTTGTAGGTAGAATAAACACATTAAGGATGGTCAAATTACTGGCGGAAATGGATTGCAGGGCCAATATGAAAACGGAATCAAGCATGAAGGGTCAAAATAAAAGTTTTGAAATGTAAATGGCCAAAATGAAAACAACCCAAAACTTTAAGGGCCAAAAGTGTACTTTAGTTTATTATTTGATTGCTATGTATTTTTAGCATCACTCTACTGTACTTCCGTTAGTAACCAGAAAAAATCGATCGGTAATATTGATGTACTTACACATAACCTGCAGGGTAAATATTTGTTGCTCAGGGAGAAAACATGGACACTGGGCTTTGTGAATTTCAGAAAAAGAAGAAAAAAAAAAGAGAATAATAAATGCTGAAGTAATATAGTAATTAATCTTATAGTTGCCATTACTTTTACCATAGCTGACTAAGATACCTGCATGATGCCTTTTGAGGACTAATATGGTCTTATGATAGAGCATGGTAACTCTTGTTGTAAACTTTCCTTTATACATAGCAAAATAATAGTAGCAAAAAACTCAAGGGAGCATGTGACTTGTGATTAACATCTGGTCAGGCTTAAGAGGATTTAGAATATTATAGTAACAATTCAACCAAACCTAGAATGCCAACTACAGGTATGAGCTGTTTGGAATATCATGAATAATTATGAGAGGGCACTGTAAAGATTCCCATTAAGTTGATTAGCAAATTAGCTTCATAGAATCAAACATTCTACCTTTACAGAAATGTCAATGATGAGGCATCAGAAAGCAGTCAGTGCTACTTTTGTCTTTGATTATTTTGCTTTTGGGAAATGACAAAACTTAGGTACAGTTCCTTAGGTACAATATCTTAGATTCCCTACTTAAAATTTTGACATTTGTCAAATTTAACATCTCAAACAAACGGCGTTAAAACTTTTTTTTTTTTTTTCCTTCTTCCTTTCCTGTACTGCAAGTCTGCAAATGGCTTCTCTTCCAACACTAAAACCTTTCTCTTCCAAACCACCCATGACCCTTCTCTTCGAAACCCAAAACCCAAAAAAAGAAAGAAAGAATCATCGATTAGAGAAAAGAAGAAGAAAGGAGTCAGATACACAGACCGAGAGAGAGAAAGAATCATGGACCAGAAGAATCATAGATCAGAAAGAAGAAAGACCCATGACCCTTCTCTTCGAAACCCAAAACCCAAAAAATGAAAGAAGAATCATCGATCAGGAAAAAAAGAAGAAGAAGAAGAAAGGAATCAGATACACAGATCGAGAGAGAAAGAAGGAATCATAGACCAGAAGAATCATAGATCAGAAAGAAGAAAGGAAACAGACCAGAAAGAATCATAGATCAGAAAAGAAGAAAGGAAACAGATACACACCGAGAGAGAAAGAAAGAATCATAGATCAGAAAGAAGAAAGGAAACAGATACACACCGTGAGAGAAAGAAAGAATCATAGATCAGAAAAGAAGAAAGGAAACATACTCACACCGAGAGAGAAAGAGAGAAAGATATGAGATTTTCTTTTTTTCTTTCTTCTGAGTTTTGGGTTTTGAAGAGAAGGGTCATGGGTGGTTTGGAATAGAAAGGTTTTGGATTTGGAAGAGAATCCGTTTGTAGTACAGGAAAGGTGGAAGGAAAAAAAAAAGTTTTAACGCCGTTTGTTTGAGATGTTAAATTTGACAGATGTCAAAATTTTAAGTAGGAAACCTAAGGTACTGTACCTAAGTTTTGTCCTTTGGAAAAAAGGGAAGGTTCTGTTTTAATTGTGTTGCCTTATTAGTAGAGACGACCCAAGTACCTATCAGAAAAAAAGAAAAAAAAAAGAAAAAGAAAAAGAGGCATATAATAGTTGTAATATAGGTCTATTAACTGTATGGATGCTCTACACACATTTACATTGGTGTACACATTTACACACAAAATAGGTGCTTGGATCCATTTGTATACATCTTGACTCTCTGGCAGCTGTGATTGCAGCTTACTCTTTTCTCAGGATTTGTCAGCTATCAAATGGTTCGAGATGCATATGATGGTACATCTTCCTATAGACTCTCTCTCTCTCTTTGGTATAAATTACTTGAATCAAATTAATTTCTCACTTTTTCATTTAGATTTAATAGATGTTTACTTTCATTTTCTAAAGCAGTGAGTGGTTTTTATGACCTTTGTTGGGACAGATTGAGTGTATATTTATCGTTTCTGCATGTTGCACATGCAGGAATATTGATATGTGAAATACTGTTTCTAAGTTGGTATTGACTTAAGTTCTTCTGTTACATTTGAATCTAACTCTGTGAAGTTGTGAACTTTCTTTGCTTTAATTCGATGTTGAATATGTTCCGTTAAGATTGAAGATCTATCTCAATAACCATAAAGTAGTCTGGAGAAGGCTGTTATCTAGCGTGCTTTATAAATGTACCATCTTATTTTCAAGACCTCTCATGTAAGGGTGTAGAGGTGCAGTTCATTTATGGTATGTTTGTTTGGAGGTGAAATAGGATGGATGGAAATTTTTTTTATAGAAAATAGGAAGGAAAACTTTTTTGAGCGTGTTTGGTTGGATGGAGAGGAAGGAAAATAAATGGTGGAGCCTAGGTGTTTTTTCTCTTGGCCCACCAAAAAGTTATCTCTCCAAAATAGAGAGAAAACTGAATGGGGATAAATTTTTTCTTAATTGACAAAAATGACCTGTGCACATTCTTCAAGTTGCCTTTATTTATTTTTTTTCTTTTCCATTGGGTAGTACGTTGCCCTTTCTTTTTTTTTCTTCGCCTTCTTCTGGGCAGTTGCCCTTTTTTTTTTTTTTTTTTTTTTTTCTTGGCAGTAACATTGCCTCTTCTTTTTTTGGATATTATTTTTACTTTTTAATAAATTTGGATGATTGCTTTTTTTTTTTTGTATGATTATTTGTGACTTTTTTGTTTTAATTAAGCATCATTCTTTAACAAGTGTATTTGAGTAAATTTATTTAAACTTATTTTTTCCATCCTTCCACTTTTCCACTCTTAAACGAACAAAAATGGGAGAAAATAAAATCTTTTTTATCCTCCCACTTTTCCACTCCTCCAATCAAACGGACCCTTAGTATAATTGATGCAGGAAGCAAAATAGACTATTTATTTTAACCTTGTTTTATTTCTATTTGGACATCAATTGAATTTTTATTTTAGGCCCTAGTATTTATTTAGGTTAACTAGTATTTTTATTTAAAGTCTAGGGTGTTTTTTTTATTCAATAAGTAGGGTTTCCTAACCAATTAAAATTAGGTTTTCATATTCCTATATAAGCAAATGATGTACGCCTATCAAAGGGCTCCTATCAAAGGGAGATGATTTTGATGAATGAAAGTTGCTTTTGGTTTTTGTTCTGGTGCCAACTCCAGCTAGTCCTAGATGTTGATAACTAGTGTTTTTTTTTTTTTTTTTTCTTGGTGTTGACCCCAAGCAAGCCTAGATGCTGATTCCTAGGTTCCTATCCTTTATTTTCCCGTTATTTAATCTTATTGCTGAAAAGTTCTGGCTTGTCCTACGTTAGTAACAGGACCATTTTACACTGCACTGCAAGGGTCAGTTTCTCAAAAACTACAACTTAGCTGCACTTGGAAGGGACCAGCCTGCCACTCTGGGATCAGTTTTATTGGTCTTGGTGCAGTGTGGCTTGGTCAGTTCGGGCCACATAATGCGAACGACGACGTTGTCAACTTGAGGGATGACCGGAAGAGGAGTGGAAACAATGCGAAACAGCGTAGCATCAGCTTAGAGTCTTCACATCGAGTTTCTTGTTGAAGACAGGAAAAGGGAATTGGTGAGGTCAGATCTGGTAGAGTCAGATCAGTGGGAGTGAGAGAGGAGATGAAATAGGTCTGTAGGGATAGTGGGTTTAGGGTAGATCTGGGACATGCCTGCCACTGTCTGTTTAAAAAGAGATTTGTGTTTGTTTGAATTCAGAAGGGCAGCTGACAGCTAAACTACCACTGTCGGTTTAAAAAAAAAAAAAAAAACCTGGTTGTGACAGTTGAATCACAAGCCATTGGAAACAGCACAATTGGCTGGTTTGGCTTGTTACCAGCCGGTTTTGTTGGTTTTGGTCAATTTCTGAACACCCCTTACTTTCATATGCACAACTTTTTTTTCAGTAGCTTTATTTCTACTTTGGTTCTGCTTTATTCATTAAAATTCACCCTCACATCTTTTCAAACTATGGTACACAAGGAAAATTCTTTGTGAACTACAGCAGTTCAAAATTTTGTCTGACTTTTGTGGCTGGACCTCTGTTCAGGCTAAAACTTTGGCAACTTAGTCAACTCTGTTCTTCTGAGTATCTTTAAAAGGTCCACAATGTTCCAAATAAGTTTTATTGTTGACTTTTTTTTTCTTTTCTCCTCTTGTATACAGCTGGGAAATCACGATTTGGGAGCCTTTTATCGCTTGGTCATTCCCCTGGCAAAACAGACAGACTGTACATGAAAGGTCCTGGTGGACGTGGGGAAGTTGAAGTTGCTGTTTCTGGTGTTGTAGGTAAGAGACTCTTTTCAGCTAATGATGTTTTAACACACTATTTCATTTCTCTCTCTCTCTC